>CM038678.1:59649112-60249112 GCA_021605205.1 Aegilops longissima | reverse complement strand
AGGTTCCACACTAATCCCGAAAGTATAGGGAGTGTGCGATGATGATCATATCAATCTTGGAACTACTTCCAACACTTATCGTCACTTCCCTTCAACTAGTCTCTGTTTATTCGTAACTCCTGTTTGAGTTACTAATCTTAGCAACCGAGCAGTATCAAATACTCGGGGCTACTATAAACACTAGTAAGTTACACATCAATAACCTGTATATCAAATATAACCTTGTTCACTTTGCCATCCTTCTTATCCACCAAATATTCAGGGTAGTTCCGCTTCGGTGACCAGTTCCATTGCAGCAAAAGTACTCGGTCTCGGGCTTAGGTCTAGACTTGGGCTTCTTCACTCGAGCAGCAACTTGCTTGCCGTTCCTTTTGAAGTTCCCTTCTTCCTTTGCCATTTTCCTTGAGACTAATAGTCTTGTCAACCATCAACACTTGATGTTTTTCTTGATTTCTACCTTCGCCGATTTTAGCATCGCGAAGAGCTCGAGAATCTTTTCGTCATCCCTTGCATACTATAGTTCATCACGAAGTTCTACTAACTTAGTGATGGTGACTAGAGAATTCTGTCAATCACTATCTTATCGGAAGATTAACTCCCACTTGATTCAAGTGATTGAAGTACTCGAGACAATCTGAGCACATGCTCACTAGTTGAGCGATTCTCCTCCATCTTTTAGCTATAGAACTTGTTGGAGACTTCATATCTCTCAACTCGGGTATTTGGTTAAAATATTAACTTCAATTCTGGAACATCTCATATGGTCCATGACGTTCAAAACGTCTTTGAAGTCCCGATTCTAAGCCGTTAAGCATGGTGCACTAAACTATCAAGTAGTCATCATATTGAGCTGGCCAAGCGTTCATAACGTCAGATCTGCTCATATTGAGCTAGCCAAGCGTTCATAACGTGCATCTGCTCCTGCAATAGGTCTGTCACCTAGCGGTGCATTAAGGACATAATTCTTCTGCGCAGCAATGAGGATAAACCTCAGATCACGGATCCAATCCGCATCATTGCTACTAACATCTTTCAATACAATTTTCTCTAGGAACACATATGAAAACATAGGGAAGCAACAACGCGAGCTATTGATCTACAAAATAATTTGAAAAATACTACCGGGACTAAGTTCATGATAAATTAAAGTTCAATTAATCATATTACTTAAGAACTCCCACTTAGATAGACATCTCTCTAGTCATCTAAGTGATTCGTGATCCAAATCAACTAAACCATGTCCGATCATCACGTGAGATGGAGTAGTTTCAATGGTGAACATCACTATGTTGATCATATCTACTATATGATTCACGTTCGACCTTTCGGTCTCCGTGTTCGAGGCCATATCTGTTATATGCTAGGCTCGTCAAGTTTAACCTGAGTATTCGCGTGTGCAACTGTTTTGCACCCGTTGTATTTGAGCGTAGAGCCTATCACACCGATCATCACGTGGTGTCTCGGCACGAAGAACTTTCATAGCGGTGCATACTCGGGAGAACACTTCTTGATAATTTTAGTGAGAGATCATCTTATAATGCTACCGTCAAGCAAAGCAAGATAAGATGCATAAAGGATAAACATCACATGCAATCAATATAAGTGATATGATATGGTCATCATCATCTTGTGCTTGTGATCTCCATCGCCAAGCACCGTCATGATCACCATCGTCACCGGTAGCGACACCTTGATCTCCATCGTAGCATCGTTGTCGTCTCGCCAACTATTGCTTCTCGACTATCGCTACTCCTTAGTGATAAAGTAAAGCAATTACATGGCGTTGCATTTCATACAATAAAGCGACAACCATATGGCTCCTGCCGATTGCCGATAACTTCGGTTACAAAACATGATCATCTCATACAATAAAATATAGCATCACGTCTTGACCATATCACATCACAACATGCCCTGCAAAAACAAGTTAGGCGTCCTCTACTTTGTTGTTGCAAGTTTTACGTGGCTGCTACGGGCTGAGCAAGAACCGTTCTTACCCACGCATCAAAACCACAACGATACTTCGTCAAATAGACTCCGTTTAACCTTCTCAAGGACGGGCGTAGCTACACTCGATTCAACTAAAGTGAGAGAGACAGACACCGCCGGTCACCTTTAAGCAACGAGTGCTCGGGCGGTGAAACCAGTCTCGCGTAAGCGTCACGCGTAATGTCGGTCCGGGCGCTTCATCTCACAATACCGCTGAACCAAAGTATGACATGCTGGTAGGCAGTATGACTTGTATCGTCCACAACTCACTTGTGTTCTACTCGTGCACATGACATCAACGCATAAAACCTGGCTCGATACCTTTGTTGGGGAGCGTAGTAATTTCAAAAATTTCCTACGATCACGCAAGACCATGGTGATGACATAGCAACGAGAGGGAAGAGTGTCCGTCCACGTACCCTCGTGACCGAAAGCGAAGCGTTATAACAACGCGGTTGATGTAGTCGACGTCTCCACGATCCGACCGATCCAAGCACCGAGCGTCACGGCACCTCCGAGTTCGCACACGTTCAGCTCGATGGCGATCCCGGACTCCGATCCAGCAAAGTGTCGGGATGAGTTCCGTCAACATGACGGCGTGGTGGCGATGTTGATGCTCCACCGACGCAGGGCTTCGCCTAAGCTCGCGACGATATGACTTCTCCGGCGCAGGGCTTCTCCTAAGCTCGCGACGATATGACGAAGTGGAATATGGTGGAAGGGGCACCGCACACGGCTAAGGCAAGATCCGTAGATCAACTTGTGTGTCTTGGGGTGCCCCCTGCCCCGTCAGATATAAAGGAGACAAGGGGAGGTGGCGGCCAAGGGGAGGCGCAAGGAGGAGTCCTACTCCCAGGAGTAGGACTCCCCCTCTTCCTAGTTGGACTAGGACTTGGGGAAGGGGAAGAGAGAAGGGTGCGGCCTCCCCTAGTCCAATTCGGACTAGGCCATGGGGCGCGGCCTGCCCTAGGCAGCCCTCTCTCTTTCCCGCAGGGCCCAATAAGGCCCAATACTTCTCCCGGCGAATTCACGTAACTCTCCGGTACTCGAAAAATACCGAATCATTGGAACCTTTCCGAACTCCGAATATAGTCGTCAATATATCGATCTTTACGTCTCGACCATTTCGAGACTCCTCGTCATGTCCCGATCTCATCAGGGACTCGAACTCCTTGGTACATCAAAACTCATAAACTCATAATATAAGCATCGCCGAAACCTTGCGTGCGGACCCTACGGGTTCGAGAACTATGTAGACATGACCTAGAACTATTCTCGGTCAATAACCAATAGCGGAACCTGGATGCCCATATTGGTTCCTACATATTCTCGAAGATCTTTATCGGTCAAACCGCATAACGACATCGTTGTTCCCTTTGTCATCGGTATGTTACTTACCCGAGATTCGATCGTCGGTATCCAATACCTAGTTCAATCTCGTTACGGTAAGTCTCTTTACTCGTTCCGTAATACATCATCTCACAACTAACTCATTAGTTGTAATGCTTGCAAGGCTTTAAGTGATGTGCATTACCGAGAAGGCACGGAGATACCTCTCCGACAATCGGAGTGACAAAACCTAATCTCGAAATCGCCAACCCAACAAGTACCTTTGGAGACACCTGTAGTACTCCTTTATAATCACCCGATTACGTTGTGACGTTTGGTAGTACCAAAGTGTTCCTCCGTAAGCAGGAGTTGCATAATCTCATAGTTATAGGAACATGTATGGGTCATGAAGAAAGCATTAACATACTAAGCGATCAAGCTGTTAAGATAACGGAATGGGTCATGTCAATCAGATCATTCAACTAATGATGTGACCTTGTTAATCAAATAACAACTCCTTGTTCATGGTTAGGAAACATAACCATCTTTGATTAACAAGCTAGTCAAGTAGAGGCATACTAGTGACATACTGTTTGTCTATGTATTCACACATGTATTATGTTTCCGGTTAATACAATTCTAGCATGAATAATAAACATTTATCATGAAATAAGGAAATAAATAATAACTTTATTATTGCCTCTAGGGCATATTTCCTTCACAACCATCTTAGCGGCACGATGATCCTTGCTTCGACGCTGCCCTCGAAGGTACCCCACCATCTCAGTGGAGAAGCAGCTGGCTTTCAAGGAGCCCGTTCAGCCTGATTTCATGGCTCCTCGCTACCCCGTGGATAGTATCACGGAGGCTGAACATTGCGATCTAATGATGAAATGCCAGAACCTGGCCTTGAAGGCGGCGGTCGGCTCTGTTGTACGTCCTCAAGCTGAGAGAACTTTTCATTGTCGTCTGATTCCACGTGACTATGTTGTTGTGACGGTGGATGAACTAATGGAGGGATTTGAGGAGTTGGAGCTTGACTACCCTACAGATGAAGGGGAGATTCATCTGGAAAATGCTTCAAGGAGTAGTTGTCTATGGAGAAAGGAGTACATCAAGCTCCCAAACTAGACGCCTCCTCCTCCTCCTCCTCCTCCGCTGCCGCGGCGTCAGGACACTCCAGTTCCTCCTCCTCCTCCTCCTCCTCCTCCTCCTCCTCCTCCTCCTCCTCCTCCTCCTCCACCTCCTCTTCCTCCTCCTCCGGCGAGTGATCAGGGCACTCTGCCTCCTCCTCCGCCTCCTCCGGCGCGTGAGGGCACTCCGCCTCCTCCTCTGCCTCCTCCGACGCGTGAGGGCACTCCGCCTCCTCCTCCGGCGCGTCGGAGCACTTCGCCTGCTCCACGTGTCAGTGGAATCCGCCGCGTCAGCAATGGCGGAAGGGACACGCCGCCGCTCCGGCGGCTAGCAGTACAAGAGGCGGGAAGAAATTTAAAAGCTGGTCCAAGCCTGAGGCCTCTTCCAAAGTTACCATATGAGAGGACTAATGAGGAAACTGATGAAATCATGGAAGCCGAAGTGCAGGCCCATTTTGCACGGAAACCTCCACCTCCAAAGGAAACGGTACATCCGGTGAAAGCAAAGTGCACTCTGGATGTCCTGAAGCGACCACCACCACCTCCGCCAAATTCCAACTATGTCCACTGTATTAAAAAGACATATGATGAAGCGCGGCAGTCGGGAAGTACTTCCAGTGATGCAAGATTAGCAAAACGAAGAAGTGGGAAAACAATTCCCCAGCTCGGCGAATAGGCAAAACCATCGTGCCCCACGCTCAATGTGTCTAGCGATATCGTCGCTAATCATCTGGGGCTAGTGCCCGGTACCAATCTTGGTGATTACAATTTTAAATGTTAGAGGTAGTAGAGATCTTCAGATATGAGTACGGGAAACCTCTCGTCAAACCTGATCATCCTCCTCTAACAACGATGATGCGAAGATTGCATGAATGGTACATGGATACCTGCAGGAAGTCTGGGAAGCATAGTTTGATGGTGAGAATTAAAGAGGAGCATGACTTCACTGGAGTCGACCTGATGCATGTTGAATTTGTGGAATTATTTCAGTTATTCAATCAAGATGCCCTGCACAAACAACTCATGACTTGCTACTGTCTGTAAGTATTACTTCTGTAATTAAGTCTCTATAGCTTAGCTCTTTTATTGCATGTATATATAATTATCCTCACTATATTATGCAGATTGAAGATCGTCGAATGCAAAAAAGGACAAATCTATGACATTCGGTTCATTAACCCAAATACCGTAAATGAATGGTCGGTTAAAAACAGAGTCAAAGATACTGAGGACAACTTGCTACAATCGTTACTTCAAAATCAAAACAAGGGGAAAATACACTTTCCTTACAACTTCAAGTGAGTGTTACTATCTTGTGCATATTCGGTTTCGCTTAGTCGAGGTTATAGTAATGCAATTAATGAGTTATGTGTGCGCAGGTTCCACTTTATTCTGCTAGAGATTAAGCTTGACCGGGGAGTAATAACTGTCTTAGACTCGAGACGTAAAGATCCCCAGGAGTATGTGGACATGACTGCAATGCTCCAGAAGTAAGTTCAACCGATCATTATCGCACCATATCGGCACTCTTGTTCATTTCCTGATATCAAGTAATTATTTTCTTTGTCTGGCAGGGTTTGGAAACAGTTCACCGGAATGGTTCCGGGTCTGCAGAGGGAGCTGTGATTTACACACCCGAAAGTAAGTAGTACTAGCTAGTTCCGCACATATCTCATTGGTTCCAGTTTCATCAATACCATTTATCATGCTTGATTATCAGTTTGATTGAAGTCTATTTCTCGTAAAATGCTTGTGGTAGGAAGGCGGGAATAATTTATGTGGATACTACATTTGCGAGTTCATCTACAACTCGACCTCTCAATGGGTCTACTCTGACAAACAATATGAAGCACGTAAGCAATATTCACAGTTTTATTTCATTACCATCAATTGTGTTGAGTTTCATTCATACATATGTATTGACCCCCACCTTTAAATTAGATGTGGTAGATGCGGGATGAACACCTACCACATGATCGCTTACGAGCAATTCAAGAGGAATTGGCGGGATTCTTTCTTGACCATGTCATACATAAAGGCGGAGAATACCATGTGGAAATTGAAATGGATTTTAGATGTTAGGGATTGTAAGATATGTTATATTGTATATATGTAGTAGCGTCGGATAGATATACGAAAACTTGTTGTTCGACCAATCTCGGAGAAAGAGAGGTCACTTCTCTTTGTATATGTTCATGACAATCTTGTGTAATTAATGGTTCCTTCATTTGCTTACTAGGTAGCATGTCGAGTTCTCTCTATATGTATAGTAGCTAGCGTCGACCAAGCATGGAGAAAGAGAGGTCACTTCTCTCTATTAGCTAGCTAACACAATAAGAAACCCCTAAATTAACCCTCCAAAACCCCTAACCCCCCCCCCCTTTCATAAAATAAAATGAAAACCCAGCGTCTGCGAGCTGCTGATGCGTGCCTGCCTTTTGTCCCGGTTGGTGTTACCAACCGGAACTAAAGGTCCTCCTCCGTGGGCGCCCCGCAGCGGTCATGTGGAGCCCCTTCTGTCCCGTTTTGTAAGCAAACCGGGACAAAAGGTTTTGGGCTTTAGTCCCATTTGTTTTGTCTCATTTCGGAATCGGTACTAAAGGCCCACTGAAACCGAGACTAGTACCCTATTTTCTACTAGTGCACGTAGAAAAACAGAACGAGATGGAGTGTTCACTCAACATATAAATCAGCTTGCTAGCGCAGGGATTCCTTGACAGTGACAACAAGTAGATCGAGTGCATTGACAATGCATCCCATTGGGCATCCATTGCATGGCTAGGGCCGTTCACTACAATCCTAGGCTACGGTGAGGTCACAGATTACAAGAGGTTGTGGGACTCAAATTGGGTAGCACTCATCAAGACATAAGAATATATGCAAAGAAAAGTAAGAGAGAAGTACATATTACAACCCCGAGAGTGTGTCCGGATCCCGCCCACTCCTTCGGATCCTTGACTCCACTCCCGGCTCCTGGACTGATGGCTCCTTCCGCCAAATGGGGAGTTGATAACACGTTTAGCAACTGACTCCACTCCAGAAGGGTGCGGGGAACATCGCTAGTGTGGGTGGTTCCGGACGGAAGGGTGCAGGGAGCATCGCTAGAGGGTTCAATGGCCAGGGAGTCACTACGGGAGACAGACACACACACACACACACAGAGAGAGAGGGAGGGAGAGAGAGAGATTTGGATCGGGCGGGAGGTCACACGGAGTCGCCCGCGGAGCTAGGAATTAGCCATTCCGCCAGATTAAACTAAATCCAGCTCCCCTCCAGTCCTCCTACTCCGACGAGCTGCAGCGTTCGGTGCGACTCCGCCCGCTCCCGCCCGCTCCAAGTGCAGAGCTGCGGAGAGGAGTGAACCTGAACAGGGCCCGAATTGCCATCAAAGTCTAAGATACAACCCCAGAACTGACTATTTTACAACCTCGAACTTGCAAAACTGGACAAGAATCAACATTGAATTGGTTTCAGCCATGTTTTTGACCAGTTTCCGCAATGATGCTCTTCAGCCATGGAAAAGGGATCCGTTCGAGGTTTTATTTTCCTTCTTTCTTTCTTTTTTGCAGATACGTACAGTTTTCCAGAAATTGCGACCAAAGTCATAGCTATAATTTCTGAGGCTGATGATGTGGTCAGCTGTTAATTGTTTTCAGTTTCCCCAAATTTTACCCAAAAAACAAACAAAAGATTCAGATTGCACACAGACACAATGACCAAGGCCATATAAGAGTCAAGCATGTTTTGTCACCAGTGCTCCCTTTAAAAAGAAAAAGAAAAAAAAAGACCGATAGACCTGGAAGAGGATTTGTGGCTCTTGGATGACACACACACACCTATATGAATATGGTATTTAAAAAATATTACGAATTTTCAAAAAAAAATTGAAATTTTAGGATATTAAACATCGGTGCCTGTTGTACACCCATTCAGTTTCGTGGGGAAGAGCGGCATGTGGTAATGTCAGTAAAAGAGAAAAAATCGTATGTATAGAAAAAAAGATAGACGTATCTTATGTCGTATCGTAATTCCAGCGCCACGGATACCATAGGCACCCATTCCACGCTAAAATGAACACGGGTGTACAACAGGCACTCAGGTTTCATATCCCAAAAATTCAGGCGTTTTTTTGTTGTTGAAATTTTCAGATATTTCTTGGTGCCCCAATGCATTTCCCCAGTAGACCTCCGATATTGTGTTGATCGAATTCAGTCTTCCTGTTCTATACTTATGATTTGTATTAAGAATTCTTTTTCAAATTAAAATAATTATACATATGAAAATATATAATATATGAGCGTGTTCGGATCCCCTCCACTCCTTCAGATCCTTGAATCCACTCTCCGCTCCTGGACTGATTGGTCCTTCCGCCAAATAGGGAGTTGATAACGCGTTTGGCAACTGACTCCACTCCAATTTCAGCGGGGAACATCGCTAGTGGGTGGTTCCGGCCGAAAGGGTGCAGGGAGTAGCGCTAGTGGGTTCAATGGCCAGGGAGTCACTGCGGGAGAGAGAAATTTGGATAGGGCAGGAGGTCACAGGGAGTCGCCTGCGGAGCTAGGAATTAGCCACTCCGCCGGATTAAACTATATCCAGCTCCGCTCCACTCCTCCTACTTCGAGGAGCTGTAGCATTTGGCGCCACTCCGCCCGCTCCAGGGACGGAGCTGTGGAGCGAAATGAATCCGAACAGGGCCTATTGCCACCAAAGTCGAAGATACAACCCCAAAACTGACTATTTTACAACCTCGAACTTGCAAAACCGGACAAGAATCAACTCTGACTTGGTTTCAACCATGTTCTGACTAGTTTCCGCCATGAGGCTCTTCAGCCATGGAAAAGGGATCGGCCCGAGATTTTATTTTCCTTCTTTCTTTCTTTTTTTTGCAGATACGTACAGTTTTCAGAAATTGCAACCAACGTCATTGCTGTAATTTCTGAAGCTGATGACTTGGTCAGCTGGTAATCATTTTTAGTTTCCCCAAATTTTACCCAAGATACAAACAGAAGATTCAGATTGCACACGGACACAATGACCAAGGCTTTGAAGAAAGCATGTTTTGTCACCAGTGCTCCCTTTATTAAAAAAAGTAAAAGAAAAGAAAAGACCAATAGACCTGGAAGAGGATTTGTCGCTCTCGGATGCCACACACACCTATATGAATATAGTATAAAAAATATTAGGAATTAAAAAAATGAAATTATGGGATATTAAACATGGCTGCCTGTTGTACAGCTGTGTTTAGTTTCGTGGGGAAGGGCTGCCCATGGCAATGTGAGTAAAAAAGGAAAAATCATATGTATAGAAAAAATAGATGTATCTTAGGTCGTATCGTAATTCCAGCGCCATGGATACCACAGGCACCCATTCCATGCGAAAATGAACACGGGTGTACAACAGGCACTCAGGTTTCATATCCCAAGAATTCAGTTTTTTTTTTTGCAATTTTAAGATATTTCTTGGTGCCCCAATGCATGTCCACACTAGACCTCCGATATTGTGTTGATCCAATTCAGTCTTCCTGTTCTATACTTGTGATTTGTATGAAAATTTCCTTTTCAAATTAAAATAATTATACATATGAAAATATATTCCATAAGAATATAGTTGTACAATTTAATACAGTCAATATTGCTCATCCTTCAAGCGGCAAAAGATATATACCAGGTTGCACGGGAAAGTATCTTGTACTCCCGTGAATTGGGTACTCCGGCTGCTCCGTACACACCAGAGCCGTTAGATGCAAAATACAGGGACAGGATGGAACCCGAACTCCCCACCTTTCAAATTTTGCAAAAAGGACCCCATGCAAGTATAGAATAGCTGTAAAGCTTTGTTCACAAGATGTGCTGCTCCCAGTTATGAACAGAATGAACGCTGCTGTAATATGACATGGAGGTTCCGGCGGCTCAGGTGTGCCTGGAGCCCTGGACTATGACATGTTTCAATTTAGTAGAAAACGCCCTAATGCAGCATCTCTGGGACAGGTTTCATTTCCAAGCATTTTCTGAAAAATGCACCAGTGATTTGTATGCTAGGAGTATCAACCTGAACTGAATGTGTAATTTTTGTCCAGTGATGTGCACTCACTTTATCCAAACAAATGACATCTGTTCATAGAAATGGTTTATAAAGGAACTTAATGTGCAAAGCTTTGCATCAGCATGACACTTCATAAGATTGGCTTTATGTATAATATCCAGCAGTTTTCAGCTACTCCTTTGTTGGCTTTCCAGTCTAAATGAATCCAAAGCTCAACTCCAATATGAGCAAGAGTGTGCGCAACATCAAACTAAACATTATAACTGGCTGCTGGTAAGGCACTATTTGGTTGTCCTAAAGCACTACATTGAAAAAAAAACATAAACTCCAGTAAGAAAAACATAGGAGCGCCTAGAAGCTTTCAGCTTCATCGATCACATATAAATATGGTACAGATAGTGTCATGGAATTTCCAAGATGATATACAAAAGGAAACTTCCATAGGAAGTGCATATTTTGAAAAACGAACGTTCAGGAAGGTGAATTACAAGGTACGGCTAATTTGAAGTAAAGGAAGAGTTTAACCAGATTTTTAAGTGATGAAATCTGCACCAGAAATGAGAAGAATACAGTGTCCGGTGTATGAAATACCCATGCCAAATTAGAGAAGGATCAATCAACAACCATCCATTGGCATTCCACCACCTTTTAATCCATCTTGACATTCCGAAGTTCATATTGTAGCAATAATATGTCACAAATGCTTTCTTAATTGGACGTGTGACAGTACACATAATTCTACCATCAAACCCATATGTTATTAATAAACTAGGTATAGCAGGTACACATATATTGCACCAAAAGATGCAACTAGATTTACAAGTTGTAGTCGAAGTGTACAAAAATGGAACTAGGCTCATATAGAACATGAACAGAAATATTTTCTTATCCATTACATAACACAAAGTGAACGATGTCCACTCCCATGAGCTGTGCTGCAAAATACCAAACAAGTGTTAGTCAAAGACTTCCAAATGTTGAACATGTTATAATCAAAGAGGAGCACAATATAAACACCACGGGCAGGCTACTGGTTCTATTTGGTGACATAGCGATGTTGTTAGAACTTAAGTGGAATGACATGCACAGATGAACATGCGTAATATAACTAAATACCATGGAAAAGTTCTTGGAATCATCTTCAAGTCCCATCGCTTTAGTTGACCCGACACTTGGAGCAATGCTTGCCACTGACTCCATCCTCCCCTGCTCGGTGCAGCAAAAAAGTGTTAGATATTATATTCGGAAAGAACTAAGAGTTAGATTCTCATGAGAGCTAAAGCACATCGAAGTCTAAAACAACAATCCCATGCTGAAGTAGTGAAGAATGAAAATGTGTATGGACGAAGGAAAAGTGTGTTTGTGAAAACGATCTTGAGTACAGCAGCGTAATCTTGGCTTTTATGCCATGAACACTTAGCGTGAGAGCACCAAAAAGTTAACTCTGTCGAAATGTAATGCCATTTTTCACACCTGTAGCTGTATATTGCAAGTGTTAATGAATCTAAGTCTTGTGCCTTGAAGCAGAATCTCAGTCTTCATTCAGGACTTGAACACTGTAGATAAAATTACTTCGTAAGCATGTACACTGTCAGGCCATAAGTTGCTGAAACTTTACTATACATAACTGCTAGAATATGTGGTATAAGAAAAATATAGCAATTTCAGTGATTAATTTTTGCCGCATCCTGATACAGAGAGGTACCAACATATTCTACTCAACATAGGATTGGTTACAACTGACGAAATCAACATGAAGGGGAAAATGTATCAGATCGAAAATACACAATAATAACACAAATTCGTAGCACCCAAAAGCCTTACATGAAGGCTGGGAGTTCTCTTCTCCGGCGCCGGCCTATCGCGGAGCTGTCGCCTGGTGTGTGGGGCTGCGGAGGGGGTCGCCGAGGTGGGGAAGGGCGGGGGAGGGGTGAGAAGAGTAGTCCGCTGGACGTCGGAGCACAATAGGGCCATACTGTGCCGAGCTTCTTGTTCTGCCGATGTTGCAGCTCAGCCCCCGGCGACCCACCGCCGGACCCCCATGCCCTAGTCTGTTCGTGTTCTTGCTACTCCAATCTGGACACAACACAGCTAAGTAACGGGGACATTACAACTATTATGTGCTTACCTGAGGCGTTTTGTGCAAAATTCAAAGGGCGGGGGCGTTCAGGTCCCATCATGTCCCTGTATTTTGTATCAGACGGTTGAGATGCATAGGGTGCAGCCGGAGCACCCAATGCATTGGAGTACAGAATATTTCCCCCAGGTTGCACATTAACGCCGTTAAAGCAAGCACATAGAAAAACAGGAGTATATTGGATGGAGTCATTCACCCAACATATAAATCAGCTTGCTAGCGAAGGGATTCTTTGACAATTCCAGGAATCACAATCAAAGTTACTTCTGTAGTTTCTGAAACCGATGACTAGGTCAGCTGGTAACCGTTTTCAGTTTCACCAAATTTCACCCAAAAACAAAACAGAAGATTCAGATTGCACACAGACACAATGAGCAATGCCATAGATGAGTCAAGCATGTTTTGGCACCAATGCCCCATTTATTGAAGAAAAATACAGACAAAAATCTTTCAGCAGCATGTACTACTTGCATGTATTCACGTCACAGCCGCATGATTCTCTGTCAACAACACAAGTTCCTTTCGGCTCCGCTGGATCATTGCAAGTTATCTTATTGCAGCATATTGTTGTATAAAGAGTTGTATCATTATCATGGCTGCAGTGGCATAGGTCACACTGTCTTGATACGGTTGTCTGAGGAAAATATGTTGCTGGTAGAACCCTTCTTGCTGGCTGTACTGGGATGTGTGTACTGATGTTGGCGCCCGCTCCTCCTGTTCATCATATAGCATACATACATAATTATATTTCTTCTGGGTGAAGATTAACCTGATAAACTAAGTGTGCACACACACTACATCATCTCACTGACATCTCTTTGTACGTATAGCAGGAGAAATCAAAATTCTTTTTTTTTCTCAAACACACAGGAGAGCTGCGTATCATTTCAATAAGAAAGAAATATGTACAAGGGTGACGGCAAGAACTCACTCGACCCAAAGACACCACAAGACACAACCCTAAGGAAAAAAACTGAGAAATATGTACTATCAGGTCAAAAACACCTAAACTGATTGATCAATACAACAAGACCCAATTTGATTATTTATGCAAACAAATCAGTTTAGCCATAAGATTTATATGGAATGGTAAGATTGGTACGAATATGGTAAACATACCATGGACTTGATCGCTACTGCACAGAAGCAGAAGGCACATGAGGGTGACAAACATCTGTGAATATTTTGCCATTAGTATATCTTATAAGAAAGAAGAAGAATTCACTTTGGGGTTTGTGTGTTTTGTGTTGTGAATGGCTAAGGTATAGAGAATGGGAATATATACACATACATGATATGGCACAAGATGGCAGCCAGTTGTTGTGTGCGCCAAAAAAGATATGCATTTATTGAATGGATTAATTTATTTTATTGCCTGCCATAAATACTCCCTCAGGTATCTGTGTCTTGCATGTACGTTTAATACAGATTAATGCAATTAAGGAACGTAAAAATCTACTTAAATTACAGATTTGTGTTACATGCTGGATGTATTGATTGACCATGCTAACGGTGTTGCCTTCTGCTCTCCACCAAGAGGAGATTTGGTTTAAGCAGCGGTCTCGTGTGCCCTGGCTCAGGGACGGCGACCGCAATACTGTTTATTTTCAAGCGCATGCAGCTCAAGCAAACGAATAAATAAAATACAAGGGCTTCCGTGTGCGCTAATGAAACAGAGGATAAGAGTGAGGTTCAGTCCTTTTACTGGAACTTATATGAATCCCAGGGGTTCACGGACGCAACCAAGGTTCTTCATCATGTTCCAGTCAAAGTCACCAATGACATGAACGTGCAACTTACAAAATCCTATTGTGCAGCAGTGGTACGTACAGCTTTATTCCCGATGGCTCCCTCAAAAGCACCGGGGGTAGAAGGATTCACTACGGGTTTCTACCAGCGACACTGGAGTTTGCTAGGTGACGCGGTGATCGCGACAGTTTTGGATTTCTTGAATGGAGGGGAACTACCTACAGGGTCGAACGACACTTCCATCACCTTGATCCCTAAGGTACGGTTTCCCCGGTCCATCTCGCAATACCGTCCTATCGCTCTATGTTCGGTTTTATATAAGATCACTTCTAAATGTGTGACAAACCGCATGAGAGCTTTTATGGATGAGATCATAAGTGAAGAGCAGAGTGCTTTTGTTCCCGGACGCCTGATAATTGATACTGTTTTGGTGGCATATGAAAGTGTGCACGCAATGAAAAGACAAAAGAAGGGATTTTTTTTGCTTGCGCAGTTAAACTAGATATGATGAAGGCCTATGACCAAGTTGAATGGCATTTTCTGGAGGCCATCTTGACAAAGCTAGGCTTCAGCATAGTCTTCATTCGGTTGATTATGAGATGTGTATCTTCAGTTCGACTCTCTGTTCGTGTCAACGGAGAGCTACTACCATATTTCACTCCCTCTCGCGTCTTGAGGCAAGGTGATCCGGCTTCGCCATATCTACTTTTATTATGTGCGGAGGGTTTCTCTTGTTTGCTGAAGTTTTATAATGCCGGATTTATTGACAGAGGCATACGAGTCAGTTACAGGTCACCATGGGTCACCCATTTACTCTTTGCAGCTGATGGTTTAATCTTCATTAGTGCAAATACCCAGTGTGTTGTACGACTGAACGATATTTTGAGGATTTATGGGGAAGCTTCAGGACAGTGTCTTAACCGGGGGAAGAGTTCTATTTTTTCAGCTTACAATGAAGTCCATCCCGGCAGCGAGCCAAACTGCGGTGCGCTGCGTACTACGGCCATAAGCGGCCAGCTCATGGCTAACAATGTTCTGAGAACGACTACAATGTATAAAACAAATCTTTCTAGCCTCAAGATCGGCCAACCCGTGGATCTCCTCTATGAGTGCACGATGCAACGATCTGTCCGCCTCGCATCACGTGATCATGGACACCGCCTGCGCACTATCCATCTCAACCAAAATAGGTAGAGTGGTCCGATGCACCGCCAACGCCAACCCTTCTCTGCACGACGCTAACTCCGCCTTCAAAGCATTATCATATCTCGCTAACATCTCTTTGTACGTATATAGCAGGAGAACGCAAACTTCATTTTTTTCTCAAACACGTAGGAGAGATGCCTATTATTTCAATAAGAAGAAAGAAATATGTACAAGTGTGAGGGCAAAAACTCACTCTGACCCAAACACATCACAAGACACAACCCTAAGGAACAAACTAAGAAATACATATTTACAGAGGGAGCTGCGTTTTACACACCCGAAAGTATGTTGTCGGTGTACAAAAAGAGGGGTGCATCTTTTTGTACCCCTATAACTGTGCACGAGCAGTCAGAGCCGCGCCCACGACCACACCAAGCAAGGCAAGGGAGGTGAGCCAGGGTAAGACCGAAGCTTGATGGAACTGGAGCAACACCAAAGCCAAGACCACGAAGAACCAAGGGACGAGGCGGGCTCCCCCGACAAGATCCTTGCCGGGGCCGGCTTTAGCAGCCCCGGCAAGACCCTTGCCGCGGCAACTCGCCCCACGCCTACGGAGCAAATCACCCTTGAGTCCACTGCCCCCATGGGGCAAGGATTTGGGAGACATCCCCGTAGTGGCATGCAGATCTTTGTGAAGACATTCAAGATCATATGCACACTAAGAAGACGACGACCCTTGGCGAGATACCAGCCAAGGAAGACCACAAGACCCCCGGCAAGCGCCTTGCCGGGGACAACGGCAGGCGCCACGACAAGACCCTTGTCGGGGCCCCGGCAAGGCCCTTGCCGAGGACGTCTACAGGCCACCATCAGGCCCACGCCAACCAAGTCTCCACCGACGTTCGCGTACAGCTGCCGACCCAACTAACTGGGCAGGCACCTGCGTGGCGGCATGCAGATCTTCGTGAAGACACCACCACCGCACCACCTCAGCTGCCTGCCTGCCTACATGGCACCACGGGCATCGCTGGCCAGGACGCGTGTCGACGCGAGGAGGAGCGGCGACGAACGGGACAGGCTTCGCCCCCGCCCCCGATAAAGCAAGGACACCTAAGCAAGACGCATTAAATGTGCCTTGTCATGTAATGCGAGGGATAACCTCGCATCACTGTACCCTTTCCACCTCCTATGGGCCACTGTGGCGACCCCCTTTTTCTATAAAAGGAGGCCCGAGGCGACCAGGAGGACGATTCGGCTTTTTTGAGCTCCTCGCGCCCCATAGCTAGCTCAAGAACATAGATATACAATCACCAAAGCAGGAGTAGGGTTTTACGCATCCTCGCGGCCCGAACCTGGATAAACGAACCGTGTGCTATCTGTTTGATCCGCTCTTCTCACGTCCCCGCGCCCCGCTAACCGTAGTAGGGATTCTTGTGATCCCATAGGTGTCGTTCCCATCGACATCTTTGGCGCGCCAGGTAGGGGGCGCAGTTGTGAGAATCGGCTCTAGAAGTTAGCCCAGCACTCCTTCGTCTTCGTGGCTCTTTGAGAAGGAAGGAGGCCGGAAGATCAGCACTCGGGCAGCTACAAACAGGAGCTAAGTTACATTGAACCCCGGATATTTCCATTCTATTATATAAAGTTATTATCCTCGGAGTTGTCGTTCTTTGTACAAAAAGAAACCTGTACGCAAATGGGGCCGTCCCCGATCGGCAATGCCTTTGTTTTGTTTCGAGTCCGCTCAACGGTTCAAATGGCTGCGTTGGAAACGGTAGGGTAGCCTTCCGCAATTGGCAAGGCTCTCGACTCTGACTCGAGTCAAACTCGACAGTTCGTGCGGCTGCGTTAAGGGTGGTAAGGTGGCTCATCCGGCAGCACGCTCACCCGGCAGGGAAATGGGGACCCGTCCCCAAAACGCCGCCCTGGGTTTCCGCGTCGGCAAGCCTACCCAGCTAGCGTAGGGTGGACATACAAAGAGGCAACAAACAGGGAAATAGCATGCATAATCCCAAAAGTACTTCAAAGTTATGTTACATCACATCATTGCTGCGGTTCTAACTAAAGATAAAATTTGTCTTGGTCAGGAACCCGCAGCGGCGAAGAAGAATGGGATGCCTAATCCCGGTGCTGGCCTTCCACCCTCTTGATTTCGTCGATGCAGTCGATGATGGGCTTGATGCGCTCCTTGAGCACCGTGAGGTCAGTACCATCCGGCAAGCTATCCATCGCGGCTTCGAAGTCAAGGTCGGGATTCCAGTACGCCATCTTGGTGAGGACCTTGGTCACGACCCTCCAAAGAAAGTCGCTGGCCTCCCGCCAGCGTGGTATTGTCTTGGAGTGAAGATCCAAGGACGCCCTCGAAGAACTGGGTCAGCTTGGCGTTGACGGTCCCGCTGCGCTCAGGGGCATACCTCACGTTTAGCATCTCCATGGTGGCCAACTGCGAGGTGACCCTGCCGGCGACGTCCTCCAGACGGCTGATCCATCTGTTCTCGCCCGCCACATATTCCTGGTGGGAGGCGGCCTCGTTCGCCCGCAGCTGCTTCTCCTCCTCCAGGCTCCTGGTCAAGGTCTCCTCCTGAGCCGTGCTCTCCGACAACATCTTCTCGAGATTCTCCAGCTTTAGCTTGAGATCCCTGATGGAGTTTTGCGCTTCGGAGAGCTCTCCAGCCCTGCTGATGACCGCTCCTTGCGCCTCTACCGAGGCGCCGTTGAGCGAGCTCTTCTCGTTGGACAGCTTGAGGGCCTGCTCCTTCAGCTCGTCCCGCTCTACCTCCAACTCCTTCACCTTGCCGGCGTGGGCCAGAGCCTGGGCATCGAGTGCCTCTTTGTGCCTCTGCTCCAGCTCGCGAGTCCGTCGCACGACAAGGGCCTCGAGTTCCTCATCCTTGCCCTGGAGCGTTGCGGCAAGCTTCGCCTCACGCACGGAGAGGTCCTCTTCCTGGGAATCCAATGCGGCTTGATGCTGGTTTCAGGCGGCCTCGGCCGCGGCAGCCAAGTTCGCCGCCTTTTCCTGGGCCTTCTCGATGTCGGCCATCTTCATGGTGAGCTCTACATCACGCTTGGCCAATTCCCCCTGAAAGGCCCTCTGCTCCTCGCGAGTCTGGTGAAACCAGGTCTGCGTCTCAGCAACGCGCGCCTTGAAGTCCACCTCCGTCTTGTCCACCATTGCCATCCTGGACTTAACCTTGTCTAGACGAGCACGGTAGAGCACTTGGAGCTTTCGGAAATTGGCCTCCATAGCACGAAAAAGCTGCTCTTCTGGAGAACCATCACCGTCAACGCCCGGTTCATCGACCACCTCGAGCCCGGTGGCGGCGAGCACCTCGCCGTCGAAGACCTCCCCTTCAGCGGGCGCTCGGGAACGTGACGCCCCTGGAAAATGGACGAAAAGATCGTCGATCGTCAACCACCTCTTCCTCGGTTGTGGCCTTGCCGGCCTCCCCGGCAGGCCCACCGCTGGCACCCTCGGCAGAAGCCTCGTCGGTCGCCTTGGCGGCCCCCGCAGCGGTGTCCTCGGCAGCATCCTCGGCGGGCTCATCGGCGGCGACCTCGTCAGCATCCTTGGCGGCCTCCTCGGCGGCAATCCTGTCGGCCTCCGCCGCGGTCTCCTCAACAATATTCCCAACAACAGTGTCCATGTCCTGAATATCTGTTGAAGGAGGGCCTGGGCAGTAATGGAAGCGATGAAGCCAAGAAACAAGAATAAGGGAAAAACAGAGACGGAGGACAAGCGACTCACCAGTGCCAGGCTGTGAAGCAGAAGTCCCCTCCCCGCCAGCATTTGGCGCCGTGGCAGAGTCACCAGCACCCAAGTTCCCCTCTTCCTCCATGGGCATGGGCTCCGTGCTTGATGCCCTTGTCAGGGACGCCCCTCGCGGCGGCGTAGTCGATGGGGGTGGTGTGTTGGGGGTAGCCCTCTGCGGCTCCTCCTGCTGCCGCTCCCCTCCTACAAACCCGACAAAGTCAACACCATAGCATCGAACGCCTACCACATGTCGAATAAGAGGAGGGTGACGAACAATAGCTGGGGGCTGTGCCGGGGGCTGCTGTTCGGGCTGCTCAACACCACCAGTGGTGTCTTTGAAGCCCCAGCCGAGGGCTGACTGCTCGCCGAGGCCTTCGCCCTCTTCACCCTCTGGGCCAACGTCTCTGCATCCCTGCAAAAGCAAAAATGGATCAAGATGAGTGACTTAATTCAAGGGAATGGAAATGACAGTAAGGAACGGAGTACTTACTCGTCATCCATCTCCTCCTCTTCCACCACTTTCCTTTTCCTCTTCGGGCTGAGAGGCCCAAGATCAAAAGGGAGCCCCGCGTCAACATCCCAGTCGACATCTGCCGGAGGAGGCGAAGAAGGCGGGGTTGGCGCACGCCTGGATGAGGAAGGGGCAGTTGTTTTCCTCCTCTCCATGGCCTTCGTCAGCCTCCTCGCCGCCGTGGCCCTCGTGTGGCGCCCGGACCCCTCCAGGGTTAATTGAGGCCGCGCAGTCCTGCCGGGCCGGACCGGCTCGCCGGAGCCAGCTCACCGCAGGACTCGCCCTCTTCCCATGGCTGGCGTCGGGCCCGCGTCCTCGGCTTCCTCCTCCGACGACTCGTCGACCGCATCTTCGACAAGTGGGGCCCCGGTGTCGGCACTGCTGACATCCCCGGTGGCCGCCGCCCATCGGGCGAGCTCCTCCTCCTCCGCGGCTGCCGCGGCCCTGTCCTCCACGCCACCAGCACTGCCGGCCTCCGCGGCAAGCTGTGCCTCCTTTGCCCTGGCGGCAATATAGTCCAGTTCCACCTGACTGGTGTCCTGGACGAGCAGTCGCTCGGCGTCAACATTGACATACCCCTCATGCAGAGTATCAAAGAATTCCTGCACTCGGGCATCATCCGGCGCGGCCCAGCTCTGGACAGGGCCATGCGCGTTGCAGTCCGGCATCATGGCGATGATGTCGGTCTGACGCGAATTATTGCACAACGGGACCACTCCCGCTGGCAACTTGAACAAGGGCCCCCTGATGGTCTTGCCGGTCTTCGCAGCGGCCCTCCCAGCCTTGCCGGTCCACTCAATCTCGCCATCATGGCCCACGTCGAGCTGGAAGAGTCGTTGGCAGAAGTGAGCATGCTGCATCACCGTGAAGTTGTGGTCGAGGCCGGGGCGAAGCCGCATGATATCTCCAGGGTTCGTGAAAAGCCAGGCCGGCCTCCCTTTGTTGTGCAGCGGAGCGATCCGGCTGCGGATAAAGTCCGCCCCGATCATCTCGAGGGTGAGCCCGGCCTCGGTGAGCCGAAGAATCCTGGTGGCGGCGACGGTGAGCTTCTCGTCGTCGGCATCAACATCACGCCAATCACTTCCGCGAATCGGCGGCGCCCGACGGACTTCGCAGAACGCCGGCGGGTCTTCTTCTTCAATCCAGCACCACCGACCCCGCCATTCTTCCCACCTCTCCTTCATGGCCCCCTCCGGTTACGCTCCCTTGGATTTCGGAATCCAGGCGATGCAACCAGAGATGGCGCCCCCTGTTTGGATCCAAGGGAAGAAGTAATGGCGGAAAATCGCCGTGTTGGGATGCACCCCAGCAAAGCCCTCACAAAGGTGCGCGAAAAGAGCCATACACGCCACGGGATTTGGAGTAAAATCCAAGAGATGGAAGCCGTAGGTACGCATGACGTCGCTAAAGAAATCAAAAAATGGGGGACAGAGGCCACAGGAGAAGTAATCGACGAAGAAGGGGTACCGATTTGGGCCGGCCTCAGCGCAGTTGGCGGGGACGACGCGCGTGGCCGGGTGCCCCGAATTCTCTCCCCCCGTCTTCAACCCCCACAGGGGCTTGAAGGAAGCCCGAAGCTCGTGAACGTCGACCGTCGAGGGGGAAAAGAAGGCAGATTGCGTCTGCTGCACTGCCAACGCACTCTCCGGCACCTCCACTTCTCCGGCGTCTTTGGCCCCTCCCTTGCCCTTGGTGGATTTAGGCGCCATGACGGCCAAAAGGAGCGCAGAACAAGGGGCACCGGGGACGCGGCGACGGCAGACGGTGGCGAAAGCTTTGAGAGGAAGGAAAGAGAAGCGCCGATTCTGAGATCGGGAAAGGCGCAAGAGGAGAAGGCAAAGTGAGCAGCGCGCCCGCGGTTATTCCCTTTTAAGGGGAAGGTGCGGGCCGCCTCCTTTTTTCTCATTAACTGGGACGTGACGCATGCGTGCAGAGACCAATCCCACGCATGCTGCCCACGTCACGCCCACCTCCCCACGCCGTGCCACGCGCGCGAGTCGTGGGGAGCACAGCGCGCGAAAAATCTTACCACAGTAAAAATCGCCCCGCCTGCCCGCACACCGTTTTTGGGCCTAGCCAAACAACACGTTGCGCTTATGTGTGGCCCAGGCCCGGGGGCTCCTGTCGGTGTATAAAAAGAGGGGTGCATCTTTTTGTACCCCTATAATGCTGCACGGCAGTCGTCGAGCGCCCACCACCACACCAAGCAAGGCAAGGAGGTGAGCCAGGTAAGACCGAAGCTTGATGGAACTGGAGCAACACCAAAGCCAAGACCACGAAGAACCAAGGGACGAGGCGGGCTCCCCCGGCAAGATCCTTGCCGGGGACGGCTTTAGCAGCCCCGGCAAGACCCTTGCGGCAGCTAATCGCCCCATGCCTACTGAGCAAATCACCCTTGAGTCCACTGCCCCCATGGGGCAAGGATTCGGGAGACATCCCCGTAGTGGCATGCAGATCTTTGTGAAGACATTCAAGATCAGATGCGCACTAAGAAGACGACGACCCTTGGCGAGATACCAGCCAAGGAAGACCACAAGACCCCCGGCAAGCGCCTTGCCGGGGATAACGGCAGACGCCACGACAAGACCCTTGCCCGGGCCCCGGCAAGGCCCTTGCCGAGGACGTCTACAGGCCACCATCAGGCCCACGCCAACCAAGTCTCCACCGCCGTTCGCGTACAGCTGCCGACCCAACCAACTGGGCAGGCACCTGCGTGGCGGCATGCAGATCTTCGTGAAGACACCACCACCGCGCCACCTCAGCTACCTGCCTGCCTACATGGCACCACAGGCATCGCTGTCCAGGGCGCGTGTCGACGCGAGGAGGAGCGGCGACGGACGGGACAGGCTTCGCCCCCGCACCCGATAAAGCAAGGACACCTAAGCAAGAGGCATTAAATGCGCCTTGTCATGTAATGCGAGGGATAACCTCGCATCACTGTACCCTTTCCACCTCCTATGGGCCACTGTGGCGACCCCCTTTTTCTATAAAAGGAGGCCCGAGGCGACCAGGAGGAGGATTCGGCTTTTTTTAGCTCCTCACGCCACATAGCTAGCTCAAGAACACAGATATACAATCCACCAAAGCAGGAGTAGGGTTTTACGCATCCCCGCGGCCCGAACCTGGATAAACGAACTGTGTGCTATCTGTTTGATCCGCTCTTCTCACGACCCCGCGCCCCGCTAACCGTAGTAGGGATTCTTGTGATCCTATAGGTGTCGTTCCCACCGACAAAAGTAGTACTAGCTAGTTCCGCACATCTTTCATTGATTCTAGTTTCATCAATACCATTTATCATGCTTGATTATCAGTTTGATTGAAGTCTATTTCTCGTAAAATGCTTGTGGTAGGAAGGCGGGAATTATTTATGTGGATACTACGATTTGCGAGTTCATCTACAACTTGACCTCTCAATGGGTCTACTCTAACAAACAATATGAAGAACGTAAACAATATTCACAATTTTATTTTATTACCATCAATTGTGTTGAGTTTCATTTGATATATATGTATTGGCCCCCTCCTTTAAATTAAATGTAGCAGATGCGGGATGAACTCCTACCACATGATCGCTTACGAGCAATTCAAGAGGAATTGGCGGGATTCTTTCTCGACCACGTCATACATAAAGACGGATAATACCTTGTGGAAATTGAAATGGATTTTAGATGTTAGGGATTGTAAGAGATGTTATATTGTATATATGTAGTAGCGTCGGATAGATATACGAAAACTTATTGTTCGACCAATCTCGGAGAAAGAAACGTCACTTCTCTCTGTATATGTTCATGACAATCTTGTGTAATTAATGGTTCCTTCATTTACTTACTAGGTAGCGGGTCGAGTTCTCTCTATATGTATAGTATCTAGCGTCGACCCAACACGGAGAAAGAGAGGTCACTTCTCTCTGTTAGCTAGCTAACACAATATGAAACCCATAAATTAACCCTCAAACCCCCCCCCTACCCCCCCCCTTTTCAAAAAATAAAATAAAAACCCAACATCTGCGAGCTGCTGATGCTTGGTTGCCTTTTGTCCCGGTTGGTGTTACCAACCGGAACTAAAGGTCCTCCTCCGTGGGCGCCCCGCAGCGGCCATGTGGAGCCCCTTCTGTCCCGTTTCTTAAGCAAACCAGGACAAAATGTTTTGGGCTTTAGTCCCATTTGTTTTGTCTCTGTTTCGGAATCGGGACTAAAGGCCCTCTCGAACCGAGACTAGTACCCTATTTTCTACTAGTGCACATAGAAAAACAGGACGAGATGGAGTGTTCACCCAACATATAAATCAGCTTGCTAGCGCAGGGATTCCTTGACAGTGACAACAAGTAGATCGAGTGCATTGACAATGCATCCCATTGTAAATCCATAGCATGACTAGGGCCGTTCACTACAATCCTAGGCTACGGTGAGGTCACAGATTCCAAGAGGTTGTGGGACTCAACTTGGGTAGCACTCATCAAGACATAAGAATATATGCAAAGAAAAGTAAGAGAGAAGTACATATTACAACCCCGAGAGTGTGTTCGGATCCCGTCCACTCCTTCAGATCCTTGACTCCACTCCCGGCTCCTGGACTGATGGCTCCTTCCGCCAAATGGGGAGTTGATAACACGTTTGGCAACTGACTTCACTCCAGAGGGGTGCGGGAACATCACTATTGTGGGTGGTTCCCGCTGGAATGGTGCAGGGAGCATCACTAGAGGGTTCAATGGCCAGGGAGTCACTGAGAGAGAGAGAGAGAGAGAGAGAGAGAGAGAGAGAGAGAGAGAGAGAGAGAGAGAGAGAGAGAGAGAGAGAGAGAGAGAGAGAGAGAGAGAGAGAGAGAGAGAGAGAGAGAGAGAGAGAGAGAGAGATTTGGATCGGGCGGGAGGTCACACGGAGTCGCCTGCGGAGCTAGGAATTAGCCACTCCGCCGGATTAAACTAAATCCAGCTCCCCTCCAGTCCTCCTACTCCGAGGAGCTGCAGCGTTCGGTGCCACTCCGCCCGCTCCAAGGGCAGAGCTGCAGAGCGGAGTGAATCCGAACAGGGCCCAAATTACCATCAAAGTCTGAGATACAACCCCGGAACTGACTATTTTACAACCTCGAACTTGCAAAACCGGACAAGAATCAACTCTAAATTGGTTTCAGCCATGTTTTTGACTAGTTTCCGCCATGATTCTCTTCAGCCATGGAAAAGGGATCCGTCCGAGGTTTTATTTTTCTTCTTTCTTTCTTTTTTGCAGATACGTACAGTTTTCCAGAAATTGCGACCAAAGTCATAGCTGTAATTTCTGAAGCTGATGATGTGGTCGGGTGTTAATTGTTTTTAGTTTCCCCAAATTTTACCCAAAGAACAAACAGAATATTCAGATTGCACACGCACACAATGACCAAGGCCATATAAGAGTCAAGCATGGTTTGTCACCAGTGCTCCCTTTATTGAAAAAAGAAAAGAAAAAACCAATAGACTTGGAAGAGGATTTGTGGCTCTTGGATGACACACGCACCTATATGAATATAGTATTTAAAACATATTAGGAATTTAAAAAAAATGAAATTTTGGGATATTAAACATGGGTGCCTGTTGTACACCCGTTCAGTTTCGTGGGGAAGGGCTGCCTGTGATAATGTCAGTAAAAGAGAAAAAATCGTATGTATAGAAAAAAAATAGATGTATCTTATGTCATATCGTAATTCCAGCGCCACGGATACCATAGGCACCCATTCCACGCGAAAATGAACACGGGCGTACAACAGAGACTCAGGTTTCATATCCCAAAAATTCAGATTTTTTTTTGAAATTTTCAGATATTTCTTGGTGCCCTAATGCATTTGCCCAGTAGACCTCCGATATTGTGTTGATCCAATTCAGTCTTCCTATTCTATAGTTATGATTTGTATTAAAAATTCTTTTTCAAATTAAATTAATTATACATATGAAAATATATAATATATGAGCGTGTTCGGATCCCCTCCACTCCTTCATATGCTTGAATCCACTCTCCGCTCCTGGACTGATGGCTCCTTCCGCCAAATAGGGAGTTGATAACACGTTTGGCAACTGACTCCACTCCAATTTCAGCGGGGAACATCGCTAGTGAGTGGTTTCGGCTGGAAGGGTGCAGGGAGCAGCGCTAGTGGGTTCAATGGCTAGGGAGTCACTGCGGGAAAGAGAGAAATTTGGATCGAGCGGGAGGTCACAGGGAGTCGCCTGCGGAGCTAGGAATTAGCCACTCCGCCGGATTAAACTAAATCGAGCTCCGCTCCACTCCTCCTACTCCGAGGAGCTGCACCGTTCGGCGCCACTCCGCCCACTCCAGGGACGGAGCCGCGGAGCGAAATGAATCCGAACATGGCCTATTGCCACCAAAGTCTAAGATACAACCCCAAAACTGACTATTTTACAACCTCGAACTTGCAAAATCGGACAAGAATCAACTCTGAACTTGTTTCAACCATGTTCTGACTAGTTTCCGCCATGAGGCTCTTCAACCATGGAAAAGGGATCGGCCCGAGATTTTATTTTCCTTCTTTCTTTCTTTTTAGCAGACACGTATAGTTTCCAGAAATTGCAACCAAAGTCATTGCTGTAATTTCTGAAGCTGATGACTTGGTCAGCTGGTAATCGTTTTTAGTTTCCCCAAATTTTACCCAAAAAACAAACAGAAGATTCAGATTGCACACGGACACAATGACCAAGGCCATTGAAGAGTCAAGCATGTTTTGTCACCAGTGCTCCCTTTATTTAAAAAAAAGTAAAAGAAAAGAAAAGACCAATGGGCATAACCGCCGCTGCCGTCACGGGGCGGAACCAAGCCGACGCCCCCATCCTCTCCATTTGCTCCCCCGCCGCTACCGGAGGACGCTAGCAGGCAAAGCCTGCTTGGCCGACGGTGGTGGCAGGGACGTCTTCTCACGCTGAGATCCCTCGCGCGTGGAGCGCTCCGGCCGGCACGATGCGGCGGCCCCGGATGAGGCGTCTAGGCGGTGGAGCTTGGGAGCCGGGGCGGCGGTCCCGGGTGCTGGTGGTGGTGCTGCCAAGGTGGCCGTGCGGGCGGCGCTGGGGCAGACCTTCAGCGGCGGCAAGTTTCTGCGATGGCGGATGGTGGCGATGGGGCAGATCGATCCCCTAGCTTGCTGCGCGCGTCCCTGACCTCCTCCCCAAGATGGCGTCGTGGTCTGCGGCGGCTGGTGTCGGATGGAGTCGTGGACTAGCAGTGAACATGGTGGCAGTGGGATGTTTCCCATGAGCTGCACCTAACGTCTTCCAAGATCCAACCTAGCCGCGGCCAGTCATAAATATGCCTCATGCATGGCGGCCGTCGTCTCTGGCAGCGCCCACCTCCCTCGATCTGTGGTGGTGGCTCCCGCGTGGCGGTCCTTGAGGCAACGGTGGTCTTGGCATTGCTCCGGCAACGCGGTCTCTGGATTGTTGGGGCTGCGGTGATGTGTTGGATGGTGGAGGTGATTTAGATCCGATTGGCCGGATGGTGGCGAATGTAGATTGTTCTGCAGCGACATCATACGGATCCATGACAGCATCAAAAAGACTTCGGGAGGTTTTATCTCCTGGTCCGGTGGATGACTTCAGTGGTGGGTTACAAATTATGGACAATGACTTGACACAGAGGGTTGTTTGTGGAGTAGCGGCGATCCAATTGTAGCTGCTCGGATAGCAGAAAAGCGGACAACACATGTGAGATTTTCGATGGTAGTGCTATGTGCACCCGGTCTCGAGCTCCGGGGCGAAAGCCTAGGACAGACCCGAGTGGTTATTCCTGGCAATTGCGATGTTTTTCACATCGTTACCTTGTTGGAGGCATTGCTCAGATATGTTCGGACTGATTCTTCTGGATGAAAACTTTGATACTGGCCTTTGTGGTTGGATCCGGTGACGGTGTCGCTTGAGTGTCGCTTCCTTCCTGAAGGCCTTGCTGTTGAAGATCCTTGTCATCCATGTGGTGTCAATGGTTAGTGCGGATATTGTCTCAGTTGTAGTTTGTCGATCGTTCATCTGATCGCTTTGGGGCTTATTTCTTGTTTATTTTTTGTTTTTCCACACTTGCACATAGCTTTTGGTCTTATGACTTCGCTAGTTGCTGGTGTGTTTCTATGTGTGTGTGTGTGTGTGTTGGGTTGGCTGTGTGCATCTTAGTTATGCAGAGGCCGGGTGTGTGTTCAGTGTGATGTATCATCTTGCTGCTCCATTTGAGCCAATAAAATTCACCCTTTGTCGGAAAAAAAAGAAAAGACCAATAGACCTGGAAGAGGATTTGTGGCTCTCGGATGCCACACACACCTATATGAATATAGTATAAAAATATTAGGAATTAAAAAAAAAAATGAAATTTTGGGATATTAAACATGGGTGCCTGTTGTACATCCATGTTTAGTTTCGTGGGGAAGGGCTGCCCATGGTAATTTCAGTAAAAAAAGGAAAAATCGTATGTATAGAAAAAAATAGATGTATCTTATGTCGTATCGTAATTCCAGCGCCACGGATATCACAGGCACCCATTCCACGCGAAAAGGAACACGGGTGTACAACAGGCACTCAGGTTTCATATCCCAAAAATTCAGTTTTTTTTGCAATTTTCAGATATTCTTGGTGCCCCAATGCATGTCCACACTAGACCTCCGATATTGTGTTGATCCAATTCAGTCTTCCTGTTCTATACTTATGATTAATTTGTATTAAAATTTCCTTTTCAAATTAAAATAATTGTAAATATGAAAATATATTCCATAAGAATGTAGTTGTACAATTTAATACAGTCAATATTGCTCATCCTTCTGAAGGAAATATAAGCGGCAAAAGATATATACCAGGTTGCACATTAACGCAGTTAAAGCAAGCACATAGAAAAACAGGGGTATATTGGATGGAGTCATTCACCCAACATATAAATCAGCTTGCTAGAGAAGGGATTCTTTGACAATTCAAGGAATCACAACCAAAGTCACTTCTGTAGTTTCCGAAACCGATGACTTTTGGTCAGCTGGTAACCATTTTCAGTTTCACCAAATTTCACCCAAAAACAAAACAGAAGATTCAGATTGCACACAGACACAATGAGCAATGCCATAGATGAGTCAAGCATGTTTTGGCACCAATGCCCCATTTATTGAAGAAAAACACAGACAAAAAACTTTCAGCAGCATGTACTACTTGCATGTATTCACGTCACAGCCGCATGATTCTCTGTCAACAACACAAGTTCCTTTCGGCTCCGCTGGATCATTGCAAGTTATCTTATTGCAGCATATTGTTGTATAAAAAGTTGTATCATTATCATGGCTGCAGTGGCACAGGTCGCACTGTCTTGATACGGTTGTCTGAGGAAAATATGTTGCTGGTAGAACCCTTCTTGCTGGCTGTACTGGGATGTTGTGTGTACTGATGTTGGCGCCCGCTCCTCCTGTTCATCATATAGCACACATACATAATTATATTTCTTCTGGGTGAAGATTAACCTGATAAACTAAGTGTGCACACACACTACATCATCTCACTGATATCTCTTTGTACATATAGCAGGAGAAATCAAAACTCTATTTTTTTCTCAAACACACAGGAGAGCTGCCTATCATTTCAATAAGAAAGAAATGTGTACAAGGGTGAGGGCAAGAACTCACTCGACCCAAATACACCACAAGACACAACCCTAAGGAAAAAACTGAGAAATATGTACTATCAAGTCAAAAACACCTAAACTGATTGATCAATACAACAAGACCCAATTTGATTATTTATGCAAACAAATCAGTTTATCCATAAGATTTATATGGAATGGTAAGATTGGTATGAATATGATAAACATACCATGGACTTGATCGCTACTGCACAGAAGCAGAAGGCACATGAGGGTGACAAACATCTGTGAATATTTTGCCATTAGTATATCTTATAAGAAAGAAGAAGAATTCACTTTGGGGTTTCTGTGTTTTCTTGTGAATGGCTAAGGTATAGAGAATGGGAATATATACACATACATGATATGGCACAAGACGGCAGCCAGTTGTTGTTTGCGCCAAAAAAGATATGCATTTACTGAATAGATTAATTTATTTTATTGCCTGCCATTAATACTACCTTAGGTATATGTGTCTTGCATGTAAGTTTAATACAGATTAACGCAATTAAGGAAAGTAAAAAACTACTTAAATTACAGATTTGTGTTACATGCTGGATGTACTGTTTGACCATGCTAACGGTGTTGCCTTCTGCTCTCCACCAAGAGGAGATTTGGTTTAAGCAGCGGTCTCGTGTGCCCTGGCTCTGGGACGGCGACCGCAATACTGCTTATTTTCAAGCGCAAGCAGCTCAACACAAACGAATAAATAAAATACAAGGGCTACGCCGTCAGGATGGCTCCGTGTGCGCTAATGAAACGGAGGATAAGAGTGAGTTCATTCCTTTTATTGGAACTTATATGAATCCCAGGGGTTCACGGACGCAACCAAGCTTCTTCATCATGTTCCAGTCAAAGTCACCAATGACATGAACGTGGAACTTACAAAACCCTATTGTGCAGCAGTGGTACGTACAGCTTTATTCCCGATGGCTCCCTCTAAAGCACCAGGGATAGAAGGATTCACTACGGGTTTCTACCAGCGACACTGGAGTTTGCTAGGTGACGCGGTGATCGCGGCAGTTTTGGATTTCTTGAATGGAGGGGAACTAACTACAGGGTCGAACAACACTTCCATCACCTTGATCACTAAGGTACGGTTTCCCAGTCCATCTCGCAATACCGTCCTATCGCTCTATGTTTGGTTTTATACAATATCACTTCTAAATGTGTAACAAACCACTTGAGAGCTTTTATGGATGAGATCATAAGTGAAGAGCAGAGTGCTTTTGTTCCCGGACGCATGATAATTGATAATGCTTTGGTGGCATATGAAAGTGTGCACACAATGAAAAGACAAAGCAATGGAATTTTTTTTTGCTTGGGCAATTAAACTAGATATGATGAAGGCCTATGACCGAGTTGAATGGCATTTTCTGGAGGCCATCTTGACAAAGCTAGGCTTCAACATAGTCTTCATTCGGTTGATCATGAGATGTGTATCTTCAGTTCGACTCTCTGTTCGTGTCAACGGAGAGCTATTACCATATTTCACTCCCTCTCGCGTCTTGAGGCAAGGTGATCCGATGTTGCCATATCTATTTTTGTTATGTGCGGAGAGTTTCTCTTGTTTGCTGAAGTTCTATAATGCCGGGTTTATTGACAGAGGCATACGAGTCAGTTACAGGTTACCCTGGGTCACCCATTTACTCTTCGCAGATGATGGTTTAATCTTTATTAGTGCAAATACCCAGAGTGTTGTACGATTGAATGATATTTTAAGGATTTATGGCGATGCTTCAGGACAGTGTGTTAACCAGGGGAAGAGTTCTATTTTTTAGCTTACAATGAAGTCCATCCCGGCAGCGAGCCAAACTGCGATGCGCTGCGTACTATGGTCATAAGCGGCCAGCTCATGGCTAACAATGTTATGAGAATGACTACAATGTATAAAACAAATCTTTCTAGCCTAAAGATCGGCCAACCCTTGGATCTCCTCTATAAGTGCACGATGCAACGATCTGTCCGCCTCCCGTTCCGTGATCATGGACACCGCCTCCGCACTATCCATCTCAACCAAAATAGGTAGGGTGGTCCGATGCACCACCAACGCAAACCCTTCTCTGCACGACGCTAACTCCGCCTCCAAAGCATTATCATATCTCGCTGACATCTCTTTGTACGTATATAGCAGGACAAGCAAACTTCATTTTTTTTTAAATACATAGGAGAGATGCCTATTATTTCAATAAGAAGAAAGGAATGTGTACAAGTGTGAGGGTAAAAACTCACTCTGACCCAAACACATCACAAGACGCAACCCTAAGGAACAAACTAAGAACTCATCAAACAAACTAAGAAATACAGTTTGTACTATTAAGTCAAAAACACCTAACACTGGTAGAAACATGGCTTTGGTTGGGGCCTGGCCAGCCCATTAGTCCCGATTCAGTCACGAACCTGGACCCATGGGGGGCATACGTCCTGGTTCATGCGCCCATGGGGCCGGCGGGGCCTTGTGGGGCATTTGTCCCGGTTCGTCTGAACCCATTTGTCCCGGTTCCAGGCACGAACCGGGACCAATGGTCCTCGCTCTTGGCCCACAGCCATTGGTCCCGGTTCGTGGCTGGAACCGGGGTAGAAGGGGGCCTTTAGTCCCGGTTCCAGCCATGAACCGGGACTAATGAGTTGCGTATATATACCCCCTTGCCGGCGAGCAGAGCACTCCACACTGCTCTGTTTTTTCTGGCCGGCGAGGGGAGAGCTTTGTGGTGCTCTAGCTCACCTCCTATGCACATGAGGTGTTCGATGAAATGCCCGAGCCACACTAGTTAAGCTTTCTCCTCTCGAAACTCGACCTCAAAGCTCCATTTTCCTCGAGATTTGTCTAGGTTTTACATAGTTTCAATGTATGGTTTAATTAGATGCTCTTGAGAGCTATATGTTGTTCATACTTTGGTTTTAATGTGATGATGAACTTATATTAGTTTGGTCACTTATCTATCCATGGTGTTCTGTAATGGTTTTTGACACACTTAATTATATATAATGCACGCAGATGAACCGGCAATGGATGTACGGTGACAGACACACCTTCGAGTACGTTAAGGGCATGCATAATTTTCTTGAAGTGGATCAGGCAAACAAGAAGAATGGTTTTATGTGCTGTCCATGCCCTATATGTGGGAATACGAAGTCTTACTCTGACCGAAAAATCCTTCACAGCCACCTGCTTTATAAGGGTTTCATGCCACACTATAATGTTTGGACCAGGCACGGAGAAATAGGGGTTATGATGGAAGACAACGAAGAAGAAGAGGACGATGACAACTATGTGCCCCTGGAATACGGTGATGCTACAACGGGGGAAGCTACTGAAGATCAAGAGGAACCAGACGATATTGTGCCCGATGATGATCTTCGCCGGGTCATTGTTGATGCAAGGAGACAGTGCGAAAGTCAAAAGGAGAAGCTAAAGTTCGATCGCATGTTAGAGGATCACAAAAAAGGGTTGTACCCCAATTGCAAAGATGGCAACACAAAGCTCGGTACCGTACTGAAATTGCTGCAGTGGAAGGCAGAGAATGCTGTGCCTGACAAAGGATCTGAGAAGCTACTGAAAATATTGAATAAGAAGCTTCCAAAGGATAACGAATTGCCCGACAGTACGTACGCAGCAAAGAAGGTCCTATGACCTCTAGCATTGGAGGTGCAGAAGATACATGCATGCCCTAATGACTGCATCCTCTACGGCGATGCGTACGAGGATTTGAACGCATGCCCGGTATGCGGTGCATTGCGGTATAAGATCAGACGAGAGGACCCTTATGATGTTGAGGGCGAGCCCCCCCTAGGAAGATGGTTCCTGCGAAGGTGATTTGGTATGCTCCTTGTCGGTGTCAAAACCGGCGGATCTCGGGTAGGGGGTCCCGAACTATGCGTCTAGGCGGATGGTAACAGGAGACAAGGGACACGATGTTTTTACCCAGGTTCGGGCCCTCTCGATGGAGGTAAAACCCTACTCCTGCTTGATTAATATTGATGATATGGGTAGTACAAGAGTAGATCTACCACGAGATCAGAGAGGCTAAACCCTAGAAGCTAGCCTATGTTACGATTGTTGTTTGTCCTACGGACTAAAACCCTCTGGTTTATATAGACATCGAAGAGGGTTAGGGTTACACAGAGTCGGTTACAATGGTAGGAGATCTACATATCCGTATCGCCAAGCTTGCCTTCCACGCCAAGGAAAGTCCCATCCGGACACGGGACGAAGTCTTCAATCTTGTATCTTCATAGTCCAGAGTCCGCCAAAGATGATAGTTCGCTATCCGGACACCCCTAGTCCGGACTCCTCAAGAGCCCTGAACTAGGCTTCAATGACGATGAGTCCGGCGCGCATATTGTCTTCGGCATTGCAAGGCGGGTTCCTCCTCCGAATACTTCATAGAAGATTTTGAACACAAGGATAGTGTCCGGCTCTACAAAACAAGTTCCACATACCACCGTAGAGAGAATGATTTTTACACATATCTGCTGACGTATTCCGCGGCGTGACATCACACCACGGCCAGGCCTTTATTCAAATAGTTTTTTACTGTCCCACTTCAGCGCGTTTAGCGAGGCGGTTTCCTTGGCACGTCTTATCAAAGCGGAGATCGTGCCCCCTTATTCCGGGATTCTCATCAATACGGTCGTGGGTAACCCAACTGCGCCATTGATTATGGCGCTTGGGAGATAAGCGAGTTTTACCAGGCTGGTGGGGGATGCATAGCTTCGTCCGTCCATATAAGGGGATAAGGATCCACCCTTTACACCTACGCCTTCTTCCTCCTTTGCTCATCCATTTCCGCGCACTCGAGCTCTAGCGCCCAAGTCCGCACATCCCTCCTCAACCTTCTCCAGCCATGTCCGGAGCGGGAGGCAAGTGGATGGCCTCCTCCGTCACGGAGGGACAAGTTAAAAAGCTGCGGAAGGCCGGATACTTGTCCGGCGACATCGCGCATCGGCTTCCCAACGAGGGGCAGCTCATCCGCACCCCCAGGCCCCATGAGAGGGTCGTGTTCCTCGCCCACTTCCTCCACGGACTGGGTTTTCCACTTCACCTATTTGTCCGGGGGCTCATGTTCTACTATGGCCTAGATTTCCACGATCTGGCCCCGAATTTCATCCTCAACATCTCGGTGTTCATCGTCGTGTGCGAGGCCTTCCTCTGCATCCAGCCCCACGTCGTCTTATGGCTGAAGGCCTTCAATGTCAAGCCGAAGGTAGTGGGCGGCCGCCAAGCGGAGTGCGGAGGCGCCATGGTTGGCAAGATGGCCAACGTCCTATGGCTCGATGGCTCCTTTGTAGAGACCGTGAAGGGGTGTCAACCGGGGTGGTTCTACATCACCGAGCCGCGCGACCCTGAATGGGCGGCGGCCCCCGAATTCAGGTCTGGTTTCCCTACGCGGCTCACCTCTTGGAAGGAGACGGGCCTGTCGTGGGGTAATCCGGAAGAGCTGACCGGACTCCAAACCTGCATGCAAACCCTGGTGAACAAGAATCTCAGGCTTGTCAATGTAGTCCAGGTTATGCTCATCCGCCGGATCCTCCCCTGCCAACAACGGGCCTTCAAATTGTGGGAGTTCGATCCGGCACAGCACCAAACCCTGAAGAGGCTCTTCGACACTACGTACGAAGATGCCTGGAAGGTGCTGTTAAAGGGCGCCGAGGCTCCCTCATCCGCTACATAAGATCGCGGATTCAGCGCACAGCGCCAAGCTACCGAGGTAAGCTATTTTGCCCTTTGCGGGACTCTTGTTTTTCATTGTTTTACTCTATGCGGGATCTAAATTCCCTTACCTTTGATAGGACTGGCTGAGCACGTCCGGGCAGGTTAACTGTCCAGCTCCCTTGCCAAAAGACCCAGCGGACGCCCGCTTGACGGGGCTGCTGGTTCCGGCACCTCACGTGGTGCCGGAGAAGAAGGCCAAGAAGAAGGCCACGGGAACTCGAAAGAGTGCCCTGCGCCTGGTGTTGCCGGAATCATCGTCCGATGACTCCGAGGCGGAATCCTCCCGTGAAAATGAGGAGGAGGAAAAAGAAGCTCCTCCCCCAACGGGGGGAGAGAAGAAAAGGAAGGCCGCCCCGACTGGGGAGGCCGGAGGGTCCAAGAAAGGGAGGACCCTTCCTCCGGACTTCTCCGCCAACGCCGACGAGGGCGAGGAGGAATGGCCATTGAGGGCCAAGCCCCTGGCGAGATCGTAAGTGTCCGGATTCCAGAATAACTCATGGTTTTTCATTTGTCGCATAGTGTCATCTAACGCCGAATAGAACCCTGTAGCCTGCCGAAGGACGAGCTTGCCGCTTCGTCGAGCGGGTTGTAACACCCCGGATTCGATGCGCCAGGTGTTTGTCAGTTATTCGCCGTCTTTGCCATGTCATCTGCTTGCGTGTTGCACTTTGCCATGTCATCATCTGCATTTCATATCATGTCATCATGTGCATTTCATTTTGCATACGTGTTCGTCTCATGCATCCGAGCATCTTCCCCGTTGTCCGTTTTGCAATCCGGCACTCCTATGTCCCCCGGCGTCCCCTTTTGCCTTTTTTCGTGTGCGGGTGTTAAACTTTCTCGGAATGGCCCGAGGTTTGCCATGCGGCCTTGGTATACCACCGGTAGACCGCCTGTCAAGTTTCATGTCATTTGGAGGTCGTCTGATACTCCAACGGTTAACCGGGTAACCGCAAAAGCCTCTCTCCTTGCAGCCCAACACCCCTTTCAAAGTGGCCCAAAACCCAGCAAACCCCCCTCCATGCTCTCGGTTGTTCGATCACGATCGTGTGGGCGAAAACCGCACCTCATTTGGACTCTCCTAGCTCCCTCTACCTATAAATATAGCCCCTCCCCCGAAATTTCGCAGTCCAAACCCCCCGAAACCCTAGCCCCGCTCTCCTCGCGCCGCCGGACACGTCCGCCCGAGCCGGACATGTCCGCCGGACACCTCACCCCGGCCAATCGCAGCCCGCCACCTCAGCGCCGCCGGCTCCGTGCCCAATCCCGAGCCGCCACCTCACCCTCTCTCTCTCTCCTCCCCCCGCCCGGTCTGCGCCGCCCGCCACGCCCGCTTGTCGAGCCCGCCCGGCCGGATCTGGCCCGAGCGGCCCGCGCGGCCGGGCGCCTCGCCCGCTTCGCCCGGCGTCGCCGCCGCCGCTTCGCTCCGGCCGCCGCCATGTCGCTGGCGCCGCCAGACTCGCCATCGCCTCTGTCGGCGCTCCGCGCCGCCCGGCGTCGCCGGCGCCTCCGCCGCCGCCTCCCGCGCGCCCGCGCCGCCATCCGCCTCCTCCGGCCCTGCGCGCCGCCTTGGCTGGCCCTTCGCTGGAGCTCCTCCGTGCGCGCGCGCCGCCGCCCGGCCATCCGTGCGCGCCATGGCCGGATCCGGGCGGCGCCGCCGGATCCCCCGCCCCGACCCTCCGGCGAGCCTCCCTCGTCGTCCTACGGCGCCGCCCCGTCCTCCGGCGACCCAGCTCCGTCCGTCCTCGATCCCCGTGCGACTAGAGGTTGACCTCGATTTCTTCCAAGTCCCCGAAATTTGCACATTATCATGCCATGTTCATGCCATCATATCTCTGCATCCGTAGCCCCGGTTCGTGCGTGTAATATGTCAAATTGTTCGTCTCGACGAGTACATCATTTCATTCCATTGCATCATGTTCATTTGAGTCCATCTTGATGCCTGAATCATCGTTGCAAGAGTGCTATATGATATTAATTTGCTGAAACTGTTATAACTTGGTGATTTGTCATTTTTGCCATGTTTGATGTGTGCATCCTATGAGGTTGATGTCTACATGTGTTTTGATGTATGTCATGCCATTTTTACAGTGGTGCCATCCATGTATTTTTGTGATTCCTGTAGTGAGTGCATCAAGCTTGTTAAGTAGGGTACTTGCTGTTGCTGTTTTGCATGTCTAAATCTGCTATATCATGATGCTATGATAACCTGCTTCTACAAGTCATTCTATGCATAATCTGGAGATGTTCACTAAGGATGTTTTGTTATACATGTCATTCTCTATCCATAAATGCCCTTGTTTGCAATTATGGAGTGCCATATATTGAGTCAATCGAGCTCTATTTTTGCTATAAAATGTTTCCTGGCAGGTTGTTTAAATGTTATTCAACTTTGCCAAGGTTGTTGTAGTTGATCCGTGTATGCTATGATGTTTTTCTTGCCATGTATAGCTTCTATGCCATGTCTTCTTACTGTGAGTTGCCTTGCCATGCCATGTATTGCTCTGTGGTGAGTGGTTCAAACTCACCAACATGCCTACTTATCGTTGTTCCTGCCATGTATGGATCTGTCATATAACTTGCCATGTTTACATGGGTGCCATCATATTTGCTGATCCTTTTTGTCTCATGGTCAGTAAAGGGCATTTGATCTATGCATTTAGTAGATTCATTCCATGCCTTTGTTGGCCATGATAAGTTCTTGTAACATGTTGGTTGATAGCTCTAAACATTGCAACCTGATGTTAATTTCTGCAAAGTCTGAAACTGTTATTATTTGCAATCTTGCCATGTGTTTTTGAGCATGTTCTAGTGATTTATGGAGATAGCTCATTGTTCATGTTTTGTAATGTTTTACCTGTACTTCATGCCCATGCCTTTTGTTTTCACATTTAGATGCTGTAGCATATTGTTTTGATGCTTGCAATATGCCTAGTTGCTGTTTTGGACAGCTTGTCCTTTAAACTTGTATAGAGTGTATGTGTTGCACCGTTGCTCCGTTTTGAGTGTGCTCTATATGAAACTTGCTTGATTTTGCATGTAGCTTCATATTATCATGTTGCATCCTTGTTTTGAGGTGTTTGCTTGATGGTTGTATGCATTTTGCATCAATGCCATGTTTAACTTGTTTTGCTCATATCTTCTAGGCCGTAGCTCCGAATTAAATGAACTTTATATGAAACTTGACTAGAATTTCGTGTAGGTCAGCGTGGTGCATCTTAACTTGCTGTTTAACAACTTGAACATAAGGTTTATTCAGATCTGGACCAATTTCTAAATTTGCATATGAGGACTTACCAGAATTGTTATATGTTGTTCCCGGCCTCATTTAAACTTGCTTTGATGTGTTGCTCTTGTTTGCATCATCTCTTGCCATGAGTAGCTTCATGTAGCTTTGTCATGCATCATGCTTGGTTGAGCATCATGTCTTGTTCATGTGTGGTGTGTTTACTATGTTGTGTGCTTCTTCTTGTTAGTTCCTGTTTCGTTGTGATCGTGAGGATTCGTTCGTCTATGGTTGGTTCGTCTTCGTGGCTTCATCTTCTTCATGGACTCGTTCTTCTTCCTTGTGGGACTTCAGGCAAGATGATCACTACCCTGGATCTCACTACTATCATTGCTATGCTAGTTGCTTCGTTCTATCGCTATGCTACGTTACCTACCACTTGCTGCTCAAGACTCCCAAATTGCATGAACCCCTAACCTTTGTTACCCTTCCTAGCAAACCATTGTTTGGCTATGTTACCGCTTTGCTCAGCCCCTCTTATAGCGTTGTTAGTTGCAGGTGAAGATGAAGTTTGTTCCTTGTTGGAACATGGAGATGTTGTTCCTTGTTGGAACATGTTACTTGTTGGGATATCACATTATATCTTATATTATTAATGCATCTATATACTTGGTAAAGGGTGGAAGGCTCGGCCTTATGCCTGGTGTTTTGTTCCACTCTTGCCGCCCTAGTTTCCGTCATATCGGTATTATGTTCCCGGATTTTGCGTCCCTAACGCGGTCGGGTGATTTATGGAACCCCCTTGACAGTTCGCTTTGAATAAGACTCCTCCAGCAAGGCCCAACATTGGTTTTACCATTTGCCTCACCTAGCCCTTTTTTCCCTTGGGTTTCCGGAGCCCAATGGTCATCTTTATTTTAGCCCCCCCCCCCCGGGCCAGTGCTTCTCTAAGTGCTGGCCTGAACCGAGCTGCCTGCGGGGCCCCCTCGAAGAAACTCGAGGTCTGGTTTTACTCGTAGCTAGTCTCATCCGGTGTTGCCCTGAGAACGAGATATGTGCAGCTCCTATCGGGATTGTCGGCGCATCGCGCGGTCTTGCTGGTCTTGTTTTATTGATGTCGAAATGTCTTGTAGCCGGGATTCCGAGACTGATCGGGTCTTCCCGGGGAGAAGGAATATCCTTCGTTGATCGCGAGAGCTTATCATGTGCTAAGTTGGGACACCCTGCAGGTATAAACTTTCGAGAGCCGTGCCGCGGTTATGTGGCAGATGGGAATTTGTTAATATCCGGTTGTAGTAAACTTGAAGCAAACTCTTCTAAAATACACCAACCGTATGCGTAATCGTGAGTGTCTCTTTTCGGGTTGATCGAGAGGAGAACACGGTTTCGGGTTATGTCGGCGTAAGTAGAAGTTCAGGATCACTTCTTGATCATTACTAGTTGACGACCGTTCCTTTGTTTCTCTTCTCGCTCTCATTTGCGTATGTTAGCCACCATATATGCTTAGCCGCTGCTGCAACCTCACCACTTTACCCCTTCCTTTCCCTTTAAGCTCTGCTAGTCTTGATACCCATGGTAATGGGATTGCTGAGTCCTCGTGGCTCACAGATTACTACACCAACAGTTGCAGGTGCAGGTTTGCGATGACCATGACGTGAGAGTGATGTTTGCTTGTATTGGAGTTCTTCTTCCGCTTCTTCTTGATCGGGGATAGGTTCGTGTCGGCAGCTTGGGCTAGCAGGGTGGATGTCGTTTGAGCTTCTGTTTATGTTTCATCCATAGTCGGATGTTGATCTTGTATATGATGTTGATGTATTCTTGTGGCATTTGTGCCTTATGTATGTATCCCCATCTATTATGTAATGTTGATGTAATGATATCCACCTTGCAAAAGCGTCTTCAAGATGCGCTTCTATGCTTGGTGGGACCTTCGAGTTCCTTTTGGATAGGGTCGCATCTTGGGCGTGACACGGGTCCCTGGATACGTCGGATGTGGAGAGCTCTTCACTTCCGACAGCCTCTTCTCCTCGCGCCGCCAACGACGTCGAGGTGGGGCCCCAAGAGGGGCCTGGCCAGGAGGAGGTGGCCCAAGAGGTGCCGCAAGGCAACCTCCCAGACTCCAGGCGCGAGGGGGATGAGACCCCCAAGAGCTCTAAATCTAACCCTGGTCCGGACTCCGTACCAGAACCTTCAGTGGTTCCGAAGTCCGGCAGGCGGCCCTTCGTAAGAAGGGCAAGACTGCGACGCCGGTGTCCTCCGTCCAACCGGAGGCACCGAATAGCTTGCTGGAGGCGCTTAAAAGCGCCTCCATCGACGAGGAGCACCGCACTATTATGAGTGGGGTGATCCAGAAAGTGCAGTCCGCCAAGAGTGGACTGACTGAAGCCTGCAACAGCCTTCGAACGGGCTTTGAGGTAAGTTTTTAAGATATGTAAGAAGATTACCGCATAGACAGTAGCCCCTGATGCTTAGTTCGGTGTTCGGAAGGAAAAGCCGAACTGAGGATCTAAAAAGATATACGCAGGAGTCTAACATAAGTATGTCAATATGGGAATGCAGGCTGCACTGCTGACCTCTGCCGCACTGACTCCGGAGGTCAATGTATTGAAAGAAAGCCTCGAGCGGTCCGAGAACGAGCTCGGCCTTGCCAAGAAGCAGCTCGAGGACAAGGGAGGTAAGTAATACCTTAAGGGATTATATATAAAAAATGTGGTTGCAAAATAACAAGGATAACGTGGTTATTGCAGGGGCCACGAACGAGGTGGCGACCCTGAAGGAGGCGGTGTCCGCGGCCGAAAACAAAGCAGCCGCGGAGCGCACTGAGCGGGAAAAGCAGGAGGTGCGGGTGGCGGAGGTGCGGCAAGAGCTCCAGGCTCTCGTGGAAAAACACGAGAGTTTGGAGCGTGACTCGAAGACTCGAGAGTCCGAGCTTGCCTCGGTTCTTGAGAGTGCCAGAACCGCCAAGGCCGAAGCCCAAAAAGCCCTCCAGGAAATTGAGGCGATAAAGAAGATAGCGGCGGGTAAGGCATTCTTTATGCAAAGCAAGCACGTGAAAGTCAATTATCTGTTACTTACCTGAATCCGGAGCTCTCCAGGAGCCTTCGCAGATCTGCCCCGCAGTGTGTCCGATGCCGCCGCGTTCTACCGAGCCGAAGAAGGGAGCTCGACGGAGAAGGTGTTCCGGTCTCAGTATGCTGAGGCCGGACACCCGGTGCCCTTGAGCGACCAGCTGAAGCAGCTAGTCGAGCTCCACAAGGTCGCCGAACAGGCCATGAAGGGCCTCATAGCTCGGCTGTGGCCTAAGGAAACCATGCCTGGGAGCTACTTCGGGCTAGTGCGGCGGCTGGTGGACGCCTGTCCAGGGGTTGACGTCATCAAGCGCTCCGTTTGCATTGAAGGTGCCCGTAGGGCCCTTGCCCGCACTAAGGTGCACTGGGGCAAGCTGGACGCCGAGAAGCTTGTGACGGACGGACCACCGCTGGGCAAGGATTATCGCAAGCCTGAAATGTATTATGAGGGCGTCCTGAAGGGTGCCTGCCTTATAGCGGGCGAACGCTCCAAAGATGTAATTTTTGAATAGACTCGCATTTGTTATCCTGTACGCTGAAAACTTGTTCATATGCGCTAAGCAACGCTTTTGAATTTAAAATATTACCTTCTATGTGGTCGTTTATCAAATTTGAGGGATGGCGAGTCGTTGGCTTCAGCCCCCATGCCACGAGTGCTGGGGTGTTCGAGATAAACTTGAGCGCTCTTGTTCCCATTCTTGGGTCCTTCGAGGGAGGCGCTCAACGCAACGAACTAGGCAACCGGACTATAATGCTTGAACACTCTCACTTAGCCATAGAATTCTATAATTTTAAATTTCGGCGAAGCCCCTAGTATTCAGAAGACCGAGTTCGGGGCGCTATCCACGCCTTGGCCGGACAATGCCGACTCCTCGCTCTAAGCGGCATAAGTCTTTAGGGACTCGAAAAACCTCTCGAACAGCGACCGGCTCTCGCCCTATCATGACGGTCAGTTTTAGCTTTCTCCACTGAGGTGCTTAACCCAGCTCAACCGGGGCACAATCGCAGTGGTTCTCCTAGCGCTACCTTAGCTGATATAACGGAACGTAAGGTACCAAAACATGGGAGACGGGCAAACCCAACTATTGACCCAAGACAAGATTCGGAGCCGATGCATATAATGCTATAAGTTCGGGGTGCCGCACTTGTGAAAGTGTTCGGACTTATCACACCATATTTTGGGGTACAGAAGCCCCTGGTGTATTGGCCGTACCAAAGTGTACGGTTGCAAAAATGTCATAACTGAACATATATAAGAAAAAGAAATGCAATAATAAGCAAAAGCTATGTATTGTTTATTCAAAAGTGATTGCAATGAAAGCAGAATGATACAAATAGTGTGATAAGCAAGGTACGAGACTTTTGACATGTCCCCCTCCAGGGGTAAGCTCGCGGGTTTATATGTAAAACAAGTATACTGTTCGTAATAGAGACCACCTGGACACTCGACGTAGCTTTCTGCTTCCCTGGCTGTTGCATCATGTGTTCGGCGCTTTTAATGCCGGACAGGGCTTCTGGAGAACAGAGTCCTGAAAGTAAAAAGGAAGAAAAAAGAAAAAGGAATGACACAAGCGGGAGCCCCTAGTGCGGTCAAGCCGCATACTGGGCATGCCGTGGTCGTGCCCCTCCCCCTATACCCATGGTATTTCCAGAGTGTAGTTATGTACGCGTAGTACTGGTTTCGCGAGTTCGCGAGGGCTGGGGTTTGGGCCGCATTGCTACACGTGCTCTGAACGTGCCGGGCAGTCTTGTTGTAGGTTACTCCGGGCGCGCTTCGCTGTGTCCGGACGTTTAATGGCCGGACTCGTGAATTGCCTTGAGACGCTGCTTTGCACTTCTGCCGCGAGGGCCGCCGTATGCTCCTCTGTTCGCAGAGAGCGTTCGGTGTTTCTTGAGCTTGAGGTACGCGTAGTGCGGCACCGCATTGAACTTTGCGAATGCGGTTCGTCCGAGCAGTGCATGATAGCCGCTGCGGAATGGGACTATGTCGAAGATTAACTCCTCGCTTCTGAAATTATCCGGGGATCCGAAGACCACCTCGTGTGTAACTGAGCCTGTACAGTTGGCCTCTACACCCGGTATGATGCCTTTAAAGGTCGTCTTTGTGGGTTTAATCCTTGAGGGGTCTATGCCCATTTTGCGCACTGTATCATGATAAAGCAGGTTCAGGCTGCTGCCGCCGTCCATCAGGACTCTAGTGAGGTTAAATCCGTCGATGATTGGGTCAAGAACCAATGCGGCGAATCCGCCGTGGCGGATGCTAGTGGGGTGGTCCCTTCGATCAAAAGTGATCGGGCAAGAGGACCATGGGTTGAACTTTGGGGCGACTGGCTCCATCGCGTATACGTCCCTTAGTGCATGCTTCCGCTCCCTTTTGGGTATGTGGGTTGCATATATCATGTTCACCGTCCGCACTTGTGGGGGGAAGCCCTTCTGTCCTCTACTGTTCAGCGGACGGGGCTCATCCTCGTCATCGCTATGCAGCCCCTTGTCATTGTTTTCGGCATTTAACTTGCCTGCCTGTTTGAACACCCAACAGTCCCTGTTGGTGTGGTTTGCTGGTCTTTCGGGGGTGCCGTGTATCTGGCACGAGCGATCGAGTATTCGGTCCAAGTTGGACGGGCCCTGGGTATTTCTTTTAAATGGCTTTTTTCGCTGACCGGGTTTAGAGCCTCTGAATCCGGCATTAACTGCCGTATCCTCAGCATTATCGTCGTTCATGCGGCGTTTATGCTTGTTGCGACGCGACCTGACATTGCTGTCCTTGGTATCCGAACTACCAGGGTTTTTGGCCAAGTTGTTACTACGAGCTAGCCAGCTATCCTCTCCCGCGCAAAAGCGGGTCATGAGTGTGGTGAGGGCTGCCATGGATTTCGGCTTTTCCTGTCCTAGGTGCCGGGCTAGCCACTCATTGCGGATGTTGTGTTTGAAGGCTGCTAGTGCCTCTGCATCCGGACAGTCGACGATTTGATTTTTCTTTGTTAGGAACCGTGTCCAGAATTGTCTGGCCGATTCTTCTGGCTGCTGAATTATATGGCTAAGGTCATCGGCGTCTGGTGGTCGCACATATGTGCCCTGGAATTTATCAAGGAATGCGGCTTCCAGGTCTTCCCAACAACCAATTGACTCTACTGGCAAGCTGTTGAGTCAATGCCGAGCTGGCCCTTTAAGCTTGAGTGGGAGGTACTTGATGGCGTGTAGATCATCACCGCAGGCCATGTGAATATGAAGGAGATAGTCCTCGATCCAAAGCGCAGGATCTGTTGTGCCATCGTATGATTCGACGTTTACGGGTTTGAAACCCTCGGGATTTGATGATCCATCACTTCGTGCGTGAAGCATAGTGGGTGTCTTGGCGCCAGATTGGGCTATATCACGACGTAGCTCATATGAGCTTTGTCTGCTGTGTTCGGCCCGGCCGGGGTTGCTTTATCCGGCGTGACGGTAATCATCCCGTGTCGTGGGGCGCCCACGCGATCCGTAGATCGATCTTGTTTGCCTTGCCTTGTTCTCCAATATATCTTTTGGAGGGGAGTTCGAGTTCATACTCTTCGGCTGCAAGGACTTCAGTCCATCTGTCAGCTAGCAGGTCTTGGTCAGCTCTAAGCTGTTGCTGTTTTTTCCTGAGGCTGCTTGCCGTGGCCATAAGCCTGCGTTTGAAACGCTCTTGTTCGACGGGATCCTCAGGCACGACGAATTTGTCGTCGTCGAGGCTTGCCTCGTCTTCGGAGGGAGGCGCATAATTATCGTCCTCTACCTCTCTGTCTGCCGCACTATTGTGTGGGCTGGCTTCTCCCTCCTCCTGTGCTGAATCTTGCTGGAGGGGGTCGTCTTCGGCACTGTCCGGGGTGTTATTATCTCCCGTGCCGGAATCACCGTTTTTGCTGTGGCGGGACTTAGAGCGGCGCCGCTGACATCGGCGCTTAGGCTGTTTCTTGGAGGGGTCATCCTCCGCTGTTCCATCGTCATTCCCATCTTTTGGGATGTCCACCATGTATATATCGGATGAAGAGGTGGCCTTCTAGTGCCCTGTAGGCGCTGGTTCTTGATTGTCTCCGGCATCGTCGTCCATACCGTCGATGTCTTCGGAGTCAAAGTCGAGCATGTTGGTTAGATCATCGACAGTGGCTACAAAGTGGGTGGTGGGTGGGCATTGAATTTCTTCGTCGTCCGTATCCCAACCTTCCTGACCATAGTCCGGCCAGGGCTCTCCTGATAAAGAGAGAGACTTTAGTGAGTTCAGGATATCGCCGAAGGGCGAGTGCTGAAAGATGTCCGCGGCGATGAACTCCATAATCTGGCGCCATCGGATTCGACCGGCAGGGCGCTGAAGGTTCGAGTCCGAGAGGAGTCCGCACCTTGAGTCACGTGCTTCGCAAAGGACAGGGATGGTGTTCGGCTCGATCACCGTAGAGATCTCAGCCCCCAAGGTAGTGTTAGGCTCGATCGCCGTAGAGATCTCAGCCCCCGAGGTGGTGTCCAACCACCCATCCTCGATAGGCGAAGTCGGCTCCGAACTACGGGTCGGAGCGGACACTGGTGCGGCCTCCAGGGCACTGTTCGGCGGCAGAGCTAGATCGTGCCCATCGAGACAGTGCGGCGCGCTTGGCTGTGACTCGAATCCGTCGAAGATCAAGTCTACGCGGATGTCAGCCGTGTAGTTCAAACTGCCAAATCTGACCTAATGGCCAGGGGCGTAACTTTCGATCTGCTCTAGATGGCCAAGCGAATTGGCCCGTAGTGCAAAGCCGCCGAATACGAAGATCTGTCCGGGGAGGAAGGTCTCACCCTGGACCGCGTCGTTGTTGATGATCGAAGGAGCCATCGAGCCTAAAGGTGACGACACAGAGGAACTCTCAATGAAAGCACCAATGTCGGTGTCAAAACCGGCGGATCTCGGGTAGGGGGTCCCGAACTGTGCGTCTAGGCGGATGGTAACAGGAGACAAGGGACACGATGTTTTTACGCAGGTTTGGGCCCTCTCGATGGAGGTAAAACCCTACTCCTGCTTGATTAATATTGATGATATGGGTAGTACAAGAGTAGATCTACCACGAGATCAGAGAGGCTAAACCCTAGAAGCTAGCCTATGGTATGATTGTTGTTCGTCCTACGGACTAAAACCCTCCGGTTTATATAGACATCGAAGAGGGTTAGGGTTACATAGAGTCGGTTACAATGGTAGGAGATCTACATATCCGTATCGCCAAGCTTGCCTTCCACGCCAAGGAAAGTCCCATCCGGACACGGGATGAAGTCTTCAATCTTGTATCTTCATAGTCCAGGAGTCCGGCCAAAGATGATAGTTCGGCTATCCGGACACCCCCTAGTCCGGGACTCCCTCACTCCTATAATATCATGGTTGAAAGGACTATTCAAAAACAAAGAGCATGCCAAGTTGATGCGATGGCACAGTGAGGACCGTAAGAAAGACCGGAAGTTGAGAGCACCCGCTGACAGGTCGAAGTGGAGAAAAATTGAGAGAAAGTACCGGGCTGAGTTTGCAGGTGACCCAAGGAAAGTATTGTTTGGTTTAAGCGTGGATGGCATTAATCCTTTTGGGGAGCAGAGCAGCAACCACAGCACCTGGCCCGTGACTCTATGTATGTATAACCTTCCTCCTTGGATGCGCATGAAGCGGAAGTTCATTATGATGCCAGTTCTCATCCAAGGCCCTAAGCAACCCGGCAACGACATTGATGTGTACCTAAGGCCATTAGTTGAAGAACTTTTACAACTGTGGAATGGAAACGGTGTACGTGTGTGGGATGAGCACAAACAGGAGGAATTTAACCTGCATGTGTTGTTGTTTGTAACCATCAATGATTGGCCTACTCTCAGTAACCTTTCAGGACAGACAAACAAGGGATACCACGCGTGCACGCACTGTTTAGCTCACACCGAAAGTATATACCTGGACAAATGCAGGAAGAATGTGTACCTGGGGCATCGTCGATTTCTTCCGGCCAACCATCAATGTCAAAAGAAAGGCAAGCATTTCGAAGGTGAGGCAGATCACCGGAAGAAGCCCGCCATGCGTACCGGTGATCACGTACTTGCTATGGTCAATAATTTACACGTAATCTTTGGAAAGGGTCTCGGCGGACTATCTGTTCCAAATGACGCTGAGGGACTTGCACCCATGTGGAAGAAGAAATCTATATTTTTGGACCTACCCTACTAGAAAGACCTAGAGGTCCGCTCTTCAATCGACGTGATGTACGTGACGAAGAACCTTTGCGTGAACCTGCTAGGCTTCTTGGGCATGTATGGGAAGACAAAAGATACACCGGAGGCACGGGAGGACCTGCAACGTTTGCACGACAAGACGGTATGCCTCCAAAGCAGTATGAGGGTCCTGCCAACTACGCTCTTACCAAAGAAGAGAAGGAAATCTTCTTTGAATGCCTGCTCAGTATGAAGGTCCCATCTGGCTTCTCGTCGAATATAAAGGGAATAATAAATATGGCAGAGAAAAAGTTTCAGAACCTAAAGTCTCATGACTGCCACGTGATTATGACGCAACTGCTTCCGGTTGCATTGAGTGGGCTTCTACCAAAAAACGTTTGATTAACCATTGTGAAGCTATGTGCATTAATCGATGCAATCTCTCAGAAGGTGATCGATCCAGAAATCCTACCAAGGCTAAGGAGTGATGTGGCGCAATGTCTTGTCAGTTTCGAGCTGGTGTTCCCACCATCCTTCTTCAATATCATGATGCACGTCCTAGTTCATCTAGTCAACGAGATTGTCATTCTGGGCCCCTTATTTCTACACAATATGTTCCCCTTCGAGAGGTTCATGGGAGTCCTAAAGAAATATGCCCGTAACCGCGCTAGGCCAGAAGGAAGCATCTCCATGGGCCATCAAACAGATGATGTCATTGGGTTTTGTGTTGACTTCATTCCTGGCCTTAAGAAGATTGGTCTCCCTCAATCGTCGTATGAGGGGAGAATGACTGGAAAAGGCACGCTTGGAGGAGACTCAATAATATGTAGGGATGGACATTCTTGGTCTCAAGCACACTACACAGTTGTACAGAACTCTACCTTGGTGACCCCGTATGTCGATGAACACAAGAACAGTCTACGCTCCAAACACCCGGAGCAGTGTGAAAACTGGATTACATGTGAATACATCAGGACTTTCGGCAGTTGGTTGGAAACACGTCTCAGAGGTGACAATACTGTTTCTGATGAGCTATACTCGTTGTCCAGGGGACCATCTTCGACTGTATTGACTTACAAAGGATACGAGGTAAATGGGAATACATTTTACACGATTGCCCAAGATCAAAAGAGCACCAACCAAAACTGCGGTGTCCGCTTTGATGCACCAACCGATAGGGGAAATGACACATATTATGGTTACATAGTGGACATATGGGAACTTGACTACGGACATGATTTTAAGGTCCCTTTGTTTATGTGCAAATGGGTCAATCTGTCAGGAGGCGGGGTACAGGTAGACCCACAGTACGGAATGACAACAGTGGATCTGAACAATCTTGGGTACACAGACGAACCGTTCGTCCTACACAATGATGTGGCGCAGGTTTTTTATGTGAAGGACATGTCTACCAAACCGAGAAAAAAGAAAAGATAAGGAAGCAAATACATCATACGATGAGCCAAAGCGCCACATAGTTCTTTCGGGAAAACGAGACATCGTGGGATTGGAGGGAAAGACAGACATGTCTGAAGATTATGAAAAATTTCATGAAATTCCTCCCTTCAAAGTCAAGGCTGACCCAAGCACCCTGTTAAGCAATGAAGAATATCCATGGTTACGGCGCAATAAGCAAAGGAAACAAGCGAAGAAAAAGTGAGGACTTTCTCTCCACAACTATTACGATGATGCCTTTGATCTAGAATATCACTGCAGTTACATGTGAAGAAATGAAATGCCTGTTGTAACAGATGAGTTTCCGTATGAAACCCTGATACCTCGAAACAGATTGTCCGTTTTGTACATGAAGTGCCTCCAGTTTTTGTCGTAACCCTCTCAACTTTTTAGCACATGCTATGTGGGTGAAATGATGATACCATGCCAACTTTCAACCTTTTCAGAGTTCATTTGAAATGCTTTTCAATTTCAGGGTCTTATAGCTCAAAAAATCAGTAAATGCATGAAAAATAACAAATGAAGTCAGAAAGGGTTGAAAATTGATGATGTGGCTTTGAATAGTGCATTTTGGAGACACAAGAAGTCTGGAGTTCAAATAAGTTCAAAAAATGAAGTCCCTCTGTAATAGATGAGTTTTCGTCTGAAACCCTGATACTTCGAAAGAGATTGTCCGTTTTGTACACGAAGTGCATCCAGTTTTTGCCGTAACCCTCTCAACTTTTTTGCACTTGCTATGTGGGTGAAATGATGATACCATGCCAACTTTCAACCTTTTCAGAGTTCATTTGAAATTCTTTTCAATTTCAGGGTCTTATAGCTCAAAAAAATCAGTAAATGCATGCAAAATAACAAATGAAGTCAGAAACGGTTGAAAATTGATGATGTGGATTTAAATGGTGCATTTTGAACACACAAAAAGTCTGGAGTTGAAATAAGTTCAAAAAAATGAAATCCCTTTGTAACAGATGAGTTTCCGTATGAAACCCTGATACTTCGAAAGAGACTGTCCGTTTTGTACACGAAGTGCATCCAGTTTTTTCCGTAACCCTCTCTACTTTTTTGCACATGCTATGTGGGTGAAATGATGACACCTTGCCAAGTTTTGACCTTTTCAGATTTTATTTTGCAGTGCTTCTCAATTTCATGGTCATTTAGTTCTCTAAAGAAATCAGTAAATGAATGAAAAATAACAAATCAAGTCAGAAAGGATTGAAAGTTGATGACATGGCTTTGGATGGTGCATACTGAACGCAAAAAAGTCTGGAGTTGTAATAATTTATTAAAAATAAAAGAGAGGCGCAATGCTCACCTGCATGTTGCTTAGCTTCAAGCCTTGAGGAAATACTGTAGACTACACGGAGCTATGTGTAGTTTTCGTCCGAAACCCTGATAGCTTCGTGCAGTCTACACCACTTCCTCAAAGCCTGAAGCTAAGCAACGTGCAGGTGAGCATTGCGCCTCTCCTTCATATCGTCTCTGCACTCAGGGCTTATAAACCGCGGTGAGTGCCTCTCGCTTGGCGAGGTGGGACTAAAAAACAGCTGCAAAAAGAATCAAGTAAAAAACTCTATTACCGGTTCATGCCACGAACCTGTACTAAAGGTGCTCGTGGGGAGCCTTAGAACCGGTACTAAATGAAATGCCTTTGTAACAGCCTTAGAACCGGTACTAAAGGAATCAACAAAAAAGCTTTTATAAACCTCTAGTATTATTGAAACTAAAATTGTATAAAATTTATGCAACTAAAATTATCAAAGTATTTTCTGTTCAAAACATTAAAAAGCAAAAATAATTTTCATAAAATAAATAAAAAAGCAAAAATAAAAATAAAAAAATAAGTAGAAACAAAATAAACTTTAATAAATAAGTAGAAATAAAATAAAATAGAATAAAATAAAATAAACTTTAATAAAATAAATAAGTAGAAACAAAATAAAATAAAATAAAATAAACTTTAATAAAATAAATAAGTAGAAATAAATTAAAATAAACTTTAATAAAATAAAATAAATTTAAATAAAATAAATAAAAATAGCAACAGTAAAATTGGAATTTTTTTAAAAAAGAATGCCACCTACTAGGTCACCACGGCCTGAATACGACTAGAAACCCAGCTAGTTGGGCCAGGATTCAGGCCCGCAGAAGGCCCAGTAGGCCCACATGCATAGCAGTGTCGTATTAGGCCCATAGGCTTGCAATAGTGAGGACTTCGAGAGCGAAGAGGCAGCGACGCTTATAAACAGGTGCCGGAGCTCCTCAACTAGCGAGGTGGGACTAAACTTCCCACCGCACCGCGCCAATACAAGGCTTTTGGTCCCTACTGGTGGCACGAACCGGGACGAAAGGGGGGCATTGTTCCCGGTTGGTGCCACGAACCGGGACCAATGCTCTGGGTATATAAAGTAGCACTTAGGAATTTTGCAGAGTTCATCACCAGTTGCCCTCGAAGACGCCGAGCACATCGACGCCGCTAGGCAGCCCGATGCCGTCCGCCGCCTCATTATCGCCGTCGTCGGCATCCACCGTCGCCGCGCCACGCCCAGCCCGCCCTCGTCATCGCCGTCGCCGCTGCCTGAGCTCGCGCAAGGCCCCGCCCGCCAGATCGCCGTCGCCCTGCCCCCGAGCCAGCGCCCCTGCCCGTCGTCGCCGTCGCCATCCTCGCCGACCCGTGCCCTGCCCGTCGCCGCCGCCCCTCGTCCCGTTCGGTCCGGCGCGCCCCTTTCCTCTCTGTCCCTCATCCCTTTTCTTAGTTTTTCATATATATGATGATTTTCTGTTCATATATATATATATATATATATATATATATATATATATATATATATATATATATATATGATATGTATGTGTATACGATGATATCTATGTGTATATGATGATATGTCCAGATTTTTCAAAAAAATGTTGATTTATATGATGATCTTTTGTTCATAGATAATCGTATGATATTTTTTTGTTCATACATGATTATATGATGTTTTTAAATTTTGTGAAATGTGATGTGTTTTTATAAATGTTGAGTTAGTTCATTCAGTGCATTTTTAGGTTAGTTGTACTGTTAGTGCCTTTTGGGTTAGTAGATTTTAGGTTAGTGGAGAGGAAAAAGGAAAATAAGGAAAGAGAAGAAAAGAGGAAGAAGGAAGAAGGAAGAAGAAGAAAAAGAAGAGGAGAGGAAAAAGGAAAATAAGAACAGGAAGAAGGAGAAGCAGAAGGAGAAGAAGAGGAGGAAGAAGAGGAGAACATAATAAGAAGAGGAAAAAGAAGAAAAAAAGAGGAGAACTAGGGTCGTGAACTAGGGTCGAGGGTCGTCGAGGGGTCAAGGGTCGAGGGTTTGAGGGTCGAGGGTTCGAGGCTTCTAGGGTCGAGGGTTCGAGGGTTCGAGGGTCGAGGGTTCGAGGGTCGTCGAGGGGCCAAGGGGTCGAGGGTTCGAGGGTTCTAGGGTTCGGTTCGAGGGTTCAAGGATCGATGAGGGGCTGAGGGTCGTCGAGGGGTCGAGAGGTTGCCTAGTGTCAAAGTATTCAAGAAATCCATGGCTTCATCATTAGCTGGAAGTAACCGGGGCATGATGGTACGAAGTTCTGCAAAGTTATTTTGAAACGGAGTCCCGGATAGGATGATTCACCTTTTGGTACGAATTTCAGCAAAGTCCTTCCAAATAGTGATATTCAGAAGGCCTGAGCTGAAATTCGTACCAAAAATCAAATTATCCTATCTGGGACTCCGTTCCAGAACAACTTTGCAGAACTTCGTACCATCATGCGCATGTTACTTCCGCCTAATGATGAAGACATGGTTTTGTTGAATCCTTTGGCACTAGACAAACATGACATGAGGGGGTCGAGGGTCGGGAACTAGGGTAGAGGGTCGTTCAGGGGTCGAGGGTCCAGATTTATCAAGAATGCCCTCATTATGGATGTGCGCAACTTGATCCATTTTTTCTGATCTTATCTATCTATATATTCTTGTGTATGTCATGTTGTCTGTCAAAGTATTGAAGAAATCCATGGCTTCATCATTTGCCGGAAGTAACAGGCGTATGATGTTACGAAGCTCTTAAAAGTTGTTTTGGAACGGAGTTCCTGATAGAATAATTCGCCTTTTGGTACGAATTTCAGCAAAGGCCTTCCAAATAGCGATATTTGGAAGGCTCTTGCTGAACTTTATACCAAAAGGCGAATTATTCTATCGGGAACTCTGTTCCAAAACAACTTTGAAGAGCTTCTTACTATCATGAGCCTGTCATTTCCGGCTAATGATGAAGTCATGGTTTTCTTGAATTCTTTGACACTAGACAACATGACATATAGAAGGGTAGATGAGATCAGCAAAAATATGGACCATTTTCTGCACATCCAGAATGGCACCATTTTGTTAAATCCCTTGTCGGTCCGGACGTCGGACAATCATGAGAGAGGCGGTCCGGCCCAAACCCTAGAAGCGCTGCCGAGGCCACCCAAATTTACCAAGTTAAAATAGCGTTGTCTTCGAGGCCACCCCGAACCCTAGAAGTGTTGCCGAGGCCACCCCAAACCCTAGAGAAGCATCGAGGCCACTAATATGATTCTTTGTTGTGATTAGCTAGCTAGGTCTACGTTTGCCACTAATATATCCATCTTTCATGTTTTGTATAATAATTGCCATGTTGTAATATTTGAAGAAACTATGGAGCACGGCCAAGACGAGGAAGTAGAACAGGTGTTGGGGGACATAATCGCAGTCGGAGGTGATGGCTTGTCGTATCTCAACGACACCGATGGTCTCAAAGGAGAGGGTGAAGCAGGATACGGTGATCGAACAATGGAGGAAGGACATGATTATGATGGCTTTGTTGACCGAATGCCGGTGGAGGAAAGACACCGTGATGACAACTCCGATGACCGAACAGAGTCCGGCCAGGTATATATTAATTAAGCTTGTCCTGACTATTGCTAATTGATGCATTAATTTTTTTGGTATGTACACATATTAACTCTCTTATTTCTTCTTTTTTCTAGCCCTCCGGATCGAGCGCAACTTCGGTAATGAGATGAGGCCCGAAGAAAAAGTTGCGCTCAGATGAAAGGTTCACGATAACAGCAATCGCGCGCAATGGACAACCGATTGAACCCATCCGGACCAAGGAAGCATTTTCTGCTCAGTGCGGGTTCTTGTTAGGGACATGATCCCGATCAGCATCCACCAATGATATAAGCCTAAGAACGAAGACCCTGAGGTGTCTTATGTCAACGATAGGCAGAAAGATGATCTTTGGACCGCGCTGAAGGCAAATTTCATCCTACCGCCAGAGGAGGATCCGGAGAACCAGCTATTATAGAGCCATTGGTCAAGTCTCATGCTCTTAAGAATATGGCAGATCTATTCAGGAGGTGGAAGAATGAGCTGAAAACAAACTTTGTCGACAAACAAAAGACACCAGAATTCACCGGCCGGTTTGAGAAGATCAGAGATCACTGGGACGCATTTGTGGCCCACAAGACATCGGACAAAAGTAAGAAGATGTCAACGACAAACAAGAAAAATGTTGCGAAGAAGGAGCATCACCATCGCACGGGGTCAGGTGGCTACCTCAAAGCCCAGCCGTTGTGGGACAAGGCTGAGAATGACTTGCTTGATAAAGGGGTCGAACTAGAGACATTGAACTAGCCAGACCATTGGACTTGGTTCTTTGTGGTTGGCGGAACCTTGGACCCTGAAACAAGGAAGTGCATTTGGACGAATTAGCAACTGCGAATACCCGTCACGAAGCTTCATGACTATATCGCCGCAGCGCAGGAGGGGACGTTCGTTCCCGACAGAGAGAACGACAAGCTCAGAATGGCCCTCGGGAATCCTGAGCACCCTGAATGGACACGAGGCACGCCACGCTCCGTTCCATTGAGAGCTGGGTTTCCAGATGCAGGCGGTTACAAAGGCCGGGAGAGGAGGAGGAAAGTGGAGCAGGCCCAACTGCAGGCGCTGCACGTAACGGTACAAGCGCTAGAGCAACGAGAAGCAGTTCACAGCAAGCGACCTGCCGAAGCTACTGATGACCCACAAGTATAGGTATCTATCGTAGTCCTTTCGATAAGTAAGAGTGTCGAACCCAACGAGGAGCAGAAGGAAATGATAAGCGGTTTTCAGCAAGGTATTCTCTGCAAGTACCGAAATAAATGGTAACAGATAGTTTTGTGATGAGGTAAATTGTAACGAGCAACAAGTAACAAAAGTAAACACGGTGCAGCAAGGTGGCCCAATCCTTTTTGTAGCAAAGGACAAGCCTGGACAAGCTCTTATAATAGGAAAAGCGCTCCCGAGGACACATGGGAATATCGTCAAGCTAGTTTTCATCACGCTCATATGATTAGCGTTGGTACTTTGATAATTTGATATGTGGGTGGACGGTGCTTGGGTGCTGTTCTTACTTGAACAAACATCCCACTTATGATTAACCTCTATTGCAAGCATCCGCAACTACAACAAAAGTATTAAGGTAAACCTAACCATAGCATGAAACATATGGATCCAAATCAGCCCCTTACGAAGCAACACATAAACTAGGGTTTAGGCTTCTGTCACTCTAGCAACCCATCATCTACTTATTACTTCCCAATTCCTTCCTCTAGGCCCAAATAATGGTGAAGTATTATGTAGTCGACGTTCACATAACACCACTAGAGGTTAGACAACATACATCTTATCAAAATATCGAACGAATACCAAATTCACATGACTACTAATAGCAAGACTTCTCCCTTGTCCTCAGGAACAAACGTAACTACTCACAAAGCATATTCATGTTCATAATTAGAGGGGTAATAATATGCATAAAGGATCTGAACATATGATCTTCCACCAAGTAAACCAACTAGCATCAACTACAAGGAGTAATCAACACTACTAGCAACCTACTAGCACCAATCCTGGACTTGGAGACAAGAATTGGATACAAGAGATGAACTAGGGTTTGGAGATGAGATGGTGCTGGTGAAGATGTTGATGGAGATTGCCCTCTCCCGATGAGAGGAGCCTTGGTGATGATGATGGCGATGATTTCCCCCTCCCGAAGGGAAGTGTCCCCAGCAAAACAGCTCTGCCGGAGCCCTAGATTGGTTCCGCCAAGGTTCCGCCTCGTGGCGGCGGAGTCTCGTCCCGAAAGGTTGCTTATGATTTTTTTTCTCATCGAAAGAGCTCATATAGGAGAAGATGGGTGCCCTACCCCCCTGGGCGCCCCCCACCCTCGTGAGCAGGGTGTGGGCCCCCTAGCCTTCATCTTTGGCGACGATTTTTCTTTATTTATTTTAAGATATTCCGTGGAGTTTCAGGACTTTTGGAGTTGCGCAGAATAGGTCTCCAATATTTGCTCCTTTTCCAGCCAGAATTCCACCTGTCGGCATTCCCCCTCTTCATGGTAAACCTTGTAAAATAAGAGAGAATAGCCATAAGTATTATGACATAACGTGAAATAACAGCCCATAATGCAATAAATATTAACATAAAAGCATGATGCAAAATGGACGTATCAGCTACCCAGCCATCTCAGCGGAGAAGTGGCGTGGCTTCCACCGAGCTGCTTCAGGAGCCTGTCTTCACGGCTCCTGCTAGCTACCCCGTGGATGCTATCACGGAGTCTCAACATTGCCACTTTATGATGCAATGGCATCAATTCAAAGTCAAGGCGGCTGTCGGCTCTGTTGCACCTCCAGAACCCGACGCAACTTTTCACTGCCGTCGATTCTAGAAGGATATGCTAGGGTGATGGTGGATGAAATAACAGAGGGATTTGAGGAGCTCGAGCTTGACCACCCTACCGGTGAAGGGGAGACTTGGGCTGGGTTTTGCTCTGAAGACTCCATGCCTATGGCGGAAGGAGTTCATCAACCTTCCTAACTGGACGCCTCCGCCGCCTCCTCCTCCTCCTCCTCCGGTGAGTCAGGGCACTCCGCCTCCTCCTCCGCCTCCTCCTCCGGCGAGTGATCAGGGCACTCCGCCTCCTTCTCCGGCGCGTGGCGGCACTCCGCCTCCTTCTCAGCCTGCGCCGGCGCGTCCGAGCAGCCCGCTTCCTCCTCCGCCTCGTCAGCAAGGGCAAAAGAGAGCTGCCGCCACTCCGGCTACTCCGGCGCGTTGTAGTCCTTCTCATCCGCCTCGTAAGCAAGGAAAGAAGACAACCGTAGCCGCTCCGTCTGCTTCGGCGTCTAGCAGTACAACCAGAGCCGGGAGGCAATACAGATTCAGTCCATCTCTCAAGCCTGTAAAGAAGTTACCAAACAAGAGGACTGTGGAGGAAAATGCGAAGATCTGTCAATCCTATGTGAAGAACTTCTTTGAAATGCAAAGAGCTAAGAAACATCCACCTCCAGAGGAGAAGATAGATCCAGTGAAAGAAAAGCGCACTATCGATGCCATGAAGAAACCACCACCATCTCCGCTGAAAACCAACTGTGAGGGCATTATTGAAAGGTCATATATCGAAGCAGAGCGGTTGGGAAGTACTTGAAGTGATCGAAGGTTAGCAGAATGAAGAAGTGGAAAAAAATTCCCAGCTCAGCGAACAAGCGAACCAATCGTGCCCCCCGCTCAAGGTGTCTACCGATATCATCGCTAATCATCCAGGGATCTTGCCCGGTACCAATCCCGCAGATTACATGCACGACAACGATGCGCATTTTGGTATAATGGAGGTGGACGAACTCAGATACCGGTATGGGAACCCTCTCGTCAAAGATGGAACTCCTCTAACAACGATGATGCAAAGATTCCATGATTGGTACATGACAACCTGCAGAGAGTCTGCGGGGAAGGATACTTTGATGCTGAGAGTTAAAGAGGAGGACGACCTCGTTGCAATTGATCTGTTGACTGTTCCATTTGAGGAGTTCTTCCAGTTTTTCAATCAAAAGGCCCTCGATAAATTAACGGTCACTTGCTACTGTCTGTAAGTACTACTTGTGTCATTAAGTCTCTATATATAACTCAGCTCTTTCATTGCATGTATACATAATTATCCTCACTATATTATGCAGATTGAAGATCGTCGAATGCAGAAAAGCAGAAATCTATGATATTGGGTTCATTAACACAAATCTCATAGATTAATTTATGGTTAGATTTCATGCCAAAGAAACCGAGGCCAACTTGATCAAATCGTTGCTAATAAATCAAAACAAAGATAAAATACTCTTTCCTTACTCCTCTCCGCGCGGGCTTCCACTGCCGCATCTTCCCCGGCTCCCCATCGTCCCCTTCCTAGGCCTCGCCGTCGTCGACCGCCATGGTGCTCTCGGCATGGCGTGGTCAACGTGGTCAAGGAACGACTTCCATCGGACGTGGACTGTACGTGGAGAGGCTGACAGCTGGGTCCACGGCCGCAGCAAGGAAGTGCCTCCTTATTACGCGGAAAATAATGATTCCTCCACCTGACAGCTGGGACCCACCGGACGGGCCACTGTATTTCGCGAAAAAATGTTTCCCCCTGACTGCTGGGACCCACCAGCTACATCTTCGCCTGATAGTCGGGACCCACCTGGATGAAGCGTACGTAGCGTCATCATTGTGGTCGCGAACATGTACGTACATATATACTGGTCGATGTAGAGGCGCGCATGTGTCGTAGTAGAGGCGCGCACGTAGCATGTACACATACGTACAGCGGCCAGGGTGCAAGAAAGAAAATACGGCCACGTATGTGTACATACGGGCGGGGTCTCGAACGCCTACTAGCGCATAGGTACAGCCATGGCTCGTGTACATGGCTGGATCGGAAAGGAGAAACAACGTCCTCGTCGTGTTCATGGGGAGGCAATGGAATGCGTGGTCGTGTTCATCGGGAGGGCTTGGACGGAACAGGCGATGGAAACGAGGCCTGGCGTACCGCAGAACGGAGGAAACAACCTTGTGTTCGACCGGCCACGTTCGAAACGGGATCCTGTTCATCGGGAGGGGTCTAGCGTACCGCAAAACGGAGGAAATCGACCTCCTACGGTCGAAACGTGGGTCATGTTGATCGGGAGGGGTGTGGCGTACCGCAAAACAGAGGAAACGGACTTGTGTTGGAGCGCTACGGTCGAAATGGGGTCCTGTTCATCGGGAGGGGTGTGGCGTACCGCAAAACGGGACTCCACGGGATAATATTCATCTCCACCGTCGACCCCCTCCAGCCTCCACGGGCTACTGTTCATCCACCGTCGACCTCCTCCAGCCTCCACCTGCGACTATTCATCCACGGGCTCCTGTTCATCTAGCCTCCACCGCGCGCTACTCCACCGGCTACTGTTCAACCAGCCCTCTCCACGGGCTCCTGTTCAACCACCCCTCCAAAGGCTACTATTCATCCAGCCCTCCACAGGGTGGTCCTATTCATCCAGCCCTCCACGGGTTCCTGTTCATCCAGCCCCAACCGGCTCGATCGATTGGGGTACTGTTCATCCAGAGGCAACACCACGGGGGTCCTGTTCGTCCACCCCCACCGGGAACTGTTCATCCAAACCCCCCCGCAACTCTCACTGTTCATCCAGAGGCAGCATCGATCGGCTTGATTAGCAGCGATGGCGAAGGAATTGCTCGATCGGGTTCGATTAACAACCATCGATCGATCGCTCGGGTTCGATGAAGCGTAGCCTACGGTCTGTCGCTCGGGTTCAGTTAGAGCCCAACGCCTCGCTTTGGTTCAGTTAGAGCCTAACGCCTCGCACACACGCGCATACGTACGAGAGAAATGCGTATCGCTCGGCCCCCGACCACCCACCGTAACCGGGGACTCCCCGATATTTTCCGCGCCCTCGCTTCTACCACGGTTTTTTCCATCATGGACGCCCCAAAGAATGTCATGCAGCTGCGTCTCCGGCCAGCACAGGACGAATAGCCCATTTTCTGTCATGATTTTTTCTCATAGAAGTAGGAACCCACCACATCTATGATGATACCGGGTTTTGTCACAATTATCGTCATAGAAGTATCATATGTATGACAGAAAAAAAATTCGTTCGGCCCAAAATGTCACGGATGTGTCTTTTTTTTTGTAGTGATGATAGGTAAATAATCCTCTCAAATTGCAATCATTCATCTAATTTATATTACACAATAGTTAGTTTTTTACTGAGTGTTCCATCACCACTTAAATCTTGCATCAGCGGGTAGCAATTCCACTCTCTTTCCGACATTTCAAAGTGTTCTTGATGATGATGAAGAAACTTTGGTAACATATTCCACTCATTATAGTTGATTTTACATGATACAATATTTGGTTGTTTATTTCCATGATTTTAATTATTTTTCTAATGATATGTTCATATGAAGGATGAGTCCGAGTCGATCATAGCTGAAGCTTAGTCGATCATGCGGTGCGATACGTCTCCAACGTATCTATAATTTGTTATTGTTCCATGATGTCTTATTATCAATCTTGGATGTTTTATAATCATTTCATAGTCATTTTATATCATTTTTTGTACTAACCTATTGACATAGTGCCAAGTGCCAGTTGCTGTTTTCCCATGTTTTTTACATCGCAGGAAATCAATATCAAAGGGAGTCCAAATGCCACGAAACTTTACGATGATTTTTTATGGACCAAAAGGAATAACTTGGGCCCTGGTTGCACTGGGGAGTCGAGGAGGACAACCCACCAAGCGCCAGAGAGGCCTCAGCGCGCCTCGTGGGTTGTGCCCACCTCGGGTGCCCCCTGGACCGCCTTTTTCCTCTATAAATACCCCAAAACTCCCAGAACCCTAGAGGCGTCGATGAAATATTCATCCAGCCGCCACAGAGTCCAGAACCACCAGATCCAATCTAGACACCATCTCGGATGGGGTTCACCACCTCCATTGGTGCCTCTCCGATGATGCGTGAGTAGTTCTTTGTAGACCTTCAGGTCCGTAGTTAGTAGCTAGATGGCTTCATCTCTCTCTCTCTCTCTCTCTCTCTCTCTCTCTCTTGATTCTCAATACAATGGTCTCTTGGATATCCATATAATGTAACTCTTTTGTTGTGTGTTTGTTGGGATCCGATGAATTTGAGTTTATGATCAGTCATATCTTTTTATATCCATGAAATTATTTGAGTTTCTTTGATCTCATTTATGCATGATCTCGTATAGCCTCGTATGTCCTCTCCGATATTTGGGTTTTGTTTGGCCAACTTCATCTATTTATCTTGCAACCGGAAGAGGTACCCGGTAGTGGGTTCGATCTTACGGTGCTTGATCCTAGAGACAGAAGGGGAACCGACACGTATGTATCGTTGCTACTAAGGATAAAAAGATGGGATATAGATCTAATGCAATAGATAAACGGATCTTGTCTACATCATGTCATCGTTCTTATTGCATTACTCCATTTTTTCCATGAACTTAAAACACTAGATGCATGCTGGATAGCGGTTGATGTGTGGAGTGATAGTAGTAGATGCAGGCAGGAGTCAGTCTACTAATCTTGTAAGTGATGCATATGTAATGATCATTGCCCGGATATTGTCATAATTATTTTAGGTTCTATCAATTGCCTAACGGTAATTTGTTCGCCCATCGTTTGCTATCTTTCTCGAGAGAAGCCACTAGTGAAACCTACGGCCCCCGGGTCTCTTTCTCATATTATTTGCCTTTGTGATATGCTTTTATTTGCTTTTATTTTCAGATATATTAAACTAAAAACTCTAAAATACTTTGCTGCACTTTATTTTATTTGCGATCTATTTATCAACTTTTTCCCGTCCGTGTACCGTTTCTGGCACCGTTACCCGAAAGGGATTGACAACCCCTTTAACACGTCGGGTTGCGAGGTGTTGTTATTTGTGTGCAGGGGCTGTTTACGTTCTGTTGCTTGGTTCTCCTACTGGTTCGATAACCTTTGTTTCATATCTAAGGGAAATACCTACCGCCGCTATGCTGCATCATCCCTTCCTCTTTGGGGAAATACCGACGTCGCTTCAAGCGACATCACAGTGAAGAAAGAAGATGATGCATAGAAGAATACCTTTCTTCACTTATAATGAGAATTATAATGTACTTATGTCTCCTAGCTGTAGGAAACTAAGGCTGATAAATTCTGTTGGGCTATTTTGTAAGAAATTAAGACTAAGAAATTATGTTGGGCTATTCCTATGTCATTCTGTGATGAACTAAGGCTGAGAATTTTCTACTTATGCGATGTTCTGATATGTCATTCTACGAGAATTTGAACGCTTATTTCATGTGGTGCCCTTCTCAGATGTCATTTTGTGAGAATTTGAGTCTTTACGTGAATTTTGTGCCATGTTATGTGATTTTCAAGGTATTATGTGTACGTGTTTTGATAGGACCCCATGGGTATCCATTGGTTATGGATATCCATCGGGTTAGGACATGGACAAAATTTTTACCCGTGGGTTTTTTCATGGATGGGCAAAGAATAACCTCGTGGATTCGGATATGGATTTGGTTTTGTTCAACCTGGGCCGAACCCGATCCATTGCCATCCTTAATTCTAACACCCATGGAGTCTTGGTGCTGATCATGTTTTGCTCGTGGAAGACGCTTAGACAACGGGTCTGCCAAATTCAGATCCGTATGTATTTTGCAAATCTCCATGTCTCCCTACTTGACTTGATCACAGATGGAGTTGAAGCGTTTCTTGATGTGTTTGGTTCTCTTGTGAAATTTGGATTCCTTCGCCAAGGCAATTGCTCCAGTATTGTCACAACAGATTTTCATTGGCCCCGATGCACTAGGTATTACACCTAGATCAGATATGAACTCCTTCATCCAGACTCCTTCATTCGCTGCTTCCGAAGCAGCTATGTCCTCCGCTTCATATGTAGATCCTGCCACGACGCTTTGCTTTGAACTGCACCAACTGACAGCTCCACCATTCAGTATAAACACGTATCCGGTTTGTGACTTAGAGTCATCTGGATCAGTTACAAAGCTAGCATCGACGTAATCATTTACGACGAGATCTTTGTCACCTCATAAACGAGAAACATATCCTTAGTTCTTTTCAGGTACTTCAGGATGTTCTTGACCATTGTCCAGTGATCCACTCATGGATTACTTTGTGTCGGTGTACTAGAGTAGGGGTACCCTAGTATCCCCAACTCGTGCACGGGCAGTCGCAGCACCCCGCGGCAGGGCCGGCCTAGTGACCGCCAAGGTCCTCCGCGGCTCCTTTGGAGCCATTCAAGAACAAAGTATTCAAGGCCCCGGCAAGAGGAGCTTGCCGGGAAGGCCACTCAAGACACGAAGGAAACAAGACCCCGGCAAGAGGAGCTTGCCGGGAAGACTCGGTGATAGACAAGCTCCCGAGTGCGACAAGGATTCAGCCACGGCAAGATGCTTGCCGCGACAAGCAACTCTCTTCATCTCCGCTCCAGCTCATCCGCCAACGTGTCGCCGTGGGGCTATTCCAGGCACGCGTGTCAAGGAGCTGTGCAGCCAGCGGGGAGCAGCGATAAGCGGCGCTGACAAGCCACCATCGTGGCAAACGGAGGCGCACTTGACGGTCCCTATTGCACTGTTCAGGAGACAGGGACGGGCATTTATTACTCTTGTCCCTTGCCGTCAGAGTTAGGTATAGACCACTGTACACTGTACAAAGCGGTGTACCAACCACTGTTTTTCCTATTTTACCCTTGTCTACTTGCCACCTGTGGTGACCCCTTGAGCCTATAAAAGGAGGCCCATGTGCAACGTAGAAAGGGTTCGGCTCCATTCTGTTCGGCTCCATTCGGTTCATTCGACACATACGAGACTAGAGACACTCAGGCTAGGTTTTGTAGCTCTCATTGCTCCCTAGCAAGAACACAATACAATCAACCAAGCAGCAGTAGGAGTATTATCTCTCCGGAGAGCTCCGAAGCTGGGTAAATCTGCTCGTGTGCATCGGTTCGATCCGCTCTTTGTGCAATCTCCGCCCCCCTCCGAACCACAAGGGACCCGGTCCCATAGGTGTTCGTGGCACACGATCAGCTTCCCCGACATCTTTGGCGCGCCAGGTAGGGGGTGCGTCGAGGCTGTGTGAACCTGATCCAGCGGTCACACGAGCAACTTCATCATCACCTTCATCAACATGGCACCGAAGAAGAAGTCTTCGGCGGCAGCAGAGCCATCCGCGTCAAACCCACCACCACCGGAGCTGACGAGTGGTGGGGAGGACGCTGGCGGAGGAGCGGGCATCGTCGAGAGAGCCCACGACGCTGCCAGGTCCAAAGACAAGGCGGCGTAGGCTTCGGCGTCCGAATCCGCACCGCGTCCATCTCAGGAGGCGCGGGACCGACAGCGTCATGGTGCTCGCAACGCCATACACTCGTTGGATCAAGGCCAAGCTGGAGGATCCCGAGGCCCTCGGGACCGCATGATGCGCCTTGACATGTTGGTATGAGCGAATGCGATCGCGGGCGGGATGATGCTCCTCCTAACTTGGTTAGAAGTTCGAGCACGACCCGTTCCTCGCGCCGTACGCCTTTGCCACCCACCACTCCAACGGAAGCCTTGGCGAGAGCTCAACTCCTTCTAGACTACCCTCCAACGGCCGACAAGGTCGACGAATGGAGGGCCACCATCCAGAGTCTCATCGGCTTTGCCAACGGTGACGTCCCGCGGCAACCAAGCACGTCGCAGCCGCGGCACAGCGACAAGGCACGAGCGGTGGCGGCGAGACCTGCGAAGTGCCACCACCATGCACTCCCCTTCCCGAAGGCCAAGATCACCAGCTCCTCAGATCCACCTCGACAGCGACTCCACTGCGTCGTCGGATCCACGAGCTCGCCGTGATCAGTGCCAAGTTCTTAAGGAACGGCAACAAGAAGACGCTCGAACTCGCATCGAGCGCCGAAGAGAAGCGCGGCATCAATCCGACCAGCGCGCCGGGCCCGCTGTTGACATGCATGCGCCAGGAGAACCAGGCAACTTGCCGTACGCGGTAGGTTGCCCTGCGTTCACCCGTGAGCTGCGGCAAGTCCAGTGGACCGACAAGAAAAACTTCAAGCCAGATGTGCCAGAGAAGTATGATGGTAGGACACACCCATCGGAGTTCCTCAGCATCTACACCATCGCGGTGCAGGCTGCGGGGGGTCGAGACGACAAGATCCTCGCCAACTACTTCCCTCTGGTGCTCAAGCCTAACGTCAGATCTTGGCTCATGCACTTGCCGGACAGTTCCATATCTTCTTGGGCAGATTTGTGCCATCAGTTTGTCGGCGCCTTCACAGGCGGCCACAAACCTCATGGCCAGGAGAGTGACCTTCACCTGCTAGCCCAGAAGGAAGGAGAGTCCCTGCGCAAGTTTATCCAGAGATTCAGTCATGTGCACTACAACATCCCAGACGTCCACCCTGCCGCGGTGATCAGCGCGTTTCATCAGAATGTGCGGAACCGCAGGATGAGGGAGGAGATGGCGATGTGCAAAGTAAAGGACGTTAGTGAGCTCTACGCCCTGGCTGACAAGTGTGCACGTGCTGAAGAGGGAAGAAGACTCCCAGGAGAGAACGTTGGAGCAGGATCTGACAGTGAAGAAACCGCCCCGACAAGGAAGAGCCGGCGGCGGAACAACAGAAAGAAGAAGAACAAGGAGGTACTAGTTGTCGAGCAGTCCGGCAACGGAGGTGGCGCCAACAAGGCAAAGGTTGGTGGCTCCGGCAAGGAGGTTGCTGCTAACACCGACCGCCAAGCTGTGGCGGCCGCCGACAAGCAGGACAGCTCCAACAAGCAGTACTGTAAGATTCACCGCACCAAGGGCCACGATCTCCAGAGTTGCAAGAAAGTTGAGCAGCTTGTTGAGCTGCAGAAGGCCGAGTACGAGCGGCGAGACAAGGAGAAAGCCCAAGAAGGTGCTGGTGCAGCTAGCAAGAAAAGACCCGGCCGGGGAGGACGCCGTGGCAAGGCCAAGCAGCGGCAAGGAGACAGACCTCCCCGCGGCCGCGACAAGGATGAAGAAGATGATGATGATGATGATATGGAAGATGATGAAGCTGATGAGCAGGAGTTCCAGAAGGCAACAGAGGTTCTCTGCGTTGACGGTGGTGCTTCTCTGCATACCTCGCACCGCCAACTCAAACAGTGGATGCGGGAGGTTAATGCAGCAGAACCATCCATAGAGTCACGTAGGCCTCTGAAGTGGTCCAGCACGCCTATCATCTTCGATATTGAGGACCACCCTGATCGCGTAACTGCGGTCGGGTGTTTGCCGATGTTGGTCTCACCAACCATCCGCAACCTCAAGGTCACCAAGATGTTAGTTGACGGCGGGGCCGGCCTAAATCTGATTTCCTCCGCAGTGCTCCAGAAGCTTCAGATCCCTGACAGCGAGCTCGAAGAGACTGGAACTTTCCAAGGAATCAACCCAGGAAGGAGCAAGCCCAAGGGAAGATCACACTGCCGGTAACATTTGGCAGCGAACTGAATTTCAGGACTGAGAGGGTCACATTTGACGTTGCTGATTTCCCATTGCCCTACAATGGAATACTTGGCCGTCCAGCACTTGCCAAGTTCATGGCAGCCTCTCATTATGCATACAATCTGCTCAAGATGCCCGGCCCGATAAGCGTCATTTCTGTCCATGGCGACAAGAAGGATGCGCTTATCTGCGCCGACAAGATTTATCGGGATGCAGCAGCTGCGACAGATAGCCAATCACTTGCCGCTGAAGCCTCCGGGGGGAAGAAGAAGACCAAGTCCGGCAAGAGCTCTGATGCCCACTCCGGCAAGTGCACCTCTTCGGAGTGCTGCGCTACCGTCGAGGACGCACCATCGAGCTCCACCGGCAAGTGCAAGAAAATGATGGCAGCTCCGCCGAAGACCAAGAAGGTGTCCGCCAAGGAGCACGGCACTGGTGGTACCTTCACCATCAGTGCCACACTTGACCCTAAATAGGAAGGCGAGCTCGTTGCTTTCCTGCGGGCGAATGTCGATGTGTTTGCATGGCAACCATCTGACATCCCCGGTGTTCCCAGGAAAGTAATTGAGCACCACCTAGCTGTCTGTCTTCACGCGCGGCCCGTCAAGCAAAAAGTCAGGAAGCAGGCAGTGGAGCGCCAAGAGTTCATAGCAGAAGAGATCAAGAAGTTGGAATCGGCAGGCCTTGTTAGAGGAGTGCTCCATCCCACGTGGTTGGCCAATCCGGTAGTTGTACGCAAGGCAAATGGGAAATGGAGACTTTGTATTGACTTCACAGATGTTAATAAAGCTTGTCCCAAAGACCCATTTCCCTTGCCGCGTATAGATCAGATTGTTGACTCCACAGCTGGATGTGATTTGCTTTCATTTCTTGATGCATATTCAGGATATCATCAGATATTCATGGAAGAAGAAGATGAAGAGAAAACCGCATTCATTACACCATGTGGCACATATTGTTTCGTACGGATGCCTTTCGGTTTGAAGAATGCTGGTTCAACATTTGCAAGAGTGGTCCACGATGCTTTTGAACCCCAAATGCACAGAAATGTAGAAGCCTACATGGATGATATAGTGGTCAAGAGCAAGGACAGGGCAACTCTAGTACAAGATTTGGATGAGACCTTTGCAAATCTGCGCAAGATCAACCTCAAGCTCAACCCCGAGAAGTGCGTGTTTGGAGTTCCTTCCGGCAAGCTTCTCGGGTTCTTCGTGTCTTAGAGGGGGATTGAAGCCAACCCTGACAAGATTAAGGCCATTGAGCAAATTGAAGCACCAAAGTGCATCAAGGATGTAAGAAGGCTTGCCGGTTGTGTGGCTGCTCTCAGCAGGTTTATCTCTAGGTCAGCTGAGCGTGCCCTGCCGTTTTTCAAGATTTTGAAAAAGGCAGGTCCAATGAAATGGACTCCTGAAGCGGAGGCTGCGCTGCAGGACTTGAAGAGGTACTTGTCCTCCACTCCAATACTTGTCGCACCTAAGCCACAAGAGAAGTTGCTCCTGTATATAGCAGCAACCAATCAAGTGGTTAGTGCTGCATTAGTAGCGGAAAGGGAGGCAGATGACGAGCCGGCAACCGAGGCAGATGCATCCAGCGACAAGCAGGGGGCTTCTTCGTCAAGCTCTGGTCCCGACAAGAACGGATCTGCGCAGGATTGCGAGAAGATGCAGAAAAGGATGGTGCAGCGCCCAGTCTATTTTGTCAGCTCCCTTCTGCAGGGGGCTAGATCAAGGTACTCTGGTGTGCAGAAGTTGCTTTTCGGCCTCCTCATGGCCTCGAAAAGCTGCGCCATTACTTCCTAGCACACGAGATAACAGTTGTCACTCGCTTTCCGCTGAAGAGGATATTGCGAATCCGAAGCAGCAGCAGGATTGTCGAGTGGGCCTTTGGAACTGTCAAGCTTTGGCCTTAAGTTTGAAAGCACTTCAACTATCCAGAGCAGAGCACTGGCAGAATTTATAGCAGAGTGGACGCCAACGCAAGATGAAGAAATTCCAGAGACGAGCATCCCCGTTAAGGAAGCAAGTAAAGAGTGGCTGATGTATTTTGATGGTGCCTTCTCGCTGCAAGGCGCCGGTGCCAGCATGCTGCTTATCGCACCCACCGGTGAGCACCTCAAGTACATAGTCCAGATGCACTTTCCCAAGGAGCAAGCAACAAACAATACTGCGGAGTATGAAGGTTTGCTTGCCGGTCTCAGGATTGCAGTGGACCTTGGGATCAGGAAGCTTATCGTCAGGGGTGACTCGCAGCTTGTCGTCTGCCAAGTAAACAAAGATTATCAGAGTCCGTTGATGGAAGCCTATGTTGATGAAGTGAGAAAGCTAGAAGAACACTTTGAAGGTCTGCAAATGGAACATGTTCCAAGAGCTCAGAATGACATTGCTGATGGCCTGTCAAAGTGTGCTGCACTCAAGTTACTGTGGAACCAGGAATTTTGTGCTCAAGCTGACTCAACCAACTGTAACACCATCAACTGGACAGAACAAAAGAGGAAGTTGGTTTCGGTGACTACTTTCCGGCGAGCTCCCACAAGCCGCCGCCAAGAAGGTCCCCAAGATCAACGCAGATATATTGACGAGCGGTCTGCTCCGACAAGCCCTAGGGTTTGTTTCGTTGAAGCGAGCGCCCCGACAAGTTTTGCTCCGGCAAGCTTGTCGGGGATCATCAACTCGGCTGAGCCGCAGGTTCTTCCGTGAAGCTGATGTTCCCAAGATGGCGGCAAATGTGCCTTTAGTCCTTGCTGTCGAGCCGCAAGCTCCAACATGGGCACAGCAGATCGTCCATTTCCTTCAGACAGGAGAACTTCCCGAAGAGCAAGAAGAAGCGGAGAGAGTAGCCCGGCAGTCAAGTATGTACCAGTTTGTTGACAACATCACATGCGAAGAAGACTCAGCGGTGTGAAATTGAAGTGTATTTGCGGGAAGATGGATGAAGCTGTTGGCGAGATACACGGAGGCATATGTGGTCACCACATTGGCGCAAGGGCACTTGCCGCAAAGCTTTCCGGCAAGGTTTCTTCTGCGAAGCCCTCCGGGATGCAACCGCACAAGTAACCAAGTGTGAAGCATGCCAGTTCCATTCCAAGCAGATACACCAGCCAGCTCAAGCTCTCCAGACGATCCCTTTATCTTGGCCATTTTTGGTCTGGGGCTCGACATCTCGGCCCCTTCCCCGAGCTGTCGGGGCTTTGAGTACTTGTACGTCGAATCGACAAGTTCACAAAGTGGCGGAAATGGAAGCGATGAGGAAGGTGACAGACGATCAAGATCAAGTTCTTGGTCAATTGTTTGCCGTTTGGGATACCTAACGGATCATCACCGACAATGGCACAAAATTCACGAAGTCGCACCTTCATGCAATCGTCCAAGATCTTGGCGCCAAGGTCTGCTTTGCTACATTGCTCATCCAAGGAGCAGCGGTCAAGAGAAGGCAAGCGCTGAAGTGCTGCGAGGACTCAAGACCAGAACTTTCGACGAGCTGCGCAAGTGCGGAAGAAACTGGATTGAGGAGCTGCGGTGGTTCTTTGGTCGATCAGACGACGCCAAATCGAGCCACCGGCCAGACACCTTTCGCTCTAGTCTATGGAGCAGAGGCAGTTCTCCCACGAAACTCGTATCGGATCACCTCGAGTGCTCGCTTATGATGAGCTCGAGCAAGAGCAGCTGCGACAAGATGACGCGCTGCTCCTTGAGGAGGATCGTCTTCAGGCTGCTGTACGAGCTACTCGTTACTAGCAAGCTTTGCGCCGCTACCATAGCCGCAAAGTTAATGCCAGAAGCTTCGAGGAAGGCGACCTTGTTCTTCGGCGCGTTCAGTCCGCCAAGAATTCCAACAAGTTGACGCCAAAGTGGGAAGGCCCTTATCGGGTAAAAGCGAGTCACTAGGCCTGGCGCTGTCCGCTTTGAGACCGAAGATGGCGTTCGGTGAGCAACTCCTGGAATATAGAGCATCTTCGCAAGTTTTACCCATAGAGCGCGATTGCGGAACCGTGCCCGCAACCACCCTTTTTACAAGTCTTGCCGCTGTTGCATGTAATCCTTTGTACAAAGCCGGGCGCAGACCCCGTGCATCAGTAAAGCCTATGTGTTGCGCACAACTTGTCAAATACATGCTTTCATAATCCTATATGCATGTGTTATCTAACATTTTGTGCAGCATCAACACCCGGTAAGCAATAACGAGCCACTAGGCTCCATAACTTTATTTTCTCTTCTTTCTTCTCAAAAGAATGGAAGGCCCCTTCGCCCACAAGTTAACCGGGGAGGAGAAGATAATGGTGTAGGCCGCCAAGTGTCGCTCGAGGAAGTATCGCCTTGCCGGGAAGCGAATGACAGAAAAAGCTAAGTGGCCAAAGTTTGAGCAATCAGTTTTTAAGTTTTTAAGTTATCTTCCTCGAACGATAGTACTTTGTATGGAAAACCTGTGCGCGAAGGAACCAACTCGCGGCTGGTTTGCGCCCTTACTTTGTTTCGAGTCCGCTCAACAACTTAAGTGAGCTGCAACCAGTTGCGGCAAGGTTGCTTGTCGGAGGCGGCATCGCCAGTAGGCTGCTGACGTTCCGTACTCAGCGCTCGCGGCAAAGATGCCCGCGCCGACAAGTTCCCTAAAAGCGTAGGGTACAAACATACAAAGGAAGAAATCAAGTAGAGGAAATAACATTGCGATCGATTGCCTAAGATAGTGTATATTACAAAATGACTTGTCGCAGATCTAATAAATTGTTCTCCGAACATGATCTGCAGCGACAAGGAAAGATAAACTTAGCGGCCTAGTCTACGCGGTCGCCATCAACCTCTTCACTCCGCTCACCCTGTCCACAATGGGTGCGATAAGGGCCTTGAGCGCTTCAACGTCGGCAGTTGGCGGCAGGGACTTGAGGGCGTTGGCGGTTGACGCTGGATTGCGGAAGGCCACCTTCATCAAGACCTTCTGAAGAGCCCCAGCACAGATTTGGCGCGACTCGTCGGCCAGCTGCTTTGGGACCTCCTCCCGGAGCCGCTGGAGAGCCGCCAACACGCTCTTGAAGAACAGGCTGAGCTTGGCACTGGGTTGGAGATGCTCGTCGGTGGGGTACCCGAGATCCACCATCCCCAGCTCCGTCAGCTCCTTGTCGATGGCGGCGGCTGTATCCACAAGGCCCTCGGTCCAGATCATCACGTTCTCCTTGAAGGTGTTGTGGGCGTTCGTGGCGGTCGCCAGCAGCTCCTCGCTGGCTTTGATCTTCTCCAACAGGCCCGCTTCCCGCTCCTTGGCGCCGTCTAACGTCTCCGTCAAGGTGGTCAGCTTCAGCTCCAGATCCGCCTTGGAGTCCTTGGCGGCGTCGATCTCCTTGATCTTCTCAGCGAGACGACCCTGCAACTCACCAAGAGTGTAGGCGTCCTTCTCGCGCTTCGTGCTTCAGCCCGGTGACCTGCTCGCTGCTCTTACGGAGGTGGCCTCGGCTGCGCCACCTCGTCTCCAATTCCTTCTTGGCGGCCTCGGCAGCTGCGGCGGCGTCCTTTGCTTCCTTGAGTGCTCCGCCAATGGATTCCTCGCGCACGGCAAGATCTTCCTCATAGCTGTCGAGGTTGATCTTCCGCTGTGCGATTCACCTTCTTCGCAGAGAGCTTCTCACCGGCAAGCCTTTGCTGCTCCTCGACCTCGGCCTTCTCCGGGATGAAGGCGTGCGCCTCAACAAGCTGCTCCAGCGCTTCGCTATGTCCCGGAGAGTTTCCTTGTTGGCGCGCGGAGCTCTTTCTGACGCTTTTCCATGTCAGCTCCGCCCTCGCGACAAGCGCCTCCACAGACTCCAGCTTGGCTTGGCGGGCGCGGTAGAGCGACAGCAGCTTCTTCAAGAGCTGCTCTTCCTCGACTTCGCCATCGCTGCTGCTTGGCGCGTCAACTAGCGACAGCCCAGCGAGGCGAGCAGCTCCTCGTCAAGGTCTCTCCTCGACCGGCGCCACAGAGCTCGACGCCCATGGAAGCTTGATGAAGACACCGTCGCCGGCCTTGAGATAGGCGCGGGCTGGGGCTCTTGAACTGGTGCTGCATCGGTGGCGGAGGGATCGGCGGTCGGCGCAGCGCCTGGCGCTCCTGCAGCCTCTGGGTCGTTAGTACAATCACCAGACCCCTCCCCAGCCTCTGCGCCAGCAGCCTTGGCGGCCTCCTCGCTGACGGACCCATCAGCACCGGCCTCCTCCTCCATGTTGGCGGCGTCGTCATTGTTGCATGGCGTCCCCTCGCCCGGCAACCTCGGTCTCCATCGGCTCTCCGGCAGATGGATCTGATGATCAGAGAAAGAAAAGAACAAGTCAAGCAAATGTTCGAAAAGAAGAACAGAAGAAAGAAAGACCCAAGGGAAATTTTCAAGTAAGAAGATTACCTGCAATGGGATCTGTAGCCGCGGTCTCCACCACCGGAGGGTCTTCGGCGCTGCCCCTTGTCGGAGAAGCTCCCCTTGTCGGAGAGGCCTCCCTTGCCGGAGAGCGCTCCCTCGCCGGAGATTTCTCCCTTGGCGGCGTAGTCGAAGCAAGCAGAACTTCGGGAGTGACCTCCGGGGCCTCCTGATGAGGCTGCGCTGCTCCTACACGATTCAGCAAGTCAGATATCAGTATGAAAGGAGCACCCAAGCACACCGAACCGTAAGAGATAAACCAAACACTTACGCTGGGGGCTGTGCTGGGGGCTACTTAGGGGAAGGGTTGCCGGATCCGGCAACGGGGTCTCAGACGTGCCTCCTATCGCCACGGGAGATTCGTCTTTGATGACCACCACCGGAGTCTTGGCTCTCTTCGACGCCCTCTGAGCCAGCGTCCTGAGGAAGGAAAAAGCTCAGAATGAAGCAAGTCAAATACAAGACAAAGCAGCAAATTGAAGAATTACAAGTAGCAGCGACAAGATCTTACTCTTCCTCTTCTTCCTCGGAGCTGAGAGCGGAGAAGTCAAATTCCGCTCCGGTGCGACGAGCTGGAGGAGTAGGCTCCCTCGGACGCTTGGCGGGTGCGGGGGCCGCGGCTCCAGAAGGCCCCGCTCCCGTTGTCATGGCAGCATGAGGCACTCCCGCGGCAACAGTGCTTGCCGCGGTAGAGCCCGTCTGCCGCCCCGCCACCTCTCCGGTCTTGCGGAGGCGTCTTCTTGGCGGGGCCGCGGGCTCCTCCCGCGGCAAGCTACTTGACGGCGGAGGGGAGGCGCCCCCGGCAGGCTTGTTCGGTTCAGCGTCGGGCTCGACCTGCTCCTCCTCACGGACGAACTCCTCTCGGTCGGCAAGGCTTGCCGCCTCGGCCGCCTCTGCCTCCTCGACGGTGAACCCAAACACGCCGGCGGCAGCCGCTTCTGCCGCCTCCTCCAACCTTGTGGCGATGCGCGCCATCTCTTGCTCGGTGGTGTCGCGGGTGAGCCACTTCTGCTCGTCGGCACGGATCGGCACTTCCCCCAGGTTGTCGAAGAACTGCTGCACGATGTCAAGACGGCATCATCGCGCGGATGCGGTCAAGCGACGAGTTGTTGCACAAAGGAACGACTCCCCTCGGCAGCATGAACCACTCGGGGTGGTCTGCATCAGGCTTGAACAGCTCCCGCAGAATGGCATCCAGCTCCAAGACAGTAAAGTTCCTGTTGAGGCCCGGACGCAGCCTCATGATATCCGCCGCGTTTTGGAATTCCCAAGCAGGCCTCCTCCTCTCCTGCAAGGGCGCAATGCGGCGGCGAAGGAAGTCCGCGCCAACAGCTCCTACGGTAAGCCCGGCATGCCTGAGGCGCAAGATCCGGGTCACGGCAATCTTCAACTTGGCATCCTCCGGCGCCAAGTTGCTCCAATCGTTGCCGCGCACTATGGGAGTTTGGCGCAGGGCAGTAAAAGGTTGTGGGTCCTCCTCTATAATCCAACACCAGTCGACCCTCCACTCCTCCCACTTGCTACGCAGCTCTCCGTCAAGATATGCTTCCTTCTTGCCGATCCTGGAGATGCATGCAATCCCTCCGGCAAGCGGCTCTCCTCTCTCTACGCGGGGCATGAAGTAATGGCGGAAAAGTGCTACATTCGGGTGGACTCCGACAAAGTTCTCGCAGAGGTGTGCGAAAACTGCCATGGTGAGGACGGCGTTGGGGGTGAAATCAAGGAGGCGAAGGCCATATGTGTTCATGACGTCGCAAAAGAATTTGGAAAAGGGCGGGCAGAGCCAGCAATGGAAGAAAAGCGCGAAGAAAGGGTACCCGACGGAAACTTTCTCGGATGTGGCGGCGGAGATCACCCTCGTACGCGGGTGCGCCCACGTCTCCGTCGACCAGAAGAGGTAGTACAGCTCTCGCAGCTCCTTCGCGTCGAGCAGCGGATCAAAGAGGGCCCGCTCCTTCCGCAGCGCCGCAAGCCGCTGCGCCTCGGCCGATTTCACGCCTTTCCCCTTGTCGGCTTTCGGAGCCATGGGGGGAGGTGGTGGAGGAGGTCGATGGCGTTGGTGTCGCCGGTGGCAATGGGGAGGGGCGGAGCGTCGCTCTCTTTGGACTCGAGAAGAAGGGGGTGGCGACGGTGGTTTTGAGATGTGACAACAATGGCAAGTGGGTGTCCTGCCCCTGTTTCCCCTGGTTATAAGGGGGGAGGGGGGGCGTTCCGTTTTCCCATTAAAGAAAGCCCCCACGATCTCCCCCACGACGCCACGTCCGGAGCGTGCCGTTCGTGGGGGACGTGGTGGGTCCGAGGCGAATAACTGCGCGATCTAGGCCGCGCGTGCCCGTGCACTGTTTTGGGCCTGGCCCAACAGAGCTCGGCGCCGTGTGTGGCCCAGGCCCGGGGGCTCCTATCGGTGTACTAGAGTAGGGGTACCCTAGTATCCCGAACTCGTGCACGGGCAGTCGCAGCACCCCGCGGCAGGGCCGGCCTAGTGACCGCCAAGGTCCTCCGCGGCTCCTTTGGAGCCATTCAAGAACAAAGTATTCAAGGCCCCGGCAAGAGGAGCTTGCCGGGAAGGCCACTCAAGACACGAAGGAAACAAGACCCCGGCAAGAGGAGCTTGCCGGGAAGAATCGGTGAGCGACAAGCTCCCGAGTGCGACAAGGATTCAGCCGCGGCAAGCAACTCTCTTCATCTCCGCTCCAGCTCATCCGCCAACGTGTCGCCGTGGGGCTATTCCAGGCACGCGTGTCAAGGAGCTGTGCAGCCAGTGGGGAGCAGCGATAAGCGGCGCTGACAAGCCACCATTGTGGCAAACGGAGGCGCACTTGACGGTCCCTATTGCACTGTTCAGGAGACAGGGACGGGCATTTATTACTCTTGTCCCTTGCCGTCAGAGTTAGGTATAGACCACTGTACACTGTACAAAGCGGTGTACCAACCACTGTTTTTCCTATTTTACCCTTGTCTACTTGCCACCTGTGGTGACCCCTTGAGCCTATAAAAGGAGGCCCATGTGCAACGTAGAAAGGGTTCGGCTCCATTCGGTTCGGCTCCATTCGGTTCATTCGACACATACGAGACTAGAGACACTCAGGCTAGGTTTTGTAGCTCTCATTGCTCCCTAGCAAGAATACAATACAATCAACCAAGCAGCAGTAGGAGTATTATCTCTCCGGAGAGCTCCGAAGCTGGGTAAATCTGCTCGTGTGCATCGCTTCGATCCGCTCTTTGTGCAATCTCCGCCCCCCTCCAAACCACAAAGGACCCGGTCCCATAGGTGTTCGTGGGACACGATCAGCTTCCCCGACACTTTGGTACCTCCCTGCTAGACTTATAGCAAGGCATACATCAGGTCTGGTACACAGCATTGAATACATGATAGAACCTCCCTGCTCATTTTCTCTCTATCTTCTACAGTGGTTGGGCATTGAGTCTGGCTCAACTTCACACCTTGTAACACAGGCAAGAACCCTTTTATTGACTGCTCCATTTTGAAATTCTTCAAAACTTTATCAAGGTATGTGCTTTGTGAAAGTCCAATTAAGCGTCTTGATCTATCTCTATAGATCTTGATGCCCAATATATAAGCAGCTTCACCGAGGTATTTCATTGGAAAACTCTTATTCAAGTATCCTTTCATGCTATCCAGAAATTCTATCTCATTTCCAGTCAACAATATGTCATCCAACTATAATATTAGAAAAGCTACAGAGCTCCCACTCACTTTCTTGTAAATACAGGCTTTTCCAAAAGTTTGTATAAAACCATATGCGTTGATCACTTCATCAAAGCGTATACTCCAAGTCCGAGATGCTTGCACCAATCCATAAATGGATCGCTAGAGCTTACACACTTTGTTAGAACCTTTAGGATCGAAAAAACCTTCTGGTTGCATCATATACAACTCTTCTTTAAGAAATCCATTAAGGAATGCAGTTTTGACGTCTATTTGCCAGATTTCATAATCACAAAATGCGGAAATCGCTAACATGATTCGGACAGACTTAAGCATCGCTACGGGTGAGAAGGTCTCACCGTAGTCAACTCCTTGAACTTGTCGAAAACCTTTCGCAACAAGTCGAGCTTTGTAGATAGTAAATTACCATCAGCATCAGTCTTCTTCTTGAAGATCCATTTATTCTCTATGGCTTGCCGATCATTGAGCAAGTCAACCAAAGTCCAGACTTTGTACTCATACATGGATCCCATCTCAGATTTCATGGCCTCAAGCCATTTCGCAAAATCTGGGCTCATCATCGCTTCCTCATAGTTCATAAGTTCGTCATGATCTAATAACATGACTTCTACAGGATTACCGTACCACTCAGGTGCGAAACGTACTTTGGTTGGCCTACAAGGTTCGGTAGTAACTTGATCTGAAGTTTCATGATCATCATCATTAGCTTCCTCACTAATTGGTGTAGGCATCACGGGAACGGTTTTCTGTAATCAGCTACTTTCCAATTCAAGAGAAGGTACAATTACCTCATCAAGTTCTACTTTCCTCCCACTCACTTATTTCGAGAGAAAGTCCTTCTCTAGAAAGTATCCATTCTTAGCAACCAATATCTTGCCTTCGGATCTGTGATAGAAGGTGTACCCAACAGTTTCTTTTGGGTATCCTATGAAGACTGATACGTCTCCAACGTATCTACTTTTCCAAACAATTTTGCCCTTGCTTTGGACCCTAACTTGCATGATTTGAATGGAACTAACCTGGACTGACGCTGTTTTCAGCAGAACTGCCATGGTGTTGTTGGGGAACGCAGTAATTTCAAAAAGTTTCCTACGCACACACAAGATCCATCTAGGTGATGCATATCAGCGAGAGGGGAGAGTGTTGTCTACGAACCCTCGTATACTGTAAGCGGAAGCGTTATGCAAAGCGGTTGATGTAGTCGTACGTCTTCACGATCCGACCGATCCTAGCACCGAAAGTACGGCACCTCCACGATCTGCACACATTCAGCTCAGTGGACGTCCCGCGAACTCTAGATCCAGCTGAGTGTCAAGGGAGAGCTTCGTCAGCACGACGACGTGTTGACGTTGATGATGAAGTTACCGGCGCAGGGCTTCGCCTATGCACTACGACGATATGACTGAGGTGTATTATGGTGGAGGGGGGCACCGCACACGGCTAAGACAATTGTCAACTTGTGTGTCTTTGGGCAGCCCCCTGGCCACGTATATAAAGGAGCAAGGGAAGGGGCCGGGGGCCTCATAGGGTGCGCCCCAAGGGGGGAATCCTACTCCTACTAGGAGTAGGTTCCCCCTTTCATAGTCCAACTAGGAGGGGAAGGAAAGAGGAGAAGGGGAGAAGGAAAGAGGGGGCCGGCTGATACGTCTCCGTCGTATCTACTTTTCCAAACACTTTTGCCCTTGTTTTGGACTCTAACTTGCATGATTTGAATGGAACTAACCCGGACTGACGCTGTTTTCAGCAGACTTTCCATGGTGTTATTTATGTGCAGAAACAAACGTTCTCGGAATGACCTGAAACTCCACGGAACATATTTTTGGAAAATATAAAAAATACTGGAAGAAGAATCCACGTCAGGGGGCCTCCACCTGTCCATGAGGGTCGGGGTGCGCCCCCTGCCTCGTGGGCCCCCTGACGCTCCACCGACCTCAACTCCAACTCCATATATTCATGTTCAGGGAGAAAAAAATCAGGGAGAAAGATTCATCGCGTTTTACGATATGGAGCCGCCGCCAAGCCCTAAAACCTCTCGGGGCTGATCTGAGTCCGTTCGGGGCTCCGGAGAGGGGAATCCGTCGCCGTTTTCATCGTCAACCATCCTCTATCACCAATTTCATGATGCTCACTGCCGTGCGTGAGTAATTCCATCATAGGCTTGCTAGATGGTGATGGGTTGGATGAGATTTATCATGTAATCGAGTTACTTTTGTTAGGGTTTGATCCCTAGCTAGTATCCACTATGTTCTGAGATTGATGTTGCTATGACTTTGCTATGCTTAATGCTTGTCACTAGGGCCCGAGTGCCATGATTTCAGATCTGAACCTATTATGTTTTCATGAATATATGTGAGTTCTTGATCCTATCTTGCAAGTCTATAGTCACCTACTATGTGTTATGATCCGGCAACCCCGGAGTGACAATAATCGGGACCACTCCCAGTGATGACCGTAGTTTGAGGAGTTCATGTATTCACTATGCGTTAGTGCTTTGGTCCGGTACTCTATTAAAAGGAGGCCTTAATATCCCTTAGTTTCCGTTAGGACCTCGCTGCCACGGGAGGGTAGGACAAAAGATGTCATGCAAGTTCTTTTCCATAAGCATGTATGACTATATTCGGAATACATGCCTACATTACATTGCTAAATTGGAGCTAGTTCTGTGTCACCCTATGTTATGATTGTTACATGATGAACCGCATCCGGCATGATTCTCCATCACCGATCCAATGCCTACGAGCTTTTCACATATTGTTCTTCGCTTATTTACTTTTTCATTGCTACTGTTACAATCATTACAAAATGCAAAAATATTACTTTTGCTATCGTTACCGTTACTTCCGTATTACTTTGTTACTAAATACCTTGCTGCAGATACTAAGTTATCTAGGTGTGGTTGAATTGACAACTGAACTGCTAATACTTGAGAATATTCTTTGGCTCCCCTTGAGTTGAATCAATAAATTTGGGTTGAATATTCTACCCTCGAGAACTGTTGCGATCCCCTATACTTGTGGGTTATCAAGACTATTTTATGGCGTCGTTGCCGGGGAGCATAGCTCTATTCTTTGAGTCACTTGGGATTTATATCTGCTGGTCACTATGAGGAACTTGAAAGACGAGAAAACAAAATTTTATCCCTCAACTACGAGGGGAGGTAAGGAACTGCCATCTAGCTCTGCACTTGATTCACCTTTTGTTTTGAGTAAGCTTGCGACACCTAAACCTGCTTCTGCTATTCAATCTGATATGTCGCATGTTATTGATGATGCCACTTCTGCTATGCATGATACTTATGATGAAACTACTTCTATACTTGATACTACTGTGCCACTGGTGAATTTCTTGATGAACAACTTGCTAGGGCTAGAGAGAATGAAATTATTGAAACTGATAATATTGAAGATAGTGATGATTAGGAATCTCCCACTAATAAATATGAATTGCATGTTGTTCCTGAGGGTTATGTTATGGATGAAGAAGCTGCTAGAGCTATTTTAGCTTGCAATGATACATATGATCTTAAGAAGTTATTAGCTAAATGGAAGCAGCAATCTCTTAATGCTAGAATGAAACTTGACCCTGCTTTTGCTACTTCTCCTATCTGTGTTACTGATAAGGATTATGAATTCTCTGTTGATCATGATATAATTACTTTGGTTGAATCTGATCCTTTCTATGGCTATGAATCTGAAACTGTTGTGGCACATCTTACTAAATTAAATGATATAGCCACCCTGTTCAGTAATGATGAGAAATCTCGCTACTTTTATATCCTTAAAATATTTCCGTTCTCATTAAAGGGTGATGCTAAGATATGGTTTAATTCTCTTGATCCCGGTTGTGTGCGTAGTCCCCAGGAGATGATTTATTACTTCTCTGCTAAATATTTCCCTGCTCATAAGAAACAAGCTGCTTTAAGGGATATATATATATAATTTTGTGTAAATTGAAGAAGAGAGTCTCTCACAAGCTTGGGGTGGCTTCTCCAATTACTTAATGCTTTGCCTGATCATCCTCTTAAGAAAAATGAAATACTTGATATCTTTTATAATGGACTAACCGATGCTTCCAGAGATTACATGGATAGTTGTGCTGGTTCTGTTTTCAGGGAAAGAACACTAGATGAAGCTGAAATTCTATTGAATAATATGTTGACAAATGAAAATAATTGGACACTTCCTGAGCCTATTCCTAAACCAACTCCGAAGAAGAGGGGTGTTCTATTTTTTAGTCCTGAAGATATGCAAGAGGCAAAGAAATCTATGAAAGAAAAAGGTATTAAAGCTGAAGATGTTAAGAATTTACCTCCTATTGAAGAAATACATGGTCTTAATTCACCGCCTGTTGAAGAAATATATGATCTTAATCCATTACCTATTGAAGAAACACATGGTCTAGATAACCCGACACAGGTAGTGAAGGTAAATTCTCTCTATAGATTTGATGAAGGTGATATTCCTCACTATAAGTCTGCTAGACAGTGCTTAGATGAGTTTGAAAATTTTATTGTTAAACAAGAAAACTTCAATGCTTATTTTGGTAGAGAATTAAAACGTAATTCTTATATGCTTGAACACTTGAGTAATTACATGGCTAATGCTAAAGGTGAACTTAAACTCATTAGTAAACATGCTTCTATGGTTACCACTCAAGTAGAACAAGTACTTAAAGCTCAAAATGATTTGCTCAATGAATTGAATAGTAAGAGAAATGACTATGCTGTTAGAGTGGCTACTAGAACTGGTAAAGTGACTCAGGAACCTTTGTATCCTGAAGGCCACCCTAAGAGAATTGAGCAAGATTCTCATAGAAATAATATTGATGCACTTAGTCCTTCTAAAAAGAAGAAAAAGAAAAATGATAGGACTTTGCATGCTTCTAGTGAACCTATTACCGAAACACTTGAGAATCCACATGATATTTCTATTTCTGATGCTGAAACACAATCTGGCAATGAACATGAACCTAGTGATAATGTTATTGATGATGTTCATGATGATGCTCAACCTAGTAATGATAATGATGTAGAAGCTGAACCTGCTGTTGATCTTGATAACCCACAATCAAAGAATCAACGTTATGATAAGAGAGACTTTGTTGCTAGGAAACACGGTAAGGAAAGAGAACCATGGGTTCAGAAACCCATGCCTTTTCCTCCCAAACCATCCAAGAAAAAGGATGATGAGGAATTTGAGCGCTTTGCTGAAATGATTAGACCTATCTTTTTGCATATGCGATTAACTGCTATGCTCAAAATGAATCCTTATGCTAAGTACATGAAAGAAATTGTTACTAATAAAAGAAAGATACCGGAAGCTGAAATTTCGACCATGCTTGCTAATTATACTTTTAAGGGTGGAATACCTAAGAAACTTGGAGATCCAGGAGTACCAACTATACCATGCTCCATTAAAAGAAATTATGTTAAAACTGCTTTATGTGATCTTGGAGCTGGTGTTAGTGTTATGCCTCTCTCTTTATATCGTAGACTTGATTTGAATAAGTTGACACCTACTGAAATATCTTTGCAAATGGCTGATAAATCAACTGCTATACCTGTCGGTATTTGTGAGGATGTGCCTGTTGTAGTTGCAACCGTTACTATTTTAACGGACTTTGTTATTCTTGATATTCCCGAGGACGATATTATGTCTATTATTCTTGGAAGACCTTTTTTGAATACTGCAGGGGCTGTTATTGATTGCAACAAAGGCAATGTCACTTTTCATGTTAATGGTAACTAGACGTCAACCCGTGCGTCTGCACGGGCTAGTTGTTTAGACGATAGCTCAGTAGAATAATTTGAAAAAGTATTTGTTTTATTTATAAAAAGAACTAACTACAAATTATCGAGCTCTTGAATGCTTATTATTTATTTAGAAGATCAATTTTTTGATGTAACCATGTACCCAGATAACATTTGGATTTATTTAGTGGTATGATAGTATAGCATTTATTACCCCGAATATTATGGATAGTTTCTTTGACATGTGCCGAAAGGTCATGTAAAAAACAAAATGTCAAACAATTATTTCATAGACTTTTGAAGAAGTTTCTGTTAACATTCCCAAGTATATTAAATATATAAATTATTTTGCAGAAAAATGAAATCATACATTTGGTAATTGTAGCGACCCGACCCGAATGGATCAAGTCTCTGTGCTTAAGTGTCATCCCTGGATCGGTATGCTGACACACACAGTACTCGAGGATTTATAACAGAGGTAAATCACATGTATAAATAACGTAAATACTATTACCTCAATCCAAAATAGCGGAAGTAACAAGGTTGTGGATTCCCATCAACACCAACGGCAAAGTTGAGTGTAGAAATCGTAACCCTAACGTAATCACTTACTCGTCGTCTGAAAAGTCTGCAACATGAAAAGTTGCAACCCGAAAACGGGTCAGCACATGGAATATGCTGGCAATGTAACACATAGAGAGTAATGAAATAATAAGCTATATACATGCATATATGGCTGGTGGAAAGCTCTATGGTTATAGTTTTTGCGAAAAGCCAATTTTTCCCTACTGCAAAGGAATAAATTTATTTAACTATCATGGTGGTTGTTGAACATTGAGAATGGTTGACAACATCCTCAATCCCAATTAAAAGTACTCATTAACAACCCAACAATATTATTTAGAGTAACATGATGAGATCAACAGGATAATCCAAGAACTAGATACTCAAGATGTCCATAACCGGGGACACGGCTAATCATGATTAGTTTATACACTCTGCACAGGTTTGTGCACTTTTCCCCACAAGACTCGATCTCTTCCGTTTGATTTCTCGCACTACATGGTGTTTGAGAAACGGATGACCGAGACATAGTCTTTCAGAAGCGCTAGCACCTTACATGTGGGTAGACCGTACCAACCTACAACCCCTACATCAGCTAGTCTACCCGTAAGAGTTCGCACAACTTAGTCAACTACGCTAGAGCCCATAGTAGCATGTGGCTGCACACGGAAGTTTCTAGTATGAATAATCTTATGATCCCTTTGAGCCTGGGTGGCAGACCGTAGGATGATCACACGGTATATCCCGGATCTCCTAGGACAACACTGGTATTTCCTGTGTCAAGGCAAGTCCATCGGTATATCCCGGGGTGCCCTAGCAATCCACCCAGATGTGTATTAAAGTTGCCACCTTAAGTTGAACCATTAATTAACAATCTCACATCTGTCATGGATTTCACTCACCCAATCCACGTCTACTAGCATAGCATGGCATAATAAGCAAACGTAGATGTAACTCCCAAGGGTTTGATAATAAACAGGTAATAGGTACTACCTCATCTACTTCCCATCCCACAATTTAATTAGATACCTATCATGCAATGTTTGAGGATAGATCTAATGCATAAAAACTGGGTAGTAGGAAAGAGTATGATCAAAGTGTTACTTGCCTGCAATGTTGATGAAGATGATGAGCACTCAAAACTCTTGATAGTTCTACTCATCACACTCCGGTCAATCTATCGTGAGCAAGCAATAGTAACCACACATAAGCAATCACTCAAAAGATCGGAAAGAACGAAGAAAACAATTCGGAAAACATCAACACCAAGCAAATAACTCTTGCAACCTAAAACAATTTCTAACAGTACCAAAATTATGTGAATTTGGCCTTATCAGAAAGTTTATGTCAAGAGCTTTAATTTTCAAAAAGAATCAACTAAATCGGAGTTATGAAACTCAAGTTATGATCAAACGAAATTTGAATACAAATCTAATCCAATTCAAATTTTAAAATTTCAAAAACATGTTTGAGTTGGATTACTGGATAGAGGGGATCATAACGAAGAAGTGGGCATTGGTTTCGTTGGATTTGGATAAACGAGTAAAAAGTTATGGTCGTTTGAAAACCAGGGGCTAATCTATAAATAAAAATATTCACGGATGGGTCCCTGGCCGAAATCTATTAATAAAAAGAAAACTCTACCGAGCGAACGTTCGCTACCGAACGCTAACTAATGAATCTGTCCGCTCCATATCCTAAACGAGAGAACGTCCACTAAAAAAAACGTTCGGGGAAAACCGAAGAAAACCAAAATAAACCGGGGTGGCTCGGCGGTTTTACCGGCGGTTTTCGTCGGGTTTTCTTCGTCGACGGCGGCGAGGTCAACGGCGAGGCGGGATCGGCGGCGGCGGCTCTGGCTGCGTCTTGGGCGTGGCTGAGGAGGGTGGCTAGGGGCTCCGGCGGCAGCGGCGGATCGGCGGGACGGCGTGGCAGCAGGAGGTAGCAGCGGAGAGCTTGGCAAGCGGCAGCCGTAACCGGCCGGCGGTGTGCGAGGGCGGCGGCGGCGCAGGAGGTGCGATGGAGGAGAGAGAGGCGGGGCATGGGGCATCGGGATTTATAGGGAGTGGAGGAGGTGGCGTGGAGGAGGGGGCAGAGGAGAGTCCGGCCGCGGCACGGACGTCGAGGCGGCGGCGGAGTCGTGCGGGATCTGGCCTCCAGCGCGAGGTCGGGGACGGCGCGGCTGGACTGGGTTGGGCCGTGGCCTGGCCGGTTGGCTGGGCCGGCCCAGTTCGGCGGAAGGTTTTTTTTGTTTTCTTTAACATTTTCCAGAAAACAAAATAGAATAAAACACCAAAATAAAAAAAAATACTCTAGGCATATTATATATCAAAATTTTCAGAAAAAGATTTCCTACAAGATGAATATTATTCTAGCTTCAAATAAAATACACACAAATTCAAATAAAACAAAGAGTGCTTCTGCCCTAGTAAAATCCAGTAAAAATCATTTTTAAAATACCAAAATTAATTCAAATTTATTTCTCTCCAATTTTCTGATGTAGGGAAACATGTTACCCTATTTTCCATATATTTTATTTTTGGAGAAAAATAATTTGAATAAAACTCAAATAACTCCAATTGAAAATAAATTCAAAAGAACTTTGAATTTAATTCTTTGAAACTCCCAACTCATATTTCATATGTTTTGAAGAAGTCATTTTATCTTCTCTCATGAAAATCATTGAGTTGCATGAAGTTTATAAATTGGAAAATATTTTCCAAATGAAATTCAAATCTTTTCAACACCCCTTGTCATTTAAATAAATGGAAGAAGTCATGTCATCTTCTCTCCAGGGTTTTGTGATGAAAATAATTTGAATTCCCGAAGATCATAAAACCAAAAATGAAAGTTTGGGAAAGTCCTTTTATTCCCTCTCATTTAACTTTCAAAAAGTTTCAAATTCACTCACTTTCAGTCAATCAATCACACAACAATCAAACAAACAATCAAATCTATCTATTTATTATAACATTCCAAAATTTAGTATTTTGGGATGTTACAGTAATGTTTCAAAATTAAATACAATTGCGCGAACATATAATATTCAGATGTTTCCTAACAACCACAAACTGAACTACACACAACATTCTCAAATATAGGTCATAACTAATGAAGGAAGTGACAGCAAGATGTTGTATATATAATCATGTCATTCTACGAAACAGCTAAATAAACATGAGGCCTTGAGTTGCTAGCATTTTCTTAAGATCATGAACATATAGTTTCTAGGTGCATACTCATTCTGTATTATCCAAGTGGAATCGCTGAAAGGTGGTTCGCCATAACATCACAAACACAATGCAGTCTACATGCCTTTCGTCCAAAAATTTTAGCTTACATAAATTATTTAGTTCCTGCAGTTATAACTTTGAAAACAATAAAGTACAGAAGACATCGAATTTTCTACAATTATCAGAACTTTTACTACAAAATACAAATTTAAACCAAACTTAAGTACCATATATATTTCCTGACTCCACTGGTTGCAGCCACTGTAGAACAACTATACTTATAAGAGATTAGACCATCAACTACACTGAACAAATTATAATCTGGAACATCCACTCCAAATTCAGAAAAGCAATTATGAGGCACGCATGTACTGGTTTGTCAGTCCATGATTGTTTCACCTGTGGGTTTCATCCAAAATGGATGAAAAAATGGGGTTTGTTCATTGACCAACAAAAAGCCATATATAACTAAGAAATATATGATCACAGTAAGGGTAGAATTGGTATCATCTACGCTAGAAGTTTTCAGTCCAAATGGCAATTCCAGTATTTCTGAGCAAAGGAAATATATTTGAAAGACTATTTTTATTTATTGTAAGCTAGGTCACCACTTATATATAATTTGCAGCGGTTTTTGGACAAACAACCGTATTAAATTCTGAAGAATTTCCTTATATAAAGAGTCTAAAGAAGCTAAAAAAATGTTGACTGAGCTATCAGCATGGACACATATCGAATCAAGTAGAATAAGAGGAGAAATTTCTCCTACAACATGCACTTGGTGACATGTGCAGATTGTAGCACAACACACGCGTGGTTTTCACACTTGGAGGATCAGATCTATTTTTAGAAAAAGAGTCCACTGATGATGTTCCACGCATGCTCTAACCAACCTTGATTGGTGCGCCATTGTCCTGTCACAGTACATGACGCACATATAAAAAAAGCACAATACTGAAATATCATATATATGTATTCTAAAGAATCAAGAAAGTGTTCTTTGAAAACAAATGAATCATGAAACTATGAACACAAAATTTGCATTTGATCCTTATCCATATATACACACACACACACACACAGTTACTTCTTGAGTTGATCGAGAGAGAGAGAGAGTGTACGTGTGTATTTGGCCCCAGGAAAAAACGAAATTGTCCAGCTATTGATTGCTCGATCTCGTGTGAAATAGAAAATCAGTAAGAGCTACCATGAAGTATGCCTCTGCTTAAAATATGCCCAAGCATACAATCAAAATAAAAGTGATTACCTGGAATTAACTCAAGGCCGCTGCAAAAATTCTCTTGAGCTTTGCGTGACTTGTTAAACATATAGCAGATTGCCCATATACTCATGTATGAAAGTGAGAGAACATTAAAAGGTGTCAGCAAGCCGTGAATTAGCAATCCATGAGTTATTAAGAAGATAACTCTGCCACAAACCTAAAGTACATGATATGCAGATTAGATAAACAAAGTGCCTATGCCGTAAGTAACTGATCTGCCTAATCACGCTGATGGCAATTGTTGCACTGGTGGCATGTGGAACTTAATTGGGCTGCTGGCAGCAGCGGCGCTGGCGTCCGCGTTCAGCAACTTGGTTGACGGACTTACGGCTGATCTAGGAGCCAACTATGGACCTGGTACATGATAGCTAGCATACCATTGATAGATCGGGCCCCAACTGTGCTGCGGCGACATGAAGAGAGGGCATGTGTGTTTCCTGCAGCAAACAGAGCGATCTTTAGAAAGCAGACCGGGCTCCGAGATATTCCGATGATCGGCCTGGATCAGGAGTTTGGGCTTGGAGATATGAATCTAACGTCATGTATTTTTTGTTAATTTGATCGGATGTACTTTTCTTTGAAAGATTCCTCCAATCTGAGAGAGAAACTGATATGTTGGAAGAGAAACATGAGAGTGTGAGGGAGAGCTACGTTGCTTCAGGTGGCTGTTTACATGTATGCAATTGAAAAAGGAGATCAAGTTGCTTGAATGATATATTAGTAAAAGTGGTGTTAGAGCCGAGTAGCAGGTTCGATGATACATTAGTTGTCTGCCCCAATATGGCACCAATGACACAAAGTTGTTGCTACAGCGGGCCAGAGGCGACTTCTCTATGTTGGACTGGCTGGGTCAAAATATTCTGAAAGACGACAACATGAGAGATCTACGATCAATATTGCTTTCTTCAGGAGAAATCATGAAGGAGCACATGAGTAATTTAAGATACGAAGAATACAATCCATCAACAATCGAATCATATAACCTGTGTAGCATTTGCCGCTGATGAAAGCCTTGAGATGTTGCCGTCAGCAACATCACGCATCACAGGCTTCTACACATCCTCTCATCCTTCCTGTAATTCTTAGCATGACGTACCTATTGTAGTCGATCTGTTGCTAATTTGCCATCCTTCCATTCTCAACCTGCATATAAGATATGTCTGTCGTACGTCTGAAAACATATGAATTGTTTTTATTTAGAGGACCATAGAATGCCTACCAGTGCTGTTGCATGCAACACATTATTATGTACCCAGAGGCCGCACATCACAATCTACCAAACAGCTGTAAATTATCTCTTGTTGGTTCTGGCAGTAGTATTTGCAGGACTGGTTTCTGTACCTCTTCAAATCCATGAGTGGGCAACTTCAGATTCCTTTGTCATGTAAGTATCACGAACTACATAGAGTTAGTGGTCGAATTGGTTAGGAAGTAAGAGTTTGAATAATTAAGGTTTGGCAGCCTTGATCAACTATTAGTAAAAGACCTATTTTGAACAACTACTTGGAAGTAAAAAAACAAATTGTAATCGTAAGAGGGTGCATACCTGGATCTGCAGCAAAAAGTGGATGGACTGAATCTGGAGCAAAAGGGGCATGGACTGGACCTGCGACAAAAGGGACATGGACCTCGGGTCTCCTCTTCGATCAGGGAGCCATGGACAAAGCTAGCATAGATGGGTGCAAAAGAAGACAACACCGAGGATTCCGTTGGATGCCTCTGTTAAAAGAAACAAAGGGAGATATGATTCGCACGCGGAAGTGGCAAGATAATCCGTAACAACTCAACAGAGGGGCTGTCCTGACGCCGGCAGTAACGATCATCCGTAACAACTCGGCAGAGCATGAAGATCCCGAGCAGATGCATGAAAACCCTGTGTCGTAAGAGAATGCGGCGGATGTTGATATTCTGTTCAGAACTTCTACCTGAGACTATTTGCGCATGGTCTCTTGCTAGGGACATCTAGACTTGCTAATCCGCTGCTGCAGCCCTGGTAGTTCCAACACAGCAAGCTGATCATCAGAACTCAGTTGTGTCTGAGCTTGGGAGGAAGGGCGAGCATGCAGTCTTCCCGTACTGGCTTGTATATATGCTGCTAGATTGAGCAAAATTGGACATCATGGTGGAGAAGAAATAGGCAGATCAGTCAAAGGGGATCGGAAGAACACGTATATTGTGACCTGGGTCTTATTTTTTACGGAATTATGGCGTGAGTCTTTCAGGAAGAAGGATCTATTTCTGAGTTCTTTAGGAGTACGCTAGATTTCTTAATGGTTCTTTGTGCCAAAACTAAGTAATCTGGTTTTTAATTAGTTGGAACCTAGGATTTTCTTAGATGATTGGTTTCTGTCTTTTTAGTTTGTTGCAACATAGGGATTTTATAGAAAGTTTAGGTGCTACGTGAGGTTAGTCTTTATAGTTTAATTTTTTTTCTTTCATAAATAAATCTACACCGTTATAACTTGGACCCACCAGATTAACGGCTCGTAAAATCTAATTTACATGGGAATTTCTAAGGAGTCTAGAATTCCAGATTAACGGCTCGTAAAATCTAATTTATGTGGGAATTTCTAGGGAGTCTAGAATTAGTATAGGTATAGATTGTAGCCTTGCACGTATCTACCTATTACACGTTATTTGGTTGCTTGTGTCCATCTATGTTTATGCACGTACACATGACCGAAGAACATATCCCCAGGTACGTGCATATATTCTATTGTTTCCAACTTTTTTTCCAACTCTTTATTAACGCATGTTATACGTGTCGGTTCAATATACGCTTTAGGCACGTAACGTAATATCTTTAAATCTCAGCCGTAATTATTCCTGATCAACGGTGCATATTATTTTAACGTATGTGGAAGACCCTGGTGTCTCGTTTGACTTCTATATTAATTATATAATAGATGAGCATACGGTACACATTCTGAGGAAACAACCTCAAGTCCACAGTATCAATTCTATTGGAAAAATTTCATCGATTATTTTTGGAGGTTTTGAATTTCCTCTACCTACTTTCAAGAAGAAATATGATATTCTTATTATTGGGGATGTGCATATCCCCGTTGAGGTAACCTAGTGTTATTCGAGATTTCTCCGGTTCCATGTTATTCGGAATGAGTTTGTTAACAAGACTTGATCAACCTTGTTAGTGGATTTCTTTTGATGAGCATGAGATGGATGAAACTAGAAAGCACAACCTTCTGTACCCTCCTTTTACTTTCTGTTATTTAGTTGAAATAAAGTAAAAATAGTATTTTCTGTCTGTTTTTTATTATCTGTGCAATATAAAAATACCCCAAAAATAAAAGTTCTCCAAATGCCTCGAAAATGAAATATGATTTTTTTATAGAATATTTGAGAATATCTGGCACTGAGAACACAGCAGGGGGAGCAAGCACCTGGCCACAAGGGTGGAGGGCGTGCCCCCCTGCCTCGTGGGCCCATGGTGGCTCCCCTCCACTTATTTCTGCACCCACACACTTCTTCTTCCTCCCAAAAAAATCACCATCCAGCTCAAGCACGAGTTCTAGCTCATTTTGCTGCGATTTTTGATCTTCTTGCTCAAAGCACCTCTCACAAAACTGCTTGGGGAATTGTTCCTTGGTATGTGACTCCTCCATTGGTCCAATTAGTTTTTGTTCTAGTGCTTTATTCATTGCAAATTTGTGCTGCCTAGGTGACCATGTTCTTGAGCTTGCATGTCAAATTTATATGGTTCCAAGTAGTTCTAATGCATGATATAGGCTCTAGGCACTTGTAGGAGTAGTTTCTATCAATTTTGTTGAGCTTGGTTCACTTTCATTTGAATTTATTAAAAAATTCTGAAATTTTTTAGAGGAAAAATATGCTTAGGAAAATGTACCAAGGTGGTTCTTCAAGGAAGCAAGGACCCAGGCTTGCAATGCGTGATGCTGACGATGAGCCACCAAGGAACGCTCCAGTGCGACCTTGTGAATGGCCTTCAGGGGACTTTATGGATCGATCGGGAATCAAGGAAGAATTTAACGCATATTTGCGTAACGCTGATCTTGTGAGCTTCGAGGAGGAAAAGTGCCGCCAGTACCACTACCTCACTAGTTCCTTTGTCAGCAGGCAAAAGGAAGACATTTTATTACCAGAGAGGAGGCAAATGACTACGAGAGGAGGGCGGAGGCAGCTCGCCATCACGCTGCAGCTCAGGAGGCAATAGCCGCTGCATCTCGGTACAATCCCAACTACAACTATGGATATCCGCCAGGCCAGCCGTGGCAATAGACCAACTTAGGCCAAAAGCCTAAGCTTGGGGGAGTACGTATTTCCCACCGACATTACATTTATGTTTACACACTCATTGCTAGATGTCGGTGTTCACACTCTTTCACTGTAATATCCATGCTAGTTTGTTTTCTTTTTATGATTTCTTCTTGTGTGTTTGATAAACCTTAAGAAAAACCAAAAAATTTAGTAATAGCTTTTAGCTAGTTACTTTTCTTGTTGTAGTAGTAATAATTAAAAGAAAACCCAAAAAGATTTCTCATTCTTCTTTTGCTTGTTGGGAGCTTTCCCGTGTAAATATTTTTATTTCTTTTCTTTTCTTTGGGGATCGATAGGAGAAGACCATGATTAAATTGTTGAAGTAACTCTTATATGCATTATTGTTTATTTAACCAAGAGCCTATATTGCCTTGTCTTCTCCTGTTTATTGAATGCTCGCAGATTCCAACTTAGTCCAATGCACGTGCACTATTACTATTATTCACATCGTTCGGTCATGCAAGTGAAAGGCAATAATGACGATATATGATGGACTGACTGAGATGAGAGAAGCTGGTATGAACTCGACCTCTCTTGTTTTTGTAAATATGATTAGTTCATCGTTCCTGATTCAGCCTATTATGAATAAACATGTTTGCAATGACAATTAGAGATTATAGTTGCTCGTGTCATGCTTGATTAGCTATGAGTTATAATGGTTTACCTTGCGTGCCAACATGCTATTAAAATGGTTGTGATGTGGTATAGTGGGGTGGTATCCTCCTTTGGATGATTTAAGTGACTCGACTTGGCACATGTTCACACATGTAGTTGAAACAAATCAACATAGCCTTCACGATATTTATGTTCATGGTGGATTATATCCTACTCATGCTTGCACTCAGTGTATATTAATTTTAATGCATGTTCATGACTGTTGTCGCTCTCTAGTTGGTCGCTTCCCAGTCTTTTGCTAGCCTTCACTTGTACTAAGCGGGAATACTGCTTGTGCATCCAATCCCTTAAACCCAAAGTTATGCCATATGAGTCCACCATACCTTCCTATATGCGGTATCTACCTGCCGTTCCAAGTAAATTTGTATGTGCCAAACTCTAAACCTTCAAATGAAATTCTGTTTTGTATGCTTGAATAGCTCATGTATCAACTAGGGATGTCCGTATCTTCCATGCTAGACAGGTTATTCTCAAGAGGAGTGGACTCCGCTCCTCACTCACGAGAAAATGGTTGGTCACCGGGATGCCCAATCCCATGCTTTATGCAAATCAAATCAAATTAATTGCAAACAAAACTCCCCCGGGGCTGTTGCTAGTTGGAGGCACTCGTTGTTTCGAGCAAGCCATGGATTGATGCTTGTTGGTGGAGGGGGAGTATAAACTTTACCATTCTGTTTGGGAACCGCCTATAATGTGCGTAGCATAGAAGATATCGCCATCTCTTGGTTGTTATGTTGACAATGAAAGTATGCCTCTCAAAATATTATTTATCTCTGCTTTAAAACCGAGCTCTGGCACCTCTACAAATCCCTGCTTCCCTCTGCGAAGGGCCTATCTATTTAATTTTATGTTGAGTCATCACCCTCTTATTAAAAAGCACCAGATGGAGAGCACCGCTGTCATTTGCATCCATTACTGTTAATTTATAATGGGTATGACTATGACTGGATCTCTTTTACCATGAATTTCAATGTTTAGTCAGTCCTTGATCTTTAAAGGTGCTTTGCATTTATGTTTTGCGGTCTCATAAAGGGCTAGTGAGATACCATCTTGTTATATCATATCATGATTATTTTGAGAAATAATTGTCATCCGAGATTTATTATTAGTGCTCGCTAGTTGATTATGCCATTGACATGAGTAAACATGAGACCTAAATGTTATTGTGAATATGGTTTGTTATAATCTTTGCTGAAAACTTGAATGATGGCTTTACATATTTACAACAACAAGAGCAAACAGAGTTCGTAAAAGTTTTTCTTTATCACTTTCAGTTTATCAACTGAATTGCTTGAGGACAAGCAAAGGTTTAAGCTTGGGGGAGTTGATACATCTCCGTCGTATCTACTTTTCCAAACACTTTTGCCCTTGTTTTGGACTCTAACTTGCATGATTTGAATGGAACTAACCTGGACTGACGCTGTTTTCAGCAGACTTTCCATGGTGTTATTTATGTGCAGAAACAAACATTCTCGGAATGACCTGAAACTCCACGGAACATATTTTTGGAAAATATAAAAAATACTGGAAGAAGAATCCATGTCAGGGGGGCCTCCACCTATCCACGAGGGTGGGGGCGCGCCCCTGCCTCGTGGGCCCCCTGACGCTCCACCGACCTCAACTCCAACTCCATATATTCGTGTTCGGGGAGAAAAAAATTAGGGAGAAAGATTCATCACGTTTTACAATACGGAGCCGCCGCCAAGCCCTAAAACCTCTCGGGAGGGCTGATCTGGAGTCCGTTCGGGGCTCCAGAGAGGGGAATCCGTCGTCGTCGTCATCATCAACCATCCTCCATCAGCAATTTCATGATGCTCACCGCCGTGCGTGAGTAATTCCATCATAGGCTTGCTGGACGGTGATGGGTTGGATGATATTTATCATGTAATCGAGTTAGTTTTGTTAGGGTTTGATCCCTAGTATCCACTATGTTCTGAGATTGATGTTGCTATGACTTTGCTATGCTTAATGCTTGTCACTAGGGCCCGAGTGCCATGATTTCAGATCTGAACCTATTATGTTTTCATGAATACATGTGAGTTCTTGACCCTATCTTGCAAGTCTATACACCTACTATGTGTTATAATCCGGCAACCCCGAAGTGACAATAATCGGGACCACTCCCGGTGATGACCGTAGTTTGAGGAGTTCATGTATTCACTATGTGTTAGTGCTTTGGTCCGGTACTCTATTAAAAGGAGGCCTTAATATTCGTTAGTTTCCGTTAGGACCCCGCTGCCACGGGAGGGTAGGACAAAAGATGTCATGCAAGTTCTTTTCCATAAGCACGAATGACTATATTCGGAATACATGCCTACATTACATTGATGAATTGGAGCTAGTTCTGTGTCACCCTATGTTAATTATGATTGTTACATGATGAACCGCATCCGGCACAATTCTCCATCATCGATCCAATGCCTACGATCTTTTCACATATTGTTCTTCGCTTATTTACTTTTCCGTTGCTACTGTTACAATCATTACAAAACCCAAAAATATTACTTTTGCTATCGTTACCGTTACTTCCATATTACTTTCCTACTAAATACCTTGCTGTAGATACTAAGTTATCCAGGTGTGGTTGAATTGACAACTCAACTGCTAATACTTAAGAATATTCTTTGGCTCCCCTTGTGTCGAATCGATAAATTTGGGTTGAATACTCTACCCTCGAAAACTGTTGCGATCCCCTATACATGTGGGTTATCACCGGCCCCCAAAGCCCTAAACCAATTCGGTTTGGGCCTAGGGGTGGCGCACCCCACACTTCCTTGCTGCCCTCTATTTCCACTAAGGCCCATAAAGGCCCATTGACCCCCTGGTGAACTCCCGTAACTCTCCGGTACTCCGAAAAATACCCGAATCACTCGGAACCTTTCCGATGTCCGAATATAGCCTTCCAATATATCGTTCTTTACATCTCGACCGTTTTGAGACTCCTCTTCATGTCCGTGATCTCATCCGCGACTCCGAACATCCTTTGGTACATCAAATCACATAACTCATAATACAAATCGTCATCGAACGTTAAGCGTGCGGACCCTACGGGTTCGAGAAATATGTAGACATGACCGAGACACATCTCCGGTCAAAAACCAATATCGGAACCTGGATGCTCATATTGGCTCCTACATATTCTACGAGGATATTTATCGGTCAAACCGCATAACAACATACGTTGTTCCCTTTGTCATCGGTATGTTACTTGCCCCAGATTCGATCGTCGGCATCCTCATACCTAGTTCAATCTCGTTACCGGCAAGTCTCTTTACTCGTTTCGTAATGCATCATCCCGCAACTAACTCATTAGTCACAATGCTTGCAAGGCTTATTGTGATGTGCATTACCGAGAGGGCCCAGAGATACCTCTCTGATATACGGAGTGAAAAATCCTAATATCGATCTATGCCAACTCAACAAACACCATTGGAGACACCTGTAGAGCATCTTTATAATCACCCAGTTACATTGTGACGTTTGATAGCACACAAGGTGTCGTCGAATTGTCACGGCAGATGTCCTAGTGTGAGGACTTAGTCATGGAGAACAAGATTAGCTTAAAGGGGTTAATCAGGACAAAGGACACGAGGAGTTTATACTAGTTCGGCCCCTTGAAGTGAAGGTAAAGGCCTAATCCAGTTTGAGGTGGTATTGCTAGGGTTTCGATGACCAGGGAGCGAATACGCTTAACCTGGCTCTCGATCTGTTGTTTCTTGCCCTAAGCCGCCACTGGGTCGTCCCCTTATATACATGGGTTGATGTCCTGCGGCCTACGGAGTGCCGGCCGGCTCATACAACGTGTCCGACTCGGTGACCTTTCTTACATGTCTTAAAATACAAGTCTACATATACATGGCGGTATATTTTTGTGGGCCTTGAGCCGCCGTCGGGTCTGGGCCCTCTACTAAGCCTATCTATGAACCGCCATCATTATTACCCTCTTGGGCTTCATATGAGATGAACCGTCACAAGGATGACTCGGCCCCTCCTGGGCGGGTCATGCTTGATAGTCATATCCCCAACACAAGGTGTTCCTCCTGTATTCGGGAGTTGCATAATCTCATAGTCTGAGGAACATGTATAAGTCATGAAGAAAGCAGTAGCAATGAAACTGTAACGATCATAATGCTAAGCTAACGAATGGGTCTTGTCCATCACATCATTCTCCTAATGATGTGATCCCGTTCATCAAATGACAACATATGTATATGGTTAGGAAACATAACCATCTTTGATAAACGAGCTAGTCAAGTAGAGGCATACTAGGGACACTTTGTTTTGTCTATGTATTCACACATGTACTAAGTTTCCGGTTAATACAATTCTAGCATGAATAATAAACATTTATCGTGAAATAAGGAAATAAATAATAACTTTATTATTGCCTCTAGGGAATATTTCCTTCAGTCTCCCACTTGCACTAGAGTCAATAATCTAGTTCACATCGCCATGTGATTTAACACCATAGTTCACATCACCATGTGATTAACACCCATAGTTCACATCACCATGTGACCAACACTCAAAGGGTTTACTATAGTCAGTAATCTTAGTTCACATCGCCATGTGATTAACACCCAAAGAGTACTAAGGTGTGATCATGTTTTGCTTGTGAGAGAAGTTTAGTCAACGGGTCTGCCACATTCAGATTCGTATGTATTTTGCAAATTTCTATGTCTACAATACTCTGCATGGAGCTACTCTAGTTAATTGCTCCCACTTTCAATATGTATCGGATTGTGACTTAGAGTCATCCAGATCGGTGTCAAATCTTGCATCGATTTAACTCTTTACGACGAACTCTTTATCACCTCCATAACCGAGAAATATTTCCTTAGTCCTCTAAGGATAATTTTGACCGCTGTCACGTGATCTACTCCTAGATCGCTATTGTACTCTCTTGCCAAACTTAGGGCAGGGTATACAAAAGGTCTGGTACACAGCATACCATACTTTATAGAACCTATGGCTGAGGCATAGGGAATGACTTTCATTCTTTTTCTATTTTCTGCCGTGGTCGGGTTTTGAGTCTTTACTCAACTTCACACCTTGTAACACAGGCAAGAACTCCTTCTTTGACTGTTCCATTTTCAACTACTTCAAAATCTTGTTAAGGTAGGTACTCACTGAAAAAACTTATCAAGCGTCTTGATCTATCTCCATAGATCTTGATGCTCAATATGTAAGCAGCTTCATCGAGGTCTTTCTTTGAAAAAATCCTTTCAAACACTCCTTTATGCTTTCCAGAAAATTCTACATCATTTCTGATCAACAATATGTCATTCACATATACTTATCAGAAAGGTTGTAGTGCTCCCACTCACTTTCTTGTAAATACAGGCTTCACCGCAAGTCTGTATAAAACTATATGTTTTGATCAACTTATCAAAGCGTATATTCCAACTCCGAGATTCTTGCACCAGTCCATAGATGGATCGCTGGAGCTTGCACATTTTTTAGCACCTTTAGGATTGACAAAACCTTCTGGTTGCATCATATACAACTCTTCTTTAATAAATCCATTAAGGAACGCAGTTTTGTTATCCATTTGCCAGATTTCATAAATGCAGCAATTGCTAACATGATTCGGACAGACTTAAGCATCACTACGAGTGAGAAAATCTCATCGTAGTCAACACCTTGAACTTTTCAAAAACCTTTCATGACAAGTCAAGCTTTGTAGATAGTAACACTACTATAACTGTCCGTCTTCCTCTTGAAGATTCATTTATTCTCTATGGCTTGCCCATCATCGGGAAAGTCAACCAAAGTCCATACTTTGTTGTGACGCCCGGGTAATTACGCTACAGTAATCCCACGTTAATGAGGACACGTCACCTCGGTTACTGCTAATAATCTCGCGTCGGTTCGAAACTTTCAAATTCAAAATTTAAATATTGTCAACCATCGAAAGTTTTCAAACATCAAAACAAAAATGTTCGTTTAGTGCCAAATAATACATGGGTAATTATAGTAAAGAAAACACAAATTTATAAAATACTTATATGCCCTAAGTTGAATTAAAACAGTAAAAAGGTAAAATAAATAAAAGGAAAACAAGAAGAAAAATAAAAGAAGAGAAACAACCCCCCCTCGCTGGGCCGAGCAGCCCCAATTGGCCAGACCGCCGCCCACCAGGCCCAGCCAGGCCTCCATAACCCCTCGCCCCACCCCAAACCCTAGCTCCCTGTTCCCCACTCGCCGATCCCAACGGATCGATCCCCACCCCACTCTCCTCGCCTCCCCACTCGATCCGGATCGGGCGCTTGCTCGACGATCGCGTGCCGCCGCCTTGCTGCCGCCCGACAGCTGCACCCGCCGCCTCCGCCCCGACGCGCGCCACCCGTCGCCATGACGCCGCCTCCATCGCCGGAGGCGACGGCCTCCCGCCCGTCATCGCCCGACCCCGAGGCCACCGCCGCCCCCCTCGGCGTCGTGGTCCAGACCACCGGGCCGCCCGTCACTAACTCCTCCCGCGGACCTCACCGACCCTCGCCGCCCGAGGACCCCGCGTTGCTCTCCACCGGTCCGCTTCACCACCGCCACGGCCTCCCTCCGCCGCCCTGCCGTCGGTGCCGCCCGCGCCTCATAGTCCTCTTCTCGCCAACGAGGGGTGAGCTCACCGTCGACCCCCGTCCTTCTCCCCCTCCGAACGCGAACCTCATGCCGTCCCATCGCCGCGCCCGCCTCTGCGTGGTCGCGCTCTGTCATGACTCCCAGACGCCGCCTGCGTGCCTCGCCGATTAGGCTAGCTCCTCGTCGCCGGTGAACACGCCCGGCGGCGCGCCGGCGCCGCGTCCGCCTCGCTCGGGTTCGCCCCCCCCTCCTCGGGTGCGGGCGCCACTCCCGTCGCTCGCTCGCCCCTCGGCGCATTTGATTGCACCAACACCCAAACCCACTAACCCCCGGGTCACTGACTAGGGGCCCCCACCCCTGACTTTAAAAAAAAATAAATAAATAATAAATAAATAAATAAATAAATAATAAATAAATAAATAAATAAATTAATAATTAATTAATTAAGTAATTACTTAAGTTAATTAATTCGGGTTAATTAATTCAATTAACTAATTAAGTTTAATTAAACTATAGTTAATTTAACCTAATCCTAATTAACTTAATTAGAGGATGACAGGTGGGTCCCCCTGGACCCACATGTCAGGTTGACTTGGTCAACCGTCAACGTTGACTGCTGATGTCGCATGACATCATGTCGATGTCATTAATCTGTTTTTGAATTAATTTAAATATTTAATTAAATTCGAGAAATTAATAAATACTTTAGAAAATCATATCTTTTAATCCGTAACTTCGGATTAAAATAATTTCAACATGAAAGTTGCTCGTAAGCAGCGAGGCGAATCCGGATACGCAGTCCGCTCGTCCGCCACACACCCCTAACCTATCGAACCTGCAAACTTTCCTCTCCGGTTCATCTCGTTCGACAGACGTCCGGAACCGGAGAACTTCCGGATGTTTCCACTTAACCATTACCCCTCATACCACGTTAGGGCACACCTAGCGCTGCGTTATAACACGCCCAGCTCGCTCGTTGTCTGTTATGCACTTGCTCGCTATGTATTTGTCGCTTCCCCTCTTCTCTCCAGAGACCCCGAGACCGATGTCGATGTCCTCGTGATCGACTACGCCACCGACCCCTCTCTCTTGCGAGCAACCAGGCAAGCCCCCTTTGATCACGGATATCGCCTACTCTTCTCTATACCGCTTGCATTAGAGTAGTGTAGCATGTTACTGTTTTCAGATACTCCTATACTGCTGCATAGCCTGTCCTTGTTACTTCTGTTGTTACCTTACCTGCAAACCTATATGCTTAGTATAGTATGCTAGTATATTCATTTGTGGCCCTTCATACTTGTTCGTCTGCCGTGCTATACTATCGGGCCGTGATCACTCGGGAGTTGATCACGGGTATATACTATATACCTTACACTATACATTACATGTGGTACTGTTAGGAGATGGGGGCTGAAAGGACGGGTGGCTCCATCCCGGTAGAGGTGGGCTGGGTTCCCACGGCCCCGATTGTTACTTTGTGGCGGAGCGGCAGGGCAGGTTGAGACCGCCTAGGAGAGAGGTGGGCCTGGCCCTGTTCGGCGTTCGCGGTTACTTAACACGCTTAACGAGGTCTTGGTATTTGATCTGGGTTCTCTACGAGCTTATACGCACTAACCATCTACGCGGGAGTAGTTATGGGTATCCCGGCGTCGTGGTATCAGCCGAAGTACTTCAGACGTCACGACGGCGCGGCGGCCGGATTGGACTGGAACGCTCATTGGCTAGGTCTGCTTCGTCACAGACGAACGTGCAGGTGTGCTTTCGGGCGATGGGCCTGCCCTGCGCGCTTAGGTTTAGACCGGCGTGTTGGCCTCTCTGTTGTGCCTAGGTGGGGCTGCGACGTGTTGATCTTCGCGGCGGGCATGACCCCGGAAAGTGTGTCCGCCAAATGGGATCAAGCGTCTTTGGGTAAGATGGTGCACCCTGCAGGAAGTTAATCTATTCGGATAGCCGTGATCTTGGTAACAGGACGACTTGGAGTTGTACCTTGAGCTTATGACAACTAGAACCGGACACTTGATAAAACACACCCTTCCAAGTGCCGATACAACGGTGGTCGCCCTCGCTCGGGGTTATGAGCAGGGATTGCCGGTAGGATTATTGCTATATGTTGTTACTTGGAGGACTTCCGTTGTCCTCTTCTGTCTGTGCAAGACAGGTGTCCAAGCGTAGTCTTCGTTAAGACTAGCTATCCCCCTCTTATTCTGGCATTCTGCAGTTCAGTCCACTGATATGGCCTTTACACATATATCCATGCATATGTAGTGTAGCTCCTTGCTTGCAGTACTTTGGATGAGTACTCACGGTTGCCTTGTTCCCCTTTTTCCCTACCTCTACTCGATTGCTGCAATCGACGATGGAGCCAGGATCAGACGCCACCGCCACGACTACTACTACTGGAGGCGCCTACTACTACGTGCAGCCCACCGGCGACCACCAGAGTGACCTAGGAGGATCCCTGCAGGAGGCCTGCTCCTCTTCGATCTGATCCCAGTTTGTGCTAGCCATCTTATGGCATCTTGTTTAACTTATGTCTATACTCAGATATTGTTGCTTCCGCTGACTCGCCTATGATCGAGCACTTGTATTCGAGCCCTCGAGGCCCTGGCTTGTATTATGATGCTTGTATGACTTATTTTATTTATAGAGTTGTGTTGTGATATCTTCCGTGAGTCCTCGATCTTGATCGTACACATTTGCGTGCATGATTAGTGTACGGTTGAATCGGGGCGTCCAAGTTGGTATCGAGTCATCGCTGTAGGAATCCCCTTCCAACTCCTTGGTCAAGTCGAGTCTAGACATTGCAAAACTTTTACTAACATGGCTATGTGTCTTATGGGCACACGCCGCCATTGGGTGGTATTAGGATCTTTTACTCCTCGATCTTTACTCGGGATTCGAACCTCTTCATTCGGGTTAAATGATTTTGCTAAAACAAAACTAACTTTAGGTTCGCAAGTACCTTCTCCCGGAGAGCCCCTCACTTCAGATGACCGTCTGCTAATCAGAAGATTCCGAAGATACTCTCTGATGTTCTCTCGAGACTTTGTGCCCATCACTTTTGCTATTTATGACCACCGATAAATCCGTATGGATAACTACTTACCCTTGCCATTCATACGATCATTCCCTAGTGATCTTGTTATTACAAGATACCCCGAAGTTTTCTCTATTGATCCGAGAATACTTTGTGCCTACTGCCTAGCAGTCTTTGCCACATGAATACCCCTTCAAATAAACCTCGTGACTTGTCGAGTATCCGCCAACCCAGCTTGTTCATGTGTTTCGCAAAATTCTTCAAATTACTATTCGATCTTCGAAAATCCTCTGGAGCCTTTGGCTCTTGAAATTTTGCTTGCTTGCATTATGGTTAATCCCATAAGTCTCAGTAGTCATATTGACATTCCTTGTCATTATCATGTTGAGTCTGTTGACTCAATATGTTTCTGAATACCGCAATCATCATTGATCCTTATAAACTACCTTTCTGGCTGAGCTGCCATTCTTCAACTGGAATTGGTTCTCGACCAATCCACGTGTCGTTGATTGTACCCTAAGGCTATTCATCTTATCCATCCCTAATCAGAGCATTGCTTCTGACCCCTTGATTTGGGAATCATAATTCCTTTGCAATTGACAATTGAGTTAGTCAGTTGTTTCTATAGTTTGATCTCCTTGCATTCTTCTTCCTCTAGTTGAGTACTGATGCTCACGTCAGATCCCTTGTGGACCACCATATCCACTGTTGGATTATTATCTGACAGCGTCCTTCATAATTAATCACTTTGTGAGTTCCTTCTCCGATACATATTGCCTTTGGTAAATTGTATCCTTCCCTTTTTCCAACCATGCTCCGCTTTCGAGCTGGTGGTATTTACTATTAAAGCTTGTGGTATATGTTTCCATGATACCCTGCCGGGTTGAACATATGCCTTCTCTAAACCGTGTGAACCCGAAAGTTTTCACGAATATTACTCTTCTGGTGCTTCGCCAGATAAAATTTCAACACTGCAACTTCATCGAACGTGAGAAGTGAATGAAAGGCTTTGCATTGGAGAAGTGGGAGTCGACCTTGAACTTGTGTTCATGCCCATGGACACGATGTATATCTTATCATTAAAGCTTCTCTTAAATGAATTATTCTTTCGGTATAAGTTCATCTTATATCTAGAATCTGGCCTTTTGCAATCGTGGTTCCGACCATGATTGTTCTTCTTTGATCTCATTTCTCGGACAAGTTAAAACAATTGTCTTCTATGGATCAATACACCAGTCCAACCTTTACTTGAGCTTGTGTCGAGTATTACCCCCTGGTATCTCGAGATTATCTTGGAACTGCATAACCTCTTATGAGTTCTTCATTAAGTGCTACCGCCCCCTGATTCAATTTATCACGGGCTCTGAGTTGTTAAACACTCAAAGACACCGATAACTGAACCGAGTCCGCACTACGGTTCAACAACTCTTCAGTAAGCTTCTATAAGTACGAGTTTGTACCCGATCACGCCATTCCTAGCCTGTGTGGCTATATCATTGTGGTGATGATTTTAACTGTGCTAACCGGTCCTTCTTCTCGGAGCACAATTTTCGACGATGAATTAACCTTACGTCGATACTCATCGTCATATCATCTCGCCTTGAACAACAAGCTTGGTTTCGAGCTTGTGTCGTACCCTTGGTTCCAATAACCTTTCACTTCATCATTACTTTGACTTGATGTCGTCGCCGATCGATTACATCATCATGAACTCTCGCGACAAAGGTGTCGTGATCGTCGACATTCTGAGCTCATCCAGGATATCAATTGAATTCATGATGAGAAATACCACCCTTGCCCTCGATGAATTGTATTATCATCGACCACTTTATTGCCTTCCCACCAACACGAGCTTGTTCATGTTTGGTGTTATACCTTGAGTTCCTTGCTATCCAGCAATTGTTCTTCCTTACCTTGGAGTATTACCATCCTTTATGTCAAGAATGTTCTGAGGTTTGTTCCACCTCTTGAGAATTCTTGACATAGAAATACTTCTCACCATCACCATTCTTTCTTGGTCCCCGTATTAATTCCAACAAGTGGACGGTGTTGTTTGGATGCTTTCCTTCTAACAACCCTATTTTTCGAAGATAATGGACGAAAGTTCATTCTTAGGCTATTGATTATCGAATCACCATTCTGACATTGGTCGTGCAACCCAACCCATATTTCGGGCGCACCTTTCAACCAATGTTTAGTTTTGTATGTTTTCCTCGAGCATACATCCTTATATCATTTGATCTGACAAATGTTATCTCCGTGTTCACTTAATTGTGGAAATCCATCTTTTGGGAATCTCGGTGAATTGTCGTTGAGATCACCGGACACCTCCTGGTCCTCTCCTTGGGTTAATGATGGACTCTTGTTAACGGAAATCACTTCATAGTTCATTTCCCCGAGAATCTTACAATGTCATCTAAATCAACTCGCGTGGCACCTTTTCTTCTCGGTATCCTAAGTCCGAGGTATCCGACACCAATCGGATCTGAAACTCGGTCAGCTATGATGGTTGGGACAACTTTCCAAGAGTTATGATGTTGACCCTTTGATGACCCGGTAGCATGATGTCATGCCTAGCACCCCGGCTGGAGGACCTATCATTACAGATTCCTTTTCAGCAGGGTTATCCTTTCATCCATGAGAGAATTGTAATACTGTTTCTACCAGTTATTCCTGATGAATCCTTCGTGATTCCAAGTCTGATCTTCGCCTGAAGGCCATGTCAATGCTATCTCGAAGCATGTCTGTGATACTCTGATTTTCAACAAGAACATTCGGAGCCCAATGCTAAATGTTTCTTGCTCAATTATCCGAACACCGTTGTATGGGTAATGTCATGAAATTTCTCTCCCCCTTACCTAAAGGGTTTTCTACATTATATCCTGTCATGGGTATCATGCTCCGCTTATCCTTGGTAAGGGTATATCCCTGAAATATGTGTTTAAACACATTTTCCTTTCCATTGTTCTGTTTAATATGATAATCATATTTTACTTTCCATTGGTTGTTTGAACCTTCTTGGGATATACATAATCTAAGCAGTGATAATCCCCTGCTTAGGTAAGCACCTCGTTGTACCACTCTGTAAGTAAGACCCTATTACTATTGTTGATGACATTCCGGTAACCACCGATGGACGAGAACCTTGCCTATTGGTCCGCCTCGTTCAACGAGCAGGAAAATGGTTCTCTTCGTCCCTCGCCCTTGGTACCTATGTTGTTGCCGACATGACCCTCAGACTCTCCTCTGACATGCCTAGCTTACATGATCGTGCAAGATGTCACCAACCTTTCTACTTTTTACCACATGGTGGGCCCATAACCCACAGTTCACAGGATCGAAACCGGACTCTCCTGTAACCCCCCTGTTCCCAAAGTTATTCCTCCCGCGTGGACTCGTATGTAATTCACGGGCCACCGTCATAGTGATCTATTCTGGTATCAGACGCGATACTTACTCTCGTTACTCTGAACCCCTTTCTCACTCAGTGCGGCTTGAGCAGCTACCTACCCGCTTGGAGCCTATTATGGTACCTTCGTACCTTACTCTCGAGGTATTTCATATGTTCAACTCGAGAGATAATTCTATAATAATTCATGGGTTAACCCAGATTGTTTCCCTCAAAAGCATTATGTCGTAGTGAGCTGCCCCTTATCTTTTCGTAAGTACGATGGAATTCCCGAAGAAATTATGACCAGCTTATCATGATGCATCGGAATAAAGGATTGAAGACATCAACGAAGGGGATTAACTTCTTGAGAAGATCCGTTAGATTATCGTAACAGACCTTTCCCCTTGCTCCCCTCTTAAATCTCGGGATGAGATTTCTTGTAGTGGAGGAGAATTGTGGCCTTGGGTAATTACGCTTCAGATAATCCCGTTAATGAGGACACGTCACCTCGATTCTGCTAATAATCTCGCGTCGGTTCGAAACTTTCAAATTCAAAATTTAAATATTGTCAACCATCAAAAGTTTTCAAACATCAAAACAAAAATGTTGGTTAGTGCCAAATAATACATGGGTAATTATAGTAAAGAAAACACAAATTTATAAAATACTTATATGCCCTAAGTTGAATTAAAACAGTAAAAGGTAAAATAAATAAAAAGGAAAACAAGAAGAAAAATAAAAGAAGAGAAACAACCCCCCTCGCCGGGGCGAGCAGCCCATTGGCCGCCAGACGGCCGCCCACAGGCCCAGCCTGGCCTCCATAACCCCTCGCTCCCACCCCAAACCCTAGCTCCCCGTTCCCCACTCGCCCGATCCCAACGGATCGATCCCCACCCCACTCTCTCTCCCCTCCCACCTCGATCCGGATCGGGCGCTTGCCCCGACGATCCGCGTCGCCGCCGCCCTGTGAACCCGCCGCCCGGCAATGCACCCGCCGCCTCCCCCCAGCGCCGCCTCCCGTCGCCGTGGCGCCGCCTCCATCGCCTCGAGGCGGCGGCCTCCCGCCTCGTCACCGCCCGACCCCGGAGGCCACCGCTCGCCGCCCCACCTCGACGTCGTGGTCCAGGACCACCAGCCGCCCCGTCACCAACTCCTCCCCGACGGACCTCACCGACCCTCGCCGCCCGAGGACCCCGCCGTTGCTCTCCACCCCGGTCCGCTTCACCACCGGCCACGGCCTCCCTCCGGCCGCCCCCTGCCGTCGGTGCCGCCCCGCGCCTCATAGTCCTCTTCTCGCCAACGGGGGGTGAGCTCACCGTCGACCCCCGTCCTTCTCCCCCTCCGAACGCGACCCTCATGCCGTCCCATCGCCGCGCCCGCCTCTGCGTGGTCGCGCTCGTCATGGCTCCCTTGCGCGCGCGTGCCGCCCGATTAGGCTAGCTCCTCGTCGCCGGTGAACACGCCCGGCCGGCGCCCGGCGCCAGCGTCCCGCCTCGCTTGGGTTCGCCCCCCTCCTCGGGTGCGGGCGCCCACTCCCGTCGCCCGCTACGCCCCTTGGGCGCACGACCGCACCCGAACACCCAAACCCACTAACCCCCCGGGTCACTGACTAGGGGCGCCCACCCCTGACTTTAAAAAAATAAATAAATAATAAATAAATAAATAAATAAATAATAAATAAATAAATAAATAAATTAATAATTAATTAATTAAGTAATTACTTAAGTTAATTAATTCGGGTTAATTAATTCAATTAACTAATTAAGTTTAATTAAACTATAGTTAATTTAACCTAATCCTAATTAACTTAATTAGAGGATGACAGGTGGGTCCCCCTGGACCCACATGTCAGGTTGACTTGGTCAACAGTCAACGTTGACTGCTGATGTCAGCATGACATCATGCTGATGTCATTAATCTGTTTTTCGAATTAATTTAAATATTTAATTAAATTCCAGAAATTAATAAATACTTTAGAAAATCATATCTTTTAATCCGTAACTCGGATTAAAATAATTTCAACATGAAAGTTGCTCAGAACGACGAGACGAATCCGGATACGCAGTCCGTTCGTCCGCCACACACCCCTAACCTATCGAACCTGCAAACTTTCCTCTCGGTTCATCATCGGCGACAGACGTCGGAACCGGAGAACTTCCGGATGTTTCCCCTTAACCATTACCCCCTCATACCACGTTAGGGCACACCTAGCGCTGCGTTATAACACGTCCAGCTCATGCATTGTCTGTTATGCACTTGCTCGCTATGTATTTCTGTTTCTTCCCCTCTTCTCTCCGGAGACCCGAGACCGATGTTGATGTCCTGTGATCGACTCGTCACCGGCGACCCTCTCTCTTGCCCGAGCAACCAGGCAAGCCCCCTTTGATCACGGATATCGCCTACTCTTCTCTATACTTGCTTGCATTAGAGTAGTGTAGCATATTCTTGTTTTCGAGATACTCCTATCTTCTTTGCATAGCTTTGTCCTTGTTATACATTGTTACCTTACCGCAAACCTATATGCTTAGTATAGTATGCTAGTATATTCATTTGTGGCCCTTCATACTTGTTAAATGCGCGTGCTATACTATCGGGCCGTGATCACTCGGGAGTTGATCACGGGTATATACTATATACCTTACACTATACATTACATGTGGTACTGTTCGGAGATGGGGGCTGAAAGGACGGGTGGCTCCATCCCGGTAGAGGTGGGCCTGGGTTCCCGACGGCCCCCGACTGTTACTTTGTGGCGGAGCGGCAGGGCAGGTTGAGACCGCCTAGGAGAGAGGTGGGCCTGGCCCTGTTCGGCGTTCGCGGTTACTTAACACGCTTAACGAGGTCTTGGTATTTGATCTGGGTTCTCTACGAGCTTATACGCACTAACCATCTACGCGGGAGTAGTTATGGGTATCCGGCGTCGTGGTATCACCGAAATACTTGAGACGTCACGACGGAGGCGGCGCGCCGGATTGGACTGAACGCTGCTGGGCTAGGTCGCTTCGGCCAGCGTCGCATAGCGTCTTGTGTGTGCTTTCGGGGCGATGGGCCTGACCCTGGCGCTTAGGTTTAGACCGGCGTGTTGGCCTCTCTGTTGTGCCTAGGTGGGGCTGCGGCGTGTTGATCTTACGCGGCGGGCATGACCCCGGAAAGTGTGTCCGCCAAATGGGATCAAGCGTCTTTGGGTAAGATGGTGCACCCTGCGCAGGAAGTTAATCTATTCGGATAGCCGTGATCTTGATAACAGGGCGACTTGGAGTTGTACCTTGAGCTTATGACAACTAGAACCGGATACTTGATAAAACACACCCTTCCAAGTGCCAGATACAACCGGTGGTCGCTCTCGCTCAGGGTTATGAGCAGGGGATTGCCGGGTAGGATTATTGCTATATGTTGTTACTTGGAGGACTTCCGTTGTCCTCTTCTGTCTGTGCAAGACCGGTGTCCAGAAGCGTAGTCTTCGTTAAGACTAGCTATCCCCCTCTTATTCTGGCATTCTGCAGTTCAGTCCACTGATATGGCCTTTACACATATATCCATGCATATGTAGTGTAGCTCCTTGCTTGCGAGTACTTTGGATGAGTACTCACGGTTGCCTTGTTCCCCCTTTTTCCCCTACCTCTACTCGATTGCTGCAATCAGACGATGGAGCCAGGATCCGCACGCCACCGCCTCGGCGACTACTACTGCAGGCGCCTACTACTACGTGCAGCCCCGGCGGCGACCGGGAGTGACCTAGGAGGATCCCGAGGCGGGAGGCCTGCTCCTCTTCCGATCTGTATCCCGGTTTGTGCTAGCCATCTTATGGCATCTTGTTTAACTTATGTGCGTACTCAGATATTGTTGCTTCCGCTGACTCGTCTATGATCGAGCACTTGTATTCGAGCCCTCGAGGCCCCTGGCTTGTATTATGATGCTTGTATGACTTATTTTATTTATAGAGTTGTGTTGTGATATCTTCCCGTGAGTCCCTGATCTTGATCGTACACATTTGCGTGCATGATTAGTGTACGGTTGAATCGGGGGCGTCACATTTGTTCTCATACATGGATCCCATCTCAGATTTCATGGCCTCAAGCCATTTCGCAGAATCTGGGCTCATCATCGCTTCCTCATAGTTCTTAGGTTCATCATGGTCAAGTAACATGACCTCCAGAACAGGATTACCGTACCACTCTGGTGCGGGTCTTACTCTGGTTGACCTACGAGGTTCAGCAGTAACTTGATCAGATGTTTCATGATCATCACCATTAGCTTCCTCACTAATTGGTGTAGGAATCACTGGAGCTGACTTCTGTGATGTACTACTTTCCAATTTGGGAGAAGGTACAATTACCTCATCAAGTTCTACTTTCCTCCCACTCACTTCTTTCGAGACAAACGCCTTCTCCAGAAAGGATCCATTCTTAGCAACAAATATCTTGCCTTCGGATCTGTGACAGAAGATGTACCCAATAGTCTCTTTTCGGTATCCTATGAACATTTCTCCGATTTGGGTTCGAGCTTGTCAGGTTGAAGCTTTTTCACATAAGCATCGCAGCCTCAAACTTTAAGAAACGACAACTTGGGTTTCTTGCCAAACCACAATTCATAAGGTGTCGTCTCAACGGATTTAGATGGTGCCCTATTTAATGTGAATACAGCTGTCTCTAATGCATAACCCCAAAATGATAGTGGTAAATCGGTAGGAGACATCATAGATTGCACTATATCCAATAAAGTACGGTTATGATGTTCGGACACACCATTATGCTCTGGTGTTCCAGGTGGCATGAGTTTGTGAAACTATTCCACATTGTTTTAATTGAAGGACAAACTCGTAACTCAAATATTTGCCTCTATGATAAGATTTTAGAAACTTTATTTTCTTGTTACGATGATTCTCCACTTCACTCTGAAAATCTTTGAACTTTTCAAGTGTTTCAGACTAGTGTTTCATCAAGTAGATATACACATATCTGCTCAAATCATCTGTGAAGGTCAGAAAACAATGATACCCATTGTGAGCCTCAACACTCATTGGACCGCATACAACGGTATGTATTATTTCCAATAAGTCAGTGGCTCGCTCCATTGTTCCGGAGAATGGAGTCTTAGTCATCTTGCCCATGAGGCATGGTTTGCAAGCATCAAATGATTCATAATCAAGTGATTCCAAAAGTCTATCGGCATGGAGTTTCTTCATGCACTTTACACCAATATGACCTAAACGACAGTGCTATAAACAAGTTGCACTATCATTACTAACTTTGCATCTTTTGGCTTCAATATTTATGAATATGTGTATCATTAAGATCGAGATTCAATAAACCATTTACATTGAGTGTATGACCATAAATGGTTTTTATTCATGTAAATAGAACAACAATTATTCTTTGACTTAAATGAATAACCGTATTGCAATAAAAATGATAAAATCATATTCATGCTTAACACAAACACCAAATAACATTTATTTTAGGTTCAACACTAATCCCGAAGGTAAAAGGAGTGTGCGATGGTGATCTTATCAACCTTGGAATCATTTCCAACACACATCGTCACCTCGCCCTTAACTAGTCTATGTTTATTTTGCAACTCATGTTTCGAGTTACTACTCTTAGTAACTGAACTAGTATCAAATACCTAGGGGTTCTATAAACACTAGTAAAGAACACATCAATAACATGTATATCAAATTTACCTTTTTTCATTTTGCCATCCTTCTTATCCGCCAAGTATCTAGGGGCAGTTCCACTTCCAATGACCATTTCCTTTGTAGTAGAAGCACTTAGTTTCAGGCTTGGGTCTATCTTTGGGCTTCTTCATGGGAGTGGAAACTTGCTTGACATTCTTCTTGAAGTTCCCTTTCTTTCCCTTGCCCTTTTACTTGAAACTAGTGGTCTTGTCAACCATCAACACTTGATGTTTTTCTTGATTTCTACCTTCACCGATTTTAGCATCACGAAGAGCTTGGGGAATCATTTTCGTCATCCCTTGCATATTATAGTTCATCTCGAAGTTCCAGTAACTTGGTGATAGTGACTAGAGAACTCTGTCAATCACTATCTTATCTGGAAGATTAACTCCCACTTGATTCAAGCAATTGTAGTACTCAGACATTTTGAGCACAGGCTCACTGGTTGAGCTATTCTCCTCCATCTTGTAGGCAAAGTACTATGTCAAAGGTCTCATACCTCTTAACACGGGCATGAGTATGAAATACCAATTTCAACTCTTGGAACATCTTATATGTTCTGTGGCATTCAAATCGTTTTTGAAGTCCCGGTTCTAAGCCATAAAGCATGGTGCACTAAACTATCAAGTAGTCATCATACCGAGCATTGTCAAATATTCATAACATCTGCATCTGCTCCTGCAATAGGTTTGTCACCTAGAGGTGCATCAAGCACATAATTCTTCTGTGCAGCAATGAGGATAATCCTCGGATCATGGACCTAGTCCGCATCATTGCTACTATCATCTTTCAACTTAGTTTTCTCTAGGAACATATCAAAAATAAATGGGGAGCTACATCGCGAGCTTTTGATCTACAACATAGTTATGCAAATACTATCAGGACTAAGTTCATGATAAATTAAAGTTTAATTAATCATATTACTTAAGAACTCCCACTTAGATAGACATCCCTCTAGTCCTCTAAATGATCACGTGATCCAAATCAACTAAACCATGTTCGATCATCACGTGAGATGGAGTAGTTTTCAATGGTGAACATCACTATGTTGATCATATCTACTATATGATTCACGCTTGACCTTTCGGTCTCCAGTGTTCCGAGGCCATATCTTCATATGCTAGGCTTGTCAAGTCTAACCCGAGTATTCCCCATGCGCAAAACTGGCTTGCACCCGTTGTATGTGAATGTAGAGCTTATCACACCCGATCATCACGTGGTGTCTCGGCACGATTTAACTGTGTGAATAGCGCATACTCGGGAGAACACTTATACCTTGAAATTTAGTGAGAGATCATCTTATAATGCTACCGCCGAACTAAGCAAAATAAGATGTATAAAAGATAAACATCACATGCAATCAAAATATGTGACATGATATGGCCACCATCATCTTGTGCCTTTGATCTCCATCTCCAAAGTACCGTCATGATCTCCATCGTCACCGGAATGACACCATGATCTCCATCATCTTGATCTCTATCAACGTGTCGTCACATGGCCGTCTCGCAAACTATTGCTTTTGCAACTATTGCTATCGCATAGCGATAAAGTAAAGCAATTATATGGCACTTGCATATTATGCAATAAAGAGACAACCATAAGGCTCCTGCCAGTTGCCGATAACTTTAACAAAACATGATCATCTCATAAAACGACCTATATCTCATCATGGCTTGACCATATCACATCACAGCAAGCCCTGCAAAAACAAGTTAGACGTCCTCTACTTTGTTGTTGCAAGTTTTACGTGGCTGCTACGGGCTTAGCAAGAACCGTTATTACCTACGCATCAAAACCACAACGATTTTTCGTCAAGTGTGTTGTTTTAACCTTCAACAAGGACCGGGCGTAGTCACACTCGATTCAACTAAATTTGGAGAAACGGACACTCACTAGCCACCTGTGTGCGAAGCTCGTCGGTACAACCAGTCTCGCGTAAGCGTACACGTAATGTCGGTCTGAGCCGCTTCATCCAATAGTACCGCCGAATCAAAGTATGACATGCTGGTAAGCAGTATGACTATTATCTCCCACAACTCTTTGTGTTCTACTCGTGCATATAATATCTACGCATAGACCTGGCTCGGATGCCACTGTTGGGAAACGCAGTAATTTCAAAGCAAATCCTACGCACACGCAAGATCCATCTAGGTGATGCATAGCAACAAGAGGGGAGAGTGTTGCCTACGTACCATCGTAGACCATGAGCGGAAGCGTTATGACAACGCGGTTGATGTAGTCGTACGTCTTCACGATCCGACCGATCCTAGCACCAAAAGTACGGCACCTTCGCGATCTGCACATGTTCAGCTCGATGACGTCCCGCGAACTCTAGATCCAGCTGAGTGTTGAGGGAGAGCTTCATCAGCACGACGGCGTGTTGACGGTGATGATGAAGTTACATGCGCAGGGCTTCGCCTAAGCACTACGACGATATGACCGAGGTGGATTATGGTGGAGGGGGGCACCGCACATGGCTAAGACAATTGTCAACTTTGTGTGTCTTTGGGGTGCCCCCTGGCCACGTATATAAAGGAGCAAGGGGAGGGGACCGGCGGCCTCATAGGGTGCGCCAAAAGGGGGGAATCCTACTCCTTTTTTTAGGGGGTAAAGCAACTTTATTCATCAAAATCCACAGAAAGTGTGATACAATTGGGGTTGTGGGGTTGGCCCAACCAAGTGTGCCGCCCAGGCCCTCGACCAAGGGCAAACCTAGCTAAACTATGTGCTTCCATATTGGCTGCACGACCTTCGAAAGTAAAATTTCAAAGAAACTGACTTGACCGGGTTATAATCTCCCGGACTATAGAACCGTTCTTCCCCATACTAGCGTTTTTGAAGTCTTGAATAACCTGTTTGGAATCAGAAGCGGCCATCACATTGTGTAGGTTTAAATCTTCCGCTAGGGCAAGGGCCTCTCTGCATGCAATGATTTCTAGAATCAAAGGATCATCCAAACCAGCTATAACTAGTGCCGAGCTTCCAAGATAAGAACCATGGTGGTCTCGGCAAACAGCCACTGCCGAGCCTCCCCTTCTAGCTCTGACTCCAGCATCAACATGGATTTTCGCATAACCCATCGGCAGGGCCTTCTAGCGTGTTGGCGTGAGTGTGGTCTGAACCTGAGCCACGCCGCCTGGCTTGTTGGTGACATCATTATCGGACATCACAGTAAGTTCCTGTATGAATCTCCCAACGAATAGGTGGGTAGCTTGAGGGGTTTGGAAGATCTGCTCGTGAATGGCCTTGCGTCTGGCTGTCCAAATGGCCCAGAGCGTGACTGCCACCATTACAAACTGCTCATGCGATAATGAATCAATGAGTGTGAATAACCACTGTTTGGCATTGGTCTCATTTGTATTCACCAGTTAACTTGCTAGATCGTCATCAACCAATGCCCAAGTGCATCTAGATGTTGTGCAATTGATTAGTGAGTGCTTCCAAGAATCTGGAGCTCCACACATTCCACAGAGGGGGTTGTCAGCCATGTGTCGATGTGCTCGAACATCTTCAGTAGGCAATGATTGCTTTGATAGTCTCCAAAGAAACATCCTCACCTTCCCAGGAACTTTTGTCTTCCACAAGGACTTCCATTGTTTCTCATCGCCCGCTCCTATGGATGGTCCGGTTGTACTCTCCAGCCATGCTTCTCGACGCTAACGAGTGGCTACCAGCATCCGATAAGCCGACTTTACAGAGAAGATTCCATTCCTTTCGAAGTTCCAGCACCAAAAATCACTATCATTGTGTGTACAGAGTGGAATCCCCATGATAGTCCACACGTCCATGGGCAAGAAAACTTGCCTGATCTGCTGCACGTCCCAGGTAGCACTTGTATGATCAATGAGTTTGGAGACTAGAGTGGGCGGGTTGTTATCCAAGCATCCATAAGGCCGTAGCATCTCATCTCTGGGCAGCCATGTGTCCTCCCAGATGTATGTGGTCTCTCCATTAACAATCCTGCGGATGAGGCCTTGTTTAAGTGTATCCCTTCCTTCAATAACTGCCCTCTAGATTTGGCTTGGGTGTCCTCCCAAAGCAGCCTAGGAGTAGGTTCCCCCTTTCCAAGTCCTACTAGGAGGGGAAGGAAAGAGGAGAAGGGGAGAAGGAAAGAGGGGGCCGGCCCCCAAAGCCCTAAACCAATTTGGTTTGGGCCTAGGGGGGCGCACCCCACACTTCCTTGTTGCCATCTATTTCCACTAAGGCCCATTGACCCCCCCCCCCCCCGGTGAATTCCCGTAACTCTCCTGTACTCTGAAAAATACCCGAATCACTCGGAACCTTTCCGATGTCCGAATATAGCCTTCCAATATATCGATCTTTACGTCTCGACCATTTTGAGACTCCTCGTCATGTCCATGATCTCATCCGGGACACTAAATAACCTTCGGTACATCCAATCACATAACTCAGAATACAAATCATCATCGAACGTTAAGCGTGCGGACCCTACGGGTTCGAGAACTATGTAGACATGACCGAGACACATCTCCGGTCAATAATCAATAGCAGAACGTGGATGCTGATGACCCACAAGCGTATGGGATCTATCGTAGTACTTTCGATAAGCAAGAGTGTCGAACCCAACGAGGAGCAGAAGGAAATGACAAGCGGTTTTCAGCAAGGTATTCTCTGCAAGCACTGAAATTATCGGTAACAGATAGTTTTGTGATAAGGTAATTTGTAATGGGTAACATGTAACGAGTGTAAATAAAGTACAGCAAGATGTCCCAATCCTTTTTGTAGCAAAGGACAAGCCGGGACAAACTCTTATATAGAGAAAAGCGCTCCCGAGGATACATGGGAATTTTTGTTAAGCTAGTTTTCATCACGCTCATATGATTCACGTTTGGTACTTTGATAATTTGATATGTGGGTGGACTGGTGCATGGGTGCTGTCCTTACTTGGACAAGCATCCCACTTATGATTAACTCCTATTGCAAGCATCCGCAACTACAAAAGATGTATTAAGGTAAACCTAACCATAGCATGAAACATATGGATCCAAATCAGCCCCTTATGAAGCAACACATAAACTAGGGTTTAAGCTTCTGTCACTCTAGCAACCCGTCATCTACTTATTACTTCCCAATGCCTTCCTCTAGGCCCAAATAATGGTGAATTGTCATGTAGTCGACGTTCACATAACACCACTAAAGGAAAGACAACATACATCTCATCAAAATATCGAACGAATACCAAATTCACCTGACTACTTATAGGAAGACTTCTCCCATGTCCTCAGGAACAATCGTAACTACTCACAAAGCATATTCATGTTCATAATCAGAGGTATATTAATATGCATAATGGATATGAACATATGATATTCCACCAAATAAACCAACTAGCATCAACTACAAGGAGTAATCAACACTACTAGCAACCCACGGGTACCAATCTGAGGCTTTGGGACAAAGATTGGATACAAGAGATGAACTAGGGTTTGAGAGAAGAAGGTGTTGGTGAAGATGTTGATGGAGATTGACCCCCTCCCGATGAGAGGATCGTTGGTGATGACGATGGCGATGATTTCCCCCTCCCGGAGGGAAGTTTCCCCGGCAGAACAGCTCCGCCGGAGCCCTAGATTGATTCCGCCTCGTGGCGGCGGAGTTTCTTCGCGAAAGCTTTCTTATGATTTTTTTCTCAGACGAAAGACTTCATATAGCAGAAGATGGGCACCGGAGGCCTGCCAGGGGGCCCACGAGGCAGGGCGGCGCGCCCGGGGGGGTAGGGCACACCTCCCACCCTCGTGGCCAGGGTGTGGGCCCCCTCTGGTATTTTCTTCGTCCAATATTTTTTATTAATTCCAAAAATGACTTCCGTGAAGTTTCGGGACTTTTGGAGTTTTGCAGAATAGGTCTCTAATATTTGCTCCTTTTCCAGCCCAGAATCCCAGCTGCCGGCATTCTCCCTCTTCATGTAAACCTTGTAAAATAAGAGAGAATAGGCATAAGTATTGTAACATAACGTGTAATAACAGCCCATAATGCGATAAATATCGATATAAAAGCATGATGCAAAATGGACGTATCAGATGCTCATATTGGCTCCTACATATTCTACGAAGATCTTTATCGTTCAAACTGCATAACAACATACGTTGTTCCCTTTGTCATCGGTATGTTAATTGCCCGAGATTCGATCGTCGGTATCCTCATACCTAGTTCAATCACGTTACCGGCAAGTCTCTTTACTCGTTTCGTAATGCATCATCCTGAAACTAACTCATTAGTCACAATGCTTGCAAGGCTTATAGTGATGTGCATTACCGAGAGGGCCCAGAGATACCTCTCCGATACACGGAGTGACAAATCCCAATCTCGATCTATGCCAACTCAACAAACACCATTAGAGACTCCTATAGAGCATCTTTATAATCACCCAGTTACGTTGTGACGTTTGATAGCACACAAGGTTTTCCTCCGATATTCGGGAGTTGCATAATCTCATAGTCTGAGGAACATGTATAAGTCATGAAGAAAGCAGTAGCAATGAAACCGTAACGATCATAATGCTAAGCTAACGAATGGGTCTTGTCCATCACATCATTCTCCTAATGATGTGACCCCGTTCATCAAATGACAACATATGTCTATGGTTAGGAAACATAACCATCTTTGATAAACGAGCTAGTCAAGTAGAGGCATACTAGGGACACCTTGTTTTGTCTATGTATTCACACATGTACTAAGTTTCCAGTTAATACAATTCTAGCATGAATAATAAACAGTTATCATGAAATAAGGAAATAAATAATAACTTTATTATTGCCTCTAGGGCATATTTCCTTTAGGTTTTATTTTTGTGCAGAAATAAAAGTTCTCAGAATGACCTGAAAACCCATGGAGATACGTTTTGGAATTAATAAAAAATACTAGCGAAAGAATCAGCATTAGGGGGCCCACACCCTATCCACGAGGGTGCAGGGCGCGCCCCCTGCCTCGTGGGCCTCCTGAGACTCCACCGACCTCAACATCAACTCCATATATTCACGTTCGGGGAGAAAAAACAGAGAGAAGGACTCATCGCGTTTTACAATACTGAGCCGCCGCCAAGCCCTAATCTTCCTCGGGAGGGCTGATCTGGAGTCCGTTCGGGGCTCCGGAGAGGGGAATTCGTCGCAATCGTCGTCATCAACCATCCTCCATCACCAATTTCATGATGCTCACCGCCGTGCATGAGTAATATCATCGTAGGCTTGCTGGCCGGTAATGGGTTGGATGAGATACCATGTAATCGAGTCAGTTTTGTTAGGGTTTCATCCCTAGTATCCATTATGTTCTAAGATTGATGTTGCTATGACTTTACTATGCTTAATGCTTGTCACTAGGGCCCGAGTGCCATGATTTCAGATCTGAACCTATTATGTTTTCATGAATTTATGTGAGTTCTTGATCCTATCTTGCAAGTCAATAGTCACCTACTATGTATTATGATCTGGCAACCCCGAAGTGACAATAATCGGGACCACTCCCGGTGATGACCGTAGTTTGAGGAGTTCATGTATTCACTAAGTGTTAATGCTTTAGTCCGGTACTCTATTAAAAGGAGGCCTTAATATCCCTTAGTTTCCAATAGGACCCCACTGCCACGGGAGGGTAGGACAAAAGATGTCATGCAAGTTTTTTTTCCATAAGCACGTATGACTATATTCGGAATACATGCCTACATTACATTGATGAACTGGAGCTAGTTCTATGTCACCCTATGTTATAACTGTTGCATGAGGAATCGCATCCGACATAATTATCCATCATTGATCCATTGCCTACGAGCTTTTCACATATTGATCTTTGCTTAGTTACTTTTCCGTTGCCATTGTTACGATTGCTACAAAACTACTACTGTTACTTTTGCCACCGTTACCTTTACTTCCATACTACTCTGCTACTAAATATTGTGCTGCAGATATTAAGTCTTTCAGGTGTGGTTGAATTGACAACTCAACTGCTAATACTTTAGAATATTCTTTGGCTCCCCTTGTGTCGAATCAATAAATTTGGGTTGAATACTCTACCTTCGAAAACTGTTGCGATCCCCTATATTTGTGGGTTATCAAGACTATTTTATGGTGCCATTGCCGGGGAGCATAGCTCTATTCTTTGAGTCACTTGGGATTTATATCTGTTGATCACTATTAGGAACTTGAAAGATGAAAGAACCAAGATTTTTCCCTCAACTACGAGGGGAGGTAAGGATCTGCCATCTAGCTCTGCACTTGATTCACCTTCTGTTATGAGTAAATTTGCGACACCTACACCTGTTATTGATTCTGAATGTCGCATGTTGATGATGCAACTTCTGCTATGCATGATGCTTATGATGAAACTACTTCTATGCTCGATAATACTGTGCCATTAGGTGAATTTCTTGATGAACAACTTGCTAGGGTTAGAGATGAGAATGAAATTATTGAAACTGATAATATTAATGAAAGTGATGATGAAGATTCTCCCCCTAGATATGAATTGCCTGATGTGCCTGCGGGTTATGCTATGGATGAAGAAACTGCTAGAGACCTTTTTGCTTGCAAAGATAGATATGATCTTAAGAAACTGTTAGCTGAGCTGAAAGAAAAGTATTTGAATGCTAGAATGAAATACGACCCTGCTTTTGCTACTTCACCTATATGTATTTCTGATAAGGATTATGATTTCTCTATCGATCCCGAGTTAATTACTTTTGTTGGATCTGATCCTTTTTATGGCTATGAATCTGAAACTGTTGTGGCACATCTCACTAAATTGAATGATATAGCCACCCTATTCACTCATGAGGAAAACATTTGTTACTACTATATCCTTAAGTTATTTCCGTTCTCATTAAAGGGTGATGCTAAAACATGGTTTAATTCTCTTGCTCCTGGTTGTGTGCGTAGTCCCCAGGACATGATTTATTACTTCTCTGCTAAATATTTCCCCGCTCATAAGAAACAAGGTTCCTTAAGGGAATTATATAATTTTGAGCAAATTGAAGAAGAGAGTCTCCCACAAGCTTGGGGGAGGCTTCTCCTATTACTTAATGCTTTGCCTGATCATCCTCTCAAGAAAAATGAAATACTTGATATCTTTTATAATGGACTAACCAATGCTTCCAGAGACCACCTGGTTAGTTGTGTTGGTTGTGTTTTCAGGGAAAGAACTATTGAGCAAGCTGAATTGCTATTGAATAATATATTGAGTAATGATAATGATTGGACACTTCCTGAACCAACTCCTAAGCCAACTCCAAAGAAAAGGGGTATTCTATTTCTTAGTCCTGAAGATATGCAAGAGGCAAAGAAATATATGAAAGAAAAGGGTACTAAAGCTAAAGATGTTAAGAATTTACCATCTATTGAAGAAATGCATGGTCTTGATAACCCAACACAGGTAGTAAAGGTAAATTCTCTCTATAGATTTGATGAAGGTGATATTCCTCGTAATAAGTCTACTAGCCAATGTTTGGATGAGTTTGATAATTTTATTGTTAAACAAGAAATCTTCAATCCTTATGTTGGTAGACAATTGAAACGTGATGCTTATATGATTGAACACTTGAGTGATTCTATGTCTAGAGCTAAAGGTGACCTTAAACTTATTAGTAAACATGCTTCTCACTACAGCAGGAACCCCCCTTTAGCAACACAATGATGCGTTGATGTTTGTCCATATAAGCGTTGCTAAGGTCTACACCAACGGATTAATATGTGTTGTAGTAGGTGGCGTTGGAAGGGTCTACAACAACATATATAGATCCGTTGGTAATCTGAAGAATAATGTGTTGCAAGGGAACAACAGATTCATGCAACAGTTATATGCTTTGTTGTTTGCGCAATAGAGTAACCTCCATGTATAATCATTTATCATTTATAGCCGCAGGTAGTTTGAATAGCAGTACAAGGCACAACTTCAGTAAAAGTTGAGAGAGTAGAAATGAAACTAATATATTGATTCAATTGCACAACCTGTTACATTGCAATGCAAGTATCATCAGCTAGGAGTACATCACTTTCTTCAAAAATACATTTTATATACTATGAAATTTCTAAACATTCATAAAATTGACTTCGACTCTCCTCCAAGTAATAAGCATCAACATATAGGGGTCGTTTTCTTGCCCCCATGACAGGCCTACCGAAGCTAGGCTCGCCAAATATGTGCTAGACAAATTCGCCGCCGCCATCTCGCCAAGAGTTCATATAGTGGTTGTTTGTCTTGCGCCCATGCTATCCCTACCAAAGCTAGGCTCGCCAAATATTTGGCAGACAAATTCGCTGTCACCGTCTCGCCAAAAGTTGGAGCAGAAAACTCAACGTGGGACCAAAATGTTGCTGTACATACAAACACTGGTCAAAGCACTTCACCATAATTTGGCATGGCAGCTCTCAGCTCTTGAAACAATTAGACCCATATTCTCCAAGGATCCAAGTAACCATGTACAGTATTATTGAACTTCTCAACCTACAATGAAAAAAAAATACTATTCAAGCATATATTTGCAATTTGAAGTTTCAAAATATACATGCCATGTGTTGTACCTAAAGGATCCATATATAAACTACCAGTGTGCATAAAAAGATTGTTGGGAGAAAAATACAAGCTTATGTATGTCCGACAAATAACATAGTACATACTAGCTCCATCCCGAATTACTTGTCTTAGATTTTTCTACATACGAATGTATCTAGATACATTTTGTTGTTAGATCCATCCATATCTAGACAAATTTAAGACACGTAATTCGGGACCGAGATAATATTAGAAAACCCAGCATCTCTGACAATTCTGGTGTGTATGTTCTCTGTGAACAACCATCAACGTGCATGTACTACTAACAATTATCCAATGATTATATTATATTAACAATGAGATGAATTCAGCAACAAATTATTAGATAAAAATATCAACTGCACATAGCTGAATAATTCTATTTTCGAAAGGCCTCTGCACTAATTAGTTTTGCACTCGCATACTAATCATGCTTGCTGGTATGGTGTATTAGGAGAAACAAACTCAATGCCAATAGCTAAAAAATCATTAAATTATCTACCTCACGCAAAACTTTGTACTTACATGAGAACTACAATGTTACACCTTAGAATTTCCCAATCCATGAATCAAGATTCTTAAAACCTGTAGTAATGTCAACATGACAAAGAAGGCATCATCAGATTCGGGCTTCTCTAGGAAAAAGTAAGAGAGTTCTGTTCTAGAGAAGGTCAGATCATAGATGTTTACAGAAATAAAAATAAATTAATATGCTGCTATTTTATTCTTCAAAAGAAACCTAGTATAAAAGCTGATTACATATTTAAGAAATGCATCAGTGACCAATGTAATGGCTGAACAATCTAGATAATGTCAGAACTAAGTAATGGCTAAACTTTTTTTTTCAGTGCGTACCCAGTTTTAAGAAATGCTAACCGTGCACCTTTGCTGCCAATATGGCATATCATATAATCAAGAAATTTGATCTTTGTCACCACATAGCACTCTAATCATGTATCATTTGTCCTGTCATTGAGTAACTGGTCATCAATACCTATATGAATGTACAAAATATGGGACTAGACAAAATTTGTGATTGTACAAATAGATATATATTGGCACACTTAACTAGCAAAGACCAGCTGGGACTGTTAGTGTAAAAATTAAGGATATGGAATAAATAAGAATGCTACGTCATGAGCAGAAGAAAATGAAACCGAAACCTTAGTGGTCTTCTGAACCAGGGGAGGGTGTATCAAGAAATGAATGGGTCGCCCCACTTTCACCGACATTGTAGTAAGCTGTACATATCCATCTGCCTCTGAAAATGCATGCCACCAAATCAAGTAAATCTCTTTCACAATCAGGCAAGGCAAGCTAAATATTTTACCACAAGCTTATCTATTTGCGCATCTAGTTTGAAACCTGAGTTGTTGGAGTATTTAGAGACTAACGATTGTTAGCTGACATTTCGCAGGCACTGAAGATCCAAGGGAAAATCACATGATATACAGGTGGAAAATATATTTAGATACAGTCAACACAAATCTTATTGGTGACCTGGTAAGTTTGCCTACTAACCTCCCTGTCATGGAGTAGTGCAACTCCAGACGTAAGTGATTTGCAGAGCTCGGAGATATCATGGTATGACAACCTAAAGCCAATGTCGAGGCAGCTTGGAGCTCCTCCATATCCTCCAGAACATAGATGATGATGTCGATAGAGTTCGTCATATGTTCAATGCATGTTTTATGTAGCTCCAAAAGCAAAGATCTAGAAAAAACATCTGTTCTTCCTACTAACATGGATGCTTCTATTGGCCAACATTTAGTACAGACTGAAAGACAAATTTGTTTGTGAAGTCTATAATTCCTCTTGCAAAGGTAAGTGGTTTCACTAACAGCTGGAACCATGAGAATGAACCAGACATGATGGAGGAACATGCACTGCAATATGATTTGGTCTTCCCTCGATCACACTGCGAGACTATTTTCGGAATACAAACTTTAACTTAGGCAAAATGATGCCCATTGTATAATCAGACCAAAGCAATGAAGCACCTAGTGTTGGCCAATAAATAGTACAGTACTACTTTTCTGCAGTCCATGAAGTGACTATCCAATCTTTCTGTGTCTATTTTCAAATGGCACTGCATGCAGTGAATATACTATTCTCTTGTGCAGTTCAACCAAAATTGCGGGCACTTTATTTGCCAAATCTCAACGGGCAGACATCTCTGTCTACACAAATATCAAGCAGCTAGTAAACATATACCACACCTTGTATTTTCGGTTTAAACATGTCTCTTCCGCTTAGCATCTGTCATGTTCTGCACTAGACAATCTGATACAGTTATGTTTTGCCCTGGACAATTTCATACTGAATTGATTTGCTGGTTCAGAGAAGAAATATAACGCCTATTCTTCATCAGACCAAGGATATCCATGTTCGCAGTGATGGAAGAGGTGAAATCGATACAACCGAAATTGAGCATCCAATCATTGAATCCTGTCCTGCACCTCCAATGTAGGTCCACCCTGCCAACAAATTCACATGCAAACCACTAGTATTGCTATCTAATGATAGTACAAAAAGAGTAGCAAGATAGTAGCAAACCATGTACCTTCGTAATGAATAGCTCATAGTGCCACCAATTGGATATAAAGGTTGGGAAAAAATGCTCCTAATGTTGAACGAGTTGGACTTTTTGTGTGTAGTTCCACTAAAATCGAGCATCCCTGTTTGCATGGATATTGAAAGTGTGATTACTCTAAAAGTGGCACTAGTTGAAGCATAGACTCACAAATATAAGCATTCCAATTTCTTAATGGGAAAAGGTAGCGAGACTGTTTCTAACCACCTGTTTGAAGGAATAAATAAAGCAACAGCGGCTAGTGTGAGGAAGGCATACATAGTTTTTTCTGGAAAAGTGAGCCATTCCTGACCTTTCCTCTTCTTTTAAGCAAATTTTGTGCAGTTCTACTAAAATAAAATGCCATCACCGCCTTGACAATTCAGTGACACTGTACAAAAGGAAATGACTTAACATTACATCATGATGTCAGGTATGTAGTCGACAGGCATTACAGACAAACATCTGAGACCTCCTCAAGAGAACAGCGGAGGAGGAGGTGCCCACTCTTGACCTTTCCTCTTGTCTTCATAATTGTCTGTGTCATTTAACCAAAATAAAATGACATCAGCGCCTTGGCATTTTGGTGACACTGTACAAAAAAATTAACTTATCTCATGAAAGTGAGGTATGTAATCTATAAGCATTAACAGTGCAAAAAATCTGAAGGTAGCAACAAGTTTCATCGTTGGTATACTGGCTGTGCAACAACATTGGAATGCCTTAGCTGAAAAATCTTTAATACATCCACAATCAACAGCTAACCCTGAAATAATCCAGTGACATTAAATGGCATTGCTTAAATTTATGGGTGGCATTAGACTGAGAGTGGCATTAGTTAAATGTGGCATCACTTTAGCAGTAGCATTGCTTGACTTGACTGCTGGCGTTGTACTAACAGCAAAAAAAGTGGCAATAAGAGCATGGGAGGCCCATTCGGGCAGTGGGCGCACTAGTACGATATACCTCCACGGACGCAGAGTGGTGAGGGAGGTATGCTTGCCCAGAGCAACAAATATCCAGGCAGCATATGTGGATTACGGTCCCATTTTTGTTCTCTTTAGCCACCTTTTTCCTATGCGAGGACAACAAACCAATCGACCTGGTCATTCTCTATTGCGTTGTCATGCCTTTCTACCCTTCTTCAACCAAGAGACACGAGACTCGTTCCTTAGCTACTGATTTTCCCCTTTTCAACCTAGATGCGGGTTCGATGCCTACTCTCTTGGACAGTACAGTCTCCCTACCTTTCCTTATTCAACCCAGACATGGATTAGTCTGCATGAAGTAGGGTTTCCTTTAATAGTGCAAATTATGGTTTTAAATCTGCGTGGCCAGCAGAGTAGAGGATAGCAAATTGGGAAGATGGTGGAGTGGAAAAAGATCCACATGCAGCGGCGTAGCAGATGGGGCAATAGAACAAGGTTATGGCTCGAAAAGAGGTAGCATACCTGAGGGTCGGCAGGAAGTGGCGCTCGTGGTCGCCGTCCTCCGCACACACTACGGCAGCGAGCTTGGGGACGGAGGCCATCCAGCTGGCGCTAGGTGCGAGAGGGCGGCCTTGTCGTCGGTCGTGACCTCGCTTCGCCCGACGACGAGTCGTCAACGCTGCACGTCCTTCTATTCCCCGGTGGATCTGTGACCACCGGTGAGGAGGGAGAGAGGGGCCGTCTTTTTTAGATCTGGAGAGAGGGTGGTAGTGTGAGAAGCAAGTGGGCAGCCCTTAGCAAGAAAGCGCTGAAGCTCCAGCCTATATATCTTTTTTATACTACTAGTACTGGAGGTGGGGTAGTGGTAGAGTAGTTTATATTTTCTCTACGTACAGTACCAGTTAGTCATGCTTCAAAACTGATAGGCACGCCATCAAAAAAATAAAGGTCGATAACTAATGCGGCACCTCGGGCTAACGCGGCCAGATCGCATTTTGTACGATAAATTACACACCATGTTTCGTTGACATGTGGTCCCGTTCCAACATATCAGTGAGACAAGGGCGAGTAGTAGGAGTATTTCCGAACGGACATGTAGGCCGGGGTGCCTCTTCGTGAACCGCGGCGAACTCGCAACCGTCCACCGACTCTTCGCCTTTCCCTCTCGATTTGGAACTGTTGTCGCACGCTCTTCCTCTCCCTCCTCCATTTTCCTTTGGCCCTTCACCCTTTCTTCTGCCATTGTTCGATCGTCTTCTCCATGGAGGAACAGGCGAAGCGACCCGTTATTCTTGCCCGATCTGAAAGATGGCGTGGTGGAGGAACTCATTGATCGGTGCGACGTCATCACCTCGGCTAGCATGGCAGGTTCGTTCAAGCCCATTCTCGACTCAACTAATAACATCATTACAAGGAACCCAAGGGTCCAGGAGCGGTTTGATCTCCCCTATCTTCTTCGCCGCGACCCTGATGACTGGCGCCGGCACGACGGAGGCCTCGCCCTGTGCAAGTTGATGCCGCTTGATAATGATACGTGTGATGTTAAGATGCCATCGCTTGAGGGCAAGACTTGGGCGGGCGCAAATGGAGATTAGGTTGTTTACATTGGGACCAACTGCGAGTGGGAACTTATGAATGTGTACACTCGTCACCGGGTTCCACTTCCAAAAATCTCAGCACACTGCCCAGAGGTTGAGCACACCGGTAATGTATGCACGTTCAAATATGATCATGGTGATTGTCTTCTACAGAAGATAGCAATTTGTCGAGTTCCCAACCGCTCTTGGAATTACAAAAACTATGATGTTGTTGCTATCTTCGACAAGCTTGTTGCCGTCCTTGATGGTTTGACTCGATGGATATTGCTCAAAAATCAGTTTCTGTGCACGAAGGAGTACTGTGATGCAATTGAATATGAGGGCCTTGTGTTTTCTGCCACCACTCGTGGCACCCTTTATGCATGGTATCCTCATAGTTTCAGTACGTTTGTCTTCCACCATAATTATAATTGTTTCATCCACATGCATGCGGGTTAGCAAGTTTCCCTTTACTAATTAACCTTCTTCTTGTGTTTCCAAGGTCCTGTGAACATCCCACCACCGATACTTGAAAAAATTTATAACCAAGGGGGAGATGCCGATGGTGATGATCACGAGCATGAGGACGAGCAGCGCTGATATACTCTGTGGCGCCTGGCAACTAATTCCGATGGATCACCTCTTCTTGTGTGTATACAGCCCACTGACGATGTTACTGCTAAGGAAGCGGGTGTAGTCTCCCATAGTCGCACTCTCCGGACCTATTCCAACATCCGTTGCATGGTATTCGGGATGGATACTAGTGTGCTAGCGCCAAATCCTTCTCCCTGGTACAGAATTTATAGTCTTGGAGAAAACTCGCTCTTCCTTGGACAAAACTATCCGATGATGGTGAAAGGCGATCCAACCGCTGGTGACACATTTATGAGAAGCAACTGTGTCTATACCTCGGACATTTGAGTGGTTCCCTACCCTGGTACTAATATAGTAGGCTGCTTCAGCCTGGATGCTCAGTCCTGCGTTGGTCTCCAGATCGACAATGCATGGCCCGTCCCAGAGAATCACTTGTGGTTCAAAGCAAGCGTTTCCAACACCGAGGAATGGTTGGGTTGGAGTTCATTTCATTGCTTGTTATTTGTTGTGTGGTGAAAACTTTAGTATTTATAATGTATCCTCGTTGTCGATGTGGGTTGATGACCTGTTGTTCTATGTAATAAAATGATATGCCTGTGATAAACTTACTAAATTTATGAATGGCTTTCGAGTCGCTTCTCTAAGTGAGTGGTGCGACGAGGCAAAAAAATATTTTCTGAATACATAATTGTACGTGCATTGCAACAGGTTACCGGATGAGGCCAATAAACAATAGTAGTACACTATTTGTACTAGCTTCACATGCTTCGCGCGTCGGGCGGGTGTTTTTACTGTAGCCATATGTTAATGTGTTCGTTGTACGTAACCAGCACCTCTAATCCTCGATACTAGTATACTATATAGTAGGAGTAAGTAGTAGGAGTAGTAGGGTGGCATGGGCCAGAACAAGCATTCACGTCCAGGAGTACGGCACACGCCACCACCATGACATCCATCTGACAACATATTATTTCTTGGAGTCCGTGTGAGAGCAATCTTTCAACCTCGTCGTTTCTCTAACTTCAGCCATCGCGCGGCGGGCGAGGTGGGGGTTTGCCGATAGTCGGTTTCCTTAACTGCGGTCCCACTTTTAAGGCCAACTCCAACGCACGACCCCAAACGGACCTCCGTTTTGCACGAACTCCAACGATAATTTTGACTAGAAAAGTAAGACCAAAGAAAACAAGAACCACCAGAATACATTTTACTACTCCTGTAAGTTGGATTAGTGCCTTCTCGATGCATTCATTGTTGATCTGCGGAGGCTCGATCTAGCGTGCTTCTTTCTTCTTCGAGTGTAAATAAGTAGACGTTGCTTCCTCGCATCTAGTCTCATGTCTAGCCTCTATTCTATACTAGCTAAAAGTGATAGAACATCTACTAAATTGCGCTCTATCAATATATGGATGTACTATTCTTCCCAATACAAAAACTTGCATCCATTCTACTCCCTCCGTTGCACAATACATGCCTTCTATTTATCAAAATATATATGTATCTAGACATGTCTTAGTATATAGGTACATCCATTCTACTCCCTCCGTTGCACAATACATGCCTTCTAGTTGTCAAAATATATATGTATCTAGACATGTCTTAGTATATAGGTACATCCATTTTGGACAAATGGAAGTCAAGTATTTTGGACGGAGGAGTACCTAATAAATTTTTAAGTTAGCACAACTAGTCTAATCCGAGAGCAGAACCGAAGATTTGGTGGGTTCTTCCTCCTTTGCCGACCGTGGGACATCCGGCATCCAGGTCGTGTCATGAAAGAAAATAGAGTGGTAGTTGAAGCCATGAGATGTGCATCTTGGGTTAAGCTGTAAATAGAATCTTACTACTCTTGAGTAACTCCAAAAGCGGCCACGAAGATCTTTATTGATTTGTTTTTCATCACCCGCACGTCGAGGTGAAAGATGTGCAGGTTCGATGGGTCCTCTTGCGTTTTCAGCGACATGTGGGGCCGCATGTGAGCTAACAGATGATGGGCTCCGCGCGTCCGCTGGCTGGCTGAGAAGAGAGATAGAGGAGGGCTGAGCACGGACTGCAGGAAATTTGTCCTACATACCTCGATATAGGCTCGATATAGTGGGGTGGCATGGGCCATAACTAGCATTCACGTCTAGCAGTACGGCACACGCCACCCACACGAGTCCCATCCGACACCAATTTTCTTGGAGTCCGTGCTAAAGCCATCTCTTCTCCCTCCTGTCCTCTTTTCTCAGCCATCGCGCGGTGGGCGGGGTGGGGGTTTGCCGATTGTCGGTTTGCTCAACTGCGGTCCCACTTGTAAGTGAAAATGCAACACCGCACGCATTCCCGCTTGAGCGGCGTGCCGGACCAACCATGTGGGGGTGCGACGCGAACACGGCAGGCTTTTCCTTTTGAACTCGTAACTTGTAAATTTTGGTTCTGCTCCATGGCGCGACCGATAGATAGAAAATAACGATTTTGCCTAGAGTAATGAGAAGTTTGGTTCGGCGCCGTTCATGCATGGGAGTACGTATGAAAATTATGAAGTTGATGCGAAAGGTAAGATAATTACTGTAGTATCATATACTACTACATGGATTTGACGGAAAGATAAAAATACATAAGGATCCATCAACGTTCAACGACATCCTCACGCCCTAGTGCGCCGGGTCACCAACCGACGTGTGAGGAGTAGCGGCGTTGGCGGCGAGCTCAACGTGCTTCTGAACAGTGCCGTCCAAGGTTGCCCTGCGCTCCAAGAAGGCCAGCGTCCTATCGTCCTCCTCTTGCATGTAGTAGTCCTTGTGGACGATTTGCACGTAGACGTGGGTGATTATGTCGATGGTGTCTTGCTGCGCCAGGCGCTGCGTGGCGAGCGCGACCTCGAGGTGGACATTCTCCGGCGCGACGGCGGGTAGTCGCAGGGCCACCAGTGCGTCGAAGAGGTTGTTACCATAGTGGCCGTTGAGGGTGGCGGGCATCGCAGAGCCTGGGCGCGTCGGCTGGAGGCTTACGTCAAAGTCGTCCGCAAGCTTCTTGACGACGGTGAACTTGTCGAGGAAACCGACAAGGACCTCGTCGAACAAGGAGATGAAGCTGTCGTCCAAACGGCCCCTCGCCCTGGCGACCTCAAGAAATACTACCTGCCGGGCCGCAGGCCGGCGTCGTGGACCATCTGGCACAGCCGGCTGATGCTCGCGCTCATCGCCCCCATGGGTCTAGCGTAGCTTCTAGTCAACTGATCTTGCGATTCGAGTGATCACTCATCCCTTGGTTAGCGTGCATAGGTGCATAGGATTTCGTACTACTCCTCGACCCTCTACTGCACCTGCCTTTGGCTGTATGATAGGTGGGCCAGCCACCCCCTGGGGCCACGTGTCATTCACCTCCTGACCCGTCTCTCACACGCACCCTGCTACTGTATATATAGTGGTTTTCTTTTTCTCTCCATATCAACCATTTTATATTGCGTACGTGTCATTCAAGAGTGAAATGATGGTTGCTTCTTCCGACTAACTTACTGTGTGATTTGACTACTCCTTAGTGGCCCCTACACGTACTCCCCCTACATGTATGCAACAGTCACACGTACACATGGACGCAAAAACGTGTGCGACGCCCTAATGCATGCATTTCCGAGCACACGACGGAACACACATGGTCACGCTCAAGTGCTCAACCTACACGTGCATGCGCACACATGCTCAGTCAGGGTGAGCTAGTGACCGTATGACCACCGAAAAATATATATATTGAGCACAATGAGCGTATTATGAAGTCCACTGACCGTATTTTTACAAATATACAGTGACAGCCATGTAAACCAGAGAGGAGGCAGCATGGACTAGCATTACTTTGCTGTGTCCCGTCAACTTGCCAAACGAGGAGAAGGTTGCAGGACGGGAGAAGCTTGCGCGTGGTGGCTCGCAGGACAAGGAGAAACTTTTGACTAATGCAAGCTCTCCCTCGCTCAGGCGGTGGACGTGCAACAGTTAATTCGGTGTCAGATTGCCAGAACCATACTACACTATACTACTAGGAACCGGATGGAGGAGCGTCTGCACTCTTATTATAATTTTAAAATGTGATAAAGCAATCTTCAACACATTTGGTTCTCTTCGAGGGTTCTCGCATGTGATAATGGAAGTTGATTGCATGGAACACTCGCCACAATTCTCGCTTAATCCTAGCTCATATCCTATTACAAATAGTAGCGCTCAGTAATATTTCCTCTTTTTTTGTTATTCAGCATGTAAACAGGTCAGCAAACCTTGCGGCGCATCTTCGTGCTAACCGTGCTTGCTGCACTTTGAATGTGGCCGAGAGCTGGCTTGATGAAACACCTCGCTTCCTACTTCTTTTTTTGGCTTCCCAGTGACCAGTGTCTTGGCTGATCGTCCTAAGAATGCTTATATATGAATTAAGCTCTCTCATTTACCCGCAAAAAAGATTAAGCCATATTAACCGGAAAGGAGGGAGTATGGACTAGCACTACTTTTTGGTGTGTCCCGTCAACTCGCAGAACGAGGAGAAGCTTGCAGGACAAGGTGAAGCTCGCTTACGCCTTTTGACTAATGCAGCCTACCCTCGGTGGACATGCATCAGTCCATTCGGTGTCAGATTGTCAGAGGCATACACTGTAGTACCTAACAAGCGGAGTACCATCATTGTTCGACTTCACGAACGCGTACTCTACTTGGTTTTGCACCTTCATACTACTCCACCCTCCGTCACAGTTTACAAGGCACGCTTCATTATGATGCATTTCTCTCATTGCATTTCCACCACCAGAGAGACTTTAGACGTGTTTGGTTTAATGCTCAATTAATTAGGGCGTGGTAACCGCAATCAAGTCCACTATTTTCTCTCCATGTCTTTGTACTACTACGGAGTGCATGCATGTGTGTACAGGGGTGGAAGCACTGCATGCATGTGTGTACGCATTATTCCCTCTAGTAATAGGCGCGTGCTATAACTACCAATGCTATTTTTCAGGCGATCGCTAGTCGCCTTGGTCCCACAGATTTTTGTTCTTTTTTTTAAGGCGCTGTATAAGCAAAGTGACGGATGGAGTAGTATGGCGGATTCAAAGAAGAGCGTATTGATGGTTGCTTCTTGAGCAACTTACGATTGGGAAAGGTGGGGCTTATGATTTGACTGCTCATTACTCACTATTAATGCGGCGCAACGACCGGCTGAGTCTCCCATGCGGTTGTGCACTACCCCCTCGGTTCTTAAATATACTCCGGAGTATTTGTCTTTCTAAAATATGTTGAAATCTCTGTTAAGAGGAATAGAATATTTAGGAACGAAGGGAGTACACATACGAAGCAAAATGAGTGAATCTACACTCTAAAATATGCCTGTTTGAAATTTGTAAAAAGACAAATATTTCGGAACGAAGGAATATAATTTTGTGCATGGCACATGGACCCGGATGATGAAGAGGCTTCTGGCAATGCTATCAAGCTTCCATCATTTGTTTACATAATTGACGTACTATACAAATAATTTTCCAGCGACATGAAATTGTACAATGGTGTGAGCTTTCAGCTTTTGTTTCGGCGTGTCTTGCCATCGATGCTCTTTTGGAAACAATAAAAACTAACTTCCTTGCTAATGCATGTCAATTATTAGCAGATCGAGCTAATAATTACATCTGGCTGAAGACAAAGTTGTGAGAAGGTGTTAAATTAAAATTGATCCATGCTTTCATTGGCAGCAACGTCCCCCCAGCTCTATCTAAATCAACAAGACATGTTGGGAATAAAAATAGTTGTCTGGAGCATGCAACATTCCGATCATTTTGTGCACTTCCACTAAAATAGAGCTGAGCGTCCCTGTTCCAAAGATATCTAGTGTGATTACGATAACAGAGGACTGCTGATGAAACAGTAAACACACAAATAGAAGCCGGTCACCTTTGCGGTCTCTCTTAAGACTAACTAGTTGGAGAAGATTAGGCTCGGAGTTGGATGAGGAGGATAGAGCAAAACCAATCTCCCTTTGTGCGAACGCCTTGAAATGTAGAGGCGTTGCCCGTGTGACATTTTAGTACAACTGCACAAAACACTCTTAAGAAAAAGTGATTTGTGCAGTTCACCAAAAGGTCGCAATAGCAGCGAGGTGAAATGGATAGCCCTGTTTGCAAAAAAGAGGTAGAAAGGAAACAATTACTGGCCAATAACAGTTGATGACACATGCGACGACAAAAAGAAGCATATTCCTTGTCCTAAGGGAAGATAACAACATGGTTGTGTTTGTCTAAAGCGGTGTGAGGACGAGAATGCAATATGGAAAATGCGCCGGACGAGCTACGTTTTGGGCAAAGAACTATGGAAGATCCACATGCAGCGGCGTGGGAAAGCGGGCAGTGGAGCAAGGCGGAGGGGATACCGGAGGTCGTCGGGATGTAACTAGGTGAGCGGCGGCGGAATCTGCAGTAGGTGGCGTAGGCCTGCCGCTACCGGAGCTTGGTCGAGAGAACGGCGTGTACCGCAGATCGGGACGTGCTGCCTCGGCGCCGTCGAACGGAGAAACGATGCACTTCCTCCCTTTCCCCCGGCGGACGGGATGCGGCCGAATCAGTGACCAACAGTGAGAGAGAGAGGCCACCGCACTCCCTTTCCCCCGGCGGACGGGATGCGGCCGGATCAGTGACCAACGGTGAGAGAGAGAGAGAGAGGCCACTGCACTCCCTTTCCCCCGGCAGACGGGATGCGGCAGGATCAGTGACCAACGGTGAGAGAGAGAGAGGCCACCGGAGCCTTGTGTGAGATACTCTGAAGAGCGGGCTACCTTTTCCTCCATAAAAATTGTTTTATATTCTGTGTACGTGCCATTGAGCGCTATAACTTTGTTTAAAAATAATGCGGCAATGCGTCAAGTCGAACTTTGTTTCGTGCACGCGTGGTACACGAACTCCCTAGGTAAACAACCGCTACAGGCGTTCAAATTAGCACGTGGGCTGCCATTTCATAAAGAAATGAGCTCCACCGTGTACCCGCGTGGGTGTGGCTAGGCACGAAGCATGAGTACGTGCACGGTGCACCTATTCTCTTCTTGTATATGTACACCACCTACGTGGGGTTGTGTGAGAGATACAAACCTAGAGAGATAAAGTGTGTGGGTTCTTGAGAGTTTTTTTTGGGGGGGGGGGAGGGTCAATCAAAAATTTAACATATGCAATGTGTGTGAAATAGAGTCCTGGATATAACATATATATAGAGGGGGCGATCCACGAGAAGAGAGTGGAGGTATCATCAGCTTGAGGTGTCTATAGAATCGAAGAGAGGGATGATGTGTGTGTGTGTCTGTGTGTGTCGATAAAGAGTGCCATCAATTTGTGTGTGCCCACGTCAAAGATATAGAGTGGCTGGCCTCTTTGGAGCGTGAGATGGGACATGTGTCGTTTGTCTCTGTGGCATGGATACCTACCTGCAGCGCTCGACTATCGGTGTGTGGTGGGGGAAGAGGGAGACCCAATTAACTATAGAGGTACAATGGCTGGTATATGTGTGGAGGAGGAGAGAGGCCTGCCTCATGTATTAAGGAGATCGATCTGCCTCATGTATTAAGGGAGATCGATCGGCATCCATGCATATGTGCAGGAGGTGAATAAGGTTGGGAGAGAGACAGAGCTAGAGTGTTGGAGGGGGTGGTAGTGGAGTTGCTTCTAACAAATGGTGGGATAGGCTTGCTAGACAAACGGAGGGCACGCCTGCAATATCAATAAGAGAGGAGATGGCTGCTTGTTGTCTATGCACGTGCGTGTGAGAGACGGGTCAGGAGGCATGCACGAATGATGAGGGGGACGATGTGGACGTGGTAAGCAGATGTAACTACATAGGAAGATCAATCGCCCTTTGTAAGAGAAAGGAGAGACATAACTTGTGAGGTACGTCGATCGATGGGGGGGTAGTTAAAGTCGATCTAGGTATATGTTGGGAGATCGGTAGGTGTACATGCATGTGTGTGTTAGAAGAAAATGAGGCACGAGGAGAAGGATAGAGAGAGAGGGATGCATGTAGGAAGTGGTACGAGAGGCATACTATATCGAGGGGGAGGAGTGTGCGTGTACGAGAACGATGAAAAGAGTGGTGGGAGTGAGGCATGGACGGTGACAAGAGAAGAGGGGAATCTTGTGTTTGTGCTAGGCACACCTGGCTAGAGAGGCATATCGATCGATGTGTGCCGTAAAGAAGGAGCTGGGGGGCCTACACACACCGTGGGTGAACGACCTAAAGTGAAAAAAGGCAATTTTGCTGATGGAGCTAGAGAATGCTAAGGGAGGGTGAGAGGGATGCGAGCGTGTGCATGCACAAGAGAAAGTTAGTGCTAGCTACAAAGATAAGAGGGTTGTGTGGGTGTAAAAGACGAATAGAGATCATATATACTTCATTACAAAAAGCGAATTTGGATATTTGAAGAATTTATCATAGTGTTTCAAACCGACGGATGTGTGAATATATATAACGGTGATACACATGGTGTGGTTATGAACATGGTATACTACATTTAATATATTTTATCTCTACTCTTATAAAAAACGGAGTTGTTGATGATGGTGTGCCTGCCATCCTGCATTATAGGTCGTCTGATTTTTATCTGGCGGATAACTAGGAAACAATGATGGTTGAAGTTGGCAACAATCATGATTGTAGATTCTTATTGAAATAGAGAAACTAATTCAAATTTAGTTTGAATTGCAGCGGTAGTATAGACATTTGGAATGCACTAAAATGTTGGTATGAGTAGGTTACATGCATTATACAGCAAGCGAAAAAAATTAATCGGACATAACATGGATTCATACTCCCTCCTTCCATCTACATAGGGTGTAATGAGATTTTTAAGACCGCCTTTGACTATTGACAAGATTAATAGTACAGGACATGCACAATGTGAAAATTATATCATTGAAAGAACCTTTCACAGGCGAATTTAACGGTGTGCTTTGTGGAAGTTGCATGTCATATATCATTGCTCTAATATTTGGTCAAAGTTAGCATCAAAAAACGCATTAGGCCCTATATAGATGGAAGGAGGGAGTAGCTTTGAATAGCATTTGTATAGTAAAACGGGGCAAGACTCTCTCTTTGTGTGGTGTGAATAGTTTTATTTTTTTCGTTTTCTTTTTGGTTGAGGGAAGTGCGAATTGATTTGGTATGTACAAGTACAATATTACGACACGTTAGGCTTGTCCCTAAAATTCAACCCGCGTCTTGTTATATCCCGAAAATTCAGATATCGTGCTCCCAAAACTGGCGCCTTCACAACCCGCTCCTTGCTATCCCGAAATTACAACGCGCGCGAAAACTCCTTCCAGCTGCCAAATCCCGACACGCGAAATCCCCCTTCTAACCCTGAGCCGAAAGCGTCGCTAGTTCAAATCGGTGGGGGGTACTTTTGTAACACACCCTACATTTTGGACAAGCGCGTTCCTAAGTCATTCTTCACCCCCTCCCATCACCCGATTTTCGCCATTCGAAATCCCAGGCCGCCATAACCTCTCCGCTCCAGCCGCGAAACCCAACCCTCCTCCGTCCGCCACGTCACCGCTGCCCAGCCGGAGCCTCTTCCTCGACGACGTCGTCCACCGCAATAGCTCGACGTCCCTCGTCCACCTCCCCGGATGAGGATCCGTCGTCCATCTCGCCGTCTCGCCGGTTCGGCCGCCCCGTCCTCCACCTCCAAGGAGCTGCTCCGACGATCGCCTCGTCTATCGCGGCTGCTCCATCCCCACAGCACCGCCTTAATTAACCTGCTCCACCGGAACCGCGGCATCCTCACCGACTCCTCGGACGAAGCCGAGGCCTACTCGGCGCCACCAAAGAGGTTGTACACTCATCGCATCGCACCTTCTCCTTAACTCGACCTCCCGGCGCCGACGGTGCTCCATCCCGCGCCCCCATGGAGCGGCTACCTTGAAGCTGGCGCCACGGGCGACATCTCCACGACAGCTCTCCCCTAGTGCAAGGCCCCCGCGGCGGCGGCGTCCATACCAGCTGGATCTGCTGCTGCTGCTCCGGCTCTTGCTCGACCGCTCGCTCGCCCGGCTGCTGCTGCTGCTCTCCCCCTCGCTCGTGCTGCTGCTCTGCTCCAATTAAGCCACACTTCAGTCGACTGAATCGACTTTTGGGTCAGTCGATTCTTAGGGGTTGGGGGGCTCGCCGGAGTTAAGGAAGAACCACCCAGAGAGGGACGGGGCTCACGGAGAGGTACCCCACTATCTATCTTAGGGTTCAGGGTGGGGGGCGGGCGGCCTAGAGGGCTGGCCGGGGCAGCGGTGGCGAGTTGTTTTGGGGCGGCGAGGCGGCGCTGGGGCCGGCGGTTCGGCTGGTGGTGGCTGGCGGCTCAGGGGGGTGCAGGTTGAAGATGAACTGCAGGCCCTCCCTAAAATACATGTCAAGTGCCTCTCTGCTACCATTGCGTTCAGTTTCGACAGTAGCATTCAGATTCCACAGTACATTTCAGTTTCGACAGTTAAGTTCAGAGTCAACAGCTTTTACCTCATCTGTTGTAGTCAGGTGGTTTTTATTGATGTTAATTTTACATCCATTTTACATCATCTATTGGAAATGCTATTAGAATCCCACTTGAGATTGACGATGTACATCTTGTCTTTGCTTCACCTTGATGTCTTACGGCTCACGGAGCTCCTCCAACGACGTAAGCGATCCATCACAACAGAGCGGTGCCACGGGCGCCGCGTCACAGATTCCTCGAGATCTTCCTCCACACCTCCGACAGCCACCTCTGCCTCAACTGCTTCAGCGACCAACCCAATGATGCTAAGGTCGACACGGCTACGGCAAAGAGGTTGTTGTTGGGGAACGTAGTAATTTCAAAAAAATTCCTACGAACACGCAAGATCATGGTGATGGCATAGCAACGAGAGGGGAGAGTGTCCGTCCACGTACCCTCGTAGACCGAAAGCGGAAGCGTTATAACAACGCGGTTGATGTAGTCATCGTCTTCACGATCCGACCGATCCAAGCACCGAGCGACGGCACCTCCGAGTTCTGCACACGTTCAGCTCGATGGCGATCCCGGACTCGATCCAGCAAAGTGTCGGGATGAGTTCCGTCGGCAGGACGGCGTGGTGGCGATGTTGATGCTCCACCGACGCAGGGCTTCGCCTAAGCTCCATGACGATATGACTTCTCCGGCGCAGGGCTTCGCCTAAGCTCTCTGACGATATGACCGAAGTGGAATATGGTGGAAGGGGCACCGCTGACACGGCTAAGGAAAGATCCGTAGATCAACTTGTGTGTCATGGGGTGCCCCTGCCCCGTGATATAAAGGAGCCAAGGGAAGTGCGGCCAGCCTTGGGAGGCGCTGGAGGAGTCCTACTCCCACCGGGAGTAGGACTCCCCCTCCTAGTTGGATTAGGATTGGAGGAGGGGAAGAGGGAAGGCGCCGCCCCCTCTCCTGTCCTATTCGGACTAGAGGGGAGGGGTGCAGCCCACCTGGCCGGCCCTTCCTCTTCTCTCTTATGGCCCATTAAGGCCCATAGACCTCCCGGGGTTCCGTAACCTCCGGTAATCCGATAAATTCGATTTCACTCGGAACACTTCCGATGTCCAAATGTAGGCTTCCAATATATCAATCTTTATGTCTTGACCATTTCGAGACTCCTCGTCATGTCCGTGATCACATCCGGGACTCGAACAACCTTGGTGCATCAATACTTATAAACTCATAATGAGCTGTCATCGAAGCGTTAAGCGTGCGGACCCTACGGGTTCGAGAACTATGTAGACATGACCTAGAACCATTCTCGGTCAATAACCAATAGCGGAACCTGGATGCCCATATTGGTTCCTACATATTCTCTGAAGATCTTTATCGGTCAAACCGCATAACGACATCGTTGTTCCCTTTGTCATCGGTATGTTACTTACCCGAGATTCGATCGTCGGTATCCAATACCTAGTTCAATCTCGTTACGGTAAGTCTCTTTACTCGTTCTTTAATACATCATCTCACAACTAACTCATTAGTTGTAATGCTTGCAAGGCTTAAGTGATGTGTATTACCGAGAAGGCCTAGAGATACCTCTCCGACAATCGGAGTGACAAAACCTAATCTCGAAATCGCCAACCCAACAAGTACCTTTGGAGACACCTGTAGTACTCCTTTATAATCACCCGATTCGTTGTGACGTTTGGTAGTACCAAAGTGTTCCTCCGTAAGCGGAGTTGCATAATCTCATAGTTATAGGAACATGTATGGGTCATGAAGAAAGCATTAACAACATACTAAGCGATCAAGTGTTAAGCTAACGGAATGGGTCATGTCAATCACATCATTCTCCTAATGATGTGATCCCATTAATCAAATGACAACACATGTCTATGGTTAGGAAACATAACCATCTTGATTAATGAGCTAGTCTTGTAGAGGCATACTAGTGACTATCTGTTTGTCTATGTATTCACACATGTATTATGTTTCCGGTTAATACAATTCTAGCATGAATAATAAACATTTATCATGGTATAAGGAAATAAATAATAACTTTATTATTGCCTCTAGGGCATATTTCCTTGATCTCCCACTTGCACTAGAGTCAATAATCTAGATTACATAGTAATGATTCTAACACCCATGGAGTCTTGGTGCTGATCATGTTTTGCTCGTGGAAGAGGCTTAGTCAACGGATCTGCAACATTCAGATCCGTATGTATTTTGCAAATCTCTATGTCTCCCACTTGGACTTGGTCCTGAATGGAATTGAAGCGTCTCTTGATATGCTTGGTCCTCTTGTGAAATCTGGATTCCTTTGCCAAGGCAATTGCACCAGTATTGTCACAGAAGATCTTCATCGGTCCCGATGCACTAGGTATGACACCTAGATCGAAATGAACTCTTTCATCCAGACTCCTTCATTTGCTGCTTCTGAAGCAGCTATGTACTCCGCTTCACATGTAGATCCCGCCATGATGCTTTGTTTAGAACTGCACCAACTGACAGCTCCACCGTTTAATAAAAACACGTATCCGGTTTGCGATTTAGAATCGTCCGGATCAGTGTCAAAGCTTGCATCGACGTAACCATTTACGACTAGCTCTTTGTCACCTCCATATACGAGAAACATATCCTTAGTCCTTTTCGGTATTTCAGGATGTTCTTGACCGCTGTCGATGATCCATCTGGATTACTTTGGTACCTTCCTGCCAAGCTTACAGCTAAGCATCGTCGGTCGGTACACAGCATTGCATACATGATAGAGCCTATGGCTGAAGCATAGGAACATCTTTCATTTCTCTCTATCTTCATTGTGGTCGGGCATTGAGTCGACTCAATCTTACACCTTGTAATACAGTAAAAAACCTTTCTTTGCACGATCCATTTTGAACTTTTTCAAAACTTTATCAAGGTATGTGCTTTGTGAAAGTCCAATTAAGCGTCTTGATCTATCTCTATAGATCTTGATGCCCAATATGTAAGCAGCTTCACCGAGGTCTTTCATTGAAAAACTTTTATTCAAGTATCCTTTTATGCTATCCAGAAATTCTATATCATTTCCAATCAATAATATGTCGTCCACATATAATATTAGAAATGCTACTGAGCTCCCACTCACTTTCTTGTAAATACAAAGCTTCTCCAAAAGTGCAGATAAACCCATATGCTTTGATCACACTATCAAAGCGTTTATTCCAACTCCGAGAGGCTTGCACTGACCATAAATTGATCATTGGAGCTTGCACACTTTGTTAGCACCCTTTTGATCGACAAAACCTTCTGGTTGCATCATATACAACTCTTCTTCTAGAAATCCATTCAAGAATGCAGTTTTTACATCCATTTGCCAAATTTCATAATCATAAAATGCGGCAATTACTAACATGATTCGGACAGACTTAAGCATCGCTACGGGTGAGAAAGTCTCATCGTAGTCAACCCCTTGAACTTGTCGAAAACCTTTCGCAACAAGTCGAGCTTTGTAGACAGTTACATTACCATCGGCGTCGGTCTTCTTCTTAAAGATCCATTTATTTTCAATGGCTTGCCGATCATCGGCAAGTCAACCAAAGTCCATACTTTGTTCTCATACATGGATCCCATCTCAGATTTCATGGCTTCCAGCCATTTTGCGAATCTGGGCTCACCATCGCTTCTTCATAGTTTGTAGGTTCGCCATGGTCAAGTAACATGACCTCCGAATAAGATTACTGTACCACTCTGGTGCGTATTTTACTCTGGTTGACCTCTGAAGTTCAGTAGTAACTTGATCCAAGCTTCATGATCATCATCATTAGTTTCCTCACTAATTGGTGTAGTTGTCACAGAACCATTTCTTGTGATGAACTACTTTCCAATAAGGAAGCGATATCTGATTATCTCATCAAGTTCTACTTTCCTCCCACTCACTTCTTTCGAGAGAAACTCCTTCTCTAGAAAGGATCTGAATTTAGCAACGAAAATCTTGCCTTCAGATCTGTGATAGAAGGTGTACCCAACAGTCTCCTTTGGGTATCCTATGAAGACACATTTTTCCGATTTGGGTTCGAGCTTATCTGGTTGAAGTTTCTTTACATAAGCATCGCAGCCCCAAACTTTAAGAAACGACAACTTTGGTTTCTTGCCAAACCACAGTTCATAAGGCGTCGTCTTAACGGATTTTGACGGTGTCCTATTTAACGTGAATGCGGCCGTCTCTAAAGCATAACCCCAAAGCGATAGCGGTAAATCGAAATAGACATCATAGATCGCACCATATCTAGTAAAGTACGATTCGACGTTCGGACACACCATTTCTCTGTGGTGTTCGGGTGGCGTGAGTTGCTGAAACTATTCCACATTGTTTCAAATGTAAACCAAACTCGTAACTCAAATATTCTCCTCCACGATCAGATCGTAGAAACTTTATTTTCTTGTTACGATGATTTTCCACTTCACTCTGAAATTCTTTGAACTTTTCAAATGTTTCAGATTTGTGTTTCATTAAGTAGATATACCCATATCTGCTCAAATCATCTGTGAAGGTGAGAAAATAACGATACCCGCCGCGTGCCTCAACATTCATTGGACCACAAACATCGGATGTATGATTTCCAACAAATCAGTTGCTCGCTCCATAGTTAGGAGAACGGCGTTTTGGTCATCTTGCCCATGAGGCACGGTTCAAGTACCAAGTGATTCATAATCAAGTGATTCCGAAGCCCATCGGTATGGAGTTTCTTCATGCGTTTTACACCGATATGACCTAAACGGCGGTGCCACAAATAAGTTGCACTATCATTATCAACTCTGCATCTTTTGGCTTCAACATTATGAATATGTGTATCACTATCGTCGAGATTCAACAAGAATAGACCATTCTTCAAGGGTGCATGACCATAAAAGATATTACTCATATAAATAGAACAACCATTATTCTCTCGATTTAAATGAATAACCGTCTCGCATTAAACAAGATCCAGATATAATGTTCATGCTCAACGCGGCACCAAATAACAATTATTTAGGTCTAAAACTAATCCCGAAGGTAGATGTAGAGGTAGCGTGCCGACCGCGATCACATTGACTTTGGAACCATTTCCCATGCGCATCGTCACCTCATCCTTTGCCGTGCTCGTCTATTCCGTAGTCCCTGCTTTGAGTTGCAAATATTAGCAATGTAACCAGTATCAAATACCAGTGCTACTACGAGCTCTAGTAAGGTACACATCAATAACATGTATATCACATATACCTTTGTTCACCTTGCCATCCTTTTTATCCGCCAAATACTTGGGGCAGTTCCGCTTCCAAATGTCGATCTGCTTGCTAAAGTAAAACACTCGATTTCAGGCTTAGGTCCAGACTTGGGTTTCTTCTCTTGATCAGCAACTTTCTTGCTATTCTTTTTGAAGTTTCCTTCTTCTTCCCTTTGCCCTTTTCTTGAAACTAGTGGTCTTGTTGACCATCAACACTTGATGCTCTTTCTTGATTTCTACTCGCTGCTTTTAGCATCGCGAAGAGCTCAGAATTGTCTTAGTCATTCCTTGCATATTATAGTTCATCACGAAGCTCTTGTAGCTTGGTGGCGTGATTGGAGAATTCTGTCAATGACACTATCATCCGGAAGATTAACTCCCAGCTGAATTAAGTGATTGTTATACCCGGACATTTTGAGTATGTGCTCACCGATGTAACTATTCTCCTCCATCTTGCAGCTATAGAACTTATTGGAGACTTCATATCTCTCAATCCGGGCATTTGCTTGAAATATTAACTTCAACTCTTGGAACATCTCATATGCTCCATGACGCTCAAAACGTCGTTGAAGACCCGGTTCTAAGCCGTAAAGCATGGCACACTTGAACTATTGAGTAGTCATCAGCTTTGCTTTGCCAAACGCTCATAACTTCGGCTCAGCTCTGCGCAGCAGGCTGTCACCCAGCGGTGCTTCCGGGCGTAATTTTTCGTGCAGCAATGAGGATAATCCTCAAGTTACGGACCCAGTCCGTGTAATTGCTACCATCATCTTTCATCTTTGCTTTCTCAAGGAACGCATTAAAATTCAACGGAACAACAAAGACGAGCCATCTATCTACAAGAAACATAGACAAGCAAAATACTATCGGTACTAAGTTCATGATAAATTTAAGTTCAATTAATCATATTAAAAACTCCCACTTAGACAGACATCTCTCTAGTCATCTAAGTGATCACGTGATCCAAATCAACTAAACCATGTCCGATCATCACGTGAGACGGAGTAGTTTCAATGGTGAACATCACTATGTTGATCATATCTACTATATGATTCACGTTCGCCTTCGGTCTCCATGTTCCGAGGCCATATCTGTTATATGCTAGGCTCGTCAAGTTTAACTGAGTATTCGCGTGTGCAACTGTTTTGCACCCGTTGTAGATGGACGTAGAACTTATCACACCCGATCATCACGTGGTGTCTGGGTACTACGAACTTTGGCAACGGTGCATACTCAGGGAGAACACTTCTTGATAATTTTTAGTGAGAGATCATCTTATAATGCTACCGTCAAACAAAGCAAGATAAGATGCATAAAGGATAAACATCACATGCAATCAATATAAGTGATATGATATGGTCATCATCATCTTGTGCTTGTGATCTCCATCGCCGAAGCACCGTCATGATCACCATCGTCACCGGCGCGACACCTTGATCTCCATCGTAGCATCGTTGTCGTCTCGCCAACTATTGCTTCTACGACTATCGCTACTTCTTAGTGATAAAGTAAAGCAATTACATGGCGTTTGCATTTCATACAATAAAGCGACAACCATATGGCTCCTGCCGATTGCCGATAACTCGGTTACAAAACATGATCATCTCATACAATATAGCATCACGTCTTGACCATATCACATCACAACATGCCTGCAAAAACAAGTTAGACGTCCTCTACTTTGTTGTTGCAAGTTTTACGTGGCTGCTACGGGCTGAGCAAGAACCGTTCTTACCTACGCATCAAAACCACAACGATAGTTTGTCAAATAGACTCCGTTTTAACCTTCTCAAGGACCGGGCGTAGTCATACTCGGTTCAACTAAAGTGAGAGAGCAGACACCCGCCGGTCACCTTTAAGCAACGAATGCTCGAGCGGTGAAACCAGTCTCGCGAAGCGTCACGCGTAATGTCGGTCCGGGCCGCTTCATCTCACAATACCGCTGAACCAAAGTATGACATGCTGGTAGGCAGTATGACTTGTATCGTCCACAACTCACTTGTGTTCTACTCGTGCACATGACATCAACGCATAAAACCTGGCTCGGATGCCATTTGTTGGGAACGAGTAATTTCAAAAAATTCCTACGAACACGCAAGATCATGGTGATGGCATAGCAACGAGAGGGGAGAGTGTCCGCCCACGCACTCGTGAGACCGAAAGCGGAAGCGTTATAACAACGCGGTTGATGTAGTCGACGTCTTCACGATCCGACCGATCCAAGCACCGAACGACGGCACCTCCGAAGTTACGCACACGTTCAGCTCGATGACGATCCCGGACTCGATCCAGCAAAGTGTCGGGATGAGTTCCACAAGACGACGGCGTGCAGGACGATGTTGATGCTCCACCGACGCAGGGCTTCGCCTAAGCTCGCGACGATATGACTTCTCCGCGAGAGGCTTCGCCTAAGCTCTGACGATATGACCGAAGTGGAATATGGTGGAAGGGGCACCGACACGGCTAAGGAAAGATCCGAGATCAACTTGTGTGTCATGGGTGCCCCTGCCCCGTATATAAAGGAGCCAAGGGGGTGCGGCCAGCCTTGGGGAGGCGCGCCGAGGAGTCCTACTCCCACCGGGAGTAGGACTCCCCCTCCTAGTTGGATTAGGATTGGAGGAGGGGGGAAGAGGGAAGGGGCCCCCCTCTCCTTGTCCTATTCGGACTAGAGGGGGGAGGGGGGCGCGCAGCCCACCTGGCCGGCCCTTCCTCTTCTCTCTTATGGCCCATTAAGGCCCATAGACCTCCCGGGGTTCCGTAACCTCCCGTAATCCGTAAATTCGATTTCACTCGGAACACTTCCGATGTCCAAATGTAGGCTTCAATATATCAATCTTTATGTCTCGACCATTTCGAGACTCCTCGTCATGTCCGTGATCACATCCGGGACTTGAACAACCTTCGTGCATCAATACTTATAAACTCATAATGAACTGTCATCGAAACGTTAAGCGTGCGGACCCTACGGGTTCGAGAACTATGTAGACATGACCTAGAACCATTCTCGGTCAATAACCAATAGCGGAACCTGGATGCCCATATTGGTTCCTACATATTCTACTGAAGATCTTTATCGGTCAAACCGCATAACGACATCGTTGTTCCCTTTGTCATCGGTATGTTACTTACCCGAGATTCGATCGTCGGTATCCAATACCTAGTTCAATCTCGTTATCGTAAGTCTCTTTACTCGTTCTATAATACATCATCTCACAACTAACTCATTAGTTGTAATGCTTGCAAGGCTTAAGTGATGTGTATTACCGAGAAGGCCTAGAGATACCTCTCCGACAATCGGAGTGACAAAACCTAATCTCAAATCGCCAACCCAACAAGTACCTTTGGAGACACCTGTAGTACTCCTTTATAATCACCCGATTACGTTGTGACGTTTGGTAGTACCAAAGTGTTCCTCCGTAAACGGAGTTGCATAATCTCATAGTTATAGGAACATGTATGGGTCATGAAGAAAGCATTAACAACATACTAAACGATCAAGTGTTAAGCTAACGGAATGGGTCATGTCAATCACATCATTCTCCTAATGATGTGATCCCATTAATCAAATGACAACACATGTCTATGGTTAGGAAACATAACCATCTTCGATTAATGAGCTAGTCTTGTAGAGGCATACTAGTGACTATCTGTTTGTCTATGTATTCACACATGTATTATGTTTCCGGTTAATACAATTCTAGCATGAATAATAAACATTTATCATGGTATAAGGAAATAAATAATAACTTTATTATTGCCTCTAGGGCATATTTCCTTCAGTTGTACACTTGTTGCATCACTTATTACTACACATTCACGTCGATCCATTAGGGCTATTTTGGTTCAACGGAAAAACATCGATCCACTGGTTGTTACCATCACTCTAAATTTTTGCATGCTCTCCTTACATAATCTCACCATATTTTTTTGTATGCATGTCAGATATTGTACACAGTCATGCTGAACATGTAGAGAAAAAGAGAATAGTTTTGCGCGGAAATACAATGTCATGCAGACATCGCTCCATGGTGGGTTCAATGGCAAACCCTCCCCACCCCTCTCCAGATTGTAATCCAGAGGAAGATGTCTGTTCTGAGGCGGATTCGGACGCCGCTGACCACTCCTATTTACCGCCCAAGGTGTTTGCTCTACCTTGGCATGATGATGTTAGTCATATCATGCATATGTTGCCTTGCAGTGCCTACTTTTGACATCATATATGTCATCTGCTTAGTTTAGACATGTTCTGTAATGACACCTGTTTAGTTTCTATATCATATATGGGAATTATGCAGTCTCATGTCTTTTAGCCAGCCATAATATATGTGAAATGTGCAATGCCATCCTGTTTAACCAGGCGTCATATATTTGAATAATATCTTGCCCATCCTTTTCTTCATTACATTTCCATTTGTCGACAATGTTTGTACATTAAACTAATCTTCCTGTGAATCAGCCATTTGGGTGGGAGATGGAAAAATCTGGAGTGAAAACAAGGCCGTCAAAGCAAACAGTGCTACCTGTCGAAGCAGATCTCTTGTTGGATCCCAATAGCTCCTCAGAGATGGATTCAGAGACAGATGACCAGTCCTATTCCCCCACTGAGGTGTATACTCTAACTTGGCACGGTTATACTACTCATATCATGCATACGGTGTTTTACATTGCATAGTTTAAACATCATATACACAATATTCAACACCATGTTCTTAGTTCAGATATCATATCGAATGCCCTCTATTTAGCATATTAATCATATATGTGAATTAAATGATGCGATCCTGATTACTTAGATAACATGTAGGTGAATTATGTCAGGCGATCCTGTTTAGTTATTCATCATATCTTTGAATTATGTTATGCTATGCTATCCAGTTTAGATCGACATCATATATGTGAAATTATGTCATGCTATCCGCTTTAGTTAAACAATATACATGTCAACTATTTCATGCCCTCTTTTTCCCCACTATCTATTGCATCATCTCTCATACAATGTCTGTACATTCAACTATGTTTCTGTTTATCAGCCATTTGAATTGGAGCGGTGATGCCAAGATCAGCGGACTAAAAACACGGTCTTCAAATAAAAGCAGTGCTACCTCTTGGTGGAGATAGCACCCGGTTGTACATGCACAAGAACCAGCCCTACCACACATAACCCAAACTCTCGCAGATTGTACCCCTACTACGATGGATGAGAACCAGCTTCACCCAATCTAACCCCAACCCCACCGATAGTAACCTAGTTCCTGTTGACACAGCACCATCTCCACCACAGAGCTCCCAAACAAGAGCAGTTAGTAAGGCAGCTCCAAAGGCCCAGAGGGCCAAGATTATCATGGCGAACCCCAACTCCACCAGCTAGTACGCCTATTCACGTGGAGGAAGCACAACCAGCTAGTCGTAGTTTAGCATCTATCGCATTTGATGTTGTTAAATCGTATGAACGTATCTTCCCATCTTGGAAATATTACATCAAGATGAAGGAAAATGCGATTGCAGTGTGTTTGTCCAGAGTTATGTGTAAGTAATGTTATTCATGGCAATTACTTTGCTTTGTCCCATACATCCTACCTCCATGATGGTTATAATACAGCAAAGTTTCCCATTTTCTCTATAGAGAAGGACCGATTTGGAAACTCGGGATGAGGTAACCTGTGCTAATACCTCTGCTATCTTCAAGAATGCTTGGTGGCAATATCGGAATTACTCAAGAAAACGTACTTCACCGCAAAGAAACTCATCAAATTCCCTTACGCTCTCCCGAGACACATTTCTTTGGACATGACTGGGAACGCCTTGTTCATCTTGGTCCCGAACCAAGAATGTGGTAAGGTCTATGAGCTCATTCTCTATTTTTAAGTATTATATTCTTGCGTCTTACTGTACTCTGTTCATGTAGAACAAGTGCCTAAACCTGAAGAACAATTGTTCTAATTTAAGATTCCATTGCTACCATAGGACATAGATACATGTTTGTTCGATGCTTTTGTTATGTACTAGTACTTGGCAATAGAAGACTTGGTAGTTTAATCCTGTCCACCTTACTAATGAACTGGTTCACCGAAATGAGTTTCATATACTAGTACATGCTAAACTTGTTATGTGTCTGCTTGTTTCTTCTTTTAGAATGCTGACAGAATATTGGGGAAGAGTGCCTTATTAAGCAACGGTAAAGGAAGTAATGCAGATAAGGTTCAGGATAGTGACACATCCTGTCTTGGTTTAGTGTTGGAGTTACTGGCCACTACCGCTTAATAAGCTATTCAAACTCACCGTATCGAATCAGTTCGGTTTGTTGAGTCTCAACTACAAGCTGAAAGACATCGATCAGTGTCTTTGCGACAAGAAGCGGAAGGACTACGAAAGTCCCCGGAGCATTCAGATGCATACTTTACGGTGCAACAACAAGCGTTGGAGGATTTTAGCGCCAAACAGACAAAGCTAATCAGCTTGCTAAGCTTATTGCCGCATGGTGGATACCGTGATAATGTTTCTTGAGCTCTTCTAAAGTTGTTTCAGTTATGCTCTTGTTTTGCTGCCGCGTTTATTTGCACTGGTGGCCAATTTTGACGGCCAGTGTATATGATATGCTGCTTTGTTCCCTATATTTGCACTGGTGGCGAACTTTGATGCCCAGTGGATGTAATATGTGTAATAGCCGTGATAGCCTAGCGTTAGTTTGCTTGCTTATTTATTTCCTTGTTGTCTTGTTTATTTGTTTGCTTCTAGTCATTACAGTTATTTTTCCGCGGTTAACTAGTGGCTGCAATAACCTATTTTTAAAACTAGGCCACAATAACCATGGGCTAATATTTACTGTAGTGACACTGGGCCTCCTATGGGCTGTAGAAACAGTGGGCCTTCTACGGGCCGTAGAAAGCGATGAGGCCTTCTACGGTCGTAAAAACAATGGGCCTTCTACGGTCGATCATCAATGGGCCTTATACGGGCAGATGATTGATTGGCCAAACATGGGCCAATAACGAAGTCAGATTATGGCCGTGAACGGCTAGAGTTGAATCGTCCGTTCATGGGCGAGCGTAACGGGCCATCGTTAATAGGCCGATTTGATGACGCTATGGAAATGGCCCAACGTATTAACGGACCACAAACGGGCCGACTGTAACCACGGGCTGAATTTGGCCCACAAGTAGAAAATAACAGTAACAGGCCGTAAGTAAACGAATGCTGGAATTGAGCCCAAGAATAAATGGGCTCTGAGAAGGCCGAAAGATAACATGGGCTGAAAACAGCCCAACGGAATAACAGGCCGTTAATGGGTATAAAGTGATACACTGTTCATTACGGGCCTGTTTCACCATGGGTCGTTAATGGGTGTAAAGTGATACACTGTTCATTATGGGCCAGTTTCACCACGGGCCGTTAATAGGCCAAGAGTTAGATAGGGCCTCATATGGGCCGAAAGACGTCATGGGCCATACATGGGCCAGAAGTGAAAACGGGCTGGAATCATATTGAATGGCCCAGATGACGCTACTGGGCCTAATTCAGATAGGGCGTAACTGGCCTTGGGTTAGCGGGCTGTAAATGGGCTATATGCAAACAGGCCGTTAACAGGCTTTCCATGGGCCGGCCCGCCAGCTTTTGACCAAGTCAAACAGACCGGCCTTTTCACAGGAATGGGCCTCTGTTGGGCCGTGCCACGTGTCGACATATCATAGGCGCCTATCTGACCCACTGACGAGCGGACACGTGTTTCGTCCGGCCAATAAGAATTTTACACGTGGAAATTTCCCATTGGTCGGGGCTGTTAACGGGTTATCAGATCCAAAACCCGACCCGATAGCTTAACGGCGTTCCGTTACGATGGATGCCACGTGTCGGTCACCCTTGACGAAAAGCACTTCGCGGACGCGATTTATCGTCATGGAAGTGGACACTTCCGTGATGATAATTTTGGTAATGTCATGGAACACTTCTATGACAGCACAGGTATGACTATCTTGATTTTGTCATAAATTTGTCATGGATGTACATGCATGACAAAAAACGCGACCTACTGTGACAAACACGTATCATCACGGAAGTGTTTTTTTTGTAGTGATGGAAATGCCATAATAGGTAGGTATGGTGGTTGTTTTGAGGAAGATATAAGGAGGTTTATGTGTGATAGAGTGTATCATATCACGGGGTTTGGATGCACCGGCGAAGTTTGCACCAACTCTCAAGGTGAGAAAGGGCAATGCACGGTACCTAAGAGGCTAGAAAATTGCGGAAAGGTAAGTGTGCATATAATCCATGGACTCACATTAGTCATAAAGAACTCTACTTATTGCAAAAATATATTAGCCCTCGAAGCAAAGTACTACTACGCATGCTCCTAGGGGAAGGGTTGGTAGGAGTTAACCATCGCGCGATCCCGACCGCCATACAAAGGAAGACAATCAACAAATACCTCATGCTCCGACTTCGCTACATAACGGTTCACCATACGTGCATGCTACGAGAATCACAAACTTCAACACATGTATTTTTCAATTCGACAATTACTCAACTGGCACAACTATGATATTACCACCTTTATATCTCAAAACAATTATCAAGCATCAAATTTATCATGATATTAATTAAACCAAATTTCCATGCTATTTTAAGATCCTCAAAATAATATAAGTGAAGCATGAGAGATCAATAGTTTCTATAAAACAAATCCACCACCATGCTCTAAAAGATATAAGTGAAGCACTAGAGCAAAACTATATAGCTCAAAAGATATAAGTGAAGCACAGAGTGTATTCTAATAAATTCCAAATCAAGTGTGACTCTCTCAAAAGGTGTGTACAGCAAGGATGATTGTGGTAAACTAACAAATAAAGACGCAAATAATACAAGACGCTCCAAGCAAAACACATATCATGTGGTGAATAAAAATATAGCTCCAAGTAAAGTTACCGATGGAAGTAGACGAAAGAGGGGATGCCTTCCGGGGCATCCCCAAGCTTTGGCTTTTAGGTGTCCTTAGATTATCTTGGGGTGCCATGGGCATCCACAAGCTTAGGTTCTTGCCACTCCTTGTTCCATAATCCATCAAATTTTCACCCAAAACTTGAAAACTTCACAACACAAAACTCAGCAGAAAATCTCATGAGCTCCGTTAGCGAAAGAAAACAAAAGAACAATTCAAGGTACTGTAATGAACTCATTCGTATTTATATCGTTGTTAAACCTACTGTATTCCAACTTCTCTATGGTTTATAAACTATTTTACTAGCCATGGATTCATCAAAATAAGCAAACAACACACGGAAAACAGAATCTGTCAAAAACATAACTAACGCAAACTTCTGGAAATCCAACAAATCTACCAAAATAGGAAGACCTAGACAATTTGTTTATTGATCAGCAGCAATTGGAATCAATATTTTATCACGTTCTGGTGATTTTTAACAATTATTTTCGTGAACAGAAAGTTTCTGGAATTTACAGCAATTTCAAGTAACTATCATCCAAGAAGATCCTATAGGTTAAACTTGGCACAAACACTAATTAAAACATAAAAAGGCATCTAACCAGAGGCTAGATCAAATATTTATTCCTAAACAGATGCAAAAAGCAAAAAAACTAAAAATAAAATTCGGTTGCCTCCCAACAAGCGCTATCGTTTAACGCCCCTAGCTAGGCATGATAGCAATGATAGATCTAAGTACTGCCATAATAATAAGATAGATCATTAAAACTCATTTCATACTCTCTATGTTCGGCAGCAAGTTTTCTTTGTGGCAAGCAAAAGTAATGAAAAGGGCTCAATTTAATGGGACAAAAATCCACAAGATCAACTTTAGGAGGTATAGGTTCCCCCTTCGGCCCTTCATATTGCACAACCAATTCATCATTATAAGCATTCTTTTGATAGAACTTGGTGAGCCTATATTCGAGAGAATATCCTAGATCATTATTTCGAATAGCAAAATCATCATTAAGTTCATAAATTTTATCAACTAGAATATTGGTAGGAACCTTTTTTTCTAAGGTTTTCATTAAAAGCAACATAATCTAGAGATTGAAAACGCATTATTTTCTCTTGATCAAATAAGATAGTTTCTATGGGAGGACGTCCAGCGTCCACCCTATAATGCACAAAGATTTCTTTTGCCTCTTTTATAATAAATCTGAACTCATGAGCCAAAAAGATAGTAGCGCCACGCTTAACAAAAGAGTGCTCAATGTTAGAAAATTCTAGGAAAATCCTCTGTATGCAAGGATGCATGTGCATAAATTGTCTTTCAAGTTCAACTACAAGCATGGCAATAGCTTCTTCAAGACTACTAGTTCTATGAAGAATAGAACTACCCATAGAAGGCAAAGCACCAACACAAGTAAAGAAATCTTGGATAACTCCTTTTCCAATAATGTTACCACTACCAATTCGGAATTTTTTTGTATGTAAGGTAGGGGATTCTTTAGCAGGAGCATCAGAATTTTCCATGATATTATTATTTTTCTTATCGACAATAATTTCCCCAATTTCAGACATAACAGCAGAAAGAGAAAAAGGGAAAAAGAAAGAGGAAGGCGAATAAAACGGGAAGGGTGAAGTGGGGGAGAGGAAAACGAGAGGCAAATGGCAAATAATGTAATGCAGGAGATAAGGGTTTGTGATGGGTACTTGGTATGTTGACTTTTGCGTAGACTGCACGGCAACGGTGCCAGAAATCCTTCTTGCTACCTCTTGAGCAATGCGTTGGTTTTCCCTTGAAGAGGAAAGGGTGATGCAGTAAAGCAGCATAAGTATTTCCCTTAGTTTTTGAGAACCAAGGTATCAATCCAGTAGGAGACCACGCACGAGTCCCTCGCACCTACACAATCAAATAAATCCTCGCAACCAACACGATAAGGGGTTGTCAATCCCTACACGGTCACTTACGAGAGTGAGATCTGATAGATATGATAAGATAATATTTTTGGCATTTTTACGATAAAGATGCAAAGTAAAATAAAAGGCAATAAAAATAGCTAAGTGTTGGAAGATTAATATGATGGGAAATAGACCCGGGGGCCATAGGTTTCACTAGTGGCTTCTCTCGAGAGCATAAGTATTACGGTGGGTGAACAAATTACTGTTGATCAATTGATAGAATTGAGCATAGTTATGAGAATATCTAGGTATGATCATGTATATAGGCATCACATCCGAGACAAGTAGACCGACTCCTGCCTGCATCTACTACTATTACTCCACACATCGACCACTATCCAGCATGCATCTAGAGTATTAAGTTCATAAGAACAGAGTAACGCCTTAAGTAAGATGACATGATGTAGAGGGATAAACTCATACAATATGATATAAACCCCATCTTGTTATCCTCGATGGCAACAATACAATACGTGCCTTGCTGCCCCTGCTGTCACTTGGAAAGGACACTGCAAGATTGAACCCAAATCTAAGCACTTATCCCATTGGAAGAAAGATCAATCTAGTAGGCCAAACCAAACTGATAATTCGAAGAGACTTGCAAAGATAACCAATCATGCATAAAAGAATTCGGAGGAGATTCAAATATTGTTCATAGACACACTTGATCATAAACCCACAATTCATCGGTCTCAACAAACACAGCGCAAAAGAAGATTACATCGAATAGATCTCCACGAGAGAGGGGGAGAACATTGTATTGAGATCCAAAAAGAGAGAAGAATCCATCTAGCTAATAACTATGGACCCGAAGGTCTGAGGTAAACTACTCACACATCATCGGAGAGGCTATGGTGTTGATGTAGAAGCCCTCTGTTATCGATGCCCCCTCCGCGAAGCTCCGGAAAAGGCCCCAAGATGGGATCTCACGGCATGTAGAAGGTTGCGGTTGTGGAATTAGGTTTTGGCTCCGTGATCGGTAGTTTGGGGTGCGAGGTATATATAGGAGGAAGAAGTACGTTGGTAGAGCAACATGGGGCCCATGAGGGTGGAGGGCGCGCCTGGGGGGGTAGGCGCGCCCCCCTACCTCGTGCCCTCCTGGTTGCTTTCTTGACGTAGGGTCCAAGTCCTCTGGATCACGTTCGTTTCGAAAATGACGTTCCCGAAGGTTTCATTCTGTTTGGACTCCGTTTGATATTCTTTTTCCGCGAAACTCTGAAATAGGCAAAAAACAACAATTCTGGGCTGGGCCTCCGGTTAATAGGTTAGTCCCAAATAATATAAAAGTGTATAATAAAGCCCGATAATGTCCAAAACAGAATATAATATAGCATGGAACAATAAAAAATTATAGATACGTTGGAGACGTATCATCTTCTCCCTTGTATTGAATGCTTACAGATTCCAGGTTAGTCCAATGCACGTGCACTATTATTATTATTCACACCGTTTGGCCGTGCGAGTGAAAGGCAATAATGACAATATATGATGGACTCATTGAGATGAGAGAAGCTGGTATGAACTCGACCTATCTTGTTTTTGTAAATATGATTAGTTCATCATTCATGATTCAGCTTATTATGAATGAAGCATGTTTGCAATGATAATTAGAGATTATAGTTGCTCATGCCATGCTTAATTAACTAGGAGTTTATAATGGTTTACCTTGCGCACCAACATGCTATTAAGATGGTTGTGATGTGGTATGATAGGGTGGTATCCTCCTTTGAACGATTCGAGTGGCTTGACTTGGCACATGTTCACGCATGTAGTTGAAACAAAATCAACATAGCCTCCTGAAAGTGCTAGTTATCGAATAGAGGGGGTTGAATAGGCGATTTTTATGAAAGTCTTCGAAACATGGAAGTTTCAAAGACAAATGATAGAAATGATCCTATTGATATGCAGCGGAGGGTAAACTACACTAAGCAAGCCATAGTCAAGTATGCAACGAAGTGAAGGCACGAAGACTAATAGCAGCTAGGTAGTTAGGATCAGGATGGAAGATGGTATGAAGCCAAACAACGATAGTAGTATAACAGTGAAGACAAATAGGTAAGGAAAATAGGCAATGACTTCACAAAGACAAACTTTAAGTAAAGAGAGGGAGAGGATAGAACCAGTCACTTGTTGAGGACACAGAATTTGTTGGACCAGTTCCAGTTGCTGTGACAACTGTACGTCTAGTTGGGGAGGCTGAGATTCAACTCAGAAGACCGCGTCTTCACCTTTATTCCCCTTGAGCTAAGGACACCCAGTCCTTGCCCAATTACTCTGGTAAGTCTTCGAGGTAGACTTCCAAACCTTCACAGACTTCGTTCACCGGCAATCCACATGACTCTTGGATGCTCAGAACGCGATGCCTAACCAGCTGGAGGATTCACAGTCCTCAAGTGTAACAAGTCTTCAGGTCACGCGGACAGAAAGACTTCAGTGATGCCTAACACTCTTTGGCTCTGGGTGTTTGGGCTTTGTCCTCTCTCTCAAATGCTTTGGAGGTGGGTTTCTCTCAAACGACAAAAGTCGTGCACTAACTCTGAGCAACCAACCAATTTATGGTGTTGGGGGTGGGCTATTTATAGCCACTAGGCAACCCGACCTTATTTGTTCGAAATGACGCTAGGTCAGTAAGGAACTGACACGTGTCCAACGGTCAGATTTCAAACACACACGACAACTTTACTTGGGATACAAGCAAAGCTGACTCATCCAGCTTTGGATAAGATTTGCTCTCATTGTCTTCGCTCGAAGACATAGGATTTTGGTTGAGCATCACTTCAGTCACTCTGACTTTGTTCACTGGGACCCCACTTAATAGTACAGTGGTTCCTATGACTAAACAAACAATAAAAGGAAACAACGAAACAACTAAGTCTTCGCACTCCATAGTCTTCACTCAATGTCTTCTCATGTCATAGTCTTCAATGTGAATATCTTCATATACCACCATTATCGTCAATGTCTTTATACATTTTTAGGGGTCATCTCCGGTAGGTAAACCGAATCAATGAGGGACTACTACCTGTGTTATCCCGCAATTCTCACAAACACATTAGTCCCTCAACCAGGTTTGTCGTCAATACTCCAAAACCAACTAGGGGTGGCACTAGATGCACTTACAATCTCCCCCTTTTTGGTGATTGATGACAAACTGGTTGAAGTTTTCAACGGAGATAAAAGTATGTGAAATTTTAAAGATAAAGGTATTGTCTTCATAAGTAGCAAAAGGCTCCCCCTGAAGATGTGCATATAAGTAATTTGCTTTTGGAATGCAAATGCACATGGCAGGTTGTACTTGTGGAGATCCTCTTCAACATATGAAGACAATTCATCATGCATGATTTGATATGACGAAGATAATGACATGCATAATGAGAAATGGACGTCGGCAAAATGACTAAGTGCGGAAGTTGTTATCGCACATGCGGAATTTATCATCGCATCACAGAATAGCAAATAAGTAGCAGACGACCATCAAGTTTAAGTGTTACAACTCAAAGAACCAAATGTATCAAAAGCAAGAGTTGTAAACACTAGGAAAAATATAAAGCAACCGCCTATATGGACCCGCTTGAAGACAATCAACTCATATTCTTCTCCCCCTTTTGTCAGTAAGGACCAAAAAGGTTTGAAGACATAGAGCTTCTACTCATTCCCAGAAGGAGTAGGAAAAGATGCAGGGTCGGCGTCGGGGTTTGGCGGTGCAGTCGAACGTGGTGAAGTGTCGATACACGCTGAAGTCGTAGGTGTTGAAGTAGCATCATCTTGATCATCGATCACTCTGGCATTCACTGTTGCAGCGGAGGAGGAATAGTCAGAGTCTTCAAGAGACGGAGTTCGACGTAGGACAGCATTCCTTGGGGGAGTGGTGTCAAACTTGAATCTTTCAGTGAAGCCATCGTCTTGAAGATCTGCTTCAGCACTGAGCAAAGTCAAACTCTTCCATGACCTCCGACAGGTTTCATGGGTAACAAAGGCATTCTTGGTGGCAAGATTGCGAATGCGATTGACATCTACCAAGAGGCTTAGCGTCTGCCACTTCAGCCAGAAGTGATGCTTATCTTGTTTCTGATGCAGTGCCACAAGAAGTTCTCGGTCATTTAGAACACAAGAGCGCTTCCGAGGCCTTTGAGCGATCGTGCTCTCAGTGGCTTCAGTCTAAGCTCGGTGAGGTAAGAGAGTATTTCCAGCCAATGGATAGACACGAGTGACTGCTTGGACTCCTTCAATGGGTTGCGAGAAGCTTTGGTGATCAGCATTGTGAAGACAAACAGGCTCCTTGGCAAGCTCTGGGTATATGGCTTCAACGGACATATCAACCTTTGGCAGAAAGATCAGATGGTTGTGAGCAGAGGGTTGATAGTTGATAGCTGAGTGTAGCTTGATGAGGCGCATGACCCACGGAGCATAGAACTTGAGGCCAAAAATATCAGAGCCAGACGCAACCAACTGTCTGATAAAGAAGTCTTGAGCATTGAAGCTGATGCCATTGAAGATATAAAAGACCAAAGTCTTCATTGCTCCTTCAAGTTTTGCTGCTGATGAATGTCCTTTGACAGGCCATAGAGTTCGCCTGATGATGTGATAAATGGTGCGGGGCAGATACTCTAGGTCGTCGACAAAGAATTCCTTTGGGTATTCAGTGTCATGTGGCAGAGGCTTCATCATGCTCAAGATTTGGCTCATGTTGGGCTCTGGCTTATGGAAGATACTCTCCAATGCATTGCGGTGAAGCTGACAACCAGGTTCATATAATTATCCTGGAGTGGGCAGGCCGGTAAGCTCTATGATGTCAAAGGCTTTGGCTTCATGATGGACATTGCCTTTCATCCACTCAAGGACCCAAGTCTTCGGTTCCCTGTTGTATCCGTGAATGTGGAGGGTAGCATAAAATTGAAGCAGAAGTTCCTCATTCCAATGCTCCTTGTCAGTCACAAAGTTAAGCAAACCCGCATCATGAAAGCAGTCAAGGGCTTCTTCAAGGAAAGGTAATCCAGCAATGGCTTCATAGTCAAGATGCATATGAGGGAAGATGCGCCCTTGATCATAAAAGAACACATGAATAATAGCTGCGCTGCTGATAGCTCCAGAACCAATCAGATGAGATCCTTGCCCTTGAGTAGGGGTTCTTGGCCCTATCGAAGAAGGTGTTGTGCCCTTTGAAGCCATTAGCATTGAAGGACCCTGGTGAAGTCGCAGTCCCTGGAAACCTAGGCAGTCTTGGCTTTGGCTTCTGAACCTGAGGCCTGTGCTCGACATGGTAATCAAACTGAGGACCAGCAGCAGGTGGAGGAACCAGAAGAGGATATTTGACAGTGATTAGCTGGCCATAGTTGTATGCTTGCTCGATAGTATGTGGCCTTGGAGGCGGAACAGGAGCAGTGGCATTGGCTTCAGGCTGCAGATTGGCATCAGGTGCAGCAGTGGTTCCAGGTGCTATCACCTCAGGAACCACATTGACTTCAGGCGCCACATTAGCTTCAGCCATGACAATGTCATTTGCTTCAGTGCTGGTGTTGGTGGCCGCCTCAGTATTGGTAACCTCCACTTTAGGAGTTGGAGGGTGGGACACGTTCTCCTTGAGAACAACTTGGTTGGTAGGTGTGGCAACACGTGCTTCTTCTTCTCTTGTTTCTTGGTCATCGGCTGATGCAGCCGGAATATCTTCAGCCTCTTTGGTTTCAGACGCAGGGTTGTTCACAGTAGGAGAGGCTTCAGGAAACACTTGGCGTGAAATAGATTGGCGCTCATCTCCTTCTAGAACACTTGACAGATTGACTTGTGGCCTTGGTCCTTTGCAAAGCCTGCGAAACGCTGGCGACGCTTGTGGAGATGGAGTTGGTTGGGCCTCAAAGTCTTCATCGTCAACCACCGGAGTGGTGACCTGTGTTGGGGGAGTAACTGGTGTTTCTTCATCACGTGGGGATTCTTGTGGGTGATCAGCCCATGAGTCATCCTGAGCAATTGGCGTCAACGGACGTCCAATGCTGATGAGTTTACTGTTCCTGAGAACAGGCGATGATACCACATTGTGCTCGATCTGAGGAAGGATTTCATCATCTTCAACATTGTCTTGATGACCAATGTCTTCAGCTGCGGTGGGGTCAATAGCTGGAATGTCTTCAGCTTCAGGAGCCTCTGTGGAAGCAGGCTCATGAACTATCATCTGTCGTTCTTGGTGTGCAGATTCAGGACGAGCAACAGAAATTGGCTCGACTACAAGGGGCTCTGTGGGAGCAGCCCGATCTTTCTTGGTCTTGTGCTTCTTGGTGGGTGGAGTAGCATCAGTGGTGTTCTTGGTCTTGCGCTTCCTGGCCTTGGCTTCAGCTGCCCTTGTCTTCTGAAGCTCTGAAGCCACTGTGGGGACCTTAGGCTTCACGCCTGTCATGCTGGCAGGGAAGGCAATGTGAGGCTCTTCCCGCATGGATGGTTCAGTTTGGTCCACAGATGGCTTGTTCTTCTTGGCAGCCATCCTGGGGTCAATGCCTGGACGCCCAAGAGCCTTTCGCTTCTCTGCTTCATTGTAAGCTTGAACGCACTTGGCAGCAAGAGTCTTCATGCGCTCACGAGAGCCTTTGGCTTCATCACGTTTCTTGTGAAACGCTTCCTTGAGCTCATGCAGCATGACCTTGAATTTCTGAACATCTGCGACATTGAGCTTGGCCATATGCTTCTTGAACTGAGCCTTTTCAAAATCGATCTTGTGCTTCAGCTCAACAATTTTCTGAGCAAGAGCTAGCTCAGGAGCAATGGCGCCATGGAAGGAGACGCTTAGGCCAATTGGAAGTTGCAGATCATCAAAGCTGAGATTGGGGGTGTCAAACCACTCATCAATGAAGTTGTTTAAGACTGCCACGTCAAAGACTGGCAAGTCGTTGAAGATTTCTGCCTCTTGCTTTCTCTTTATCAATTGCTCAAGAGCGTCATCAGCAAGATCGTCGTCACTCGACAGATCAATGGCGTCATTCTCGTTCCTCAAAACAGCAGTAGGAGTCAGAGCAGGACTGGAGGAGTGCATGGGCTTCTTCTTTTTCTTCTCGGTCTTGGAGATGCGAGAGAGATCTTCTGACTGCACACTTGGTGAAGGAGGAGCAGTGGCCAAGGGCTTCACTCGCAAAGCTTTCGATGGAGTGGAAAGCTTCGAAGCCTTCAGTTTCTTATGCTTCTTCAGCTCCGATGGTGCAGGCGCTTCGTCAGAGTCAGCGTCGTCTGCAGGTTGATCCACATCTGCCCCTTGAACCATTATATGAGTGATGAGACCTTCTAAGTTGTAGAAGGGCCCAACTAGATTAGGTTCAGCTTCTTGTGTGCCATCGGCACGTGGAGCAGAGGGGCATGGGTTGAAGTCTAATCCCCAAGACTTTTTGTTTTCCTTGGCCGAGTTCTTGGCAAACTGAAAGTTGCGCTTGAACAGATTGTCATCTCGACACCATAGCAGTGACGATGGGTCGGCATCAGCAGGCTGTGGTCCTCTTACCATGCAAGGATAGAATCCCTAAGCAATGGCTTCAGTTCTGGTCTTGGGTTGAAGATTTTTATAGAGAATATCTCCCCAAGGACGCTTAATAGCATTCTTCTCAGCATACTCCTTGGTAACGAATTTGTACTTGAACCATTGCTTGGCCCAATATCTTCGAATCCATTGGATTCGTGTCTTGCACTGACCATAGCTTTCTTCGGGATCAGTTTTGTATAGTTCATAGAGATCTTCGGGCAGATCCATTGATGTACCCCCACGGCACTGTCTGCCACCCTTCCTTGCTGATTTCTCTGTAGCCATGAAATTTAGACTAAAAGGCTTCAACACTGTCAACAGCTTCCGTCTGCTGGTTAGACATGAACTGGCTTTGGGAGAATTGATGTGACGCTGTAAGAATTCTGCAAATGAATGCAGACTATGAGAACCAAGGGATTCTCCCACTGACATGTACCTGTGACAGCATTAGAGATGCGGGGAAGGGGAAGAGGTCATATGCATTCTCAGAACATTTTGAAGATAAATCAGTTTAGAAGACATTGACCTCATAGCACGAAGACATTCACTTATATGTTGAGAGTTGGTTCCAGATTTGTACGAATCCAAGAATAAGTACAAGTGGGGAATCTAACTATGTGTGAAGCATAAGTGAATATACTAGGCATTGTATGAGACGCACACATGATAGATCTAACTTTGTGGAGGCAGAAACCACTTTTGGTAAAAAGGATGAGTCTATAGGATCGAAAAGACGGTAAAAAGAGGGTTTTTATTTACCACACGATGAACTGCTAGACGGAGTAGAAGTGGATGCCGAGCAGTTCGATCTTCCGTGCCCTAACTTGGCGACGGAAGACACCTATGGCGGCGGCGGAGAAGACGATGTTCGCGGCCGGCGTGAATACGGCGTCGGAGAGGTCGCGGCAGCTAAGGCTTCGTCGCCGGCGTTGTCGAGAGCTAGCGGTGGTGCTAGGGTTTGTCGAGGTGGAGTGGTGGAAGAGGGATTTTGACAGCGATTGGATGTGCATTTATAGGGAAAGAGACGGCACAACGCAATTACGCAGGTGCCCCTGGCGATTCACATCTGAGGGACACATGGCGAACATGCAACATACTTGGAGTTGTCCCACGTTCCCACGCCCGCCTGGACTGTCGGATGGTCGTTCCGGCTTCTCCGGGTTTCAGGCAATAAGAATTGAGCATTTAAAACAGATTTAATGTTTGTCTCTTTATCTTCTGCTGACAAGGACGCAGAGAAGACATTCGACAGTTTCAACAGAATGCATATGATTTGGATAGATAGAGTTTGAGGTAGAAAGCATAGAGAGATTGGGGTCCGATCACATTCACTTAGTTCAAAAGATTCAAAAATGAAGACATAGCTATAAGTGAATGTTGTAGAGAGAGTATATATATATATATATATATATATATATATATATATATATATATATATATATATATATATATATATATATATATATATATATATATATATAAGAATGCAACCAAGTCAACATAGTGAAGATAATCAAGAAGACACGATGATATCGAAGACAAACCAAATGTGAAGACATAGCAAATGTAACGCCATGAGAAGAACACTCCAAATAGAAGAATTTGGTGGTGGCGTTACCCACCGTAAAGGAAGTATTATACCCAGACACGGTGCACAATTATCGTGGTGCTCCGAAGTCAAATTCCGCGTTAATGTATTCACACTCAGAATGTACGTCTTCATTGATTGAAGATATACTATACTTCTTGTGTTGCACATCTAAGTCATCAACATGCATAAGTGTTAGGATGTGTGCCTGATCATAGGACATTTGAGGATTCCAAGATATTTAGCTCACACCGTAACTTGCAAAACCTTTTCTCATCCAAGGGCTTTGTGAAGATATCTGCCAGTTGCTCTTCAGTGTTGACATGTATGATATCAATATCTTCCTTCATGACATGATCTCTGAGAAAGTGATGACGAATTTCAATATGCTTTGACTTCGAGTGCTGAACTGGGTTGTTGGCAATCTTGATGGCGCTTTCATTGTCGCAGTAGAGTGGTACTTGTTTCAGATGGATGCCATAGTCCTTGAGAGTTTGCTTCATCCATAGAAGTGAGCAAAGAAGATCCAAAGAGCAATGTATTCAGATTCAGCGGTGGAGAGTGATACGATTCGCTTCTTTGAAGACCAACAGACAAGGGATCATCCCAGAAAGTGACATGTGCCTGATGTAGACTTGCGATCCACTTTGTCACCAGCATAATCAGCATCCGAGAATCCAACCAGATCAAACTCTGAGCCCTTTGGATACTGAGGGAGTCCCGGACTAGGGGGTGTCCGGATAGCCGGACTATCATCACGGCCGGACTCCAAGACTATGAAGATACAAGATTGAAGACTTCGTCCCGTGTCCGGATGGGACTTTCCTTGGCGTGGAAGGCAAGCTTGGCGATACGGATATGTAGATCTCCTACCATTGTAACCGACTGTAACCCTAACCTATCCGGTGTCTATATAAACCGGAGGGTTTTAGTCCAGGGACGTAACAACAATCATACCATAGGCTAGCTTCTAGGGTTAGCCTCCTTGATCTCGTGGTAGATCTACTCTTGTACTACCCATATCATCAATATTAATCAAGCAGGAGTAGGGTATTACCTCCATCGAGAGGGCCCGAACCAGGTAAAACATCGTTCCCTTGTCTCCTGTTACCATCCGCCTAGACGCACGATTCGGGACCCCTACCGAGATCCGCCGGTTTTGACACCGACATTGTTGCTTTCATTGAGAGTTCCTCCGTGTCGCCACCGATAGGCCCGATGGCTCCTTCGATCATCAACAAGGACGCGGTCCAGGTGAGACTTTTCTCCCGGACAGATCTTTGTGTTCGGCGGCTTTGCATCTGCGGGCCAATTCGCTTGGCCATCCGGAGCAGATCGAAGCTACGCCCTGGCCATCGTGTCAGATTTGGAAGTTTGAACTATACGGCCGATATCTGCGGAGACTTGATCTTCGACGGATTCGAGCCGCAGCAAGCGCGCCGCTTGTCTCGATGGGCATGATCTAGCTCAGAGGCGAACAAAGGCCTCGAGGCCACACCAAGATCCGCTCCGACCCTTAATCCGAGCCGGATTCCCGATCGAGGACGAGTGGTTGGACACCGCCTCGGGGGCTACAATCTCTACGGTGATTGAGCCGAACTCCATCCCTGTCCTTTGCGAAGACCTCGACTCCAGGGTGCTGGACTCCTCTCCGGACTCCGAACCCTCCGCGCCCCTGCCAATCGAATCCGATTGGGCGCCGGTCATGGAGTTCACGGCCGCGGACATCTTTCAGCACTCGCCCTTTGGTGACATCCTGAATTCACTAAAGTCTCTCTCTTTATCCGGAGAGCCCTGGCCGAACTACGGTCAGGAAGGTTGGGATACGGACGGCGAAGAAATTCAACGGCCACCCACCACCCATTTCGTAGCCACCGTCGAAAGCTTACACGACGTGCTCGATTTCGACTCCGAAGACATCGACGGTATGGACGACGATGTAGGAGACAACAATGAACCAGCACCTATAGGATGCTGGACAACAACCTCATCTCATGATGTATACATGGTGGATACACCTAAAGGAAATGAAGACAAGGAACAACGGGACGCTAAGAAGGATAAATCCCTCGAAAAGCAGTCAAAACGGCAACGTAAACGCCGAACCAAGTCCCGCCTCAACAGAGACCCAGCCATAGAGCAGGGCGAACCGGTGGACGACGAACACGCTGTCGAGCAATCGTCCGAACAAGACAACTTGGATAAACAATCTGTCCCCGGCGAAGACAACCGTCTGGACAATCTCACGCCGGACAAACTATTGGAGCAAAATGACCTCCAGAAAAGGCTCGTCGCCACTGCGCGTAGCCTGAAAAAGCAGAAGCGGAAGCTCAAAATAGCAGAAGATGCACTCAGGATAAGATGGAGCAAAGTATTCAGCACCACAGACAAATACGGCAACAGTCGCCGAACAAAGAGCTACCGAAAAGAAAGCTACTGCCTGAATTCGACGAGGAGGCCTTAGAGCCCCCACAATTAAAAAGTAAGAAGGCCACCCGGTCGGATGGACGACCCCACGGCAAAAAGAGAGCGGCGAATGGCGCCGCACACAAGCCAATATGCGATCCGCATAAGGATTCACATCAAAAGGATGGCCCAGTTAGGTCCATCTATGGGCCAAGAAAGCAGGCTCATCAAAGCAATGCAACACTCCAAAATTCCGAAGATCACGGCACACCCAAATATACGGGCGCCGCACCCCCCCTATGTTTCACCGATGAGGTGCTGGATCATGAATTTCCAGCGGGATTCAAACCCGTAAACATAGAGGCATATGACGGAACAACAGACCCTGGAGTCTGGATTGAGGATTACATCCTCCATATACACATGGCTAGAGGAGATGATCTCCACGCCATTAAATACTTACCCCTTAAACTCAAAGGGCCAGCTCGGCATTGGCTTAAAAGCCTCCCCGAAAATACCATTGGAAGCTGGGAAGAGCTCGAGGATGCGTTTCGGGCAAACTTTCAGGGGACCAATGTCCGCCCTCCGGATGCAGACGATCTAAGTCACATAACTCAACAGTCCGCAGAGTCAGCCCGGAAATTCTGGAACAGGTTCCTTACTAAAAAGAACCAAATAGTCCACTGTCCAGACTCCGAAGCCTTAGCAGCTTTCAAACACAACGTCCGAGACGAATGGATCGCCAGACACCTCGGCCAAGAAAAGCCAAGAACAATGGTCGCATTAACAAGCCTCATGACCCGCTTTTGCGCGGGAGAGGATAGCTGGCTAGCAAGATGCAGCACCAGCGACCCAAGTACAATCTGAAATCAGGGATGGAAATGGGAAACCACGGCGCAACAAGGACCAGTGCCGGATTAAAAGGAACGGTCCAAAGAGCGCGGCAGTCAACGCCGGATTCAAAAGCTCACGGCAGAACAACAAAAAACTGCCCCTTAAGGACAATAGCAATGAGCTGTCCAACTTCAACAAAATTTTGGGCAAGATATGTCAAATCCACAGTACTCCCGGGAGGCCTGCAAACCATACCCACAGAAATTGTTGGGTCTTCAAACTATCCGGCAGACTCAACGTCGAACACAAGGGGCTCGACACACCAAGCGAAGATGATGACGAGCACCACAAGCAGAGCCCTGGAAAACAAAAGAATTCCCCACAAGAGGTTAAAACAGTAAACTCACTTCACGTGATCAAAGGGAAAAACAGAGCGGCGCCCACTAAAATACGCGCCGCACATACTATCCTAGCGGAGTACCAACACTGGTTGTCAAAACCAATCACCTTCGACCATCAGGACTATTCCGAAAGTATTCGGAACGCAGGATGGACTGCCCTGATATTGGATCCCATAATTGACGGATTCCAATTTACACAAGTCCTCATGGATGGGGCAGTGACATAAACCTGATATATCAGGACACAATCCGCAGGATGGGGATAGATCCAACCAAAATTCACCATAGAAACACCTCCTTTAAAGGGGTAGTGTCAGGCCCATATGCCCATTGTACGGGCTCCCTACTGTTAGAAGTTGTGTTCGGTTCATCCGACAACTTCCGTCGTGAAAAGTTAGTCTTCCATGTCGCCCCATTTAAAAGTAGCCATCAAGCACTATTGGGACGCTGAAGCTACCGCTTTAACGCAATACCGCATTATGCATCTCTAACACTTAAAATGCCCGGTCCACGCGGCATCATCTCATTAAAAGGGAGTATTAAGTGTTACTCGAGCACGGAAGAACGTGAGACCGCCTTGACAGCCCCACACCTATCCGGCTCCGATAGTCAAAGAAACTGAATAGGTCATTCAAACCCCGGACACGGCTAGACGAGTCCGGCGCCTACTAGCGACATACCCTCATACAAGGGGCTGCATGCATATACAACAAGAGACAATAAATCTCAATTTTCTTCAATATTTCAAAATCGTACTCTGTTTATTTAATGTAAAGTACATTTTTCGCACGATCGTTTTCTTTCAAACTAAGTTCCTCTCTTTTACAGATGAACAACGTGCTACACCCGCCCGAGGATACGCACAACGGAGACACAGCGCAGACGCAGCGAGGGACCCGCTGCAAGGATTCTTTTCAGATTAAGACCTGCGTAAACCTTTTACTGTCTCTTGTTGATATACATCCCCCGGTTCCTTACTATAACCGAGGAGGAGGCTGGCGTTTTGGCATTGGCCGCACCAGAATTTTTGCGCGTACCTGGACACCAGGGGCTTAGGGCAATATTCTGCCCATTTTCATAAAGACCGAATACCTTAGGGAGTATTTGGCGTTTCGAGTTAGGCCTTATATGCATCAGCTCCGAATCATGTCTTTGGTCAAATGTTGGATTGCCGGCTCCGTGTTTTGCTGCCTTACGCCCGCTTTCACGGCTAACGCGGCACCGGAGAACTCTGCGATTGTGCCCGGTTCGCCGGGCGAGCACCTCAAGAGAGAAAGCGAAAAATGACTGTCATGATATAGCGAGAGACTGGTCAACCACTCGATGACTCTTTGGAATGTTTAGGATTCCTCCGCGATTAACGAAGGACGGTTTTGGTCGAGCACATACGCACTTCAATCGGAAGAGTGCGGTGCCCCGTGGGCTATATAGTAGCCCCACCTCGAACTCCTATGGCTAAGTGAAAGTGATAAAGCATTATAGTCCGGTTGCCTGGTTTGCTACTCTATCACCTCCTTAACAGGACCAAGACGTTGGATTAAGTGTGAAAAAGCGCTTTCTTTGCAAACACCCCCGCACTATGTGCGTGGGGGCTGAAGCCAAGGACTGCCATCTTTCAGGTTATATATACATATACATAAACGGCCGCACAGGGACCAGTTTACTACTTGAACGCACAAGTATAAAAAGCTCTTATATTATATTGAAACATTGTTTTCACAAATCATTCATGTCATTTAAACATAATATCCTTCGAGCACCGCGTCTCTATTAAACGAGTGCCCGGCAGGACTTCTTCAAAGTAGTGCTCGGCAGGTACTCGCTTCTGTCGAATCTTGGGATGCAACGTCGGTGGCCTTCATCTCTGCCAAGATGTCTTGACACGGGCGAGCCATCCGCGCCCTCAATACACGCCGATCTCTTCATTGCGTCGTCACGGTACCGCACCAAGGAACTGCTGCACTAAACCAAAATAGCTCTTCGGCTGGGGTCCGCCCGGCCACAAATGAGTCAAGACATGCTTCATGGCAAATCCGGACAATCGATTCAGCTCGGCCCATTCAGCCAACCGATCGGTCAGGCGGAGAGGACGCCCGGACTATGGAATTGCGACCAATATAGCTCTTCCTTCATGTGCCTTCCGACCCGGAAGTGCTCAACCGCGTCCGTGGTGTTCGCCGCCAAGTCCAGATAAGCATCCTCCGAACTCCACAACTTATCCAACTGAGCATACTTTGGATCCGTATATTTCCTCCGCAGCAGAAACGGTTTTCCAGCCGCAATTGCCCCGGCCTGACTCAGCTCCTCCTTGGCAGCTCTCAAAGCCGACTGGGCATTCTTGGATTCGGCGGCGGCCTTTTCGAGCCCTCTTGTTCCGCTTTGACGTTCTTTTCAAGAACCTCGCAGCGCTTCGCAAGTATTCCTCAACTTTTTGGCCATATCGGCCATTTCCTCTTTGCTTCGGCAGTGAGCAGCCCGTTCGGCTTCTAGCTCTTCGGCCGCCTTTAAAGCGGTTGCATTACTATTTCTGGCTTGCTCTTTCACTCGGGTGAGCTCCGCCCACAGCTCCTCCACAGCAGCGGCACCATCTGCATTAAGCATACAAATAGTGAGACATGGGCGTCGAGCTCCCTTACTAGGTGTCCGATAGAAGTCGCATACCTTGTGACTCGTCAAACCGTTTATTGACCAGTAGCGATGTCGCATCCGCCTCGTCAAGTTGCCGCTTTAGTTCGGCATATTCATCGATCCGATGCCACGGACGCCCGCCACCTGTTTAGGAGCGGCGATATGTTATAATCGAGATTTTGATCCTCGGCACGCTGTCCATTTTGACAACATACCGAGTCTCAGGGGCTACTATCTATACAGGGCGCATTCTATATGCATAACTGTTAGAAGGTAAATTATTTTTGCGTACCTCGAACCCCGTCAGTAAGCTTCTGACGGCTTCATGCAATCCGCTCTCCGCGGATGCAATCCTTTCAATCACCGTACCCACTAGAGCACGGTGATCTTCAGAGATAGCCGCTCTCCCGAGCAGATCCTTCAGCTCCTCCGACCGAACACCACTTGGCGCTGGGCCTTCCGGCCCCGCCGGACTTGGGGGAACCCTCTGCGACGACACCTCAGGGTCGTCCGCCTCGCATGAGGGCGAGACAGGTGGGCGTTTGCTCTCCATCATCTCCGGAAGAAGATCCCCAAGACGAGCTCACTGAAAGGGCCGAGGTCCGAACTACAAGGTACAATTTCGGTTATCTTCATAAATAAATGCAGGATGTTCCTTATTTACAAGACCCTACTTTTTACTTACGGCTCATTGAGGGCTGATCCTTGGGGAAATAATGCGGCTGGGTTACTTCCCAGCCGGACTCTCTCGCTGAAGATTCCTTTCCCTCTTTGAGGCCTTGACCTCCGGATCTTCCGGCGGTCCTCTTCTCTCCTCGAAAGGTGGGACTTTAATCCTCCTTCCTTGATAGCCTCCTTCAGAGAGGCAGTTGCTTCCCGCTCCCCTTCGCCTTCTTCAAAAGGCGCGACCTTCAACATCTTGGTCAACATGGGATCCGGCGTGGTCTCGGGAGGGAGCGGACACCTTACCAACTTTGCCTTGGCTATCCACTCCTGCTCAAGAAACGGCTCCTTTAAAGGGCATATATATATATATATATATATATATATATATATATATATATATATATATATATATATATATATATATATATATATATATATATATATATATATATATATATATATGATAAATGAATGAACAGATTGTCCGTTACAGGACTACTTACTTGAGTATCTGGCGATTGCAGCTTAGTCCTGCATCCTCGGCCAGTCCGGACACTTCTCTTGTGATCGAAGAACAGTTTATACATCTCCACAATCGACGTGCACATAAAATTTTGGAGAGCTCGTGGTCCCTCGGATTAAATTCCACACAGGCGGAGGGGGGCGTTTGCAGGCGTAAGACGACGGATCAACATAACTGCGCGCCATCGCAACCAGATTGATCTCTCTTTCCGGAGGTCTCGAATACGGCCCTGCAGCAAGGGAACGCCCTTGGACGGCCCCAGTCGAGCCTTGTAGACCCATGACGCCAGCCCGCTGTGGTGGACTGAGCGGAAGGCGGGGCGCCACCCATTTGGTGCCCCGGGAGCGGTGATATAAAACCACTCCCGTTGCCACAAACCAAGCTCCTCTTGAAAAGAGCCCTCGGGCCACGAAGCATCAGCACATTTGCTTATGACTGCCCCTCCGCACTCTGCTTGCTGCCCCTCGATCATCTTTGGATCCACCTTGAAGGTCTTGAGCCACAATCCAAAGTGGGGGGTAATATGGAGGAAGGCCTCACATACGACAATGAATGACGAGATCTGGAGGATGGACTCCGGATTCAAGTCATGGAAATCAAGCCCATAATAAAACATGAGCCCCCGCACAAAGGGATCCGTCAGGAAGCCTAAGCCCCGACGGAAGTGAGACACGAACACCACGTTCTCGCCGGGCTCGGGAGTGGGAATGACCTGCCCTAGAGCAGGCAGCCTATGCGAGATCTCGCCGGTTAGATACCTGGTGTCTCGCAGCTTTAGCACATCTTCTTCTGGGATGGAGGAAGACATCCATCGGCCGTGCTGGTCGGAGCCGGACATCATCGAAAGTCCGAAGCGCCTGATTCTGAAGCTTTGGGTGTTGGAACTCGAAGCGCGAGGCGAACTCGATGGAGGGTGTAAAAAGAAGAGGGCCTTGGTCTCATTATAAAGAGGTTGAATACCAAGAGCCCACCCCGTGGTCTATTAGGACTCGCCTTCGATAGAGGAGGCGTGCCAACGGGCACGGTTGGGTTACCCATGTCCGTATTGATGAGAATGCCGGAATAAGGGGGGCACGATCTATGCTTTGGTAAGACGTGCCAAGGAAACCGCCTCGCTAAACGCGCTAAGGTGGAACGATAAAAACGATTCACATAGAGGCCTGGCCGTGGTGTGATGTCACGCCGCGGAATACGTCAGCAGATCTGTGCAAAAGTTATTCTCTCTACAGTGGTATGTGGAACTTGTTTTGCAGAGCCAGACACTATCCTTGTGTTCAAAACCTTCTATGAAGTATTCGGAGGAGGAACCCGCCTTGCAATGCCGAAGACAATATGCGCACCAGACTCGTCGTCATTGAAGCCTGGTTCAGGGGCTACTGAGGGAGTCCCGGACTAGGGGGTGTCCGGATAGCCGGACTATCATCACGGCCGGACTCCAAGACTATGAAGATACAAGATTGAAGACTTCGTCCCGTGTCCGGATGGGACTTTCCTTGGCGTGGAAGGCAAGCTTGGCGATACGGATATGTAGATCTCCTACCATTGTAACCGACTCGTGTAACCCTAACCTATCTGGTGTCTACATAAACCGAAGGGTTTTAGTCCGGTAGGACAGAACAACAATCATACCATAGGCTAGCTTCTAGGGTTTAGCCTCCTTGATCTCGTGGTAGATCTACTCTTGTACTACCCATATCATCAATATTAATCATGCAGGAGTAGGGTATTACCTCCATCGAGAGGGCCCGAACCTGGGTAAAAACATCGTGTCCCTTGTCTCCTGTTACCATCCGCCTAGACGCACAGTTCGGGACCCCCTACCCGAGATCCGCCGGTTTTGACACCGACAGATACCATAATCCTAATGTTGGGGTGTAAGCCAAATATCAAAGAATTCGCTTCACAGCTAAGTGATGCGATTCCTTTGGTGCCGCTTGGAATCAAGCACACATGCAAACACTAAGCATAATATCTGGCCTAGATGCACATAAATAAAGTAAAGAACCAATCATGGAGCGGTATACCTTTTGATCAAACTCTTTACCATTGGCGTCAGGACCCAGATGACTCTTTGTTGGCATTGGCGTCGTGTAACCTTTGCAGTTTTGCATTCCAAACTTCTTCAGGCAATCTTTGAGGTATTTCTCTTGAGATATGAAGATGCCATTTCTTTGCTGACGAATTTGAAGACCAAGGAAGAACTTCAGCTCACCCATCATGGACATCTGATATTTCTCTTGCATCATGTGTCCAAACTCATCACTGTACTTCTGGTTGGTGCAGCGGAAGATAATGTCATCCACATATATTTGGCACACAAACAGTTCACCATCATATGTCTTCGTGAAGAGTGTGGGATCCAGGGAACCAGGTTTGAAGCCTTTGCTCCTCAGGAAGTCTTTGAGCGTGTCATACCAAGCGCGAGGGGCTTGTTTGAGGCCATACAGTGCTTTGTTTAGCTTGTACACCATATCAGGGTGTTTTGGATCTTCAAAGCCAGGACGTTGTGCAACATACACTTCTTCTTCAATCTTGCCGTTGAGAAATGCACTCTTCACATCCATTTGATATAGCAAGATATTGTGATGGTTAGCATAGGCTAGCAGTATGCGAATAGCCTCAAGCCTAGCCACAGGAGCAAATGTTTCATTGAAGTCAATCCCTTCAACTTGAGTATATCCTTGAGCAATGAGACGAGCCTTGTTTCTGACAACTTGACCATGCTCATCTTGCTTGTTGCGATATATCCATTTTGTTCCTATTATGTTGTGCTTGCGAGGGTCAGGACCCTTGACAAGTTCCCAGACATTCTTCAGCTTGAATTGTTGAAGCTCTTCTTGCATAGCTTGAATCCATTCAGGTTCCATAAAGGCTTCAACAACTTTCTTGGGTTCAGATATTGAGACAAAAGCAAAGTGCCCACAGAAATTTGCTAGCTATGTTGCTCTTGAACGAGTGAGTGGTCCAGGCGCATTTATGCTATCAATTATCTTCTCAATCTGTACTTCATTTGCAACACGCGGATGGACTGGACGAAGATTTTGCTCTTGCTGATCATTGTCATCGTTGGGAGGATTCTCTTTAGGCTAAGCATTGTCTTCAGGTTGATTAGGTGTAGAAATGATAAGTTCCTCTTCAGGTTGTGCTTCAGACGGCATGATTTCACCAATTCCCATTAGCTTGATAGATTCACTGGGTGGAACTTCATCTAGCACATTTGGCAGGTGCTCTCTTTGCGAGCCATTGGTCTCATCGAACCGTACATCCACAGTTTCAACAACTTTATAGAGAAAGAGGTTGAAGACTCTGTAGGAGTGCGAGTTTTTCCCGTAACCGTGCATAAAACCTTCATGTGCTTTTGGTGCAAATTTTGAAGTGTGATGTGGATCCTTGATCCAGCACGTAGCACCAAATACTCTGAAGTAACTGACATTTGGCTTCTTGCCAGTGAGGAGTTCATAGGATGTTTTCTTCAGAAGCTTGTGAATATAAACACGGTTGATGACATGGCATGCAGTATCAATAGCTTCAGGCCAGAACTTTCTTGGAGTCTTGTATTCAACGAGCATCGTCCGAGCCATCTCAATGAGGGTTCTGTTCTTGCGCTCGATGATGTCATTATGTTGAGGTGTGTACGGAGCTGAGAACTCATGAGTGATTCCCATCATATACAAGTAAAGGTCGAGGCCGGTGTTCTTGAACTCAGTGCCGTTGTCACTCCTGATATGCTTGATCTTGACGCCATAGTTTTTCATGGAACGGTTGGCAAAGCGTCTGAAGACATCCTGCACTTCAGTCTTGTAGAGAATTATGTGAACCCATGTATATCTTGAATAATCATCAACAATGACAAAGCCATAGAGACAAGCAGTTGTAGTGAGAGTAGAGTAGTGAGTAGGGCCAAATAAGTCCATGTGTAGCAGCTCAAAGGGTTGAGATGTCGTCATGATTGTCTTCGAGGGATGCTTGGCCCTAGTCATCTTTCCAGCTTCGCAGGCACCGCACAAGTGATCCTTATTGAACTTGACGCCCTCGATGCCTATGACATGTTTCTTCTTTGCGAGAGTGTGTAAATTCCTCATGCCAGCATGCCCTAGCCTCCGATGCCAGAGCCAGCACTCTGAAGCTTTTGCAAGAAGACATACGGCAAGCTGTGGCCCTGCTGAGAAATATACCATGTATAGATCATCTTTCCGGTACCCTTCAAAGACTAGAGACTTGTCAGATTCCATGAGTCCAAGACAACGATATTTTCCAAATATCACAATCATGTTCAAGTCACAAAGCATTGAGACAGACATTAAGTTGAAACCAAGGGATTCAACAAGCATCACTTTATCCATGTGATGATCCTTTGAGATTGCAACTCTACCTAGACCCAATACCTTGCTTTTACCAAAGGTCAAGAAATGTGATGTGACTCTTGTCAGATGGACGTAAAGTTGAGTCCATGAGAATACTTCGATCACCAGTCATATGATTAGTGCATCCGCTGTCCATAATCCATTCTGAAGCATGAGGTGTCATACCCTACAGTATAGTTAGGGGGATAGGCTTCACCAAGAGTATTGTGAAGCATAAACATTTGACGGGCAAGAGGATTATCAAAGCTCAGATCAAGATTAGGACTGATAGGATGTTTGGCAAACGATTCAGGAACAAAATACATAGTAAGACCATTTTGGGCATTTGATCTTGCGCCCTACAAGATGTTTTAGGTCCCCAGCAATAGCATCAGACGCCTTTGATTTCCGGCTGGAGACCTTGCCCTGCAAAAGAAAGTTAATTCTTCTTAACCACCCACATCTTCAGGGGTGGCTTAGAAGCAATGAGTCTAAGTGCATCATCTGAGAACTTCGGCTTTGGAGCCCTAGCAAATAGCCTTGCAGGAGATGAATGATGCTCATATGAATAAGCAGAAAAGTTCTTAGTCTTATGAACATAGCGGTTTGAAGAAACACGCCATATTCATAAGTCTGAGTATGGTTTCCCGCAAAACATTGGCGTTAGGGTGACTCTGTGAGTCCTCCGTCTCAGATGAAGCCTTTGGGCCATATGAAGCCTTTGGTCTGGATTTGTCGTCTTCCCCGGTGGTGTCATGATGACATTCACCGGAAGATTCTCAAGACAACTTTTGGGAACCTAGATCTTCTTCATAGGTGGCCCATTCCTGCAGCTTAGTACCAATATGCCCGCAAACACTTCACCATTCGATTCTTAAACAGTTTATAGTTTGCATCAAAGGATTCATCAATGATAATAGGGTTAGCATAGGTAAAGCCAGATAAGGTGGATGGATCCACTGAAGGTCCATTTGCAGCAACCCATGTGGTTTTGGGTACTGCAAAGCTTCCGAGAGGAGCCATCAACATTCATTTTCCTCTCAACCCAACACCCTCTTTCCTAGGGTTTCGGTTCAGAATCTGCTTTTTGAGGACATCGCACAGTGTCTGATGCCCTTTCAGACTTTTGTACATCCTTGTTTCAAGCAATGTCTTCAACCTAGCATTTTCATCAGCAATAGTAGTGGCATCCTCAGCAGAGGGGTTAGTTACCACATTAGTAGTTGAGGACAATGCAACAGTGGCAGCAGTAGAACATTCAGCAACAGAGGTAGCGTTGTCACGCTCAAGGCATTTTAGACATGGTGGTTCAAATCCTTCCTGAGCGGAACAGATCTGTTGAGCACGAAGTGACTCATTCTCTTTTTGAAGATCGTCATGAGCCGCTCTCAATTTCTCAAGCTCTTGCTTCCTTTGAAGATAATCATAGGAGAGCTTTTCATGAGTGGTTGAGAGCGTTTCATGACGACTTTCAAGTTCCTGGTACTTAGCATGAATATTTTTTATGTGTTCAACTAAGGACTAAGAACGGGTCATTTCCGCGTCCAACAGGTCATCGCTTTTGTCTAACAATTTTTGAGTATGTTCCATAGCTTTCTGTTGTTCAGTTGCAATTTTAGCAAGTGTTTTGTAGCTGGGTTTGGATTCACAATCAGAGTCATCTTCACTTGATGTTTGAAAGTAAGCATCGCGTGATTTTACCTTGGCACCACGTTCCATGAAGAAATAGGTGGGAGCAGAGTCATCCTTGTCATTAGCTTCAGCATTGGTGACGGAGCCATTGTCTTCCGTGTTGAAGATTGACTTGGCAACATAGGCTGTAGCTAGAGCCAGACTTGCAACACCAGGGTCGGACTCCTCCTCAGACTCCACCTCTGCCTCCTCTGAAGCAGACTCCTCCTCTGAATCCATCCCTTCCCAACAAAAGCATGAGCCTTGCCATATGAGCTCTTCTTATGAGATGAAGACTTGGATGAGGACTTGGAAGAAGACTTTGAGGATTTCTTCTTCTTCTTGTCATCAGAATCATATTCCTTGCTCTTCTTCTTGTTGTTGTTCTCATTGTCCCACTGTGGACACTCAGAGATGTAGTGTCCAGGTTTCTTGCACTTGTGACATGTTCTCTTCTTGTACTCATGAGTGGAAGCTTCATCATTTCTTGAGCTGGATCGTGAAGACTTTCTGAAGCCCTTCTTCTTAGTGAACTTCTGGAACTTCTTCACAAGCATAGCAAGTTCCTTTCCAATGTCTTCGTGGATCATCGTAACTGCAATGATTCTTCTTCAGATGAGGAAACAGCTTTTGCCTTCAAAGCGCGAGTTCGGCCATAGTTGGGATCATAGATATCTCTTTTCTCAGATAGCTGGAACTCATGCGTGTTGATCCTCTCAAGTATATCAGACGGATCAGGTGTCTTGAAGTCAAGGCGTTCTTGTATCATGAGGGCAAGGGTGTCGAACGAGCTGTCAAGTGATCTCAGTAGTGTCTTGACGATTCAAGCTTGGTAATCTCAGTGGCGCCAAGAGCACGAAGCTCATTTGTGATGTCAGTGAGGCGATCAAACGTGAGCTGGACGTTCTCATTGTCGTTTCTCTTGAAGCGGTTGAAGAGGTTGCGAAGAACACTGATCCTTTGATCTCTCTGGGTTGAGACGCCTTCGTTGACCTTGGAGAGCCAGTCCCAGACTAGCTTTGACGTTTCCAGAGCACTCACACGGCCATACTGTCCTTTGGTCAGATGACCACAGATGATGTTCTTGGCAGTAGAATCCAGTTGTACGAACTTCTTGACATCAGCAGGGGTGACACCTTCACCACTCTTGGGAACGCCATTCTTGACAACATACCAGAGGTCGACATCAATGGCTTCAAGATGCATGCGCATCTTATTCTTCCAGTAGGGATATTCAGTTCCATCGAAGACGGGGCAAGCAGCGGAGAGTTTGATTATCCCCGCAATGACATAGCTAAAACTCCGGTGGTTAAACTGAATCACACGTAACAAGGAGTACCTTGCTCTGATACCAATTGAAAGTGCTAGTTATCGACTAGAGGGGGGGGTGAATAGGCAATTTTTATGAAAGTCTTCAAAACATGGAAGTTTCAAAGACAAACGATAGAAATGATCCTATTGATATGCAGCGGAAGGTAAACTACACTAAGCAAGCCATAGTCAAGTATGCAACAAAGTGAAGGCACGAAGACAAATAGCAGCTAGGTAGTAAGGATCAGGATGGAAGATGGTATGAAGCCAAACAACGATAGTAGTCTAACAGTGAAGACAAATAGGTAAGGCAAATAGGCAATGACTTCACAAAGAAAAACTTTAAGTAAAGAGAGGGAGAGGATAGAACCAGTCACTTGTTGGGGACACAGGATTTGTTGGACCAGTTCCAGTTGCTGTGACAACTGTACATCTCGTTAGGGAGGCTGAGATTCAACTCAGAAGACTGCGTCTTCACCTTATTCCCCTTGAGCTAAGGACACCCAGTCCTCGCCCAATTACTCTGGTAAGTCTTCAAGGTAGACTTCCATTCCAAACCTTCACAGACTTCGTTCACCGGCAATCCACAATGACTCTTGGATGCTCAGAACGCGACGCCTAACCGGCTCGAGGATTCACAGTCCTCAAGTGTAACAAGTCTTTAGGTCATGGGACAGAAAGACTTCAGTGATGCCTAACACTCTTTGGCTCTGGGTGTTTGGGCTTTGTCCTTGCAAGGATTTCTCTCTCTCAAATGCTTCGGAGGTGGGTTGCTCTCAAGCGACAAAAGCCGTGCACTAACTCTAAGCAGCCAACCAATTTATGGTGTTGGGGGTGGGTTATTTATAGCCACTAGGCAACCCGACCTGATTTGTCTGAAATGACCCTGGGTCACTAAGGAACTGACACGTGTTCCAACGGTCAGATTTCAAACACACACGGCAACTTTACTTGGGCTACAAGCAAAGCTGACTCATCCAGCTCTGGATAAGATTTGCTCTCATTGTCTTATTTCAAGACATAGGATTTTGTTGAGCATCACTTACCACTCGACTTTGTTCACTGGGACCCCACTTAAGAGTACGGTGGTTCCTATGACTCAACAAAGAAGAAAAGGAAACAACGAAACAACTAAGTCTTTGCGCTCCATAGTCTTCACTCAATGTCTTCTTGTGTCATAGTCTTCAATGTGAATATCTTCATATACCACCATTGTCGGTGTCAAAACCGGCGGATCTCGGGTAGGGGGTCCCGAACTGTGCATCTAGGCGGATGGTAACAGGAGACAAGGGACACGATGTATTACCCAGGTCGGGCCCTCTTGATGGAGGTAAAACCCACGCCCCGCTTGATTAATATTGATGATGTGTGTTACAAGAGTGGATCTACCACGAGATCAAGAGGCTAAACCCTAGAAGCTAGCCTATGGTATGATTGTTGTTCATCCTATGGACTACAGCCGTCCGATTTATATAGACACCGGAGAGGGCTAGGGTTACACAAAGTCGGTTACAATGGTAGGAGATATACATATCCCAGACGCCAAGCTTGCCTTCCACGCCAAGGAAAGTCCCATCCGGACACGGGACGAAGTCTTCAATCTTGTATCTTCATAGTCTTGGAGTCCGCCGATGATGATAGTTCGCTATCCGGACACCCCTAGTCCGAACTCCTCAAGAGCCCTCGAACCAGGCTTCAATGACGATGAGTCCGGCGCGTTGATTGTCTTCGCATTGCGAGGGGTTCCTCCTCTGAATACTTCATAGAAGGTTTTGAACACAAGGATAGTGTCCGGCTCTGCAAAACAAGTTCCACATAACACCGTAGAGAGAATAATTTTTGCACAGATCTACTGACGTATTCCGTGGCTTGACATCACACCACGGACAGGCCTTTATATGAATCGTTTTTTATTGTTCCACCTCAGCGTGTTTAGCGAGGCGGTTTCCTTGGCACGTCTTACCAAAGCGTAGATCGTGCCCCCTTATTCCGGGATTCTCATCAATACGGATGTGGGTAACCCAACCATGCCCGTTGGCCTGCCTTCTCTATCGAAGGCGAGTCCTAATCGACCACGGGGTGGGCTCTTGGTATTCATGCTCTTTATGATGAGACCGAGGCCCTCTTCTTCTTTACACCCTCCATTGAGTTCGCCTCGCGCCTCGAGTTCCAACACCCAAAGCTATAGATTCAGGCGCTTCGGACTTTCGATGATGTCCGGCTCCGACCAGCACGGCCGATGGATGTCTTCCTCCGTCACAGAAGAAGATGTGCTAAAGCTGCGAGACGCCAGGTATCTCGACCGGCGAGATCTCGATAGGCTGCCCTGCTCCAGGCAGGTCATTCCCACTCCTGAGCCCGGCGAGAACGTGGTGTTCGTGGTCCCACCTCCTTCGGGTTTAGGCTTCCAGATGACCCCTTTGTGCGGGGGCTCATGTTTTATTATGGGCTTGATTTCCATGACTTGAACTGAGTCCATCCTCCATATCTCGTCATTCATTGTCGATGTGAGGCCTTCCTCCATATTACCCCCACTTTGGATTGTGGCTCAAGACCTTCAAGGTGGAGCCAAAGATGATCAAGGGCAGCAAGTGGAGGCGGAGGGGCGGTCATAAGCAAATGTGCTGATGCTCCGTGGCCCGAGGGCTCTTTTCAAGAGGAGCTTGGTGTGCAACAGAGTGGTTTTATATCACCGCCCTGTGGGCACCAAATGGGCGGCGCCCCGCCTTCCGCCAGTCCACCACAGCTGGCCGGCATCATGGGTCAACAAGGCTCGACTGGGGCCGCCCAAGGACGTTCCCTCGCTGCAGGCCGATTCGAGATCTCCAGAAAGAGGGATCAATCTGGTTGCAGTGGCGCAGGTTATGGTGATCCGCGCCTTCAGCCCTGCAAACGCCGCCTCCTCCGCCTGGGAATTCAAACCGAGGGACCACGAGCTCTCCAAAATTTTATGGGCACGACGCCCGTGGAGATGTATAAACTGTTCTTCGGATCACAAGAGAAGCGTCCGGACTTGACCGAGGACGCAGGACTAAGCTGCAATCGCCCAAATACTCAAGTAAGTAGTCCTGTAACCGGACAAGCTGTTCATTCATTTATTTCATATATATATGCCCTTTAAAGGAGCAGTTTCTTGAACAGGAGTGGATAGCCAAGGCAAAGTTAATAAGGTGTCCGGCTCCCCTCCCAGAGACCACGCCGGATCCCATGTTGACCAAGATGTTGAAGGTCACGCCTTTTGAAGAAGGCGAAGGGGGGAGCGGGGAAGCAACCGCCTCTACGAAGGAGGATATCAAGGAAGGAGGGATTAAGAGTCCCACCTTCCTAGGAGAGAAGAGGATCGCTTCGGAAGATCCGGAGGTCAAGGCCTCAAAGAGGGGGAAGGAATCTCCGGCGGAGAGTCCGGCGCTGGGAAGTAACCCAGCCGCCTTTATTTCCCAAGGATCAGCCTCCAGCCAGCCGTAAGTAAAAAGAAGGGTCTTGTAAATAAGGAACATCCTGTATTTATTCATGAGGATAACCGAAATTGTACCTTGTAGTTCGGACTTCAGCCCTTCTCAGCAGAGCTCATCTTCGGGGATCTTCTTAGGAGATGATGGAGAGCTAAACGCCCACCTGTCGTGACTCATGTGAGCCGGACGACCTGGAGGTGTCGTCGCGGAGGGTTCCCAAGTCCGCGGGGCCGGAAGGTCCGCGCCAAGTGGCGTCGGTCGGAGGAGTGAAGAATCTGCTCGGGCGGCGGTTATTCCAGAGGATCACCGTGCTCTAATGGGTACGGTGATTAAAAGAATTACATCCGCGGAGAGCGGATTTCATGAAGCCGTCAAAAGCTTACTGGCGGGGTTTGAGGTACGCAAAAATGATGTACCTTTCGACAGTTATGCATATAAAATGCGCTCAGATAGATAGTAGCCCCGAGACTTGGTATGTTCTCAAAATTGACAATGTGCCGAGGATCAAATTTCGATTATAACATATCGCCGCTTCCGTAACAGGTGGCGGGCGTCCGGAGGCCAGCCGACTGCTGAATATGCCGAACTAAAGCGGCAACTTGACGAGGCGGATGCGACATCGCTGGTCAATAAACGGTTTGACGAGTCACAAGGTATGCGACCTCTATGCGGACACCATGTAAGGGAGCTTGACGCCCATGTCTTACTGTTTGTATGCTTAATGCAGATGGTGCCGCTGCCATGGAGGAGCTGCGGGCAGAACTCGCCCGAGCGAAAGAGCAAGCCAGAATTAGTAATGCGGCCGCTGTAAAGGCGGCCGAAGAGCTAGAAGCTGAACGGGCTGCTCACTGCCGAAGCAAAGAGGAGATGGCCGATATGGCCAAAAAGTTAAGGAATACTACCGATCGCTGCGCGGTTCTTGAAAAGGAACGTCAAGCGGAACAAGAGGGCCTAAAGAAGGCCGCCGCCGAATCCAAGAATGCCCAATCGGCTTTGAGAGCTGCCAAGGAGGAGCTGAGTCAGGCCGGGGCAATTGCGGCTGGAAAACCGTTTCTGCTACGGAGGAAATATACAGATCCAAAGTATGCTCAGTTGGATAAATTGTGGAGTTCAGAGGATGCTTATCTGGACTTGGCGGCGAGCGCTGTCGACGCGGTTGAGCACTTCCGGGGCTAGAAGGGGCACAGAAGGGAAGAGCTATATTGGTCGCAATTCCATAGTCCGGAGCGCCCTCCGCCGCGACCGATCGGTTGGCCAAATGGGCCGAGCTGAATCGATTGTCCGGATTTGCCATGAAGCATGTCTTGACTCACTTGTGGCGGACGGACCCCACCAAGAGCTATTTTGGTTTAGTGCAGCAGTTTCTTGGTGCGGTGCAGCAGACGACGCAATGAAGCGATCGGCATGCATTGAGGGAGCGGATGGCTCTTGCCCGTGTCAAGACATACTTGGGCAGAGATGAAGGCCACCGACGTTGCATCCCGTGATTCGGACAGAGGTCGAGTACCGCCGAGCACTACTTTGAAGAAGTTCCGCCGGGCGCTCGCTTAATAGAGACGCAGTGCTCGAAGGATATTATGTTTAAATGACATGTATGATTTGTGAAAACAATGTTTCAATGTAATATAAGTGCTTTTTATACTTGTGCGCTCAAGTAGTAAACTACTCCCTGTGTGGCCGTTTATGTATATGTGTATATAACCTGAAAGATGGCAGTCCTTGGCTTCAGCCCCCACGCACATAGTGCGGGGGTGTTTGCAAAAAAAACGCTTTTTCACACTTAATCCAACGTCTTGGTCCTGTTAAGGAGGTGATAGCGTAGCAAACCAGGCAACCGGACTATAATGCTTTATCACTTTCACTTAGCCATAGGAGTTCGAGGGTGGGGCTACTATATAGCCCCTGGGGGCACCGCACCCTTCCGAATTTCGGGGTGCGTATGTGCCTGGCCGAAAACCGGTCCTTCGTTAATGCGGAGGAATTCTAAACATTCCTGTGAGTCATCGAGCGGTTGACCAGTCTCTCGCTATATCATGACAGTCAGTTTTCAGCTTTCATCGAGGTGCTCGCCGCCGAACCGGGGCACAATCGCAGTAGTTCTCCTGGTGCCGCGTTAGCCGTGAAAACGGAACGTAAGGCAGCAAAACACAGGAGCCGGACAACCCAACATTTGACCAAAGACATGATTCGGAGCTGATGCATATAAGGCCTAACTCGAGACGCTGAATACTCCCTAAGGTATTCGGTCTTTATGAAAAATGGGCAGAATAATGCCCTAAGCCCCTGGTGTCTAGGTACGCGCAAAAATTCTGGTGCGGCCAATGCCAAAGCACCAGCCTCCTCCTCGGTTATATTAAGGAATCGGGGGGATGTATATCAACAAGAGACAGGGAAAAAAGGTTTACGTAGGGTCTTAATCTGAAAAGAATCCTTGCAACGGGTCCCTATTGCACGTCTGCGCATGTGTCTCCGCGCAGCCGTATCCTCGACGGGTGTAGCACGTTGTTCATCAGAAAAGAGAGGAACTTAGTTCGAAAGAAAAGGGTCGTCGAAAGGTGTACTTAATATTAAATAAACAGAGTACGGTTCGAGGAATTAAATAAAATTGAGCTTTATTGTCTCTTGTTATACATGTATGCGGCCCTCGTATGGGGGTATGCCGCTAGTAGGCGCTGACTTCGCCTAACCGAGTCCGGGGTTTGAATGACCGATTCAGTTCTTTGCCTAGCAGAGCCGGATAGCTGTGGGGCTGTCAAGGCAGTCTCCGTTCTTCCGTGCTCAAGTGACACTTAATACTTCCTTTTAACGAGATGATGCGCGTGGACCGGCATTTTAAGTGTTAGAGATGCATAATGCGGTATTGCGTAAAAGCGGGCAAAAGTTGTACGCCTCAGTAGTGCTTAAGGGCTACTGCTGAATGGGGCGATGGGGAGTGAGCTTTCCGCGACGGGGGTTGTCGGATGAACTGAACACAACCTCTAGTGGTACAGAGCCTATATAATAAAGAAGGCTGGCGCCATTCCTTTGAAGGAAGTGCTGCTATAGCTAATTTTGGTAGGTTCTATCCTCATTATGCGGACGGTGTCCTAGTATGGCAGTGTGCCTGCTGTGTGTTATCACATGAAGTGAGTTCACTGTTTTGACTTCTAGTGGGAAAGTCTTTTGTTTTCCGGAGTGCTGCTTTTGGGTTTCGTCACTTTCACTTGGTGTGTCGAGCCCTTGTGTTCGGCGTTAAGTCGGCCGGACTGCTTGAAGACCCAAAAATCTGTGGGTATGGTTTGCGTGCTTCCGGAGGTACCATGTATTTGACACAGTCTATCCAGAATCTTGTTTAGGTTGGATAGCTCGTCACTGTTATCCTTTAGGGGCAGTGTTTTCTTGTCAGGGCCGAGAGCTTTTTAATTCGGCGTTGACCGCCGTACTATTTGGGCCATTTTCTTTATTCCGGTGCTGATCTTTTCTGCGTCGTGATTTCCCATTTCCATCCCTGATTTAGGATGTACTCGGGTCGCTGGTGCTGCATCTAGCTAGCCAGCTGTCTTCCCCTGCGCAAAAGCGGGTCATGAGGCTTGTTAATGCGGCCATTGTTCTTGGCTTTTCTTGGCCGAGGTGTCTGGCGAGCCATTCGTCTCGGACCTTGTGTTTGAAACATGCTAAGGCTTCGGCGTCCGGACAGTCGACTATTTGGTTCTTTTTAGTAAGGAACCTGTTCCAGAATTTCCGGGCTGACTCTCCGGCTGTTGAGTTATGTGACTTAGATCGCTCAAGGTCCGGAGGGCGGACGTAGGTCCCCTGAAAAATTGCCCGAAATGCATCCTCGAGCTCTTCCCAGCTTCCAATGGTATTTTCGGGGAGGCTCTTAAGCCAATGCCGAGCTGGCCCTTTAAGTTTAAGGGGTAAGTATTTTACGGCGTGGAGATCATCTCCTCTAGCCATGTGTATGTGGAGGATGTAATCCTCAATCCGCACTCTGTGGTCTGTTGTTCCGTCAGATGCCTCTATGTGTTACGGGTTTGAATCCCACTGAAATTCATGATCCAAAGACCTCATCGGTGAAACATAGGGGTGTGCGGCCTATATTTGGGTGTGCCGTGGTTTTCGGAATTTTGGCGTGTTGCATTGCTTTGACGTGCTTTCTTGGCCCATAGATGGACCTAATCGGGCCATCCTTTTGATGTGAATCCTTAGGAGGATCGCATATTGGCTTGTGTGGCACCATTCGCGCTCTCTTTTTGCCGTGAGGTCGCCCATCCAACCGGTGGCCTTCTTGCTTTTTAATTGTGGGGCTCTAAGGCCTCCTCGTCAATTCAGGCAGTAGCTTTTTTTCGGTAGCTCTTTGTACGGCGATCGTCGCCGCACTTATTCATGGTGCTGAATACTTTGCTCCATCTAATCCTGAGTGCATCTTCCGCTGTTTTGAGCTTCCGCTTCGCTTTTTCAGGCTACGTGCAGATGGCGACGAGCCTTTTTCGGAGGTCATTTTGCTCCAATGGTTTGTCCGGCGTGAGGTCGTCCGGACTGTTGTCTTCGCCGGGGACAGATTGTTTATCCAAGTTGTCTTGTTCGGACAATGACTCGATAGCTTGTTCGTTGTCCACCGGTTCGCCCTGCTCTATGGCTGGGTCTTTGTTGAGGCGGGACTTTGTTCGGCATTGCCGTTTTGACTGCTTTTCGAGGGATTTATCCTTCGTGGCGTCCCGTTGTTCCTCGTCTTCATTTCCTTTAGGTGTATCCACCATGTATACATCATGGGATGAGGTTGTCCAGCATCCTATAGGTGTTGGTTCATTGTTGTCTCCTACATCGTCGTCCATACCGTCGATGTCTTGAGTCGAAATCGAGCACGCCGTGTAAGCTTTCGGCGTGGCTATGAAGTGGGTGGTGGGTGGGCATTGAGTTTCTTCATCGTCCGCATCCCAACCTTCCTGTTAAGTAGTCCGCCAGGCTCTCGGATAAAGAGAGAGACTTAAGTGAATTCAGGATGTCGCCAAAGGGCGAGTGCTGAAAGATGTCCGCGGCCGTGAACTCCATAACGGGCGCCCAATCGGATTCGATTGGCAAGGGCGCGGAGGGTTCGGAGTCCGGAGAGGAGTCCGGCACCCTGGAGTCGAGGTCTTGGCAAAGGACAGGGATGGAGTTCGGCTCGATTGCCATAGAGATTAAAGCCCCCGAGGCGGTGTCCAACCACTCGTCCTCGATCAGGAATCCGCCCGGATTAAGGGTCGGAGCGGATTCAGTGCGGCCTCTAGGGCCACCGCTCGCTGCAGAGCTAGATCATGCCCATCGAGACAAGGCGGCGCGCTTATTGCGGCTCGAATCCGTCGAAGATCAAGTCTCCGCGGATATCGGCTGTATAGTTTAAACTTCCAAATCTGACCGACGGCCAGGGCGTAGCTTCGATCTGCTCCAGATGGCCAAGCGAATTGGCGCAGCGATGCAAAGCCGCCGAACACGAAGATCTGTCCGGGAGAAAAGTCTCACCCGGACGCGTCGTTGTTGATGATCAAAGGAGCCATCGGGCCTGTTGGTGACGCTACGAGGAACTCTCAATGAAAGCACCAATGTCGGTGTCAAAACCGCGGATCTCGGTAGGGGGTCCCGAATCTGTGCGCCTAGGCGGATGGTAATAGGAGACAAGGACACGATGTTTTACCAGGTTGGGCCCTCTTGATGGAGGTAAAACCCTACGCCCCGCTTGATTAATATTGATGATGTGTGTTACAAGAGTGGATCTACCACGAGATCGAAGAGGCTAAACCCTAGAAGCTAGCCTATGGTATGATTGTTGTTCGTCCTATGGACTACGGCCGTCCGGTTTATATAGACACCGGAGAGGGCTAGGGTTACACAAAGTCGGTTACAATGGTAGGAGATCTACATATCCGTATCGCCAAGCTTGCCTTCCACGCCAAGGAAAGTCCCATCCGGACACGGGACGAAGTCTTCAATCTTGTATCTTCATAGTCTTGGAGTCCGGCCGATGATGATAGTTCGGCTATCCGGACACCCCCTAGTTCGGAACTCCCTCAACCATTGTCGTCAATGTCTTCATACATTTTTAGGGGTCATCTCCGGTAGGTATACCGAATCAATGAGGGACTACTACCTGTGTTATCCTGCAATTCTCACAAACACATTAGTCCCTCAACAAGGTTTGTCGTCAATACTCCAAAACCAACTAGGGGTGGCACTAGATGCACTTACACCTCCACGATATTTATGTTCACGATGATTTATATCCTACTCATGCTTGCACTCATCATTTATTAATCTTAATGCATGTTCATGACTGTTGTCGCTCTATAGTTGGTCGCTTCCCAGTCTCTTTCTAGCCTTCACTTGTACTAAGCGGGAATACTTCTTGTGCATCCAGTTCCATAAACCCCAAAGTCATTCCATATGAGTCCACTGTACCTTCCTATATGCAGTATTTACCTGTCGTTCCAAGTAAATTTGTATGTGCCAAACTCTAAACGTTCAAATAAAATTCTGCTTTGTATGCTCGAATAGCTCATGTATCAACTAGGGTTGTCTATATCTTCCATGCTAGGTGGGTTATTCTCACGAGGAGTCGACTTTGCTCCTCATTCACGAGAAAATGGCCGGTAATCGGGATGCCCAGTCCCATGCTCAAATCAAAATAATTGCAAACAAAACTCCCCCAGGATTGTTGTTAGTTGGAGGCACCCATTGTTTTGGACAAGCCATGGATTGATGTTTGTTGGTGGTGGGGGAGTATAAACTTTACCATTCTGTTTGGGAACCGCCTATAATGTGTGTAGCACGGAAGATATCGAGATCTCTTGGTTGTTATGTTGACAATGAAAGTATGCCACTCAAAATATTATTTATCTCTATTTCAAAACTCGAGCTCTGGCACCTCTACAAATCCCTGCTTCCCTCTGCGAAGGGCCTATCTATTTACTTTTATGTTGAATCATCACCCTCTTATTAAAAAGCACCAGTTGGAGAGCACCGCTGTCATTTGCATGCATTGCTATTAATTTACATTGAGTATGACTGTGACTGGATCTCTTTTACCATGAATTACAATGTCTAGTCAGTCCTTGATCTTCAGGGGTGCTCTGCATTTATGTTTTGCGGTCTCGGAAAGGGCTAGCGAGATTCCATCTTGTTATATCATGTTATGATTGTTTTGACAAAGTGTTGTCATCCGAGATTTATTATTATTGCTCGCTAGTTGATTATGCCATTGATATGAGTAAATATGAGACCTAAATGTTATTGTGAATATGGTTAGTTCATAATCTTTGCTGAAAACTTGAATGATGGCTTTACATATTTGCAACAACAAGATCAAACAGAGTTTGTAAAAGTTTTTCTTTATCACTTTCAGTTTGTCAACCGAATTGCTTGAGGATAAGCAAATATTTAAGCTTGGGGGAGTTGATACATCTCCAATGTATCTACTTTTCCAAACACTTTTTCCCTTGTTTTGGACTCTAACTTGCATGATTTGAATGGAACTAACCCGGACTGACGCTGTTTTCAGCAGAACTATGGTGTTATTTTTGTGCAGAAATAAAAGTTATATTGGTTCATATTGTGCAGAACTGCCCAGACTGACTCTAACTTGTATGATTTGAATGGAACTAACCAATAGCGGAACCTGGATGCTCATATTGGTTCCTACATATTCTATGAAGATCTATATCGGTCAAACTGTAATGACAACATACGCTATTCCCTTTGTCATCGGTATGTTACTTGCCCGAGATTCGATCGTCGTTATCTTCATACCTAATTCAATCTCGTTACCGGCAAGTCTCTTTACTCATTCTGTAATGCATCATCCCGCAACTAACTCATTAGTCACATTGCTTGCAAGGCTTATCATGATGTGCATTACCGAGAGGTCCCGGAGATACCTCTCCGATACTCGGAGTGACAAATCCTAATCTTGATCTATGCCAACCGAACAAACACCTTTGGAGATACCTATAGAGCATCTTTATAATCACCCAGTTACGTTGTGACGTTTGATGGCACACAAGGTATTCCTCCGGTATTCGGGAGTTGCATAATCTCATAGTCAAACGAATATGTATAAGTCATGAAGAAAGCAATAGCAATAAAATTTAATGATCATTATGCCAAGCTAACGGATGGGTTTTGTCCATCAGATCATTCTCCTAATGATGTGATCCCGTTCATCAAATGACAACACATGTCTATGGTTAGGAAACTTAACCATCTTTGATTAACGAGCTAGTCTAGTAGAGGCATACTAGGGACACTGCGTTTTGTCTATGTATCCACATATGTATCAAGTTTCCGGTTAATACAAATTTAGCATGAATAATAAACATTTATCATGATATAAGTAAATATAAATAACAACTTATTGCCTCTAGGGCATATTTCCTTCTAATAGATCGACGATGGCCTCAGATTAATTCTAACAAGTGGTATCATGAGCAAGGTTCGATTTAAGGACGTGGATCGTTGATTTAGAGGAGAGCGATGGAGATCGGCTGCAGATGAAGCACTGTGTATGTGCAAGACATCCGCAGCTATCGGAGATTGTCGCGACGTAAAGCAATCGGAAGGCGGTAGCGGCAGCGGGAGCTACATATATGACATGTTTCCTAGGCGAGATCTCAACGAGATCAATAGCAGATCGAATCGATCGACGCGTGCGGCAGGCTGGCTCGCGAGGCTTGCAAGGCAGGCCGAGTCGAGGCGATGGTGTGTGCCGCACGACACCGCGTGGCAGGAGTTCTGGAGAGCTCATAACCGGGAGCTCCTATAGGGCGCCTTCAGCGCCACTGAACACAATTGGCGCCCACTGCAGCGCCCTTCTGGGCCGGCCCACTATCACGAAGCGCCAACGTAAAAACACTAAAAATGTTGCTGCGGTGCAAGATACGACATATAGATTATACCGTGGAACTATTAAGAAACAACGTAAGCCGCACTGCTCCAAAAATAAAAGCCGATGGACAATAAAAAGAAGTTCCACAAATTTTTTTAAAAAAAGGTTCATGTATTAAAAAACCTTCACTCATTTCAGGAAAAAGTTCACGGATTTGAAAGTTCATGAAATTTTAAAAAGGTGACTAATTTAAGGAAATTTCACGGATTTGAAAAAGTTCAACATTTAGAAAATGTTCACGAAATAAAAACATAGATCAAGTAAATTGAAAAAAATCATCAAATTTTCTATAAGTTCATGAATTAAAGTTCACAACCCTCAAAATTAGTTCACGATTTAAATAAATCATTCATTTTAAAAGAAAATTATCAAAAATGAAAAAAGGTCATCGATTTTGAAAAACTTCATCCAAAAAGAAAATCAATTTTGAAAAAAAAAATTGCATTGATTTTGGAAAAAAAATCATCAAAAATGAAAAAGAGTTCATCGATTTTGAAAAAAGGGTTCATCGAATTTGAAGAAGAGTTCATCGATTCTAAAAAGGTTTATCAATTTTAAAAAGAATTCATCGAATTTAAAAAAGAGTTCATCGATTTCAAAAAAAAGTTCATTGAATTTGAAAAAAGTTCATCAATTTTGAAAAGTTAATCTAATTTGAAAAATAGTTCATGAAATTTTTAAAAAATCATTTTATTTAGAAAAGTTCAATGAATTTAAAAAAATCATCGATTTTGATAAAAGTTCATTCAATTTAAAAAATCATGAATTTGAAAAAATGTTCGCACATTCAAATAATAAGAAAAGAAAAGAGAAAAGGAACCAGGAAAGAAAAAACGCCTAGGTAATCTGGTTTGTTCCCTCAAAAAAAAGTGAAATCTGGTTTGTGGGGCGCGGCCTAGGTAAAAAAAAAGGAGGGAAAAGGTTAATAGACAGAAAATGTACGGTGTCCTGCTGGTCAGTGCGCTGCTTTCTCAACCGAGATATCGCGAGTTCGAGACCTAACATTTGAAAAACTATTTTTACTGCAGTTTTGAACAAAAAGAAAAGGATTGTGATATTTGGCACATGTGTGACAGATAGCAAAACTACCACACACCTCGTTTCTTCCATATAATTACATGCATGCATGTATTACAGTGACTCAATCTTCATTCACGCTCTTTCCTTCCTCTAATTACGGGCATGCACTAGATGGCAAAAAAACGGATGTCATCATAGATTCTCCCATATTCCAAAAATTCAAAATATTTTGTAGCTCAAACCGTCAGTCCGATGCAAAAACCGTTTTCATCTAAAAGATTCCTCGCGACGAGATCTTCGAAACTAGATCTCATGTTGGTATGTTCCGACAACTTTTTTTGGGGTCAAAAGTTACCACGCGTGGTGTACATAAATTACCACGCCTATTCTACGCAATTTATCATAATATTTGCACATAAATTACCAGGGGCATAAAAATGGTTTTTCCACCTTTCACCACATACACATGCATATGTTTGCACTAGAGGAAAAAAGCTTACATCATCCTAGCTTCTTCCTTAATATAAAATTCAACTTTTTTGTGGCTCAAGCCGTCGGTCCGATGTGAAAACGGTTACCAGGGTTATGTTTTTCAACAAGTATTTCCCCTTGGTAAAAGTTATCACGGTGTTTGTATGTAAGTTATTGGGTCAAAAGTTACCAACCGGGAGGTGTGCAACTTATTATGCTACTTTCACATAAGTTACCGGAGGTGTGTTTTTCAACAACTACCTTTTTCCCCTTGGTCAAAGTTACCGCGGTGTTTTTACGTAAGTTACCGGTTATGCAATTTCTACATCATCGTGCTATTCTCACATAAATTACCGGGGGTATATTTTCAACAACAACTTATTCCATTGGTCAAAGTTACCACGGTGTTTTGTACATAAATTATCGGGTACACGGTTCATATATTACCGTGCTATTTTCACATAAGTTACTGTGATTGTGTTTTTCAACAACCTTTTCCCACTTGGTCAAAGTTACCAGGATGTTTGTATGCAACTTGTCGGGTATGCAGTCTGATTATTACCGTGTTATTTTCACATAAGTTATTGGGGGTATTTTTCAACAAATCCACCCCACCCCCCTAAGTTACCGTGGTGTTTGAAAGTAAGTTATTGGGTATACGGTTCATTTATTACCGTGTTATTTTCACATAAGTTATCGGGGGTATGTTTTTCAACAATTTTTTTGCCTCCTTGGTCAAAGTTATCGTGTTGTTTGTATGTAAGTTATCGGATATGTAGTGCGTAAATTACCATGCTATTTTCACATAACTTACCGGAGTTATGTTTCCAACAACTTTTTTCTGGGGTAAAAAATTACCATGGTATTTGTATGTGAGTTATCAACTCACTTTTGTGTATATTAGCATGCTATTTACACATAAGTTACCAAGGGTATGATTCAACTTCTTTTCTGGGTTAAGAGTTACCACCTTCGTTTATATGTAAGTTATCAGATAAGTAATGCTTAAATTATCATGATATTTACACAAAACTTATCGATGGTATGTTTTCAATAAAAAAATCCCACAGGTCAAAGTTGTCATGGTGTTTGTGTATAATTTATCAGAAATGTACTGCATAAATTATCATTCTATTTACATAGAAGTTATCGTGGTGTTTTTATTTAGAAAACTCTAGTAAAATTTAGCATGGTGTTGAAAGTAAGCTATCAAGTTCGTAGTGCGTAAATTATCATGAAACACTGACAGAAGTTACCGGGTATGTTCCAACAACTTTAAGAATGTTTTTATTCCTAGGTCCATAAAGTTATTTGGTCCAGTCTGCATAGGTTAACGCACCAGCGGTAATTAAAATTACCATGTTGTTTACCAAAAATACAACACACCACCACCCCCGATCAACAACTGATGATCTCTGTCTCCTAACAGGCAAACTCCTTTTTTTGCAGGGGACCTAACAGGCAAACTCAACTCCAAGATAGAGAAAAAATAATGCAGGCGGGATCTCAAGAGAAATCTAACCATATCCCTCAAACTTTCTGCAAAAACACCTAGGGAAAGAACCTTCGGCAGATCAAAGAGGCTCGCACCAATACACTCAAGTAAAGTAATATGTATTTACATTCTTCAGTGGATGTTGCCGCTGTGATTTCCTCTCTTGCATTCTTGACAATTCTTTCTCTTTGACACAATGTTACATGCAGTTCTGGCTGATTATCTTACATTCTTGATTATTATTTCTCTTTGACACATGTAAAGGCGTTATCGCTCATAAAAGCCCTTTCTAGACCTTCAGTTATCCAAATAATATTTGGCAGTCAAACATTCAACGGACCGAACCAGAAGCTAGCCATACGTGGCTGTAATGTTGTAGCAAACTAGCAAGACGAAGCTCCGATCCAATGGTGATGATGTGGTCAAAAAAGAAAAATCTTTACACAAATCGTTGACACACACAGATAACTGAACTCAACTTACCTTCCGGATGGACAGGCGCTTCTGTGGGGGTGAATGCGAACAGGATCCTCCCTTGGGACCTGGAGAATTCTCCATCAGACTTTGCGAGGATCCTGCAAAACTAAGCATACCAAGCAAGCGCGGGTGTGCAGTGGTGCAAACCACCGGCTGCTATCGCAAACACTAGGGAAGGGGGAATGCTCACCACACCCAACTCGCATCTGCACCACCTAGAGCAAGAGAAGGCAGGGTGGAGTGCGGCGGAGCTCAGCTCGGATCATCGGCGGCGGCTGGTTCGCCGGAGCGACGCGGACACGGTTGGGCGTTGAAAGGAGTACAGAGGGAGGCCAGGAGGCGAAGCTGCATCCGCGCGAGCTCGGGCGTACAGAGAGGAGGGAGGAGATGGAGAGGAAGAAGGGAAGGAGAAGGGGCTGACGCGGGCAGGGACGCCGCTGCTGGCACGGCCGGTCCCGAGCGCATCGCGCAGGTGCACGAAGCCTTCCTGGAGGCGCGAATGGAGCGGGCGAGGGAGAGAGATAACACGGTGCTGCCACGTGGGATCGATCATGTCCGCTAGATTCAAGACGGACCTTGATGAGATCGTGTGGCAGTTTTGCAATCTGCCACACGGTTGCCAGATACATATTTCGAAAAGAAAAAAGAAACGTTCTGATCCGGCGCGGCGCTGGGTACGCTCGTTTGCGGTTACTGAATAAACGGTGCTTAAGGCGCCCATTAGGAAATGCCCTCCTAACCGGCGCCTTCTGCGCAGGTTACGAGAACGGGCGCTTATGTGGCTCCCGTCATGGGCCGGCCCAAAATAAAAACGTGCGAGCACTGGTTCGTTTCGTTTTTTCTGATTCAATCGTTTTACTCAGTTTCGAGTTAATTGGTTGTTGTTGAACGCTGGTAAGTTCAACAGACCATTGACTTTTCAAAAAAGGTTCACAAAAAACAAGAACAAATTTCAATAATAACGAATTAAAAAACAATTCTTCAAAATCCCAAAAAGTTCAATTTTTAAAAACAAAACACAAAATTTTGAAAGTACACAAATTTTAAAAAAGTTCAATGAAATTGAAAAAAGTTCATCAATTTAAAAAAATTCTTCGATTTTGAGAAAAAAAGTTCAATGACTTTCAAAAAAAGTTCTCAGTTTTGAAAAAGGTTCACAAACTTCAAAAAAAGTTTATCGAATTAGAAAAAAATTCCATCGAATTTGAAAACAGTTCATCGACTTCAAAAATAGTTCACCAAAATTTGAAAAAAAATCACAGAATTTGAAAATAGTTCACCAATTTTTCTAGAAAAATCACCGATCTATTACCCCTACTAGCAAAAGAGCCTGTGTGTTGCAACGGGAGAAAAATCACGAAACACACTCTTAACTGAACAATCATTCAAGACCACAATAGGCCCATCTCCTTTATTTTAGCGAAGCATCATATTTGTGTTGCCGCTTATCCTTCTTTTCACCCTCGCCGGCGATGGCCTTAGTGTTCACACAAACCAAAACGTGTTTGAATGTGGTTAACCCTAAGACGTCCCTCTCTCCTCCCTCTCCTTCTCTCTCTCTCTCTCTCTCTCTCTCGCTTTCTCTCACACACGCGATGAGAAATCTGTACGAAAGAAAAATGGATCGTGCGCTATAGTTATAAGTTTTCTTCCAAAATAATATCTAAAAAATATTTAACAGGTACAATTAACATCATATTCAGATTTCACACATTTTTCTAATCAAATTTCATATATAACATGTTAAAATCAAAGTTACGGTTTAAAAGATACGTATAATTTAGAAAACCATTTGTTTGACTTAAATATCTTTCAAAATACTCCCTCCTTCCCAAAATATAAGGCGCGATTGACTTTGCACGGTCTTTGATGCACGACTTTGACCACTAATATATACTCCCTCCTTCCCAAAATCTTAGGCATATAAGCTTTCGCATGCAATTCCATAATTTAAGGCGCACATGCCTTTTTCTCTCATTCAGTTAGAGCCATCACCAACGAGTCCTAATTTTCTGGAAAGGCAAACAAATCGCAACATGTGTCTCTCGTGCAGTTAGCTCATAGCGCCCTCTTCGTTTGAGATTGGATCGCTTAAATGAACCTACGCTAATTTTCGTGCTGGATCTAATACGCCTAACATTATGGGAAGGAGGGAGTATTAAAGTACATGAAATTGAATATGTATAAATGGCATCGTTGTATTTGTCTTACAAAACAGTTTTATTCCATATGTCCATATAGTAATTTTATAGAGATGCAATACGTAAAAATCACAGTCAAAGTTTTGCAACAAAGACCAAAAAAATCAATCCACGCCTTATATTTTGGGAAGGAGGGAGTAATATTTATAAATAATTAACAGGTTAAAATAATCTTATATTCATATTCTACATATTTTTATATAACATGTTTACATCGGAGTTATGGTTTAAAACATATGGATGGTTTAGAAAAGCATTTGTTTGACTTAAATATGATCCGCGGATGGGATACCTAAAAAGTCAGGGGGGTTTCGAAAAACTGTAAAATAACGGTTTGATATGACTTACATCGGGACTGCTGGTTGATTTCATGAAAACGCGGGGGCTTTTTGGCAAAACGGTGTGACGGACGGGCAGAAACCCTACGTGCTTAGGGCAGAGAACCAAATTATCCTATTCATCGAAACCTGCAATCCGATGGTATGCATCCCTCTAGCATACTAAATGTGTTTTATGCTTTAATTACTCACCATGCCATTGGGTTAATCCATCGATCTGACCTCGCTGCCGTTCGAAAAAAACAAAACTGCCAACAACGAACCCACGCCCCCGCACGACCTCTCGCGCGCGCGGGGGGACGTCGTTCTCTCCTCCCGTGTCTGCTTGCCCAACATCGTGGTGCAACATGGGTGCCATCCAGATCGAGCATGGGGCACGGGCATGAGAGGCGCCGCGCTCCTTTCCGTGCACCGGTCTGCTGAGCTCGAATCGTCTGCCCGTGGCCGCAATTTCCAGGCGTCTTCTGCTTCTTCTTGCTTTGGATCCCTAGCTAGCGAGTCCGTTTCTTCCTCCGAATTTCTCTGCATTCACTAGGAAGCAACACTTTGATTTAGCTGTAGCCAATACAGATGGTGGGTGGTACAGATCACTAGCTAGCCGAGTCTGCCTCTTCCTCTGAATTTCTCCTCGTTTACTAGCGAGATATAGTGCGATTCTAGAAAAACGTATTAATGAGACGAAGCTTGTGATTTCTGAAGTAAACAATACGGGCTAGATTTCACTCCAATTTCTTGTGCAAATTTCATTTTGATACATGTAGAGCAGCGGCGACAGCTCGGACACAACGGGCTTGGCCTGCATCAGCGGCGGTAGGGTCCATCTCCTCCCTCGAGCAGCGGTGGTGGCGTGGGACACAGCGGGCTTGACCACGAAGATGGATTTCTCCACTGGGGCATTTTAAAATGCCGATGTACCGACGAATCCTCGCTTCTGTTCCTCGACCTCGCTGAAGGAAATATGCCCTAGAGGAAATAATAAAGTTATTATTTATTTCCTTATATCATGATAAATGTTTATTATTCATTCCAGAATTGTATTAATCGGAAACATAATACATGTGTGAATACATAGACAAACAGTATGTCACTAGTATGCCTCTACTTGACTAGCTCGTTGATCAAAGATGGTTAAGTTTCCTAGCCATTGAAATGGGTTGTCATTTGATTAACGTGATCACATCATTAGGAGAATGATGTGATTGACTTGATCCATTCCGTTAGCTTAGCACCCGATCATTTAGTATGTTGCTATTACTTTCTTCATGACTTATACATGTTCCTATGACTATGAGATTATGCAACTCCGTTTACGGAGGAACACTTTGTGTGCTACCAAACGTCCACAACGAATCGGGTGATTATAAAGGTGCTCTCAGGTGTCTCGAAGGTACTTGTTGGGTTGGCGTATTTGAGATTAGGATTTGTCACTCCGATTGTCGGAGAGGTATCTCTAGGCCCTCTCGTAACGCACATCACTTAAGCCTTGCAAGCATAGCAACTAATGAGTTAGTTGCGGAATGATGTATTCGGAACGAGTAAAGAGACTTTACGTAACGAGATTGAACTAGGTATTGAGATACCGACAATCGAATCTCGGGCAAGTAACATACCGATGACAAAGGAACAACGTATGTTGTTATGCGGTCGACCGATAAAGATCTTCGTAGAATATGTAGGAGCCAATATGAGCATCCAGGTTCCGCTATTGGTTATTGACCGGAGGCGTGTCTCGGTCATGTCTACATAGTTCTCGAACCCATAGGGTCCGCACGCTTAACGTTTGATGATGTTATATTATGAGTTTATATGTTTTGATGTACGAAGGTTGTTTGAGTCCCGGATGTGATCACGGACATGACGAGGAGTCTCAAAATGGTCGAGACATGAAGATTGATATATTGGAAGCCTATGTTTGGATATCGGTAGTGTTCCGGGTGAAATCGGGATTTTACCGGAGTTCCGGGAGGTAACCGGAACACCCCGGGAGGTTAATGGGCCTTAGTGGGTCTTTACGGAGAAGAGGAAAGGCGGCCAGGGCTGGGCCGCGCGCCCCTCCCCCCTAGTCCGAATAGGACAAGGAGAGGGGGGCGGCGCCCCCCTTCCTTCTTCTCTCCCTCCTCTTCCCCTCCCAAGTCCTAATCCAACTCTGAAGGGGAGTCCTACTCGGTGGGAGTAGGACTCCTCTGGCGCCCTCCCCGGCCGGCCACACCCCCCTTGCTCCTTTATATGCGGGGTAGGGGCACCCTAGAGACACAACAATTGATCGTTTGATCTTTTAGCCGTGTCGGTGCCCCCTCCACGATAGTCCACCTCGATATCATCAGCGAGTGCTTAGGCGAAGCCCTGCGTCGGTAGGACATCATCATCGTCACCACGCCGTCATGCTGACGAAACTCCCCCTCAGCACTCGGCTGGATCGGACTTCGAGGGACATCATCGGGCTGAACGTGTGCTGAACTCGAAGGTGTCATGCGTTCGGTACTTAATCGGTCGGATCGTGAAGACGTACGACTACATCAACCGCGTTGTCCTAACGCTTCCGCTTTCGGTCTACGAGGGTATGTGGACAACACTCTCCCCTCTTGTTGCTATGCATCACTATGATCTTGCGTGTGCGTAGGAAAATTTTGAAATTACTACGTTCCCCAACAGTGGTATCAGATCCAGGTTTTATGCGTAGATGTCATATGCACGAGTAGAACACAAGTGAGTTGTGGGAGATATAAGTTATACTGTTTACCAGCATGTCATACTTTGGTTCGGCGGTATTGTTGGATGAAGCGGCCCGGACCGACATTACGCGTACGCTTACGCGAGACTGGTTCTACCGACGTGCTTTGCACACAGGTGGCTGGCGGGTGTCAGTTTCTCCAACTTTAGTTGAACCGAGTGTGGCTACGCCCGGTCCTTGCGAAGGTTAAAACAGCACCAACTTGACAAACTATCATTATGGTTTTGATGCGTAGGTAAGAACGGTTCTTTCTAAGCCCATAGCAGCCACGTAAAATTTGCAACAACAAAGTAGAGGACGTCTAACTTGCTTTTGCAGGGCATGTTGTGATGTGATATGGTCAAGACATGATGCTAAATTTTATTGTATGAGATGATCATGTTTTGTAACCGAGTTATCGGCTTGGCTGGCAGGAGCCATATGGTTGTCGCTTTATTGTATGCAATGCAATCGCCCTGTAATGCTTTACTTTATCACTAAGCGGTAGCAATAGTCGTAGAAGCATAAGATTGGCGAGACGACAACGATGCTACGATGGAGATCAAGGTGTCGCGCCGGTGACGATGGTGATCATGACGGTGCTTCGGAGATGGAGATCACAAGCACAAGATGATGATGGCCATATCATATCACTTATATTGATTGCATGTGATGTTTATCTTTTATGCATCTTATCTTGCTTTGATTGATGGTAGCATTATAAGATGATCCCTCACTAAATTATCAAATTATAAGTGTTCTCCCTGAGTATGCACCGTTGCGAAAGTTCTTCGTGCTGAGACACCACGTGATGATCGGTGTGATAGGCTCTACGTTCAAATACAACGGGTGCAAAACAGTTGCACACGCAGAATACTCAGGTTAAACTTGACGAGCCTAGCATATAACAGATATGGCACGGGAACACGGAGACCGAAGGTCGGCGTGAATCATATAGTAGATATGATCAACATAGTGATGTTCACCATTGAAACTACTCCATCTCACGTGATGATCGGACATGGTTTAGTTGATTTGGATCACGTGATAACTTAGATGATTAGAGGGATGTCTATCTAAGTGGGAGTTCTTAAGTAATATGATTAATTGAACTTAAATTTATCACGAACTTAGTACCTGATAGTATCTTGCTTGTCAATGTTGATTGTAGATAGATGGCCCGTCTTGCTGTTCCGTTGAATTTTAATCGTTCCTTGTGAAAGCAAAGTTGAAAGATGATGGTAGCAATTACACGATCGGGTCCGTAACTTGAGGATTATCCTCATTGCTGCATAGAAGAATTACGCCCTGGAAGCACCGCTGGGTGCCGAACTCTTCTTGATGCAACCAGCGATGTTAAGAACGTCTCGCGAGCATAGCTGATGACTACTCGATAGTTCAATGTGCCATGTTTTACGGCTTAGAACCGGGACTTCAACGACGTTTTGAACGCCATGGACCATATGAGATGTTCCAGGGGTTGAAGTTAATATTTCAACAGAATGCCCGGATTGAGAGATCTGAAGTCTCCAATAAGTTCTATAGCTGCAATATGGAGGAGAATAGTTCTGCCAGTGAGCATATACTCAAGATGTCTGGGTACTGCAATCACTTGATTCAACTGGGAGTTAATCTTCCGGATGATAGCGTCATTGACAGAATTCTCCAATCACTGCCACCAAGCTACAAGAGCTTCGTGATGAACTAAAACATGCAAGGGATGGATAAGGCGATTCCGAGCTCTTTGCAATGCTAAAGGCTGCGGAGGTAGAAATCAAAAGGAGCATCAAGTGTTGATGGTCAATAAGACCACCAGTTTCAAGAAAAAGGGCAAAGGGAAGAAGAGGGGAACATCAAGAAGAACAGCAAGCAAGTTCTGCTCAGAGAAGAAACCCAAGTTTGGACCTAAGCCTAAGACTGAGTGCTTCTACCGCAAGCGATCGGTCCTTTGAAGCGGAACTGCCCCAAGTATTTGGCGGATAAGAAGGATGGCAAAGTGAACAAAGGTATATGTGATATACATGTTATTGATGTGTACCTTACTAATGCCCTTGAGAGCACTGGTATTTGATACTGGTTCATTGCTAATATTTGCAACTCAAAGCAGGGCTACGGATTAAGCGAAGATTGGCTAAGGACGAGGTGACGATGTGCATGGGAAATAGTTCCAAAGTCGATGTGATCGCGGTCGGCACGCTACCTCTACATCTACCTTCGGGATTAATATTAGACCTAAATAATTGTTATTTGGTGCCAGCGTAGAGCATGAACATTATATCTAGATCTTGTTTGATGCGAGACAGTTATTCCTTTAAATCAGAGAATAATGGTTGTTCTATTTATATGAGTAATATCTTTTATAGTCATGCACCCTTGAAGAGTGGTCTATTTTTGTTGAATCTCGATAGTAGTGATACACATATTCATAATGTTGAAGCCAAAAGATGCAGAGTTGATAATGATAGTGCAACTTATTTGTGGCACTGCCGTTTAGGTCATATCGGTGTAAAGCGCACGAAGAAACTCCATACTGATGGACTTTTGGAACCACTTGATTATGAATCACTTGGTACTTGCGAACCGTGCCTCATGGTCAAGATGACTAAAACACCGTTCTCCGGTACTATGGAGAGAGCAACAGATTTGTTGGAGATCATACATACAGATGTATGTGGTCCAATGAATGTTGAGGCTCGTGGCGGATATCGTTATTTTCTCACCTTCACAGATGATTTAAGCAGATATGGGTATATCTACTTAATGAAACATAAGTCTGAAACGTTTGAAAAGTTCAAAGAATTTCAGAGTGAAGTTGAAAATCATCGTACCAAGAAAATAAAGTTTCCACGATCGGATCGTGGAGCAGAATATTTGAGTTACGAGTTTGGTCTACATTTAAAACAATGCGGAATAGTTTCGCAACTCACGCCACCGGAACACCACATCATAATGGTGTGTCCGAACGTCGTAATCGTACTTTACTAGATATGCTGCAATCTATGATGTCTCTTACTGATTTACCGCTATTGTTTTGGGGTTATGCTTTAGAGACGACCGCATTCACGTTAAATAGGGCACCATCGAAATCCGTTGAGACGACGCCTTATGAAGTGTGGTTTGGCAAGAAACCAAAGTTGTCGTTTCTGAAAGTTTGGGGCTGCGATGCTTATGTGAAAAAGCTTCAACCTGATAAGCTCGAACCCAAATCGGAGAAATGTGTCTTCATAGGATACCCAAAGGAGACTGTTGGGTACACCTTCTATCACAGATCTGAAGGCAAGACTTTTGTTGCTAAATTCGGAACCTTTCTAGAGAAGGAGTTTCTCTCGAAAGAAGTGAGTGGGAGGAAAGTGGAACTTGATGAGGTAACTATACCTGCTCCCTTATTGGAAAGTAGTTCATCGCAGAAATCGGTTTCTGCGACACCTACACCAATTAGTGAGGAAGTTAATGATGATGATCATGAAACTTCAGATCAAGTTGTTACTGAACCTCGTAGGTCATCCAGAGTAAGATCCGCACCAGAGTGGTACGGTAATCCTGTTCTGGAAGTTATGTTACTAGACCATGACGAACCTACGAATTATGAAGAAGCGATGGTGAGCCCAGATACCGCAAAATGGCTTGAGGCCATGAAATCTGAGATGGGATCCATGTATGAGAACAAAGTGTGGACTTTGGTTGACTTGCCCGATGATCGGCAAGCAATTGAGAATAAATGGATCTTCAAGAAGAAGACTGACGCTGACGGTAATGTTACTGTCTATGAAGCTCGACTTGTTGCGAAAGGTTTTCGACAAGTTCAAGGGATTGACTACGATGAGACCTTCTCACCTGTAGCGATGCTTAAGTCTGTCTAAATCATGTTAGCAATTGCCGCATTTTATGATTATGAAATTTGGCAAATGGATGTCAAAACTGCATTCCTGAATGGATTTCTGGAAGAAGAGTTGTATATGATGCAACCGGAAGGTTTTGTCGATCCAAAGGGAGATAACAAAGTGTGCAAGCTCCAGCGATCCATCTATGGACTGGTGCAAGCCTCTCGGAGTTGGAATAGACGCTTTGATAGTGTGATCAAAGCATTTTGTTTTATACAGACTTTTGGAGAAGCCTGTATTTACAAGAAAGTGAGTGGGAGCTCTGTAGCATTTCTAATATTATATGTGGATGACATATTGCTGCTTGGAAATGATATAGAATTTCTGGATAGCATAAAGGGATACTTGAATAAGAGTTTTTCGATGAAAGACCTCGGTGAAGCTGCTTATATATTGGGCATCAAGATCTATAGAGATAGATCAAGACGCTTAATTGGACTTTCACAAAGCACATACCTAGACAAAGTTTTGAAGAAGTTCAAAATGGATCAAGCAAAGAAAGGGTTCTTGCCTGTGTTACAAGGTGTGAAGTTGAGTAAGACTCAATGCCCGACCACTCCAGAAGATAGAGAGAAAATGAAAGATACTTGTTGGGTTGGCGTATTTCGAGATTAGGATTTGTCACTCCGATTGTCGGAGAGGTATCTCTGGGCCCTCTCGGTAATGCACATCACTTAAGCCTTGCAAGCATTGCAACTAATGAGTTAGTTGCGGAATGATGTATTACAAAACGAATAAAGAGACTTTCTGGTAACGATATTGAACTAGGTATTGAGATACCGACGATCGAATCTCGGGCAAGTAACATACCGATGACAAAGGGAACAACGTATGTTGTTATGCGGTCTGACCGATAAAGATCTTCATAGAATATGTGGGAGCCAATATGAGCATCCAGGTTCCGCTATTGGTTATTGACCGGAGACGTGTCTCGGTCATGTCTACATAGTTCTCGAACCCGTAGGGTCTGCACGCTTAACGTTTCGATGACAGTTATATTATGAGTTTATATGTTTTGATGTACCGAAGGTTGTTCGGAGTCTCAAATGTGATCACGGACATGACGAGGAGTCTCAAATGGTCAAGACATGAAGATTGATATATTGGAAGCCTATGTTTGGATATCGGAAGTGTTCCGGGTGAAATCGGGATTTTACCGGAGTTCCGGGAGGTTACCGGAACCCCCCGGGAGGTTAATGGGCCTTAGTGGGTCTTTACGGAGAAGAGGAGAGGCGGCCAGGGCTGGGCCGCGCGCCCCTCCCCCCTAGTCCGAATAAGACAAGGAGAGGGGGGCGGCGCCCCCCTTCCTTCATCTCTCCCTCCTCTTTCCCCCTCCCAAGTCCTAATCCAACTAGGAATGGGGAGTCTCGGTGGGAGTAGGACTCTCTCGGCGCCCCTCCTGCCGCCACCCCCCCTTGCTCCTTTATATGCGGGGGCAGGGGGCACCCTAGAGACACAACAATTGATCGTTTGATCTTTTAGCCATGTGCGGTGCCCCCCTCCACCATAGTCCACCTCGATAATATTGTAGCTGTGCTTAGGCGAAGCCCTGCGTCGGTAGAACATCATCATCGTCACCACATCGTCGTGCTGACGAAACTCTCCCTCAACACTCGGCTGGATCGGAGTTCGAGGGACGTCATCGGGCTGAACTTGTGCTGAACTCGGAGGTGTCGTGTGTTCGGTACTTGATCGGTCGGATCGTGAAGACATACGACTATATCAATCGCATTGTGCTAACGCTTCCGCTTTTGGTCTATGAGGGTACGTGGAAAACACTCTCCCCTCTCGTTGCTATGCATCACTATGATCTTGCATGTACGTAGGAAAATTTTGAAATTACTACGTTCCCCAACAATCGCGTCAGGATGCATATGCCCCTGCGGCCGTTCCTCCTCGTGGTCAGTGACGCAAACCCGAGGGCACGGAAGTCGCTGCCGTTGTTCCTCTACGCGACGGTGATACACACGACATAGCCTCTCCCTGATCCTATACTCCGTGCCTTGTTCATCCATATATGATCTTATTTTGTTTCAGTTTTTTGCTAGATTTAACATTGGCCTTTGTGCTGGAATTTTGTCTATTTTGGGCCTAGCCCAATAGCAGTTTTAGAAATTCCTAATAAATCCTAGAGGCCCACGCAGCCCATTCGTGCAAGGCAAGAGGTGGAACTAAAGTTTAGTCCCACATTGCTAGTTTAGAGGGAGTTGGACCTCTTTATAAGGGAGGTTCTTTCCCCACTTGTATGAGCATGAGAACAAGAGGGACATCCACGCGCGCTCCTCCTCCTCCACCGCCAGCCACGATGCGCCGCGGGTTGCGGGAATGAGCCGATGTCTAAATTTTTGCCACGCACGACAGGTATACGCAGCCTGTTCGCCTCCTTCTCCTGTGCCTATATAAGAGAGAGACACACCATAAGATCCTCTTCCTCTCGCCACAAAGTTCCGAAGCACTACACTGCTGCTACAATCTTCCCCATCCCGACCTCTGAAACCGCACCTTTTGAGTCCTATACGGGAGAAGGGTGATAAGGTTTTTGGGGAGCGCTCAGCACGACTACTGACTTCTTTGTCACGGACGCCCCGGACTCCGACGACTACTTCCCCAACGACGACTTCTTCCCCGACGTCAATAACCTCCTCGACGAGATGGCTGGCGAGGACACCGACCCCAAGACCGGTGCATATTCTCCCATTCCGTACGTTCTCATACTCTTTCTGTTAGAGGTTCTGTCACAACTTCTTGCTCTAGTGTGTGTTCTAGGTGTGTTCGGTTCTAGTTCATATATACTGATGCTATTTACCTTCTCTCTGTCGAATTGCATGACTTGTTTTATCTCTGCTATATTAGTCATGCTTTATCTAGTATTTCTGTCAACAAAATCATTCGATAAATTGCTCATATTTCCAACAATCCAAAAACCTTATTATAGGCAATTTACCCCGAGTGGTTTTGCCGCTTCCATGAGACCTCCTATGTTTGAGGGTATCCACTATAAGAGGTGGCGCGTGAGAGCAGTCTTATGGTTTCAAACCATGAGTTACTATGAAGCCACTCTTGGCAAACCTGAAGGAGAGATTGATGCTCAACAGGCACAAGCTTTTCAGAAAATGGATACTCTGTTTAAGGCTACTCTCTTGAGTGTTCTTGGTGAGAACATAGTTGATGCTTATGCGTTAATTGATAATGGAAAAGATATGTGGGATGCACTCGAGGCCAAGTTTGGGGTCTCGGATGCTGGCACTGAGTTGTGCATCATGGAGCAATTCTATGATTACAGGATGGCTGAAGAGCGCTCCGTGGTTGAGCAAGCTCATGAGATATAGTCATTTGCTAGAGAACTTGAGCACTTCAGTTGTATGCTACCGGACAAGTTTGTTGCCGGAGGTATCATCACTAAGCTTCCTCCTTCGTGGAGGAACTTTTCTACCTTACTGAAGCATAAGAGACACGAGTTTTCCGTCCCGGATCTCATTGGCACTCTTGATGTGGAAGAAAAGGCGAGAGCAAAGGACACACATGCTCGAGGTATTGAGGGAGGATCTAGTGCCAATCTGGTACAGAAGAAGAACTTCCAGCCCCACAAGTTCAAGAACAAGGGCAAGTTTGATGGTAAAGCAAACTTTGATGGGAAGAACAAGGTTGTGCAACACACGAACTTCAAGAAGAAGAATGACAAGAAGAAAGGTGTTTGTCATGTGTGTGGGGATCCTGATCATTGGGCTCCTAGTTGCCCTAATCGCTATGACAAGCGTCATCCTGGGAAAGGCGGCAAGACCGCTAATGTTGTCATTGGAGACACTGACATGAAGGATGTTGGGTATGGTATATTTCCCACTATTCTTTCAGTACGTCATTATCCTGATTGGTTGATTGACACGAGTGCTAATGTGCATGTATGCGGTGATATTTCCATGTTTTCGTCTTATCAGACTGCTGGGACTTCAACCATGCTGATGGGCACTGGTTCAAGTGCTTCTGTTCATGGTGTTGGCACGATCGATCTGAAGTTTACTTCGGGGAAGATCGTGCGGCTGAAGAACGTCCATTATGTCCCCTCCGTCAATAAAAATCTTGTTAGCAGATCTCTTCTGTGTAGAGATGGCTACAAGCTTGTCTTTGAGTCGAATAAATTTGTAATATCCAAGTATGGAACCTTTGTTGGTAAAGGCTATGAGTTAGGAGGCCTGTTTCGTTTATCCTTATCAGACGTTTGCAATAATTTGTTAATCATATTTGCAACAATAGTGAATCAAATGTGTGGCATTCATGTCTTTTCATGTTAACTTTGGTTGCATGTCGCGACTAGCGAAGTTGTACTTAATCCCTAGTTTCACCACTGTCAAGGGATCCAAGTGTCAAGTGTGTGTGCAAGCTAAGCAAGCTCATAAGTCTCATGTGACTGCGGAAATGAGAAATCTTGCACCACTAGAACTCATACATTCAGATCTATGTGAAATGAATGGTGTTTTGAAAAAAGGTGGAAAGAAATATTTCATGACGTTAATTGATGACTCCACTAGATCTTGCCGTGTGTATCTTACGAAATCTAAGGATGAGGCTTTGAACTTTTCAAGATCTATAAAGCTGAAGTGGAAAACCAACTTGATCGAAAAATCAAGAGGCTTAGGTCCGACCGTGGTGGAAGTATTTTTCCAATGAATATGATGCTTTTTATGCGAACATGGTATAATCCATGAGAGGCGCCTCCCTATTCACCTCGGTCAAATGGGGTGGCCGAAAGAAAGAACCGTACTCTAACAGATTTGGTTAACGCCATGTTAGACACATCGGGTCTCTCCAAGGCATGGTGGGGGAGGCGATATTTACTGCATGTCATGTCCTAAACCAAGTTCCCACAAAGAATAAAGAGATAACTCCATTCGAGGAATGGGAGAAGAAAAGATTAAAACTCTCTTATCTACGAACCTGGGGTTGTTTGGTGAAAGTCAATGTGCCAATTCCAAAGAAGCGCAAGCTTGGACCAAAGACCATGGATTGTGTTTTCCTAGGATATGCTTTTCATAGCATTGGTTATAGATTCTTGGTTGTAAAATCTGAGGTACCTGGCATGCATGTCGGTACGATCATGGAGTCGAATGATGCGACTTTCTTTGAAGATATCTTTCCCATGAAGGATATGGCTACCTCATCTAATCAGGAGATCCCAGTTCATCGAATCAGGAACCAGTTACAATTACCGAACCTGCCATTTTGATGGAACACTTTGAAAGTCCTGTGGAAGAGAACAACGAAGTTCCTACTAGGAGCAAGATACAGAGGACTGCAAAGTCCTTTGGTGATGATTTTCTTGTGTATCTCATAGATGATACTCCCAGTTCTATTCCAGAGGCCTATGCATCTGAAGATGCTGACTACTAGAAGGAAGCGGTTCGTAGCAAGATGGATTCCATCTTGACGAATGAAACTTGGGAGATAACTGATCGTCCTTATGGGTGCAAACCTATAGGATGCAAATGGGTATTCAAGAAGAAGCTTAGGCCTGATGGTACTATTGAAAAGTACAAGGCTCGGCTCGTGGCTAAGGGTTATACCCAAAAGGAAGGTGAAGACTTCTTTGATACTTACTCACCTGTGGCTCGACTGACCACTATTTGAGTTCTACTTTCGCTAGCTGCCTCACATGGTCTTCTCGTTCATCAAATGGATGTTAAGACTTCTTTCCTAAATGGAGAGTTGGACGAGGAAATTTATATGGAACAACCAGATGGGTTTGTACTAGATGGTCAGGAAGGAAAAGTGGGCAAGTTGCTGAAGTCTTTGTATGGACTCAAACAAGCACCCAAACAGTGGCATGAGAAGTTTGAAAGAACTTTAACAGATGCAGGCTTTGTTGTAAACGAAGCTGATAAATTTGTGTACTAACGCCATGGTGGGGGCGAGGGAGTTATTCTTTGCTTGTATGTTGATGACATATTGATTTTCAGAACAAATCTGAATGTTATTAAGGAGGTCAAGGATTTCCTATCTCGCTGTTTTGAGATGAAGGATTTAGGAGTGGCTGATGGTATTCTGAACATCAAGTTGTTGAGAGATGATGATGGTGGGATTACATTGCTTCAATCTCACTATGTGGAAAAGATCTTGAGTCGCTTTGGCTATAGTGACTGCAAGCCCTCTCCAACACCATATGATGCGAGTGTGTTACTTCGAAAGAATCGAAGAATTCCTAGAGATCAATTAAAATATTCTCAGATTATTGGCTCGCTTATGTACTTAGCCAGTGCTACAAGACCTGACATCTCTTTTGCTGTTAGCAAGTTGAGTCGGTTTGTCTCAAAACCAGGAGATGTGCATTGGAAAGCTCTAGAGAGAGTTTTGCGTTGTTTGAAAGACACTGCGAATTATGGAATTCACTACACCGGGCACCCAAAGGTGCTTGAAGGGTATAGTGACTCAAACTGGATCTCAGATGCTGATGAGATAAAGGCCACAAGCGGATATGTATTAACTAATGGAGGTGGCGCTGTTTCTTGGAATTCTTGCAAGCAGACCATCTTAACAAGTTCAACAATGGAAGCAGAACTCACAACACTAGATACAGCTATGGTCGAAGCAGATTGGCTTCGTCGGCTCTTGAATGACTTTCCGGTTGTTGAGAAACCTGTACAGGGTATCCTTATGAACTGTGACAATCAAACTGTGATCACGGAAGTGAGCAGCTCAAAGGATAGCATGAAGTCATCAAGACACATTCAGAGAAGGTTAAAGTCTGTCAAGAAAATGGAAAACTCCGGAGTTATTGCATTGGATTATATCCAAACGTCTAAGAATCTGGCAGATCCTTTTACTAAGGGTCTATCATGTAATGTGATAGATAATGCATCGAGGGAGATGGGTACGAGACCCACAATATGAGTTGTTCACAGTGGTAACCAATTCTTTGTGATCGGAGATCCCGTGAATTAGATGTGGAAGACAAGCTGTTCATCAACTGAGAGGAGAGTATCCTTACTATCAACAATACCACTCCATGAAGATGCAATACTCTCCTAATCTACATGGAAGGTTGATGTATATCTTAATGTGTTCTAAGTGGCTCATTGAAGCAGAGATGTCGTCCCGCAAAACATATTTTAAAGAACACACCTATATGAGTATGATTGTCAAACGTCGCAATCTATGAGAGTAGGGTTCTCTCTAGTAAACTCATAAGCTCCACCCGCGGGGAAGACCCATGGTAGACACGTATCGGTCAAGGCTTTATGTGAAGCTAGATTCGCAGAAAACTTGCAGTTCAAGGCCTAGTCCATTGTCCAAGTTGCTTACTAGTGTAGCATAGAGTTCTAGGTGGAAGTTCAACTTAACATTCTCCACTGTAGTATCGGTATATAAAACAGTGTCTTGGAACCAAAGGCAAATTTTGTGTGCCTCTCGGATCTGGTGGGGGATTGCTGGAATTTTGTCTATTTTGGGCCTAGCCCAATAGCAGTCTTAGAAATTCCTAATAAATCCTAGAGGCCCACGCAGCCCATTCGTGCAAGGCAAGAGGTGGAATTAAAGTTTAGTCCCACATTGCTAGTTTAGAGGGAGTTGGACCTCTTTATAAGGGAGGTTCTTTCCCTACTTGTATGAGCATGAGAACAAGAGGGACATCCACGCGCGCTCCTCCTCCGCCGCCCGCCTCGCCACGCCTCGCCTCGCCTCGCCTCGCCTCGTCACGACGCGACGCGACGGGACACGGGTTGCGAGAATGAGCCGAGTCGATGTCTAAATTTTTGCCACGCACGACGGGTACACGAAAGGTCATGCGGGAGCTGAAACGTTTTTCTGTAGTGGACACTGAATCCGAAATGGCTCGCCTCTTCGGCTGAAGTCTGTTCGCTTCGTCTCCCTCTGTTGCTTCACCTCCCTTCGCAGCCTGTTCGCCTCCTTCTTCTGTGATCCTCTTCCTCTCGCCACAAAGTTCCGAAGCACTATGCTGCTGCTACGATCTTCCCCATCCCGACTTGCGGCCTGCACCGTAGGTCAGGATAGCAGGCCTCCGAAACCGCACCTTTTGAGTCCTGTACGGGAGAAGGGTGATAAGGTCTTTGGGGAGCGCTCAGCGCGACTACTGACTTCTTCGTCACGGACGCCCCGGACTCCGATGACTACTTACCCGATGATGACTTCTTCCCCGACGTCAACAACCTCCTCGACGACATGGCTAGCGAGGACACCGACCCCAAGACCGGTGCATCTTCTCCCGTTCCGTACGGTCTCATACTCTTTCTGTTAGAGGTTCTGTCACAACTTCTTGCTCTAGTGTGTGTTCTAGATGTGTTCGGTTCTAGTTCATATATACATATGCTATTTACCTTCTCTCTGTCATGCTTTTATCTACTATTTCTGTGAATAAAATCATTCGGTAAATTGCTCATATTTCCAACACTTTGTTCAAATCCTATTCAAGTTGAACCATAGAAAGCGAGCACACAAAGCTGCAGAGGCAACCAGTCCAAGGGAATCAGTAAGGTAATGTGTTTCGAGTATTCCTAAAATAAATAAATTAATAGTGTGATTAACACTAATATTGATGTTCCCCCTCTTCTATATAAACTGATACACACACTCGTGCGTATTCGAGAAAAAAAACACTAACAATGATTAAAGTTCCAGTTCCCTGATTATGTCAAGTGCCGCTGCAAAGAAATGTCGCCGGTAACAATGATTAAAGTTCCATTTCCCTGATAGTGTATCTTACCACATTCAGTTTTGGTAGTTGTAATTGGAGAAATGGAGTCTGAGGATGGTGTGGGTTGTGCATTATTCCCTTTCCCACTCATGATTTTGCTGGTCAAACTTGGGATATGATCAAGAAGGTGGGGAAGCAACATAGTTTTAGTGGCGGTGCTATTGTTAAGTGCATCGGAATTTAGCAACAAAAATAATGCAGGAATAGTTTGAATATCTTAGTTTGCACTTCTGGGTAGTGAGTCCGGCACTTGGACGAGACTCCAAACTTCAAATTCTCATAGCTCCAAATTATTGGACACAACCTGATTTATAAGTTATCTTAAATTCCAACTTATGTGATGTAGACAATCTAAAATCATTACTTCTTTCGTAGGCAACATATATTGGTGTTTGATGAGGCAGATCAAACTCACCATCATGATTTGCAATCCCATGTTGACTATCATTTATCTGATTCCCAAAGTTGGACCAGCTTTATAGTTTGTTGTTACATATACGAAGTCACTTAAGGAACTAGCAAGCGTTAGCTTGAAGATTTCCGACCATTCAAGTGTGCATGAGCAGGCTACCATGGCCACCCCAGATACCCTTGAAGTGGTGTGCCATGATCGTGCCTCTTGAACTGTATGCTTTGGAATTTTATAGAAGGCATTTGAAGGAAAAAAAGTAGGAAGGCTCGAACTTGCCCATCTTCTAATTTAGTGTTGCTCACATTTAGTCGGACAAATAACACAATGGGCATCATCATTTAGCCTACAATTTTGTATCTTCTCCTGCAATTTTAGTGTGTGAGTTTAGTATCATCTCCAGATTATTTGACAAATTATCTAGGGATCTGGAGATACCATTTAGCTCTTAAAGTAGGAGATTAGAACATACACCAAACCTTTCTTTGTTGATGTTGTTATTCTTGCTTGTTGGCACATTTGGAAACAAAGAAATGGATTAATTCTCAAGGACTAGGGTTCTTCAGTAGTAGTCATCTAAATATTACTCCCTCCGTTCCTAAATCTAGGTCTTTTTAGATATTTCAGTATGGACTATATACGGAGCAAAATGAGTGAATATACACTCTAAAGTATGCATATATACATCCGTATGTAGTCCTTATTGAAATATCTAAAAAGACTTATGTTTAGAAATGGAGGGAGTAGTTTGTAAAAAAAATCTGGATGGTGAAGTCGTGAAGATACATGCCTCCCTGTTGTCATCTTTTAAATATTTTTTGCAGTAGTCATCATCTAAATATTATTTTGTAAATATTTGTCATCCTTTTAAACATGAAACCCAGTGGGGGTATTTTCTCCGTAGTTCACTTATTCTTTTTCATGGCTATGCTGAGTGCAGCACTGCACTCGATTCTGAAATATTTAATGTGAAAACATATTGTATTTGGGTTGGCGCCATCGTTGTATGGAATTGTTTACAAAGACATGATGTTGGATAATGTGGAAACGGATTGCTGCCCAGACTTGCATTGGCAACTTGCGAAACTTCAAACAGCAGACAGGAAGCAACAAAATAGTTGTCGGTCTGACAAAATTAATAAAAATTGAGAGTAATGATGCTGTTAGTCTAGCATTCAAGGGCATGATCATAACCAGTGTACTATCAATAGGCTTGTAAATCATGTTTATTGATTTTTTTGTATTAGTCGAGAGTTCGAGACATGCATTGCGCAAGAAGACAAGACAACATGGTGTATATATAAGTATGCATCAAATATTCATATCTAAAATATGCCGATTGCTTTTCCATCTTTGTGGTGCTATTGTTGTCTTAGGACTTTCATATGCACCTCTAATTATTTTTTACCGCTTTTTGCTTTGAGTCAGGTCATGCCAGTTCATCCAACTGTTCACGCTCAACTACGTGTTGCATTGCAATTTGCAAGTAACCTTGCTTCAACAGAAGAGAATTGGGTGATGGACGTGATATCAACATGGTTATGGACTACATGTATGTTCATACATATGTACACTGTCGGGGTACAAAAAGAGGGGTGCGTTTTTGTACCCCTATACCTGTGCACTAGCAGTCGGAGCCGTACCTACGATCACGCCAAGCAGAACAGGGGAGGTGAGCCAAGGTAAGACCGAAGCCCAAGATAATCAGAGCAACGCCAAGGCCAAGACCACAAAGAGAAGAGGGACGAAGCAGGTTCCCCCAGCAAGACCCTTGTCGGGGGTAGCCTCAGCAGCCCCGGCATGTAGATCTTTGTGAAGACATATTCAAGATCAGATGAGGATTAAGAAGACGACGATCCTCGGCAAGATCCTTGCCGAGGAAGGCCACCAGACCCCCGGCAAGGCCCTTGCCGGGGATGACAGCGCGCCACGGCAAGACCCTTGCCGGGCCACCTGGCAAGGCCCTCACCAAGGACGCCAGCAGGGCCACCGCCAGGCCCACACCAACCAAGCTTCCACGGCTGTTCACATGCAGCTGCCAGCCCAACCAGCTGGGCGGGCACCTGCGTGGCAACATGCAGCTCCTAGGCCAACTCATCGAGCGCCTGCGTGGCGGCATGCAGATCTTCGTGAAGGCTCCGTCACTGCGCCACCTCAGCTGCTTGCCTGCCTACATGGCACCGCATGCCTCACTGGCCAGGGCGTGTGTCGGAGCGAGGAGGAGCGGTGAAGGACGGGACAGGCCTCGCCCCCGTCCCCAATAAAGCAAAGGGACACCTAAGCTACGCATTAAATGCGTCTTGTCCTATAATACGAGCGATAAGCTCAGGGCACTGTACGCCTTTCCACCTCCTGTATGCCACTGTGGCAGCCCCTTTCGCCTATAAAAGGAGGCCCATGGCATGCTGGAGAAGGATTCAGCTCTTTCGAACCACGCACTGACCACAGCTAGTTCGAGAGCTCAAGAACTATCTGAAATACACCCACCAAAGCAGGACTAGGGTTTTACGCATCCTCGCGGCCCGAATCTGGGTAAACGATCCTTGTGCTGTCTACTAGCCCTACTCTTCTCGCAATCCCGCGCCCTGGCAACCGTAGTAGGGATTCTTGTGATCCCATAGGTGTCGTTCCACACCGACATCTTTGGCGCGCCAGGTAGGGGGCGCAATTGTGGGAATCTGGTCTAGTACTTAGCCTAGCAGTTCTTCATCGCCCTTGGCTCCTGAGAAGAAGGCGGCCGGAGGAACGACGCCAGCTCGGCAATAGAAAAGCTAAGTCATTCAGAGCTTTGAGTTATTTCCTCATATATATAAGGTTATCGTCCTCGGAGATCTCACCTATGTATGAGAAACCTGCACGCAAAGGGGCCCTCCCGCAATTGGCAATGCCTTTGTTCTATTTCAAGTCTGCTCAACAGCTCAAAGCGGCCGCGTCGAGAGTGGCAAGGTAGCCTTCCGCACTTGGCAACGCTCCCGACTTTGACTCGAGTCAAGCTCGACAGTTCGGCCGGCCGTGCTAAGGGCGGCAAGGTGGTTCGCCCGGCAGCAAGCGCACCCGGCAGGCCAATGGCGATCCGTCCCCAAGACGTCGCCTTGGGTTTACGCGCCGGTGAGCCTACCCAGTAACGTAGGGTGCACATACAGAGGAAAATCGAACAGGAAAATAACATGCACAATAGTGAAAGTGTTGTAGAGTTATATTACATCGAATTGTTGTTGCGGTTCTAACTAGAGATAGCGATTGTCTTGGTTGTGAACCTGCAGCGACGATAAAGAACGGGGTGCCTAATCCCGGCGCTGGCCCTCCACCCTCTGAATTTCGCCGACTCGGCTGATGATGGGCTTGATCGCGCCCCCGGCGGCGCGAGGTCGATACCCTCCATAAGCTCTCCGGCCGCGGCGTCGAAGTCGAGGTCGGGTACCAGTCGCCACCTTGGTGAGAACCTTGGTCATGGCACCCTGGCAAAGCCTCCGGGACTCCTCGGCTAGTGAGGCCGCCCGATTGGCGTGGAGCCGCTCCAGAGCACCGACGACCTTCTCAAAGAACATGGTCAGGCTGCAATTGGCGCTCATGCTCCGCTCCGGGACATACCTCACGTCCGGCATCCCCATGATGGCCAGCTGCGCGACGGCCTGGTTGGCGATGGTGGCAAGGCGATCGAGCCAGCGGTTCTCGCCCTCCACATGGTCTGCGAAGTTGAGGTCCTCGTTCTTCCGCATCAGCTTCTCGGCCTCCAGCTCCTTGGCCAGGGTCCCCTCTCGGGTTTTGGCCTCCGACAGCACCTTCTCGAGACCCTCCAGCTTCAGCTTGAGGTCTTTGATGGAGTTGTTGGCCTCGGAGAGCTCCCCAGCCTTCCTGACGACCGCGCCTTGCGCCTCTGTCAGGGCACTGTTAAGCGTGTCCTTCTCCTGGGAAAGCTTCAGGGCCTACTCCTTCAGCCCATTGCACTCCGCCTCTAGCTCCTCCATCTTGCCGGCGTGAACCTGGGCCTGAGCATTGAGTGCTTCTTTGTGCCTCTGCTCCAGTTCACTCGTCCGCTGCAAGACAAGCTTCTCCACCTCTGCATCCTTGCCGCGAAGCATGGAGGCAAGCTTCTCCTCGCGTGCAGGGAGGTCCTCCTCCTGGGAGTTCAGCGCGGCCTCGTGCTGGGTTCGGGCGGCTTCGGTGGCCGCGGCCAAGTTCCTCGCCGTCTCTTGAGCCTTCTCGACGTCGGCGAGCTTCATGGTGAGCTCCACGTCGCGCTTGGCCAGCTCGCCCTGGGCAGCCTTGAGCTCCTTGTGGGCCTCGCGGAACCAGTCCTGCGTCTCGGCAATGCGCTCCTGGAGGTCCACCTCCGCCTTCTCCACCACCGCCGTCCTGTACTTAGCCTTGTCCAAGCGGGCGCGATGGAGCACCTGGAGCTTCCGAAAGCTGGCGCCCATGGCGTGGAGGAGCCGCTCTTCCTGCGAACCGCCGCTGCCAACGATTGGCTCGTTGACGACTTCAAGCCCGGCAGCGGCAAGCACCTCATCGTCGAACACCTCTCCCTTAACGGGTGTCCTGGTGCTCGACGCGCCTGGAAGGTGGACGAACAAGTCGTCGCTCACCCTCAAGTACTTGTCGGAGCCAGAAGCAGCAGAAGAGGAAGGCTGGTCACCAGCCATCTCCTCCTCCTCCTCGGCAGCGGCCTCGCCGACTACTCCGGCAGGCCCCTTGCCGGCCTCCTCAGCGGCAGCCTTGCCGGCCACCCCGGCAGGCCCCTTGGCGGCATCCTCGGCAGCGCCCTTGGCGGCCTCCTCGGCGGCGATCTTCTCGGCGTCCGCCTCGGCAGCCTTGGTGACGTCCTCGATGACGGCGTCCACGTCCTATGGGTTCACCGAGGAGGAATCTGGACACCGAAGAAGGGGGTGAGGCAAGGCCAGGACCAAGAGCCGGAAAGAAAAAGAAGCAGGGACGAACGACGAACGACTTACCTGTGCCACTACCCGGCTGGGAAACGGAAGTCCCCTCCCCGCCAACATTTGGCATCGAGGCAAAGCCGCCGGCGCCCAAGTTCTCCTCCTCCTCCTCCATGTGCGTGGGCTCGGTGCCTGGCGCCCTTGCCGGGGACGCCCCTCGTGGCGGCGTGGTCGATGGGGGCGGCGTGTTGGGAGTAGCCCTCTGTGGCTCCTCCTGCTGCTGCTCTCCTCCTGCATACCTGGCAAGGTCATCACCAAAGTGTCGTGCCCCTGACACATGTCGACGAGGGGAAGAGTGATGAACTTACGCTGGGGGCTATGCCGGGGGCTGCTGTCCGGGCTGCTCAACACCACCAGTGGCGCCCCCGAAGTACCAACTGGGGCTGGCCAACCACCGAGACCTTAGCCCTCTTCACTCTCTGGGCGAGCGTCTCCACGTCCCTGCAAAGATGAAGACAAGTCAAGACGAGCAACACAGATTGAGGAGGTAGAGACAACAAAAAGGAACCAGATACTTACTCGTCGTCCGCCTCCTCCTCTGCTGTTTTCCTCTTCCTCCTCGGGCTGAGGGACCCATAATCAAAAGTAACCTTCGTATCGACATCCGCCGGAGGAGGAGAAGGAGGTGGTGTCTGGACACGCGTGGACGAAGAAGGGCGGATGTCTTCTTCTTCACCGCAGCCTTCGCCGGCTTCTTTGCCGCTGCGGCCCTCGTGTGGCGCCTGGACCCCTCCAAGGTCAGCTGTGGCTGCGCAGCCCTACCGAGCCGGACCGGCTCGCCGGAACTGGCCCGCCGCAGGACTCGCCCTCTCCCCATAGCCGGCGTCAGGCCTGCGGTCTCGGCCTCCTCCTCCTACGACTCGCTGGTCACATCTTCAACCAGAGGAGCCTCGGCGCCGGCGCTGCTGGCTCCCCCGGCGGCCGCCGCCCACCGGGTGAGCTCCTCCCCCTCCGCGGCCGTCGTGGCCTTATCCTCCACACCGCCGGTGCTGCCGGCCTCCCTGGCAAGCTGTGCCTCCCTTGCCCTGGTGGCGATGTAGTCCAGCTCCGCCTGGGTGGTGTCCTGGACAAGCAGCCGCTCGGCGTCGGCGTTGACGTACCCCTCGTGCAGAGTGTCAAAGAACTGCTGCACCTCGGCGTCCTCCGGCTCCTTCCAGCTCGGGTCAGGGTCGTGCGCGTTGCAGTCCGGCATCATGGCAATGATGTTGGACCGGCGCGAGTTGTTGCACAACGGGACCACCCCCATCGGCAGCTTGAACAGAGGCCCCTTGAGAACCTTGCCGGCCTTCGCGGCGGCCCTCGCGACCTTGGCGGTCCGCTCGACCTCGCCGTCGCGGCCCACGTCAAGCTGGAAGAGCCGCTGGCAGAAATGGGCATGCCCCATCACTGTGAAATTGTGGTCGAGGCCGGGACGAAGCCGCATGATGTCGGTGGGTTCGTGAAGAGCCAGGCCGGCCTCCCCTTGTTATGCAGTGGAGCGATCCAGTGGTGGATGAAGTCCGCCCCGATCATCTCAAGGGTGAGGCCGGCCTCGGTGAGCCGGAGGATCCTGGTGGTGGCGACCGTGAGCTTCTCGTCGTCAGCATCGACGTCGCTCCATTCGCTTCTACGGACCGGCGGCGCCTGGTGAACTTCGCAGAACGCCGGCGGGTCCTTCTCCTCGATCCAGCACCACCGGCCCCGCCATTCTTCCCACCTCTCCTTCATGGCGCCCTCGTATCGCCCCTTGGATCTTGAGACCGGAAATGCAACGGAGATGGCGCCCCTGGTTGGATCGAGGGAAGTAATGGCGGAAGAAGCGCCGTGTTGGGATGCATCCCGCGAAGCCCTCGCGAGAGATCTTGTGAAAAGGGCCATGCATGCCACCGCATTGGAGTAAAATCCGGGCGGAAGCCAAAGGTATGGATGATGTGTTGAAGAAATCGAGAGAAGGGAGGACAGAGCCCGCAGGAAAAATAATCGACAAAGAAGGGTACTAATTTGGGGCAGCCTCGGCGCGATCGGCGAGGATGACATGCGTGGCTGGATGCCCAATTCCCCGTCTTCACTCCCCACGGGGCTGAAGGAGTCCTGGCTCGAACACGTCAATTGTCGAGGGAAGAAGGCGGACTGCGTCCGCTGCACAACCTCGCACTCTCCGTGGCTCAGCGGCTCCGGCGTCCTTGGCCCTCCTTGCCCTTGGTGGATTTTGGCGCCATGGCAGCTAGGGAGGAAGGCGGGACAGAGAGGCGTGAGCGCAGCGGCGAGCAGCAGGCAAGCTTGGAGAAGAAGGGAAAGCCGGCGGAGGTTTCGAGATTGGGGTTCTTGAAGGATAAAAGGAGCAGTCTTGCGCCATGGTTATCCCTTTTTATGGGGAAGCGCGGGGCACGCTGCCCATTTACTGCGATGTGAGCATGCGTCTGGAAACCGCCCCACGCATGCCGCCCACGTCACGCACACCACAGGAAGCGCAGCTTGTGAAAAGTTTACTGTGGTAAAACCGCCCCACCTGCCCGCGCATCGTTTGGGCTGGCCCAACAACATGTCGCGCTTATGTGGCCCGGGCCGGGGCTCTGTCGGTGTACAAAAAAGAGGATGCGTTTTGTACCCCTATACTGTGCTGCAGGTAGTCGGACCGCGCCTACGGTCACGCCAAGCAGAACAAGGGAGGTGAACCAAGGTAAGACGAAGCCCAAGATAATCGGGCGCCAAGGCCATGACCACAAAAAGCGAGAGGCAAGCGGGTTCCCCGGCAAGACCCTTGCGGGGCAGCCTCAACAGCCCGGCAAGATCCTTGCGGGACAGCTCGCCCGCACCAACAAAGCGGGCCACCCTTGAGCCCACGGTCTCCAACATCACGTTGGGCGGGGCTGGGAGGCACTTCCGTGGTGGCATGCAGATCTTTGTGAAGACATATTCAAGATCGAGATGAGGATTAAGAAGGCAGCGATCCTCGGCAAGATCCTTGCCGAGGAAGGCCACTGAACCCGGCAAGGCCCTTGCGGACGACAACAGCGCCACAGCAAGACCCTTGCGGGCCACCAACAAAGCCCTCACCAAGGGCGCCAACAAGGCCACCGCCAGGCCACGCCAACCAAGCTTCCACCGCCGTTCACATGTAGCTACCGGCCCAACCAGGTGGGTGGGCACTGCGTGGCAACATGCAGCTCGAGCCAACTCATGGCGCTTTGCATGGCGGCATCACAGATCTTCATGAAGGCTCGCCGCCCGCCACCTAAGCTGCTGCACCTTTGCCTACATGGCACCGCATGCCTCCTTGGCGAGTGCGTGTCGGAGGCGAGGAGGAGGCGGCGACAGACGGGGCGGGCCTCGCCCGTCCCCAATAAAGCAAAAGGACACCTAAGCTCGCATTAAATGTGTCTTGTCACGTAATACAGCGATAAGCTCGAGGCATTGTCGCCTTTCCACCTCCTGTATGCCACTGTGGCAGCCCCTTTCGCCCATAAAAGGAGGCCCATGGCATGCTGGAGAAGGATTCCGCTCTTTCGAACCACTCACTGACCACAGCTAGTTCGAGAGCTCAAGAACTCTGTGAAATACACCCACCTAAGAAGGACTAGCGTTTTACGCATCCTCGCGGCCCGAACCTGGGTAAACGATCTTTGTGCTGTGTACTAGCCCTGCTCTTCTCGCAATCCCGCGCCCCGGCAACCGTAGTAGGGATTCTTGTGATCCCATAGGTGTCGTTCCACACCGACATAAACCCTTTGGCGTCGGGCCCGACACCACCGCGGACTAGGCCGGCGGCAGTGGTGGCAGGAGGGGAGATGGGAGGGACCTGGCGGTGCTAGGGTTGGGGTCCCCTAGCGTCGCCCAAAGGAGGCGACGCGAGGGGGTGAGGAGACGCAACTTGGAACATGGTAATTTCTGTTTAGGCTCTTACCTTTTGTATTTGCACAATGGTTGATTTCCGTTTGGAATATTTAGGTACATAAAGTTAGAGTAGTGGAGTAAAGCTTAAGATTTCTTTTGTATGATTAATTCCTGAGATGAGAAAGCTTATACATGGAATAACTCGGTTTCTTGATCTGTACATAAAATATGTGTGATATTTGATTCAAGAGGAATATTGATTCATGAAGAATGATGTTCTAATTATGTACGAGACAAGAATTAATTACTATACACTTCATGTGAAATTCAAAATTGCAAGAAGGTTATCATATATCTTTTTTTGGGTGGGGAGGGGTAAGGTTATCGTATATATAATTATATGTATTAGCTGAGACGTGCGTTGCACGTTCAAGCTTACTAGTTTTGAAAAAATATTCATCAAATTTGAAAAAATCAAAGAAAGTTCATCGAATTAAAAAAAGTTCATTGAATTTGAAAAAAGTTGATCGACTTTTGAAAAAAGGTTCACAAAATCCGATGAACTTTTTATATCGAATTAGAAAAAAAGACTAAAAAGGAAAAAGAATAAATAAAAAGAAGAAAAAATAAATAAAAACAAAAAAGAAGAGGAAAGGGAAAAAAAAAGAAAGAATAAAAGAGGGAAGAAGCTCTACGTGATCACAGAACTCAAGTGTCTCGACGGGTTAGCGATTGTAGCGTTGAAATGCCGCGTCGCGGGATCGGACCCTTCTCAGCGCATTGTTTTTTTGCATCACTTTACAAAAGGAAAAAATGAACACTATAACGGGCTGGCCCATCGCGGGGGAGGGGGGAGGGGTATGCGCCCTGTACTGTTAACACTGGCAAACACTAAACGGCGCCTTAAGCGCCCGTTTAGGTGTTATTCGCAAACAGCGCAAACCCTCTGCTTTCCTTTCGATCCAGATGGGCTGGCCCGCCTATGTTTTTTTCTGCCTTAAAAGAGAAAAAGTATTTCGGCAAGAGCGTGAATCGAACCTGCAACCTCCTCCTTCGGCTTCAAGGCAATGACAACCCCGACACCAAACTCATCTGTCTACGTCCATCTTTCACATCCTTTTTATCCATCTACTTTCCTTTTTTCCTTTTTTCCCTTCTTCCTGGTTCAATGAACTTTTCAAATTTTTCATGAACTTTTTCGCAAACCAATGAACTTTTTTTTCAAAATGAAAGAAATTTTCTCAAATTTGACGAAGTTTTTCCAAAATCAGTGAACTTTTTTCAAATTCAATGAACTTTTTTAAAAATCAGTGAACATTTTTTCCCAAATCGATGAACTTTTTTTCAAAACGAATGAACTCTTTTTCAAAATCAAACTTTTTATCAAAATCGATGAACTCTTTTTTCAAATTCGACGATTTTTTTTCAAAATCAATGAACACTTTTCAAAATTGATGAATCTTTTTTCCAAGTCGAAGAACTCTTTCAAGATCAATGAACTATTTTCAAAACCGATGAACTGTTTTTCAAAACCGACGAACTTTTTTCAAAATCGATGAACTCTTTTCAAAATCGACGAACCCTTTTCCAAAACCGATGAACTTTTTCAAAATCGTGATCTTTTTTTCAAAGTCGGTGAACTTTTTTCAAAATCAATGAACTTTTTTTTGAAAATCGTCAACTTTTTTTACTAAAGCGATTATTTTTTTAAAATATGATCTTTTCTCGAAACCAATGAACTTTTCTGTAATTCATGCTATTTTTTCCCAAATGTTTTCAAATAATTTAAAAATCAAAGCGCTACAGTACGTTTACATGTGTATGAATAAATTGTGGAAATGACAGTACTTTAAACTACTGGTGAAATCACGGAGAATGTTTAAAGTACTCTGTACAAATTACATTGAAAAAAAATATTTTAAAAAAAATTTAAAAAAAAATTGAAAAAAAAAAAAAAAAAAAAAATTTTGAAAAAGTTGAAAAAAATTTGAAAAAAGTTCAGTTGAAAAGTTTGAAAAAAGTTCATTGAAAAAAAAGTTCATTGTGAAAAAGGAAAATTTGAAAAATTGTGAAAAAGGAAAGGTGAATTGAAAATTGAAAAATGAAAAGTTCATTGAAGAAGGAAGAAGGAAAAGAAAAAAGCTTTGAAAAAGAAAGGCCATCTGGATCGAAAGGAAAGCAGAGGGTTTACGCTGTTTGCGAATAACACCTAAACGGGCGCTTAAGGCGCCGTTTAGTGTTTGCCTTAACGCGCTACGGGCGCCATATAGGGTTTACAGCCCCGTCCGGTTTACAGGAGTTCCTCTCTCGATCCCGAGCGATCGATACATGCGGGTGCGGCGGAGTCAGGACAGCGGCCCAGGTGGAGTGTAGCTGGCCGAGGAGACGGTACATGCGGGTGCGGCGGAGTCAGGACAGCGGCCCAGGTGGAGTGCAGCTGGCCGAGGAGACGGGCTTGGGGCGGGCAGCAAGGCCCATGCCACAAAAGCCCAGGCGCGGATGTCTCATCATACGCGGAGCAAGCTAGAAGTGGGCTGAGCAGCGAGCAGCGGCCAGGTAGCGATCAAGGCAAAAAGATGCACGGGAGGATTTGTTTAAGAAAAAAAAGGGGGAGCGTCAGGTGTGGTGCGCTTGTGTGAGGGGAAAAAAGGAAAGGGAATTTTTTGCCTAGCTTGTGCCACGTGAGCACGGGAGGCTGCCAATGACAGATCTTTTGGGGGTTTTTCCCTCTGTTGCCTATACACGATTAAGGATGGCAATGGATCGGATTCGGCCCGGATTGAACAAAATCAAATCCATATCCAAATCCACGAGGTTATTCTTTGCCCATTCATGAAAAACCCCACGGGCAAAAAATTATGTCCATGTCCAAACCCAATGGATATCCATAATCAATGGATACCCATGGGGTCCTATAAAAACACGCATACATAATACCTTGAAAATCACATAACATGGCACATCATACACGTAAAGACTCAAATTTTCACAAAATGACATCTGAGAAGGGCACCACATGAAATAAGCGTTCAGATTCTCGTAGAATGACATATCAAAACATCGCATAAGTAGAAAATTCTCAGCCTTAGTTCCTCACAGAATGACATAGGAATAGCCCAACATAATTTCTTAGTCTTAATTTCTTACTCCCTCCATTCCAAAATATAGTGCGCCCGCGTTTCTCGAGGTCGAACTTTGACCATAATTTAACGAACGAGACCGACTGCGGCGGGAGAAAAAGTTACATAATTAAAAACTTCTTTCGAATACGAATTCACTGATATAACTTTTGCCCCCGCCGCAATCGGTATTGGTAGTTAAATTTACAATCAAAGTTGAAGCACGGGGATAAAGAAAGCACTACATTATGGAATGGAGGGAGTACAAAATAGCCCAACAGAATTTATCAGCCTTAGTTTCCTACAGCCAGGAGACATAAGTACATCATAATTCTCATTATAAGTGAAGAAAGGTATTCTTCTATGCATCATCTTCTTTCTTCATCGTGATGTCGCTTGAAACTACGTCGGTATTTCCCCAAAGAGGAAGGGATGATGCAGCACATCGACGGTAGGTATTTCCATCAGATATGAAACCAATGTTATCGAACCAGTAGGAGAACCAAGCAACAGAACGTAAACAGCCCCTGCACACAAATAACAACACCTCGCAACCCGACGTGTTAAAGGGGTTGTCAATCCCTTTCGGGTAACGGTGTCAGAAACGGCGTGCAGACGGAAAAAAGTTGATAAATAGATTGGATAAATAGATCGCAAATAAAATAAAGTGCAACAAAGTATTTTTTGGGTTTTTAGTTTAATAGATCTGAAAATAAAAGCAAATAAAAGCATATCACAAAGGCAAATAATATGAGAAAGAGACCCGGGGATCGTAGGTTTCACTAGTGGCTTCTCTCGAGAAAGATAGCAAACGGTGGGTGAACAAATTACTGTTGGGCAATTGATAGAACCTCAAATTATTATGACGATATCTGGGCAATGATCATTACATAGGCATCACGTCCAAGATTAGTAGAACGACTCCTGCCTGCATCTACTACTATTACTCCACACATCGACCGCTATCCAGCATGCATCTAGTGTATTAAGTTCATGGAAAAAATGGAGTAATGCAATAAGAACGATGACATGATGTAGACAAGATCTGTTTATCTATTGCGTTAGATATAGATCCCATCTTTTTATCCTTAGTAGCAACGATACATACGTGTCGGTTCCCCTTCTGTCATTGGGATCAAGCACCGTAAGATTGAACCCACTACCGGGCACATCTTCCCATTGCAAGATAAATAGATCAAGTTGGCCAAACAAAACCCAAATATCGGAGAAGAAATGCGAGGCTATAAGAGATCATGCATAAAAGAGATCAAAGAAACTCAAACACTTTCATGGATATAAAAAGATATGACTGATCATAAACTCAAAGTTTATCGGATCCCAACAAACACACCGCAAAAGAGTTACATCATATGGATCTCCAAGAGACCATTGTATAGAGAATCAAGAGAGAGATGAAGCCATCTAGCTACTAACTACGGACCTGAAGGTCTACAAAGAACTACTCATGCATCATCGGAGAGGCACCAATGGAGGTGGTGAACCCCATCCGAGATGGTGTCTAGATTGGATCTGGTGGTTCTGGACTCTGCGGCGGCTGGATGAATATTTCGTCGATGCCCCTAGGGTTCGGGGATTTTTGGGGTATTCATAGAGCAAAGAGGCGGTCCAGGGGGCACCCGAGGTGGGCACAACCCACCAGGGCGCGCCTTGGTTGGTTGTCCCCTCCTCGGGACTCCCCCTAGGTGCAACCAGGGCCCAACTTCTTCCTTTTGGTCCATAAAAAATCATCTTAGCATTTGTGCTCCGTTTGATATTGATTTCCTGCGATGTAAAAAACATGGAAAAACAGCAACTGGCACTTGGCACTATGTCAATAGGTTATTACAAAAAAATTATATAAAATGATTATAAAACATCCAAGATTGATAATAAAACATCATGGAACAATAAAAAATTATAGATACGTTGGAGACGTATCACACCATGACCGACAAAGCTTCAGTTATGATAGACTCAGACTCATCCTTCATATGAACATATCATAAGAAAAATAATTAAAATCATGGAAATAAACAACCAAATATTGTATCATGTAAAATCAACTATAATGAGTGGAATATGTTACATAGTTTCTTCATCATCATCAAGAACACTTTGAAATATCGCAAAGACAGTGGAGTTGCTATCCCCTGATGCAAGATTTAAGTGATGAAGGAACACTCAGTCAAAAACTAATTATTGTGTAATATAAATTAGATGAATGATTGCAATTTGTGAAGGAAATATGCCCTAGAGGCAATAATAAAGTTATTATTTATTTCCTCATATCATGATAAATGTTTATTATTCATGCTAGAATTGTATTAACCGGAAACATGATACATGTGTGAATACATAGACAAACATAACGTCACTAGTATGCCTCTACTTTGACTAGCTCATTAATCAAAGATGGTTGTGTTTCCTAACCATAGACATGTGTTGTCATTTGATTAAAGGGATCACATCATTAGGAGAATGATGTGATTGACATGACCCATTCCGTTAGCCTAGCACTTGATCGTTTAGTATGTTTCTATTGCTTTCTTCATGACTTATACATGTTCACGTAACTATGAGATTATGCAACTCCGTTTACGGAGGAACACTTTGTGTGCTACCAAGCGTCTAGCGTAGCTGGGTGATTATAAGGGAGCTCTACAGGTGTCTCCGAAGGTACATGTTGGGTTGGCGTATTTCGAGATTAGGTTTTGTCACTCCGATTATCGGAGAGGTATCTCTGGGCCCTCTCGGTAATGCACATCACTATAAGCCTTGCAAGCAATGTAGCTAATGAGTTAGTTACGGAATGATGCATTACGTAACGAGCAAAGAGACTTGCCGGTAACGCGATTGAACTAGGTGTTGGATACCGACGATCGAATCTCGGACAAGTAACATACCGATGACAAAGGGAACAACGTATGTTGTTATGCGGTTTGACCGATAAAGATCTTCGTAGAATATGTAGGAGCCAATATGAGCATCCAGGTTCCGCTATTGGTTATTGACCGAGGATATTTTAGGTCATGTCTACATAGTTCTCGAACCCGTAGGGTCCGCACGCTTAACGTTACGATAACAGTTTTATTATGAGTTTATGAGTTTTGATGTACCAAAGGAGTTCGGTGTCCCGGATGAGATCGGGGACATGACGAGGAGTCTCGAAATGGTCGAGACGTAAAGATCGATATATTGGACGACTATATTCGGACTTGGAAGGTTCGAGTGATTGGGTATTTTTGAATCCGGAGAGTTACGTGAATTCGCCAGGGAGTATATGGGCCTTATTGGGCTTTAGGGGAAAGAGAGAGGAGAGGTTGGGCGCCCCCCAAGGCCTAGTATGAATTGGACTAGGGAGAGGGGCTGCGCCCCCTCCTTCCTTCTCTTCTCTTCCCCCTTTCCTTGACTCCTACTCCTACTACTTGGAAGGGGGGGGGGGGAATCCTACTCCCGGTAGGAGTAGGCCTCCTCCTTGATGCGCCCCCTCCTAGGCCGGCCACCCCCTCCCTTGCTCCTTTATATACGGGGGCAGAGGGGCACCCCATGACACACAAGTTGATCTACGGATCATTCCTTAGCCGTGTGTGGTGCCCCCCTCCACCATATTCCACCTCGGTCATATCGTCGCGGAGTTTAGGCGAAGCCCTGTGCCGGTAGAGCATCATCATCGTCACCACGCCGTCGTCTTGTGAAATCATCCCGACACCTGCTGGATCGGAGTCAGGGGATCGTCATCGAGCTGAGCGATGCAGAACACGGAGGTGCCGACGTTCGGTACTTGGATCGGTCGGATCGTGAAGGCGTCGACTACATCAACCACGTTGTCATAGCGCTTCGCTTTCGGTCTATGAGGGTGCGTGGACAACACTCTCCCTCTCGTTGCTATGCATCACCATGATCTTGCGTGTGCGTAGGAATTTTTTGAAATTACTACGTTCCCCAACGATGGTATCGAGCCTAGGTTTTATCGTTGATGTTATATGCATGAGTAGAACACAAGTGAGTTGTGGGCGATACAAGTCATACTGCTTACCAGCATGTCATACTTTGGTTCAGCGGTATTGTTGGATGAAGCGGCCCGGACCGACATTACGCGTACACTTACGCGAGATTGGTTTTACCGCCGTGCTTTGCACACAGGTGACTAGCGAGTGTCTGTTTCTCCAACTTTAGTTGAACCGAGTGTGGCTACGCCCGGTCCTTGCGAAGGTTAAAACAGCACTAACTTGACAAACTATCGTTGTGGTTTTGATGCGTAGGTAAGAACGGTTCTTGCTCAGCCCGTAGCAGCCACGTAAAACTTGCAACAACAAAGTAGAGGACGTCTAACTTGTTTTTGCAGGGCATGTTGTGATGTGATATGGTCAAGACGTGATGCTATATTTTATTTTATGAGATGATCATGTTTTGTAACCGAAGTTATCGGCAACTGGCAGGAGCCATATAGTTGTCACTTTATTGTATGAAATGCAAATGCCCTGTAATGCTTTACTTTATCACTAAGCGGTAGCGATAGTCGTAGAAGCATAAGATTGGCGAGATGATAACGATGCTACGATGGAGATCAAGGTGTCGCGCCGGTGACGATGGTGATCACGACGGTGCTTCAGAGATGAAGATCACAAGCACAAGATGATGATGGCCATATCGTATCACTTATATTGATTGCATGTGATGTTTATCCTTTATGCATCTTATCTTGCTTTGATTGATGGTAGCATTTATAGATGATCCCTCACTAATTATCAAGAAGTGTTCTCCCTGAGTATCCACCGTTGCGAAAGTTCTTCGTGCTGAGACACCACGTGATGATCGGGTGTGATAGGCTCTACGTTCAAATACAATGGGTGCAAAACAGTTGCACGCGCGGAATACTCAGGTTAAACTTGACGAGCCTAGCTGAAAGGACATGCGGTGCCCCCATGTGTGGTTTTGGTAATTGATGACATTCTCTATGGACTAATGGTTGCATTGAGTTATATTTGAAGGATTTGTCCATAGGCATTTCTTGAAGTCCATGTGTTGGTTTCAAGGAGTTTATGTGTTGACCAAGGTGCTATTAAGGAATTATCCAAAGATTGGTCATGTGAGTGTTGAGCTTATTGCAAGCATGTCTTGAAGAATAAGATTGTGTGATCATTCATGTCCACCTTCAAGACATCATCCAAATGAAGAGAGTTGGAAGATTCAACACACAAAGCGCACAAGATGTACCGAGGATCAAGTGATCCCATGGTATGGTAAGCATTGTCCATTACGCTTTGTGTGCTAACCCATGGTCTTCGTGAGAGTTCTTTGTGGGGTTAGGTTGCGGTGCAAGTTCAAGTGATGCATAACGAAGAGATCAAGTGCTTGAAGCTTGCCATCCATTGTGGTGACAATGGACTTGTGAAGATGAGCGGAAGAGTGGCTCACCCATAGTGGAATATGGGGAGCAATCAACTAGTCTTCATCGAGCCAAGCATAATCAAGAAAGGTGGTCCAACTTGAGGAGTCAAGATCGTCATCATCTAGCTCAAGTGGACTTTGTGCAAGGCAAAGGTTTGCCCTTGATAGGTTTTCTATTTTACGGTCTCATGGTAGTTGTGGGAGGCTGGGTTATAGGATCGATTGCCGTACTATCAAGGGGGCTCTCGATGAGTTGCTTGATCGTATCATTCGTAGAGATCAAACCATTGCATCCTTGCATCATCTTTATTGGTTCTTGTTTGGTTCTTCTCCTTGCGAGTTTTGGAGCTTATGGTCATTTTATGACAAGCTCGAGTTCATCGAAAACGGAGTTCACATGCGTCTTCTATGATGTTTTCGATGTTGGAGGGTATGCCGGTTCTTCTTTTTTGGAGTTTCACTCCTTTGCTTGTTTTGATGCTACTCGTTGTCTTGTATCCAACAAGCTTGAGTTTGCTCAATTCGGAGCTCATTTGCAGAAGTTATGGCAGTTCTGGTTTTATTGTTTCCCTCTGTTGTCTTCTCTGCAAAATGAAGGACTCCTAGTGTTGCTAATCTGGGGCACGCGGTAGTCTTGCTCTCCGGGCGGTAGTACCGCAGAGCCCTCTTGATAATACCATGATCCCTATGATAATCTGCAGTGCTCTGATAATCTTGCGCTGTGGGAAGCGGTAGTACCGTGGCATCCGCCAGCTTGTTGCTTTCGGCGGTAGTAAGGCGGATGTAATTTTTACATCCGTCCTCTGGCAGTAGTACAGCGCCTTGTGAGCGCGGTAGTACCGTGAGCTCGCCAGCTTAGCAAAGCATGAGCGAAGTAAGGCGGATGTAATTTTACATCCGCGCCTCTGTGATAATACCGCTCTTCGTGTGCGGTAGTAGCGCGCGGATTATCTTGAGTCCTCCCTCGGCGGAAGTAGGTGCGGAGTAAATTTTTACTTCGTGCTTTCTCTATGACTAGTGTTGCCTGCCTTACGGTAGTATCGTGAAGTAGCGGTAGTACCGCTCGGCGGTTCTACCGTTCGTTGCTACATGCCATGAGCCTTCATCTGGACAGTGCTGCACTTGCGGTAGTACCGCAACCTACAGTGATAGTACCGCAGCCGTCATGGTAGTACCGCAGCTCCGTCTTGATAGTACCGTGTCGTCTTGGGCTGAGTGAGGGATAACGGTTGGATTTTCTCCCCACCTATAAAGGGGTCTTCTTCCCCATTGAGATTTAATCCTTTGAGCTCGTGATCTTCCCCCATTGTTGACCTTCTTCGAGCTTGCTAACTCTCAATCCCTCCATGGATTCTTGCTAGTTTTTGAGGGAAAAGAGAGAGGAGATCTAGATCCACATTTCCACCAATCACTTTCTCCTCTTTGTGAGGGGAACCCCTTGGATCTAGATCTTGGAGTTCTTGGTGTTCTCCTTCTTGTTCTTCCTCTCACTTTCTTCCCTAGCATTAGTTGCTTTGGTGGGATTTGGGAGAGAAGGACTTGGGCACTCCGTGTGCCCTTGCCATTGCATTTGGTGCATCGGTTTGAGTTCTCCACGGTGATACGTGGAAGTTACAAGTTGAGAAGCTTATTACTCTTGGGTGCTTGGTGCCCTTGAGCTTGTTCCTCTTGGGTGCTTGGGCACCCTAGACGGTTGGTGGTGTTCAGAGCTCAATCATTATGGTGTAAAGCTCCGGGCAAGCGTCGGGGTCTCCAATTAGGTTGTGGAGATCGCCCGAGCAATTTGACGGCACGGTGACCGGCCCCAAGGGTTGCCAAAGTGTACGGGTTCGGTGATCGCCCCAAGGGTTGCCATTTATGCGGGTTCGGTGACCGCCCTCAAGGGTCCCTTAGTGGAATCACGGCATCTTGCATTGTGCGAGGGCGTGAGGAGATTCTGGTGGCCCTAGTGGCTTCTTAGGGAGCATTGTGCCTCCACACCGCTCCAAACGGAGATTAGCATCCGCAAGGGTGTGAACTTCAGGATACATCGTCTTCTCCGCGTGCCTCGGTTATCTCTTATCCGAGCCCTTTACTTATGCACTTTACTTTGTGATAGCCATATTGTTTCTTGTCATATATCTTGCTATCACCTAAGTAGTTTTTCTTGCTTAGCATAAGTTGTTGGTGCACATAGGTGAGCCTAGTTGTTGTAGGTTTTGTGCTTGACAAATTAACCGCTAGGTTTATTCCGCATTTGTTCAAGCCTCAACCGTAATTATTTTAAAGCGCCTATTCACCCCCCCCCCTCTACGCGACATCCACGATCTTTCACTAGCATATAACAGATATGGCCTCGGAACACGGAGACCGAAAGGTCGAGCGTGAATCATATAGTAGATATGATCAACATAGTGATGTTCACCATTGAAACTGCTCCATATCACGTGATGATCGGACATGGTGTAGTTGATATGGATCACGTAATCACTTAGAGGATTAGAGGGATGTCTATCTAAGTGGGAGTTCTTAAGTAATATGATTAATTGAACTTAAATTTATCATGAACTTAGTCCTGGTAGTATTTTGCAAATTATGTTGTAGATCAATAGCTCGCGTTGTTGCTTTCATATGTTTATTTTGATATGTTCCTAGAGAAAATTGTGTTGAAAGATGTTAGTAGCAATGATGCGGATTGGATCCGTGATCTGAGGTTTATCCTCATTGCTGCACAGAAGAATTATGTCCTTAATGCACCGCTAGGTGACAGACCTATTGCAGGAGCATATGCAGGCGTTATGAACGTTTGGCTAGCTCAATATGATGACTACTTGATAATTTTGTGCACCATGCTTTATGGCTTAGAACCGGGACTACAAAAACGTTTTCGAAACGTCATGGAACATATAAGATGTTTTAAGAGATGAAATTAGTATTTCAGACTCATGCCCGTGTCAAGAGGTATGAGACCTCTGAAAAATACTTCGCCTAAAAGATGGAGGAGAATTGCTCAACTAGTGAGCAAGTACTTAGATTGTCTGAGTACTACAATCACTTGAATCAAGTGGGAGTTAATCTTCCAGATAATATAGCGATTGGCAGAGTTCTCTAGTCACCATCACCAAGTTACTGGAACTTCATGATGAACTATAAAGCAAGGGATGATGAAAACTATTCCCGATCTCTTCGTGATGCTGAAATCGACGAAGGTAGAAATCAAGAAAAGAGCATCAAGTGTTGATGATTGACAAGACCACTAGTTTCAAGAATAAGGCAAAGGGAAAGAAAGGGAACTTCATGTAGAATGGCAAGCAAGTTGTCACTCCCGCGAAGAAGCCCAAAGCTGGACCAAAACCTGAAACTGAGTGCTTCTACTGCAAAGGAAATGATCACTGGGAGTGGAAATGCCCTGAATATTTGGTAGATAAGAAGGGTGGCAAAGTGAACAAGGGTATATTTGATATACAGGTGTTTGATGTGTGCCTTACTAGTGTTTATAGTAGCCCCTGAGTATTTGATACTTGTTAGGTTGCTAAGATTAGTAACTTCGAAGCAGGAGTTACATAATAAGCAGAGACTAGTTGAGGGAAGTGATGATGAGTGTTGGAAATAGTTCCAAGATTGATATGATCATCATCACACACTCCCTATATTTTCGAGATTAGTGTTAAAAGTGAAATAAATGTTATTTAGCGTTTGCGTTGAGCATGAATATGATTTGATCATGTTTATTGCAAAACGGTTATTCAATTAAAGTTAAAGAATAATTGTTGTTCTGTTTACATGAATAAGACCTTCGATGGTCATACACCCAATGAAAATAGTTTGTTGGATCTCGATCGTAGTGATACACATATTCATAATATTGATGCCAAAAGATGCAAAGTTAATAATGATAGTGCAACTTATTTTTGGCATTGCCGTTTGGGTCATATCGGTGTAAAGCGCATAAAGAAACTCCATAAAGATGGATTTTTGGAATCACTTGGTTATGAATCATTTGATGCTTGCGAACCGTGCCTTTTGGGAAAGATGACTAAAACTCCGTTCTCTGGAACAATGGAACGAGCTACTGACTTATTGGAAATAATACATACCGATGTATGCGATCAATGAGTGTTAAGGCTCGTGGCATGTATCGTTATTTTCTGACCTTCACATATGATTTGAGCAGATATGGGTATATCTACTTGATGAAACATAAGTCTGAAAGATTTGAAAAGTTCAAAGAATTTCAGAGTGAAGTGGAAAATCATCGTAACAAGAAAAATAAAGTTTCTACGATCTGATCATGGAGACGAATATTTGAGTTACGAGTTTGGTCTTCAATTGAAACAATGTGAAATAGTTTCGCAACTCACGCCACCTGGAACACCACAATGTAATGGTGTGTCCGAACGTCGTAATCGTACTTTACTAGATATGGTGCGATCTATGATGTCTCTTATCGGTTTACCACTATCATTTTGGGGTTATGCATTAGAGACAGCTGCATTCACATTTAATAGGGCACCTTCTAAATCCGTTGAGATGACACCGTATGAACTATGGTTTAGCAGTAAACCTAAGCTGTCGTTTCTTAAAGCTTGGAGTTGCGATGCTTATATGAAAAGCTTTCAACCTGATAAGCTCGAACCCAAATCGGAAAAGTGCATCTTCATAGAATACCCAAAGGTAACTATTGGGTACACCTTCTATCACAGATCCGAAGGCAAGTTATTCGTTGCTAAGATGGATCCTTTCTAGAGAAGAAGTTTCTCTCGAAAGAAGTGAGTAGGAGGAAAGTAGAACTTGATGAGGTAATTGTACCTTCTCTCTTATTGGAAAGTAGTTCATCACAGAAATCAGTTCCAGTGATTCCTACACCAATTAGTGAGGAAGTTAATGATGATGATCATGAAACTTCAGATCAAGTTGCTACCAAACCTCGTAGGTCTTCCAGAGTAAGATCCGCACCAGAGTGGTAAGGTAATCATGTTCTGGAAGTCATGTTACTAGACCATGATGAACCTACGAACTATGAGGAAGTGATGATGAGCCTAGATTCCGCAAAATGGCTTGAGGCCATAAAATCTGAGATATGATCCATGTATGAGAACAAAGTATGGACTTTGATTGACTTGCTCGATGATCAGCAAGCCATGTTAAATAAATGGATCTTCAAGAGGAAGACGGACAGCGATAGTAGTGTTACTATCTACTAAGCTCGACTTGTTGCGAAAGGTTTTGACAAGTTCAAGGTGTTGAATACGATGAGATTTTCTCACTCGTATCGATGCTTAAGTCTGTACGAATCATGTTAGCAATTGCCACATTTATGAAATCGGCAAATGGATGTCAAAACAACATTCTTTAATGGATTTATTAAAGAAGAGTTGTATATGATGCAACGAGAAGGTTTTGTAAATCCTAAAGGTGCTAACAAAATGTGCAAGCTCAACGATCCATCTATGGACTGGTGCAAGCATCTCGAGTTGGAATACACGCTTTGATAAGTTGATCAAAGCATATAGTTTTATACAGACTTGCGGTGAAGCCTGTATTTACAATAAAGTGAGTGGGGGCTCTGTAGCATTTCTAAATATTATATGTGGATGACATATTGTTGATTGGAAATGATATAGAAATTCTGGATAGCATGAAAGGATACTTGAATAAGAGTTTTCAAAGCAAGACCTCGGTGAAGCTGCTTATACATTAAGCATCAAGATCTATATAGATAGATCAAGGCGGCTTGATAAGATTTTTTCAATGAGTACATACCTTGATAAATTTTTGAAATAGTTCAAAATGGAACAGTCAAAGAAGGAGTTCTTGCCTGTGATGCAAAGGTGTGAAGTTGAGTAAGACTCAAGACCCAACCATGGCAGAAAATAAAAAGAGAATGAAAAGTCATTCCCTATGACTCAGTCATAGGTTCTATAAAGTATGCTATGCTGTGAACCAGACCTATTGTATACCTTGCTCTGATTTTGACGAAGGAATACAATTTTGATCTAAGAGTAGATCACTGGACAACGGTCAAGAATATCTTTAGTGAGGACTAAGGAAATATTTCTCGATTATGGAGGTGATAAAAGAGTCCGTCGTAAAGAGTTACATTGATGCAAGCCTTTTACACTGATCCAGTTGACTCTAAGTCTCAATCTGGATACATATTGAAAGTGGGAACAATTAGCTAGAGTATCTCTGTGCAGAGCATTGTAGACATAGAATATTTGCAAAATACATACGGCTCTGAATGTGACAGACCCGTTGACTAAGCTTCTCTCACGAGCAAAACATGATCATACCTTAGTACTCTTTGGGTATTAATCATATAGCGATGTGAACTAGATTATTGACTCTAGTAAACCCTTTGGGTGTTTGTCACATGACGATGTGAACTATGGGTGTTAATCACATACAGATGTGAATATTAGTGTTGAATCACATCATGATGTGAACTAGATTATTGACTATAGTGCAAGTGGGAGACTAAAGGAAATATGCCCTAGAGGCAATAATAAAGTTATTATTTATTTCCTCATATCATGATAAATGTTTATTATTCATGCTAGAATTGTATTAACCAGAAACATGATACATGTGTGAATACATAGACAAACATAACGTCACTAGTATATCTCTACTTTGACTAGTTCATTAATCAAAGATGGTTGTGTTTCCTAACCATAGACATGTGTTGTCATTTGATTAAAGGGATCACATCATTAGGAGAATGATGTGATTGACATGACCCATTCCGTTAGCCTAGCACTTGATCGTTTAGTATGTTGCTATTGCTTTCTTCATGACTTATACATGTTCCTGTAACCATGAGATTATGCAACTCCCGTTTATCGGAGGAACACTTTGTGTGCTACCAAGCGTCTAGCAACGCTGGGTGATTATAAAGGAGCTCTCAGGTGTCTCCGAAGGTACATGTTGGGTTGGCGTATTTGAGATTAGGTTTTGTCACTCCGATTGTCGGAGAGGTATCTCTGGCCCTCTCGGTAATGCACATCACTATAAGCCTTGCAAGCAATGTAGCTAATGAGTTAGTTACGGAATGATGCATTACGTAACGAGTAAAGAGACTTGCCGGTAACGAGATTGAACTAGGTATTGGATACCGACGATCGAATCTCGGACAAGTAACATACCGATGACAAAGGGAACAACGTATGTTGTTATGCGGTTTGACCGATAAAGATCTTCGTAGAATATGTAGGAGCCAATATGAGCATCCAGGTTCCGCTATTGGTTATTGACCGAGGATATTTCTAGGTGATGTATACATTGTTCTCGAACCCGTAGGGTCCGCACGCTTATCGTTACGATGACAGTTTTGTTATGAGTTTATGAGTTTTGATGTACCAAAAGGAGTTTGGAGTCCCGGATGAGATCGGGGACATGACGAGGAGTCTCGAAATGGTCGAGACGTAAAGATCGATATATTGGACGACTATATTCGGACTTCGGAAAGGTTCCTTGTGATTCGGGTATTTTTCGGAGTACCGGAGAGTTACGGGAATTCGCCGGGGAGTATATGGGCCTTATTGGGCTTTAGGGGAAAGAGAGAGGAGAGGTTGGGCGCCCCCCAAGGCCTAGTCCACTTGGAAGGGGGGGGGGGATCCTACTCCCGGTGGGAGTAGGACTCCTCCTTGATGCGCCCCCTCCTAGGCCGGCCACCCCCTCCCTTGCTCCTTTATATACGGTGGCAGGGGGCACCCCATGACACACAAGTTGATCTACGGATCGTTCCTTAGCCGTGTGCGGTGCCCCCTCCACCATATTCCACCTCGGTCATATCGTCGCGGAGTTTAGGTGAAGCCCTGCGCCGGTAGAGCATCATCATCGTCCTCCACGCCGTCGTCTTGTGGAACTCATCCCGACACCTGCTTTGGATCGGAGTCGAGGATCGTCATCGAGCTGAACGTGTGCATAACACAGAGGTGCCGTACGTTCGGTACTTGGATCGGTCGGATCGTGAAGACGTACGACTACATCAACCGCGTTGTCATAACGCTTCCTCTTTCGGTCTACGAGGGTACGTGGACAACACTCTCCCCTCTCGTTGCTATGCATCACCATGATCTTGCATGTGCGTAGGAATTTTTTTGAAATTACTACGTTCCCCAACAATTTGAGAGGATTATTTACCTATCATGCATGTCAGCACGGGACCAAGCTTGCATGCACATGAATGCTTCAGCCATACTTGGCACAAGTCAGCTACGATGTGAACTAAGTAGTCTGCCACTAGTACTAAGCGCTGGTTCTGATGCCACCGATGTCACAGGGATAGGCAATATATCATGAGCAATCTTTTGCAAAGTAGGATACTTTGCACCTGCAACTTTCCACCAATTTATGATGTCCATATCTTTGTCCGGTACTCTCTTGATGGTTTGCTCTTCCAAGTACATGTCTAATTCTGTCCGAACTTGAGAAGAAGAAATCATAGGTTTTGAGGACATATATTGATCAAAGATGTTCATTACACCATCAATTCCACCAACTTGTGTAGTAGTAGTGTCCGTAGCCTCTGATGTAGCCACAACTTCAGCATCTTCTCGATATTGCTCCAACAGATTAGCCATTAACTTCCTTACTTCATCAACTTTAACATCTGCATATTCAATTCCATAGAGAGAACCAAATAGAGCTTGCAACATATGAAGTTTGTACCTTGGATCAAGAACAGTTGCAACAGACATAAGTCCATGTACATCTTTCCAATATTTGTCAAAAAAAATTCATTTCCTCAGACAACTTTTGTACAACCTTATTCTCACTGGTAGACCATTTTTGTATTCCCAACTGAATAACACAAATTTTGGGAAAGAACAAATTTCCTTGAACCTATCACAAAGTTCCTTAGCAATCTTCCAATCATCTTTGGTTGGACAACAACTAAATAGTTTCTCACAAGCCTTCAGTTTTTCAATATATATATATATATATATATATATATATATATATATATATATATATATATATATATATATATATATATATATATATATATATATATATATATATATATATATATATATATATATATATATATATTCTAATGCAATGCTTAGCATTATGTAGGTTGAGTTCCATCTGGTTTTACAATCAAGAAGCAACCTTCTCTTGTATTCAATGTTTAGAGTTCGTGCCATTTTTTCAAACTTCTCGTGCCTCTTAGGAGTAGTAGACCAATATGCAACACCATCACGAACCCGTTCTATACTCTTCTCCATGTCATCCATACCATCTTTCACAATCCGATTTAGTGTATGTGCAGCACAACTCATATGCAAGTACTTACCCTCCAATATAAGAGAACTGGAATCCAGCATATCTGGCAAATGTTCCATTGCTTTATCATTTGATGTGCAATTGTCCAGAGTCACTGTCGATATCTTTCCCTCAAGATGCCACTCAACAAGGGACTCATGCAGTGCTTTACATATGATTTCGGCATTATGTGGGCAAGGCACATAAACAAACCTAAGACATAAGGAAAGGAAACATTTCAGATTACAATGATTAGTAAATTAATCAAGAATTTCAGATTTATACGGATTTGAAAAAGAACATGTTCTTACCTCAAAATAATACTCTTTAGTTTCCAAAACTCATCGATGAAATGTGCGGTGACTACCATGTAACCTCTCTTTTGATGTCCTGTAGTCCACATGTCCGTGGTGATGGCAACTCAATTTCGGAAATTTGCCAAATACTTCATGATCTTATCCTTCTCAGTTGCATACATACCCATAATTTCTTTTCTAATAGTATTCCTTAAGACCATTTTAAACATTGGTTGTAATGTGGAACAAAATTTTCGAAAACCTGAATGATCGACCATAGATAGTGGGTACTCATGAACACATATCATTAGTGCAAGCTCTTTTCTAGCAACATCTTAATCAAACACAATGTTCTCCAAATTGCCTTTCCCCTCGTCAACCTTTGACAACCTTAATTTTTGTTGTTGTGGACCAATTGGTGCATGCCTAGCACCACAAGAGCTCATGTGACTCAGCAAGTGTGAAGTGCCACTGGTACCTTTTGCTATAAAAAGTTTATGGCAATACATGCACTCAGCTTTCGGTTCCCCATTAATAATTTTCTTTTCAAAATTTCCTTCCCACAAAATTGATGTGAGCTTTCTTTTATTACCAACTCTAACAGATCCATCACCACCATGACCTTGTGATGCTCTCACAGTAGTAGCTTGAATTGGGTAAGTAGCTAGGTTAACATTCCCAGTGATAGCCCCATCACCGCCTTTTGCTCCATGAGAATCCATTGTGCTATATAATGAAAAAAAGTCATTTGTTCCAGTTAAAGTGAAACTAGGTACATACTGTCTGAACTATACAAATGTGGTACCTACATTACAATTTTACAACCAAAATGACTAATAACTAAAGCGACAGACTGTGAGATCCTTTCTTTAGCACATGACATGGACAAAGTTGAGCACAAGCTTTAATTGAAACAAATCTCTTGTCTGAACTGTACAATTTTGATACCTAAATTGCAAATTTTACAACCAAAAAAATAATAACTAAAGCGACAGACTGTGAGCTCTTCTATTCAGCAGATGACATGGATGAAGTTGAGCCCACGACATGGACTAAGTTGAGCAAATGAATCAAGGAAAGTTCCTCCTTATTAAGCTGTTTCCTCGCCCTGACAGCTGGGACCCACTGGCTGTATCTTCGCACGGAATGAACTTGTTATGCGAAAAAAATACTCCTCCCGTTGACAGCTGGGACTCGTCAGATTTGGTGGCTGACTTGTGGGCCTACTAAGCGGACGTGTACGCAGAGCTTTGTCAACTTAATCAAAAAATGATTCTAGTAGCTGGACCATTGGATGTTAATCCAACAGCTGTGCTCCTTCTTCAATCTCTGTTCTTGCTCCTTTCTCCCGTGGGCGGCACCGCGGCAGTGTTGCCGCGCACTCGAAACAGTCAAGTTCCCCACTTCTCTCCATCTGCGACTCCACTGCCGCGTCTTCCCCATCTCCTGGTCGTTCCAGTCTGGGGCCTCGCTATCGTCCACCGGCCTTGGTGCGCTCGACACGGTGTGGTCAACGTGGTCAACAACCGAGTCATCGGAAGATGACTGTATGTGAGAGGCTAAGAGTGGGGACGCACCACGCCCATGGACGCATGCATGCAACAACATCCTTTTTACCCCAAAAATAATGTTTTCTCCCCCTGACTGCTGGGACCCACCAGCTACAACTTCGCACGCAAGGAAGTGCGTCCATATTACGGGCAAAAAAATGATTCGCCCCCCTGACTGCTGGGACCCACCAGCTACATCTTTGCACGCAAGGAAGTGTCTGACAGTCAGGACCCACCTGGTCGAAGCGTACGTAGTGTTGTCATTCTGGTCGCAGACGTGTACGTACATATGATCGGTCTGTTTGCAGGCTACAACGATGAACCGTGGCCGTGTAAGGAAGGACACGTGTCGTAGTAGAGGCTCGCACGTAGCATGTACACGTATGTACAACAGAAATGTTGCAAGAAAGTAAATACGGCCACATACGTACATACAGGCGGGGTCTCAAACGCCTACTCGCACATACGTACGACCAGGCTCGTGTACATGGTTGTGGCTAGGTCAGAACGGAGAAATTGCATCGTCGTCGTGTTCATGGGGAGGCAACGGAATGCGTCGTATTCATCGGGAGGCAACGGAACGCGTGCTGTTCATTGGCAGCCAACCGGCTTGGACGGAACAGGTGATGGAAACGAGGCCTGGCGTACCGCAGAACGGAGGAAACGGCCTTGTGTTCGACCGCCACGGTGGAAGCGGGATCCTGTTTATCGGGAGGGTGCGGCGTCCGCCAAAAGCGGAGAAGCGGACCTCCTACGGTCGAAAGCGGGTCTGTTGATCGAGAGGGTGTGGCATACCGCAAAACGGAGGAAACGGACTTGTGTTGGAGCGCTACGGTCGAAACGGTGGTCCTGTTCATCGGGAGGGGTGTGTCGTACCGCAAAACGGGACTCCACGGGATACTGTTCATCTCCACCGTCGACTACCTCCACGGGCTACTGTTCATCCACCGTCGACCTCCTCTAGCCCCCACCTGCTCCTGTTCATCCACGGGCTCATGTTCATCCAGCCTCCACCGCGCGCTCCTCACTACAAAAAAATACACTTCCGTGATGATACGAGTTTGTCATAGTAGGTCGCTTTTTTTTGTCATGCATGTACATCCATGACAAATTTATGACAGAATCAAGATAGTCATACTGTCTTTGTCGAGAAGTGTTCCATGACATTACCAAAATTATCATCACGAAGTGTCCACTTCCATGACGATAAATCGCGCGTCCGAAGTGCTTTTCGTCAAGGGTGACCGACCGTGGCATCCACCGTAGCGGAACGTCGTTAAGCTATCGAGTCGGGTTTTGGATCCGATAACCCGTTAACGGCCCGACCAATGGGAAATTTCCGTGTAAAATTCTTATTGGCGGACGAAACACGTGTCACTCGTCGATGGGTCGGATAGGCGCCTATGATACGTCGACCGTGGTACGCCCAATGAGGCCCATTCTCGTGAAAACGCCAGCCCGTTTGACTTGGTCAAAAGTGGCGGGCCGGCCCATGGAAAGCCTGTTAACGGCCTGTTCGAATATAGCCCATTTACAGCCCGCTAACCCAAGGCCCGAATATAGCCCATTTACAGCCCACTAACCCAAGGACCGTTACGCCCTATCCGAATTAGGCCCGATGGCGTCATCGGGCCATCAATATGATTCGCCCGTTTTCGCCGGCCCATGTATGGCCCATGGCGTCTTCGGCCCATATGAGGCCCTATGTAACTCTTGGCCTACTAACGGCCCGTGGTGAAACTGGCCCGTAATGAACAGTGTATCACTTTACACCCATTAACGGCCCGTGGTGGCGCCCGTAATGAGCAGTGTATCACTTTATACCCATTAACGGCCCGTTATGTAGCGACCCGACCTCGAGCGGTCAAGCCTACGTATTCTTGTGCCATCCACAGATCGGTATCTTTGGCACACGATACATTAATGTATATATCAAAGTGCAATCACATGTATAAATAACGTAAAATGATATATACCTCATAATAATCAGTGAAACAATCAAGCGGGTGTGGAGTCCCATCAACGCCATCGGCGGGTTGAGTGTAGACCGTAACCTGTATCGTAACTCTTACTGTCGAGGAAATATCGCAACATGATACGTTGCAGCCGTGTAAATCGATTACATTGAATGTACCGCAAGATCACAACATGAGAAAACAGATGATAAAACTATACTATATGCAATATGGCTTTATGGCTCTGTATCTGAATTTTGTTTGCGTAAAAGCTGGTTTTATTTTACCTACATCAAAGGAATAAAATGAAGCCTGTACTATGGAGTTTTTTCTGTCATGACATGGTTCCGCCAACCGATGTCTCATAGCCCAAAATCATCATAAGTTGCCCACAATTAAGTTATCAATCCGGTGTTGAGAGTTCCGAAATAGATCCAAGTCCAGATGCTCAAATTGTCCGTAACCGGGGACACGGCTAATCGATTAGGTTATAACCCTCTGCAGAGGTTTGTACACTTTACCCGCAAGATTCGATCCCTCTCTTTACGTTCTCGCACTTCAGAGTGTTTGAGAACAAGATGACCGAAACATGGTCTTCCAAAGAGTTCCTCGACCACCGTCGGTACTCAACACATCCTACCGTAGTTCTACATCTGCTAGTACCGCCCCAGCCAGAGTCACAACTAAGGTCAACCAAGCCGAGCCCATAATGACTTGCGGTTGCACAGGTAAGCTTCCGGGCGTGAAGTATTCTTCCGTCTCTTTGAGTCTGGGTGAAGCTTTCCGCAAGATGTCATGGCGCTTCTCCATGCATCCCGGCCAACCACTGGTTTCTCCAGGGTGCCCGTCAACCAAATCCTTCACCCAGTGAGTGTGTATTGAATTCTTGTCTCGAGTCTTGAAGTCTTGAGGCCTTGAAGATGCAGTCCTTGCGGGTTCCATCATGGAGTTATCGTCATTGACGTAGAACCTCCATTCTCACACCACTCCGAGCACTCATACCAACCCGTCTACTATAGCGTAGCATTAAAATAAATAACGTCCGGGTTTGGTAACAGGGTGATGGGTTCCTACCTCATGCATACTACTCAACTACAAGGATTCAATAACACTCTTGAGGGTGGTTGCAAAGGTGCCACTAAATGCAATAAAACATAGGTATGAAAGCAATGGTCAAAGTGAACTTGCACGGTGATGTTGTGAAGAAGAATTATCGTTCTCAAGAAATAACTTGATAGACTACTCGTCACTCTCGATGAAATCTATATAACAAACATATCATTCACATAAGCACTCACACTAACAATCAAAACAAAAGAGAGAGCGAATAAGAATCGAAGGAACTTCAAATAAAACTAGGGAGTCTTCTTCTACAACATTCACAAAAATAGTTTTGTCTAACGGAAAATAAAACACTAAAATAACAGAGAATAAAATATAAATTTGGTTAAGACAAAAAAATAAAGTATTTTTTTCATAAAGCTATTTTGAAAGTATTTTCAATTGGGAGTTAAAACAGAGAGAAATCCATTGCAAGTTATTAGCGAACTTGAATTGATTTCACGATAACAAAATAAAAATAAATATAAAAACTTGTTGAACACCTACTGTTTAACTAATAGAAACCAAACATAAACTTTCTGAAATATAAAATAAAATAATTTAAAAACAACTATAGAAAAGAAGTAGCTATAATTGAATAGAACTAAAACAGAATTTGTTTTACATGAAACAATAAGCTAAAATACTCAAACAATTTTGAAGTTTTTACCACTGGTAAATATGATCACTAGTGATCAGTAGAAAAAGAATCAAATAAAAATCTATTTTTAAACTCCCGGAATAAGCAAAACAAGCTTTAATTCAAATCTGATCTAACTCAATTTTATAAATCCAAACATAGACAAATTATATATTTTGGAAACTACAAGAAAATTTTGATCTAACATAAAAGAATCAGCATCATTGTGCTTCTAGATCAAAAGTTATAAGCTAAACAAGAACGGAACTAAATCTGTTACGGAAATAAGTCTGAAAACAACGGAGTTACCAGACGTGAGGCAGAGATGGCAGGAAGGAGGCAGCGATGTGGAGGCTGCTCCGGCGCCGGCGAGGTCGCCCGAGGTGGGGGTGGCGGAGGAGGGGGTCGGCGCTTGGGAGGTTCAGGAGAGCTCTGGTGGCGTTCTAGGCAGGAAAAGGAGGACGGTGGCGAGAAGGCTACAGGTGGGGAGGCGTGGTGATGGGAAAAATGGAGCGAGGAGAGGAGGGGGTTTATAGGCGGTCTCGGGAGGCGCTGGGATGGAAAGACGAGGGAGATCGGGAAGGTGGAGTTTCTGTCTCCATGGATATGGAAAGCTTACAGAACGTGAGAGGAAACAGAGGAAGGAGATGATCTCTTGTTGGGCTAGAATAGGAAAGTGCTTAATGGGCCAGGTTTTTCCTAATAAAAGCGATTCCATTCCTATTTTTAAAATTAGGAAACTAAAACAATAAAAAGGAAATCAAATCAATTCGAATAAAGAGTTTTATATACTAAAATTATCAGAAAAATAAAATGTAGATGATGAGCATTATTCCACGGCCAAAATAAAAACTAAAAAAAAATATGTTTTTTCAGAAAATCCCTAAAGGCTTTATTTCTTTTTTGCAAATAATTTTTAAATAAAAACTTTGGTTTTTCTTGGCTCAAATATTTTCAAAAATGCCCTTGATTTTGGAGGGTCATTTTCCTCCGCTCTTTCTTGCTTGCAAGAATTTATTTTTCGGGATATTTCTCGGGGAAGAAAAATAGAGAAGCAAGTGCAAATATTTGAAAGAATTAAATTGCAAAACTCCGTTCAAATTCTTTATAGTTGAAGAAGTCATGTCATCTTCTCTCATTGATTTTAATAGGATGAATTTGAATTTACCGGAGAAGGGGAAAGTCATTTTATTCCCTCTCTTTCAAAAGTTTTTGAAAAGGTTCAAATTTCACTCAAGTTTAATTCACTCAAGCAAACAAACAAACAATTCAATTAATTATATTAACATTCCAAAATTTGGGATGTTACACGTTATTCCGTTGGGCCGTTTCCAGCCCATGTTATCGTTCGGCCTTCTCAGAGCCCATTTATTCTTGGGCTCATTTCCAGCATTTTCTTACGGCCCGTTACTGTCATTTTCTGCTTGTGGGCCAAATTCAGCCCGTGGTTACAGTCGGCCCGTTTGTGGTCCGTTAATACGTTGGGCCGATTTCATAGCGTCATCAAATACGGCCTATTAACGATGGCCCGTTATGGTCGGCCCATGAACGGATGATTCCAACTCTAGCCCGTTTACGGCCATAATGCGGTCTGTTTGGCCCATGTTTGGCCAATCGATTATCTGCCCGTATAAGGCCCATTGATAATCTGACCCTTGAAGGCCCATTATTTCTACGGCCCGTAGAAGGCCCATTGTTTCTACGGCCCGTAGAAGGCTCACTGTTTCTACGGCCAGTAGGAGGCCCAGTGTCACTACAGTAAATATTAGCCCATGGTTATTGTGGCCTAGTTTTAAAAAATAGGTTATTGCAGCCACTAGCTAACCGCGGAAAAAGAACTGCAATGACTACAAGAAAACAAATAAACAAGATAACAAGGAAATAAATAAGCAAGCAACCAATGCTAGGCTATCACGGCTATTACACATATTACATCCACTGGGCATCAAAGTTCGCCACCAGTGCAAATATAGGGAACAAAGCAGCATATTACATACATTGGTTGTGAAAGTTGGCGACCAGCGCAAATAAACGCCGCAGCAAAACAAATCCATAACTGAAACCACTTCAGAAGATCTCAAGAAACAATATCCTGGGTACCCATAATGCTGGCAAGATGCTTAGCAAGCTTATTAACTTTCTCTTGTTTGGCGCTTAAATCCTCCGAGCTTCTTTGTTGCACCGAAAATATGCATCTGAATTCTGCGGGGACTTCCTCGGTCCTTGACTTCTGTCGCCAAAGCACATCGATCGATGCCTTTCAACTTGAACTTGAGACTCAAGAAGACGAACTGATTCAGTAGCGAGTTCGAAGAGCTTGTGCCCAAGATGAGAGGCCGAGAACTTCGAACACTACATCAAGACAGGACTTTTGGGTTCCCTCACCGTCGTCAAGATAGTTTTATCACTTTCTTGGAGACCAACAGGATGTCTCACTATCTTGAACCTTATCTGCATTACTTCCTTTACCATTGGATAACGTGGTATTGTTCTCCAATATTTTGTCCGCATTCTAAAAGAGAAACAAGCAGACACATCACATGTTTATCATGTTGTATATGAAACTCATTTTGGTAAATGAGTTCAGTAGTAAAGTGGACAGGATAACAACATGAAACAAACATATATCTATGGACCATGGTCACTTTATGGTCTATATCATTCTAGTTTTTGTTGCCAAATCAAGATAGAGACACAGTTCAAATAATATTTGTTCAAGACAAAGCAGAATAGACATAATATAAGTGTGGGTAACTATAGAGAAATAACAACACTTGTAATGTGCATGACATGAGAACATAACTGTTTATTAAATTGAATCTGAAATCAACATAGAGCAGGTTACAACAGCAAACCAGTTAAAGAAACAGGTTTAAAATATACTACATTGCGCCATTGGAGTTTCGGGATTCCATCCTTCAAATTTGAAAATAGTTGGTATGAGTAAATACAGTCATGCAAGAGCAAAGGAGTATGAACCATAGCTACGTAACTGACACGAGAACAAATCTTCTTCTCCTTTAAGCGTTGAGTTGGGATTCGCAGTGGTGGTCCTCGTGCTTTGGGCACTGCAGTTCCCTTACTAACTGCTTTCGTGTTTAGGTGCTCTGTGGTGGAGACGGTCTTGTGTCAAGCTGGGCTGGGTTACTATCTGCCGGGGTTGGGGTTAGAAGGGGTGTAGCTGGTTCTCTGTCCAACTGGGTAGGGGTACAATCTGTGAGAGTCTGGGTTATGTGCGGTGGATCTGGTCCTTGGGCAAGTACAACCGTGGTTCTATCTGCATCAACTGGTAGCACTATCTTTTCTGAAGACCGTGTTGTTACTCCCTTAGATACTGCCATCACGCTCTCCAATTCAAATGGCTGATAAACAAGAAAAGTAATTGAAAGTATAGTGGGGAATAAAAGAGGGAATGCAATAATTCATATTTATGTTGTATAACCAAACAGGATAGCATGACACAATTTCACATATATGATGGCTAACTAAACAGGATAGCATGACACAATTTCACATTATGATGGCTAACTAAAAAAGATGGAAATACATAGTTCAAAATATGAGACTACGTAAACAAGATGACATGACATAACTATATAATGTGTTTATTAAATAGGTTGGCATGCCATAATTCACATACATTCACGGATGGAATGCCATAATTCGAAATATGATGAGTGTAAACACTAAACAGGATGAGATGATATAACTATATGATGTCTTTATTAAATGGGTTGCCATGCCATAATTCAGATAGATGATGTGTATGTACTATGTAAACATGATGGCATGATATAATTCAAATATATGATTTATATAGTAAGCAAGTAAGCAGATGGCAATCCATATATGATGTAAAAACTAAGCAATGCAAGACAACATGCATGACATGGGTAATATAACCCTGCCAAGTTTGAGCATAGACCTCAGGGGGAAAATAGGACTGGTCATCGATGTCGAATCCTCCTCGAGGAGCTCTCTGTAACCAACAAGATGTACGCTTGAGCAGGTAGCATTATCGCTCGAATACCTTGTTTTCACTCGAGATACTTCCATCACTGCTTCAAATGGCTGATGCACAGGAAGAGTAGTAGAATATACAAACGTTGTCGACAAATGGAACACGTAATACAAAAAAATGATAGCATGATATAATTCACATACATGATGATTGGCTAAATAACATGCCCTCCTCGCCCTGATGATTGGCTGATGTACACGAAGAGCAGTTGAATGTAATAACATTTTTGACAAATGTAATATGTAACCCAAAAAATGATGGCCTGATATAATTTACATATAAGATGACTGGCTAAGCAGGATGCCATTGCAAAATTCACATATATGATGCCTGGCTAAACAAGATGGTGTTGCATAATTCACATAAACGATGAATAAACTAAACAGATGGCATTCACACAAAGGATGTCTAAACTAAGCAGATGATATATTTGATGTATAAAGTAAGCAATGCAAGACACCATATGCATGATATAACCAACATCAGCATGCCAAGTTAGAGCAAAGACCTCAAGGGGTAAACAGGAGTTGTCTTCTCCTTCTGAATCCCCCTTAGAACAGATATCTTCCTCTTGATTACAATCCGAAATGCGTGGAGGGGGGCTGCCTTTGCGCATACCATGGAGCGACGTCTGCATGAAATTTTATTGCCACGCAAGGCTCGTCTCTTTTGCTCTACATGTTCAGTTCCATTGTTTACAATAACTGTCATGCATAGGAGTAAAACATAGTGAGATTATGTAAGGAGTGCATGCAGAAATCCAGAGTGATGGTAGCAACTTGTGGATACACCCAAAACCAATAATAGTAGGCGGATAATGGCTTGATTAAAAATACAGATAATGGCTTCTTTACTGTTTGTTTCCCACCCAACATGAAACTCATAGTAGACACCGGAGATTAACCAGATAGTAGATAGATACTATTGATAGCGGCCCCGATATGTACCCCACAACCATTTAAAAACTCAAGTTTGACCATTAGTTTGGAGCTGACTCAGAGTCTAATCGGTGAACAGGATGATAAAGTAGCATGCAATATTAAGCAATGCATAACGTAAGCAGACACGAAAGAGTGAGACCTCTCTTGAGGACCCGTGTAGTCCTCGAGGTCATCTGCTCGGTTGATGATGGTAGTGCAGTTTTCATGGCTGCCAGCGGCCGGGAAGAAGATCTGAGGCGGCGAAAGACAGTTTGGAGGCCGAATCCCTGCTGTCTGGACCCTTCGTCGTTGGAGCAGGTGAGCTGGGGTGGACGACAGCGCAGAGCAGAGCTGGACAAACCACGCAAGGTTTTCTTTGACAACTATCTGTAAGAGAAGTAATTCTGTAAGGGCTCGTTTGAATTGGAGGATTCCAACAATGCAGGGATAGGAAATAGACAGGAATAGGATAGGAATGCACGTGCAAAACAAAGAATTTAAAAACACAGGATTTCTGCCAATCTGGGTGTTTGATTCACAACAATTGGAAGATCACAGGATGCAAAGAAGCATGGTGACATTTTTTTTGCGTGAAAAAGAAGCATGGTGACATTAAGTCAAACCACAAGAAAATGTACGGCTATAATGCTATTATGCTACTATCTCTTAGTCTTGTGCTTCATGAATAGGAATTTGAAAAGGAGGACAAGTGAAAATTAAAATTCCTACATTTTTTCTTTCAAGGAGACACTAAAGGAACAAATCCGTGTGCTCAGTGGACAATATATATAACATGTAGAGTAAAAAAGAGATGCAACAAGTGTAGAACCTCTTTGGCGAAGCCATGTCGATCTCAGCGTGATTGGGTTGGCCGGTGAGGATGCTCCGGCTGACTTGGCTATCGGAGGAGGGGAAGAAGGTCTTAGGCGTCTGGAGATGGAGCCCGAGGTACTGCTCCGCTGTGATGGAGGGTTTCGTCGTTGGAGCAGCTTCGGTGAGTTGTACGACGCCGAGGCTGAAGCAGGACAAGAGAGAGAACGAACAACGTTAACCTGAGTGGAATTCTAATAGCATCTCCAATACATCAGCCGCTCATCTCTGAACTTAACTGTCAAAACTGAATTTAACTGTCGAAACTGAACTTAAGCGTTTAAACTGAACTTAAGCGCCGAAACTGAATTTTCTTGTCAAACTGAATTATGATGTCGAAACTGAACGCACTAGCAAGGTGAGGCTACACGTCGGTCGTGACTTTTCATCTCTCGTCGGTCGATTTTGTAGCCGTTGGATCTGAAATCAAGGGCTGCGCTTCATCTTCAACCTCCACCCTCTGAGCCGCCAAACAGCAGCCCCGTCGCCGCCAAAACACTCCCCACCGCGGTCCGCCGCCTCCCCGCCATCCTCTAGCCCCCGTGCGAGCTTTTCTCCGCGATCCCCACGCCACCGCCCCGCTAACGCCCGCCACCGCCGGCGACCACCGCCCCATCCTGAAACCTAAGATAGATAGTGGGGTACCTCTCCGGCGAGCCCCCTCCCCGCTGCGGCTCGTTCTTCCTTCACCCCGGCGAGCCCCCCACCCCCTGAAAATCGACCGACCCAAAAGTCGATTCAGTCGACTGAAATGTAGCTAAATCGGAGCAGCATCGCAAGCAAGAGCAAGAGCGAGAGCAGCAGCGTGAGCAAGAGCAATAGCAAGAGCAGACCAGGCAGGGGACCGAGAGCAAGAGCAGAGCAGCAGCGCGAGCGAGAGCTAAAGCAGCAGCATGTCCTACTGATGTGGACGTCGCCGCCGAAGGAGCGACGCCGTGGAGGAAGTGGCCGGTGACACCGCCGTGGATGGAGCCGCGCCGTGTCGGCTCGGGACCGAGCGCCGGCAGCACCGTGAGATCGAATCAAGAAGAAAATGCGGTGACTAGTGTACAACCTCGTTGGTGGCGCCGATTAGGCCGCAGCTTCATCCGAGGAAACGGTGATGATGATGCTCTTCCGGTGGTGCAGGTGAAGACGGCGGTGTGGGAATGGAGGTGGCGCGAAAGACGAGGGGAACATCGGGGCAGCTCCTTGGAGGTGGAGGATGGGGTGGCTGAACCGGCGGGACAATGATATCAACGACGGATCCTCATCAGCACGGTGGATGAGGGGCGTCGAGGTGTTCTTGTGGACGGCGTCGTCGGGGAAGAGGCTCGGCTGGGTGGCGGACGGCAGGGTGTGGGGTTTCGTCGCGGGTTTTCGCCTCGGTGTGCGTGTGGGTGGGCGGATGGGATGGCAGTGGGGAACCATGGCTTAGAGACGCGCTTGTCCAAAATGTGGGGTAAGTTCTGAAAGTACCCCCACCGATTTGAGGCGGTTCTTTCGGTTCAGGGTACCACGGGCATTTCGCGTGTCGGGATTTCACAGGAGGTGGGAGTTTTCATGCGTTGTAATTTGAATAGCGGTAGCGGGTTGAGATGGAGGGAGTTGCGAGCACAACGAGACAAAGATATATCTTAAATATTTCGGGCTAACAAGGCGCGGGTTGAAATTTCCGGACAAGCCTAACGTGTACTGTCCCAAATCAATGCACCCTACATATGTCATTCAAAACTTTGAATTCATGTTATGTTCAATTAAAATATTTTCCAACGTGTATAATGCATGCAACCTACTACTCAAATGAACGTTTTAGTGCAATCCAAACGTATATACTACCGCTTCAATATGAACTAAATTTGAATTCGTTTCTCTATTTGAATATGGTCTACAGTAATGATTGTTGTGAAGTCAAAGCATTTGAATTCGTTTCTCTGTTTTAATAAGATCTACAATCATCATTATTGTCAAGTTAAACCATCGTTTGTGTATTATCTTCACAGCACACCACATGATTAGTCTCGAGTTACATATGAACTATGTGTACTATATGAACTCGAACTAGATTTTTTGAATCCACTTTATTTTGATTTCAAATCACATTACATTTCTACCTCTAGCTAGATCTTCATAATCTAAACCATGTCTCATATGTATAATGTGTTTATAACATTATGTGTGGTGCCCCGCCCCCTACGCCTACAAGTATTTATATGTGAGTTGCAAACACCACACATTACCATAAATTCAAATAAAATGTGAGAATGTTCGATATATAGTATTGTTTAGATTGTTCGATATTTAGTTGTAAGCTGCGAACGCCACACATTATCACAAATTCAAATGAAATGTGAGATTGTTTGATGTATAGTATGGTTGAGATTGTTCGGCATTTAGCTGTGAGTTGCAAACGCCATGCATTATCACATTATGGTATAACATGTGCACAGCACGTGTATCACTGCTATATTCATGCATGCATGTTTAAAACACTATGATCTCCTATTCAAATATATGAATCCGCTTTCATATCAAATTATTATCTTTGTTAGTCTCTTACACCCACACAATCCTCTAACCTTTGTAGCTACCACTAACTTTCTCTCGGGCATGCACATGCCCTCCTCGCCCTCCCCCTCCCTCGGCATTCTATCCACCTGGCACATTCATTTTTTTCTTTAGGTCGTTCTCCCAGAGTCTCCACAAATCCTTTCCGACACACACCGATCGATAAACCTCTCCAGCGATGCCTGCCTACAACATACAAACACACCTTCAATCTCCTCCTTTATGTGTCCTTGCCTCGTGTCTCTCATACGGTCAGACACACGTGTAAACTCTCGCCCCTCTTTTCATCGCTCTCACAACCGCACACTCCTCCCCCTATCTAGCTAGTAGTTGGGCCTCTCGCACCACCTCCTAGCTCCATTCTCTCTATCTATCCGTCTTGCTGGGCCTTATTTGCCTCTAACAAATGGATGTACACCGACCGATCTCTCGCTATACATATAGCTAGCTAGGTCCTTATAACTCGTTTTTACCCACACGTTAATCGATCTACCTCATTAGTTGTGTCTCTCCCTTCCTTCGACAAACAACAATTGATCTACCGATCTAGTTAGGTTTGCTTGCCAAACACATGGTTCCCCTTCATCATCCATGGATGCGTCCCGACAGATCTATCACGCACAGGCACACACAGAAACACATCCCCACTCTTATTGATAACATTGCAGTTCCACCCTCAGTTTGTCTAGTAGGCCTCTCCCACCATCTTCGAGAAGCAACTCCATCACCCATCCAGCACTCTACCCCTCTCCCTCCCTCTCCCTCCCTCTCTCCCTCTCTCTCTCTCTCTCTCTCTCTCTCTGTCCCATCATATTTCCCGTCCTTCAGTTATGTATGGATGTCGACCGATCTCCCTCAAGACATAGCTGGGTCTCTCCTTCTCAACACATATACGAGTCGTTCTACCTATATAGTTAGGCCTCTGCCTACCCCTCCCACCACCCCCTCCCCCCCACACACACCGATACATCGAGCGCTCTAGTCATCTCTCCCTGCCACACACAAACTTGACGTGTGCCGTCTAACGTTCCGGTAGGCTAGTCGCCCTATATCTTTGACTTGTACACACACACAATTTCGATGGCTCTCTTCATCGATCTCGCACCCACCCACTTGATCCTCTCTTCGACTCCATCGATAGCTATGACCCCTCCCTCTCTTCTCGTGGATTGCTCGACCCTCTATGTATGATATGGATAGGCCTCCATTTCACACACATTGCATGCAAAATTTTGTTTGAGATGTCATCGACACATATTCCCACAAATAATTCACGAAATCAACCCCCACCCCCACCCCACCCCAAAACAAAAACACTCACGAACGCGGTTTGTATCTCTCACACACACCCACGTAGGTGGGGGCGTGCACGAAGAGAAGAGGTGCATGCAGGCGACGTACTCCGTCTCTTCGCAACCACACCCAGCGGGTACACGGTGGAGCTCATTTCAAGTCTGAAAAAGGCAGCCCACGTGGTAATTTGGCACGTGTACTGGTTGTCCACTTGGTGGAGGGAGGATCGTCTACCACGGGTGAACAAACAAACCGCGACTTGACGCGTTATGTTAAATTAAAAAAAGAGGCAAACCATGTGGGGCCTACCTTAGAGGCAAGGCTCTATACACTTTGGAGTACTTTTGATGTGCCCGTCAACTCGCAGAGCGAGGAGAAGCTTGCTTAGTACGCCGTCTCCCCCGCCCACGGGCGCGGTGGCTCGCGGGATGAGGTGAAGCTTGCTTACTACGCCTTATGCCCGCTCCCTCGCCCATGCGCGCGGTGGCTCGCAGGACGAGGAGAAAAATTTACTACTCCCTCCGTTTACTCCTCGTCCCTACTACCTTGGTTATAGAGATTATACTATCATATTGTTTGGAATATATATGTCTTTTAGTAGATTTCAATATGAACTACTAGTACATACTCCAAACACTGATGTATATAGACGTATTTTAGAGTGTAGATTCACGCATTTTGCTCCGTATGTAGCACTCTCCTCGCCCTCGACCCTCGCCCACGTGGTGGGCGTGCAGCAATTCATTCGGTCTCATATAGCGAGCGATATATCTGCACTACCATTATTGCTCGACTTCACAAGAGGCGAAGAGCCAATCGCAAGGTTAATATTTTGGAGATGCCAAGCGCAAGGTTATAGGAGAACGAGTAGTAGGTGCCGCGTCATTTATTAATAAAGTTTTTTCTTCTTGAGCACGTCACGTTAATATGATAGGTTCAGATGGAGAGAAAAGGAAACCGCTCCACTATATACATAGTCGGGACGGGCCAGCCTACACGGTTGCTTGCTAGGGTTGCTCTCTCCACACTCTCTACAAAACGATTGTGGCCACATCTCTAACATCCGGCGGGTCACGTCCGCTTGGGCAAGGGTGGATGCTTAGTGTAGATGCGGTGATCGCCGCCGACGGCGAAAACCCACCGTCGACGCGTGCCGATCAGGGGTCCCCGCCATTCTCTCTCACAAAGCGGTGAGGTTGCCTTCGTCCCTTGCTCCTTTGCCGCGATGTGGGCTGTTGCCGCCTCCGCGCCCTCCTCAAGGTTGAGCTCGTCCCTCGGTACAACTCCCTTTACACCGGCTTGCACCATTGCTCCAGCTGCCCACATCACTCCTGTGGATATTTCTCTATACTTCTTTGCCCCGCACATACCTCTTGGCTTCAACGTATTGTATTTGTGATGAGTTTATGTCTCATCAACTAGTCCCGATAATCTTATTCTAATCACGCTTGTTCAATTTCTTTGCCATGGGATGCTCATCTCGATTTTGGTGAAACTGCACAAAATGATCCGATGGTCAAAATGTTGCAAACTTCATTTATTAGGAAGCTCGAACGTTGCCAGCAAATTGAAGCCTGGTCAGGGTTCACGGTTCAAGGGCTAGGGACTGGATGGATCGCCTTTTTTCTTTAGCTGCCTCTGTTCCAAAATAAGTGTCAACTTTAGTAGTAGTACAACTTTGTATACTAAAGTTTGCACAAAGTTGAGAAACTTATTTTGGAACAGAGGGAGTACTGTTGGGGAATGTAGTAATTTCAAAAATTTCCTACGCACACGCAAGATCATGGTGATGGCATAGCAACGAGAGGGGAGAGTGTTTTCCACGTACCCTCGTAGACCGAAAGCGGAAGCGTTATGACAACGCGGTTGATGTAGTCATACGTCTTCACGATCCGACCGATCCAAGTACCGAACGTACGGCACCTCCGTGTTCTGCACACATTCAGCTCGATGACGATCCCTGGACTCTGATCCAGCAGGGTGTCGGGGATGAGTTCCATCAGCACGACAGCGTGGTGACGGTGATGATGTTCTACCGACGCAGGGCTTTGCCAAAACTCCGCGACGATATGACCGAGGTGGAATATGGTGGAGGGGGGCACCGCACATGGCTAAGGAACGATCACGATGATCAACTTGTGTGTCCTAGGGTGCCCCCCTGCCCCCGTATATAAAGGAGGGAGGGGGAGGTGCGGCCGGCACTCTAGGGGTGTGCCTGGAGGAGTCCTACTCCCACCGGGAGTAGGACTCCCCCCTCTTGCCTTGGTGGAGAAGGAAAGGGGGGAGGGGAAAGAGGAAAGGGGGGCGCCCCCCCTCCTTGTCCTATTCGGACTAGGGGGGAGGGGGGGCGCGGCCTGCCCTGGCCGGCCCTCCTCTTCTCCCTCATGGCCCATCAAGGCCCATTAACCCCCGGGAGGGTTCCGGTAACCCTCCGGTGTTCCCGTAAAATCCCGATTTCATCCGGAATCATTCCAATATCCAAATATAGGCTTCCAATATATCAATCTTTATGTCTCGACCATTCCGAGACTCCTCGTCATGTCCTTGATCACATCCGGGACTCCGAACAGCCTTCGGTACATCAAAACTTATAAACTCATAATAAAACTGTCATCGTAACGTTTAAGCGTGCGGACCCTACGGGTTCGTGAACTATGTAGACATGAACTAGAAATGTTTCCGGTCAATAACCAATAGTGGAACCTGGATGTTCATATTGGCTCCTACATATTCTACGAAGATCTTTATCGGTCAAACCGCATAACAACATACGTTGTTCCCTTTGTCATCGGTATGTTACTTGCACGAGATTCGATCGTCGGTATCCAATACCTAGTTCAATCTCGTTACGCAAGTCTCTTTACTCGTTCGTAATACATCATTCCGTAACTAACTCATTGGTTACATTGCTTGCAAGGCTTAAGTGATGTGTATTACCGAGAGGGCCCAGAGATACCTCTCCGACATTCGGAGTGACAAAACCTAATCTCGAATTACGCCAACCCAACATGTACCTTTGGAGACACCTGAGAGAACCTTTATAATCACCCGATTCGTTCGACGTTTGGTAGCACACAAAGTGTTCCTCCGTAAACGGAGTTGCATAATCTCATAGTTGTAGGAACTTTGTATAAGTTATGAAGAAAGCAATAGCAACATACTAAACGATCAAGTGCTAGGCTAACGGAATGGGTCAAGTCAATCACATCATTCTCCTAATGATGTGATCCCATTAATCAAATAACAACACATGTCTATGGTTAGTAAACATAACCATCTTTGATTAATGAGCTAGTCAAGTAGAGGCATACTAGTGACTATATGTTTGTCTATGTATTCACACATGTATCATGTTTCGGTTAATACAATTCTAGCATGAATAATAAGCATTTATCATGAAATAAGGAAATAAATAATAACTTTATTATTGCCTCTAGGGCATATTTCCTTCAGTCTCCCACTTGCACTAGAGTCAATAATCTAGTTCACATCATCATGTGATTCAACACTAATATTCACATCTGTATGTGATTAACACCCATAGTTCACATCGTCATGTGACCAACACCCAAAGGGTTTACTAGAGTCAATAATCTAGTTCACATCGCTATGTGATTAACACCCAAAGAGTATTAAGGTATGATCATGTTTTGCTCGTGAGACAAGCTTAGTCAACGGGTCTGTCACATTCAGAGCCGTATGTATTTTGCAAATATTCTATGTCTACAATGCTCTGTATGGAGCTACTCTAGCTAATTGCTCCCAATTTCAATATGTATCCAGATTGAGACTTAGAGTCATCTAGATCAGTGTAAAAAGCTTGCATCGATGTAACTCTTTACGACGGGCTCTTTTATCACCTCCATAATCGAGAAATATTTCCTTAGTCCTCACTAAGGATGTTCTTGACCAATGTCCGATGATCTACTCCTAGATCACTATTGTACTCCTTGCCAAATTCAGAGCAAGGTATACAATAGGTCTGGTACATAGCATAGCATACTTTATAGAACCTATGGTGAGGCATAGGAATGACTTTCATTCTCTTTTCTATTTTCTGCCGTGGTCGGGATTTGAGTCTTACTCAATTTCACACGTTTGCAACACAGCAAGAACATTTCTTTGACTGTTCCATTTTGAACTACTTCAAAATCTTGACAAGGTATGTACTTATTGAAAAACTTATCAAGCGTCTTGATCTATCTCAATAGATCTTGATGCTCAATATGTAAGTAGCTTTCTTGAGGTCTTTCTTTTAAAGAACTCCTTTCAAATACTCCTTTATGCTTTCCGAAAAATTCTACATCATTTCGATCAACATTATGTCACTCACATATATTTATCAGAAAGGCGGTAGTGCTCCCACTCACTTTATTGTAAATACAGGCTTCACCGCAAGTCTGTATAAAACTATATGCTTTGATCAACTTATCAAAGCGTGTATTCCAACTCTGAGATGCTTGCACCAGTCCATAGATGGATCGTTGGAGCTTGCACATTTTGTTAGCACCTTTAGGATTTACAAAACCTTCTGGTTGCATCATATACAACTCTTCTTTAATAAATCCATTAAAGAATGTTGTTTTGACATCCATTTGCCAGATTTCATAAAATGTGGCAATTGCTAACATGATTCGGAAAGACTTAGGCAACGCTAGAGTTGAGAAAATCTCATTGTAGTCAAGACCTTGAACTTGTCGAAAACCTTTTGCAACAAGTCGAGCTTTGTAGATAGTAACACTACTATCAGTGTCCGTCTTCCTCTTGAAGATCCATTTATTTAACTTGACTTGCTGATCATCGAGCAGGTCAACCAAAGTCCCCACTTTGTTCTTATATATGGATCCTATCTCAGATTTTATGGCCTCAAGCCATTTCGCGAATCTGGGCTCATCATCGCTTCCTCATAGTTCGTAGGTTCATCATGGTCTAGTAACATGACTTCTAGAATAGGATTACCGTACCACATTGGTGCGGATCTTATTTTGGAAGACCCACGAGGTTCGGTAGTAACTTGATCTGAAGCTTCATGATCATCATCATTAGCTTCCTCACGATTGGTGTAGGAATCACAGAACTGATTTTGTGATGAACTACTTTCCAATTCGGGAGAAGGTACAATTACCTTATCAAGCTCTACTTTCCTCCCACTCACTTCTTTTGAGAGAAACTTCTTCTCTAGAAAGGATCCATCTTAGCAACGAATAACTTGCCTTCGGATCTGTGATAGAAGGTGTACCCAATAGTTACCTTTGGGTATTCTATGAAGACGCACTTTTCCGATTTGGGTTCGAGCTTATCAGGTTGAAACCTTTTCATATAAGCATCGCAACTCCAAGCTTTAAGAAACGACAGCTTAGGTTTACTGCTAAACCATAGTTCATACGGTGTCATCTCAACGGATTTAGATGGTGCCCTATTAAACGTGAATGCAGCTGTCTCTAATGCATAACCCCAAAACGATAGTGGTAAATCGGTAAGATACATCATAGATCACACCATATCCAATAAAGTGCGGTTACGACGTTCGGACACACCATTATGTTGTGGTGTTCCATGTGGCGTGAGCTGTGAAACTATTCCACTTTGTTTTAATTGAAGACCAAACTCAGAACTCAAATATTCATCTCCACGATCAGATCATGGAAACTTTATTTTCTTGTTACGATGATTTTCCACTTCACTCTGAAATTCTTTGAACTTTTCAACTATTTCAGACTTATGTTTCATCAAGAAGATATACGCATATCTGCTCAAATCATCTGTGAAGGTCAGAAAATAATGATACTTGCCACGGGCATCAACACTCATTGGATCGCATACATTGGTATGTATTATTTCCAACAAGTCAAGAGCTCGTTCCATTGTGCCGAGAACGGAGTTTTAGTCATCTTGCCCAAAAAGCACGGTTCACAAGCATCAAATGATTCATAACCAAGTGATTCCGAAAATCCATATTTATGGAGTTTCTTCATCGCTTTTACATCGATATGACCCAAACGGCGAGTGCCACAAATAAGTTGCACTATCATTATTAACTTTGCATCTTTTGGCATCAATATTATGAATATGTGTATCACTACGATCGAGATCCAACAAACTATTTTCATTGGGTGTATAACCATCGAAGGTTTTATTCATGTAAACAGAATAACAATTATTCTTTAACTTTAAATGAATATCGTTTTGCAATAAACATGATTAAATCATATTCATGCTCAACGCAAACGCTAAATAACATTTATTTGGCTTTTAACACTAATCTCAAAAATATAGGGAGTGTGTGATGATGATCATATCAATCTTGGAACTATTTCCAACACTCATCGTCACTTCCCTCAACTAGTCTCTGCTTATTATGTAACTCCTGTTTGAGTTACTAATCTTAGCAACCGAACAAGTATCAAATACTCAGGGCTACTATAAACACTAGTAAGGCACACATCAAACACCTGTATATCAAATATACCCTTGTTCACTTGGCCACCCTTCTTATCTACCAAATATTCAGGTCATTTCGCTCCCAAAGTGATCATTTCCTTTGCAAGTAGAAGCACTCGGTTTCAGGCTTTGGTCTAGCTTTGGGCTTCTTCAGGGAGCGACAACTTGCTTGTCATTCTCCTTGAAGTTCCCTTTCTTTCCTTTGCCCTTTTCTTGAAACTAGTGGTCTTGTCAATCATCAACACTTGATGCTCTTTTCTTGATTTCTACCTTCGTCGATTTCAGCATCACGAAGAGCTTGGGAATTACTTTTGTCATCCCTTGCATATTATAGTTCATCACGAAGTTCTACTAACTTGGTGATGGTGACTAGAGAATTCTGTCAATCACTATCTTATCTGGAAGATTAACTCCCACTTGATTCAAGCGATTGAAGTACCTGACAATCTGAGCACATGCTCACTAGTGAGCGATTCTCCTCCATCTTTTAGCTATAGAACTTGTTGGAGACTTCATATCTCTCAACTCGGTATTTGCTTGAAATATTAACTTCAACTCCTGGAACATCTCATATGGTCCATGACGCTCAAAACGCCTTTGAAGTCCCGATTCTAGGCCGTTAAGCATGGTGCACTAAACTATCAAGTAGTCATCATATTGAGCTAGCCAAACGCTCATAGCGTGCAGATCTGCTCCTGCAATAGGTCATCACCTAGCGGTGCATCAAGGACATAATTCTTACGTGCAGCAATGAGGATAAACCTCAGATCACGGATCCAATCCGCATCATTGCTACTAACATCTTTCAACAAAGTTTTCTCTAGGAACATATTAAAATAAACATATGAAAGCAACAAACATAGGGAAGCAACAACGCGAGCTATTGATCTACAACATAATTTGCAAAATACTACCAGGACTAAGTTCATGATAAATTAAAGTTCAATTAATCATATTACTTAAGAACTCCCACTTAGATAGACATCTCTAGTCATCTAAGTGATCACGTGATCCAAATCAACTAAACCATAACCGATCATCACGTGAGATGGAGTAGTTTTCAATGGTGAACATCACTATGTTGATCATATCTACTATATGATTCACGCTCGACCTTTCGGTCTCCGTGTTCGAGGCCATATCTGCATATGCTAGGCTCTTCAAGTTTAACCTGAGTATTCGCGTGTGCAAAACTGGCTTGCACCCGTTGTAGATGGACGAGAGCTTATCACACCCGATCATCACGTGGTGTCTGGGCACGACGAACTTTGGCAACGGTGCATACTCAGGGAGAACACTTCTTGATAATTTTTTAGTGAGAGATCATCTTAAAATGCTACCGTCAATTAAAGCAAGATAAGATGCATAAAGGATAAACATCACATGCAATCAATATAAGTGATATGATATGGCCATCATCATCTTGTGCTTGTGATCTCCATCTCCAAGCACCGTCGTGATCACCATCGCCACCGCACGACACCTTGATCTCCATCGTAGCATCGTTGTCGTTACGCCATCTCTTGCTTCTCGACTATCGCTACCGCTTAGTGATAAAGTAAAGCAATTACAGTAGGCTTGCATTTCATACAATAAAGCGACAACCATATGGCTCCTGCCAGTTGCCGATAACTTCGGTTACAAATCATGATCATCTCATACAATAAAATATAGCATCACGTCTTGACCATATCACATTACAACATGCCCTGCAAAAACAAGTTAGACGTCCTCTACTTTGTTGTTGCAAGTTTTATGTGGCTGCTACGGGCTGAGCAAGAACCGTTCTTACCTACGCATCAAAACCACAACGATAGTTCGTCAAGTTAGTGCTGTTTTAACCTTCGCAAGGACCGGGCGTTGCCACACTCGGTTCAACTAAAGTTGGAGAAACAGACACCCGCCAGCCACCTTTGTGCAAAGCATGTCGGTAGAACCAGTCTCGCGTAAGCGTATGCGTAATGTCGGTCCGGGCCGCTTCATCCAACAATACCGCCGAACCAAAGTATGACATGCTGGTAAGCAGTATGACTTGTATCGCCCACAACTCACTTGTGTTCTACTCGTGCATATGACATCTACGCATAAAACCAGGCTCGGATGCCACTGTTGGGGAACGTAGTAATTTCAAAAATTTCCTACGCACACGCAAGATCATGGTGATGGCATAGCAACGAGAGGGGAGAGTGTTGTCCACGTAGCCTCGTAGACCGAAAGCGGAAGCGTTATGACAACGTGGTTGATGTAGTCGTACGTCTTCACGATCCGACCGATCCAAGTACCGAACGTACGGCACCTCCGTGTTCTGCACACGTTCAGCTCGATGACGATCCCTGGACTCCGATCCAATAGGGTGTCGGGGATGAGTTCCGTCAGCACGACAGCGTGGTGATGGTGATGATGTTCTACCGACGCAGGGCTTCGCCAAAACTCTGCGACGATATGACCGAGGTGGAATATGGTGGAGGGGGGCACCGCACATGGTTAAGGAACGATCACGATGATCAACTTGTGTGTCCTAGGGTGCCCCCCTGCCCCCGTATATAAAGGAGGGAGGGGGAGGTGCGGCCGGCCCTCTAGGGGTGCGCCTGGAGGAGTCCTACTCCCACCGGGAGTAGGACTCCCCCCTCTTGCCTTGGTGGAGAAGGAAAGGGGGGAGGGGAAAGAGGAAAGGGGGGCGCCGCCCCCCCTTCCTTGTCCTATTCAGACTAGGGGGAGAGGGGGCGCGCGGCCTGCCCTGGCCGGCCCTCCTCTTCTCCCTCATGGCCCATCAAGGCCCATTAACCCCCGGGAGGGTTCCGGTAACCCTCCGGTGTTCCGGTAAAATCCCGATTTCATCCGGAATCATTCCGATATCCAAATATAGGCTTCCAATATATCAATCTTTATGTCTCGACCATTCCGAGACTCCTCGTCATGTCCTTGATCACATCCGGGACTCCGAACAGCCTTCGGTACATCAAAACTTATAAACTCATAATAAAACTGTCATCGTAACGTTTAAGCGTGCGGACCCTACGGGTTCGAGAACTATGTAGACATGTCCTAGAACTGTTTCCGGTCAATAACCAATAGTGGAACCTGGATGTTCATATTGACTCCTACATATTCTACGAAGATCTTTATCGGTCAAACCGCATAACAACATACGTTGTTCCCTTTGTCATCGGTATGTTACTTGCCTGAGATTCGATCGTCGGTATCCAATACCTAGTTCAATCTCGTTACCGGCAAGTCTCTTTACTCGTTCTGTAATACATCATTCCGTAACTAACTCATTGGTTACATTGCTTGCAAGGCTTAAGTGATGTGTATTACCGAGAGAGCCCAGAGATACCTCTCCGACATTCGGAGTGACAAAACCTAATCTCGAATTACGCCAACCCAACATGTACCTTTGGAGACACCTGTAGAGAACCTTTATAATCACCCAGTTACATTGTGACGTTTGGTAGCACACAAAGTGTTCCTCCGGTAAACGGGAGTTGCATAATCTCATAGTTGTAGGAACTTTGTATAAGTCATGAAGAAAGCAATAGCAACATACTAAACGATCAAGTGCTAGGCTAACGGAATGGGTCAAGTCAATCACATCATTCTCCTAATGATGTGATCCCATTAATCAAATAACAACACATGTCTATGGTTAGGAAACATAACCATCTTTGATTAATGAGCTAGTCAAGTAGAGGCATACTAGTGACTATATGTTTGTCTATGTATTCACACATGTATCATGTTTCCGGTTAATACAATTCTAGCATGAATAATAAACATTTATCATGAAATAAGGAAATAAATAATAACTTTATTATTGCCTCTAGGGCATATTTCCTTCAAGTACATATTTGCTATGATCTGTCAATCATTGAGATGCAATAGCATGCAAATTAGTCTCCTTTGTATTTTATGAAATGTTGCAACGGGCAACCTTGGACGCAAGATACATGTAACAGAAGATGGAAGCTTCATAGCATTGTACAAATTTATCTCGCTGATAAATTACAGTACGTACTATACTAGTACTTCCTCCGTTCCTAAATATAAGTCTTTGTAGAGATTTCACCATGAACCACATGCAGATGTATATAGATGTATTTTAAGTGTAGATTCATTCATTTTGTTCCGTATGTAGTGGAATCTCTACAAAGACTTACTATCTACTAGTAATAGCTAGCCCCCACTACTAGGAATTCTTTATCCTCTCCTTGAGCCACGTCATCAAAATTGATGTAGCCGTTAGATGAAGTAAATAAGTCCATAATAGCCGTCTGATCTAGATGTTGAGAGGCTCCGCACTAAGCCACATGCAAGCATGAAGAAATACCGTGCCACATGCATGTGAGTGGGTTTTAAATCACATCAACATTTCTGCATGCAAGCATGCACCGGTAGCATGCATGTAAGTGAGCTTTTAAGTCCCATTAACATGTCAAAAAGAAAAATATAATCCCATTATGCAGTAGGAGTTGGCTGATCTTTTTTCCTTACGTGGGATGATCTAAATGATGATGGGAGTTTATTTAGTTTGGCTACAGATACGTCTCCAATGTATCTATAATTTTTGATTGCTCCATGCTATATTATCTACTGTTTTAGGAAATATTGGGCTTTATTATCCACTTTTATATTATTTTTGCGACTAACCTATTAACCGGAGGCCCAGCCCAGATTTGCTGTTTTATGCCTATTTTAGTGTTTCGAGGAAAAGGAATACCAAACGGAGTCCAAACAGAATAAACCTTTCTGGAACGTGATTTTCTTCCCGATTATGACCCAGGAGACTTGGACTCTACGTCAGAAGATACGGGAGCTGCCCACGAGGGTGGGGGGCGTGCCCCCTGCCTCGTGGGGCCCCCGTGGCTCCCCTGACGTGCTTCTTCTGCCTATATAACTCCATATACACTAAAACTTCCAGAACAGAAGATAGATCGGGAGTTCCGCCGCCGCAAGCCTCTGTAGCCACCAAAAACCTCACGGACCTGTTCAAGACTGCCTGAGGGGGGAACCTCACCGTGGCCATCTTCATCATCCCGGTGCTCTCCATGACGACGAGGGAGTAGTTCACCCTCAGGGCTGAGGGTATGTACCAGTAGCTATGTGTTTGATCTCTCTCTCTCTCTCGTTTTCTTGATTTGGCACGATCTTGATGTATCGCGAGCTTTGCTATTATAGTTGGATCTTATGTTTCTTCTCCCCCTCTACTCTATTGTAATGGATTGAGTTTTCCCCTTGAAGTAATCTTATCGGATTGAGTCTTTAAAGATTTGAGAACACTTGATGTATGTCTTGCCGTGCTTATCTGTGGTGACAATGGGATATCACGTGCCACTTGATGTATGTTTTGGTGACCAACTTGCGGGTTCCGCCCATGAACCTATGCATAGGGGTTGGCACACGCTTTCGTCGTGATTCTCCGGTAGAAACTTTGGGGCACTCTTTGAGGTTCTATGTGTTGGTTGAGTAGATGAATTGAGATTGTGTGATGCATATCGTATAATCATACCCACAGATACTTGAGGTGACAATGGAGTATCAAGGTGACATTAGGGTTTTGGTTGATTTGTGTCTTAAGGTGTTATTCTAGTACGAACTCTAGGGCTGTTTGTGACACTTATAGGAATAGCCCAACGGATTGATTGGAAAGAATAACTTTGAGGTGGTTTCGTACCCTACCATAATCTCTTCGTTTGTTCTCCGCTATTAGTGAGTTTGGAGTGACTCTTTGTTGCATGTTGAGGGATAGTTAAATGATCCAACTATGTTATTATTGTTGAGAGGACTTGCACTAGTGAAAGTATGAACCCTAGGCCTTGTTTCCTAGCATTGAAATACCGTTTGTGCTCACTTTTACTGCTTGCTACCTTGCTATTTTTATATTTTCAGTTTACAAAAACCTATATCTACCATCCATATTGCACTTGTATCACCATCTCTTCGCCGAACTAGTGCACCTATACAATTTACCATTGTATTGGGTGTGTTGGGGACACAAGAGACTCTTTGTTATTTGGTTGCAGGGTTGCTTGAGAGAGACCATCTTCCTCCTACGCCTCCCACGGATTGATAAACCTTAGGTCATCCACTTGAGGGAAATTTGCTACTGTCCTACAAACCTCTGCACTTGGAGGCCCAACAACATCTACAAGAAAAAGGTTGTGTAGTAGAGATCAAGCTCTTTTCTGGCGCCGTTGCCGGGGAGGCTAGGTAAGTGAAGGTATATATTTAGATCTTGCAATAGAATCTTTTGTTTCTTATTTTAGCACTAGTCTAGTTTATAAAAGAAAATTACAAAAAAAATGGAATTGAGTTTGTCTCAGAAGCTTCACCTTTTTAATATCTTTCGTGAGTATGATGGAAAGGATAATTGTGCTCAAGTGCTAGAAGAAGAGATCTTTAAAATGTTTGGCACTAAATCTTTGAATGATGAGCATGATTGCAATGTTGTTAGTATGAATTCCTTGAATATCCATGATGCTAATGATGATTGCACTAGTTATGATGAAAATGCCTCCTATAAACATATCAATTTTTGTGGAGTGCATGTTTGCAAGTAAACACCAAATAGGGAAGATATATATTGCAAGAGGCATAAGTACTTAGAAACCAAATGGTTTCAAGAAGAGCTAGATGAATGTGCTAAAAGATTTAATATTTTTCGTGCTCCTTGCGAACTTTGCAATGAACATGGTCATTTAAAGCTCCAATGCTATTTGTTTCATGATCAAGTCGTGTCCAAATATTGTGATAATTTGATTACCCTTGAGCACATAAAGAGCTTAGCCTTTTTTTGGGCTATGAAGAAATGAAACATATAACTGAGGGTATTCCAAAATTTAATCTCGACAAAGTTCTTGATTTTGATCTAGAGAAGATTTATATGTATTGTGCGGTGAATTGCATTGAAAATCCTTATATTGCCAACTACATAAAGAAAAGAAAACAAATAGAAGATGAAGAAAATGCTAACGAAAGGGAAGATACTTACCAATATCCTCCTATTATTTCTTATGATGAATCAGGTAACGAGGAGGAGCCTTCTATTCAACCAATCTCATTAATAAGGAGCTCCAAAAAGAGGATTGAACCCACACATGATTTGGTGAAGAAGAAGAAAAGAAAAAGGAAGAGAGGTAAAAAGGTATCTCTCCTAAATAAAGTTGCTCCTATTATTGCTATGCCTCATGAAAATGATACACTTGATGATCTTGTTACGCCTATTGCTTGTTGTGATGATTATGATTGGGAAGATAATGATACTTCTTATGATCTTGAAAATCTTTTTGGCACTTGCTTGAAAGAATATGATAATTGCTATACTATTGGTGCTATCCATACTATTAATGATGAGAGTGATTATGCTGATGATATGAAAAGGCCCAAGCTTGGGGAAGTTATGTTTGATGAGGATGAGATATTTGAGAATATATTTACTGCAATTAATGTTTGTCCCAAGCTTGGGGATGCTATGTTTAATAATGATGATATTTTTAGCCTCTCAAGTTTTGATATGGAAAGTTGTTATGATGATAGCATGCCTTCTACTTATGATGATAATATTTATGAAAGTGGATTTGGAGAGGTCATGACTTTATTTAGTGATGTATCCACTATTTCAGAAGAGGTTTCAATTGATTGTGATCAGAACAAAGTTGCTACTTATGATGATTATTGTGATAAAACTTATGCTATAAAGATTAGTGATGATTATATTTATAAAACTTGTCATGATTATGAGTGTCCCTTCTCTGAACATTACTCATTTAATGTGGAAAAATTTATAGTATTCAAGTCTCTTATGATACTCCCACTATTCTGAATGAGAAGGATTTTTCTTATGTGGAGAGTAATAAAAATTACATGCTTGTAGATCATGAAAAGAATGTTTTAGGTGCTGGTTATATTGTTTAATTCATTCATGATGCTACTGAAAATTATTATGAGGGAGGAATATACGCTTGTAGGAATTGCAATAATATCAAGTTTCCTCTCTATGTGCTCAAAGTTTTGAAGTTATGCTTGTTTTACCTTCCTATGCAAGATGATTCTTGTTCCCATAAGTTGTTTGCTCACAAAATCCCTATTCATAGGAAGTGGGTTAGAATTAAGTGTGCTAGTCTTATTCTTCATGATGCTCTCTTTTTGTTTAAATTCTTGTCTTGTATGTGAGCATCATTGAAATCATCATGCCTAGCTAGGGGCGTTAAACGATAGCGCTTGTTGGGAGGCAACCCAATTTTATTTTAGTTTCTTGCTTTTTTGTTCTTTTTAGGAATAGATAATCCTTCTAGCTTCTCTTTAGATGTGGTTTTATGTTTTAATTAGTGTTTGTGCCAAGTAGAACCTTTGGGAAGACTTGGGTGAAGTCTTTATGATCATGCTGTAAAAAACAGAAACTTTAGCGCTCACGAGATTAGCTAGAACTTTTTACTGGAGAGTGCTATTTAGTTGATTACTTTTGAAGATGATTACTATAAAAATTCCTCAGGTCCACCAATTTAATTTAGAATTTTTGGACTTCCATAAGTTTACGTTTGATACAGATTACTACAGACTGTTCTGTTTTTGACAGATTCTGTTTTTCGTGTGTTGTTTGCTTATTTTGATGACTCTATGGCTATTAAAATAGTTTACAAACCATAGAGAAGTTGGAATACAGTAGGTCTAACACCAATATAAATAAAGAATGAGTTCATTACAGCACCATGAAGTGGTGTTTTGTTTTCTTTCGCTAACGAAGCTTACGAGTTTTCTGTTAAGTTTTGTGTTGTGAAGTTTTCAAGTTTTGGGTAAAGATTTGATGGACTATGGAATAAGGAGTGGCAAGAGCCTAAGCTTGGGGATTCACAAGGCACCCCAAGGTAATATTCAAGGATAACCAAGCGTCTAAGCTTGGGGATGCCCCGGGTGGCATCCCCTCTTTCGTCTTCGTTCATCGGTAACTTTACTTGGAGCTATATTTTTATTCACCACATGATATGTGTTTTACTTGGAGCGTCATTTTATTTTCTTTAGCTTTGCTTTATGTTTGAATAAAATAACAAGATCTGAAATTATTAAATGGGGTAGTCTTCACATAGTTCCATAATTATTCGACTACTCATTGATCTTCACTTATATCTTTCGGAGTAGTTTGTTGTTTGCTCTAGTGCTTCACTTATATCTTTTAGAGCATGGTGGTAGTTTTATTTTGAAGAAATAGATGAACTCTCATGCTTCACTTAGATTATTTTGAGAGTCTTAAATAGCATGGTAGTTCGCTTAAATAATTCTAATATGCTAGGCATACAAGATTAGTAAAGGAAAAATTCTTATGAGTGTGTTGGATACTAAGAAAAGTTTGATGCTTGATAATTGTTTTGAGATATGAAGATGGTGATATTAGAGTCATGATAGTTGAGTAGTTGTGAATTTGAGAAATACTCGTGTTAAAGTTTGTGATTCCTGTAGCATGCACGTATGGTGAACCGTTATGTGATGAAGTCGGAGCATGATTTATTTATTGATTGTCTTCCTTATGAGTGGCGGCCGGGGACGAGCGATGGTCTTTTCCTACCAATCTATCCCCCTAGGAGCATGAGCGTAATACTTTGCTTTGATAAATTCTAGATCTTTGCAATAAGTATGTGAGTTCTTTATGACTAATGTTGAGTCCATGGATTATACGCACTCTCATCCTTCCGCCATTGCTAGCCTCTCTAATACCGCGCACCTTTCGCCGGTATCGCACACCCACCATATACCTTCCTCAAAACAGCCACCATACCTACCTATCATGGCATTTCCATAGCCATTCCAAGATATATTGCCATGCAACTTTCCACCGTTCCGTTTATTATGACACGCTCCATCATTGTCATATTGCTAGCATGATCATGTAGTTGACATTGTATTTGTGGCAAAGCCACCGTTCATAATTCTTTCATACATGTCACTCATGAGTCATTGCATATCCCGGTACACCGCCGGAGGCATTCATATAGAGTCATATCTTGTTCTAAGTATCGAGTTGTAATTGTTGAGTTGTAAGAAAAATAAAAGTGTGATGATCATCATTTTAGAGCATTGTACCAAGTGAGGAAAGGATGATGGAGACTATGATTCCCCCACAAGTCGGGATGAGACTCCGGACGAAAAATAAAAAAGAGAGAAAAAAAGAGGCCATAAAAAAAGAGAAAAGGCCCAAATAAAAAAAATTAAAAAATGAGAGAAAAAGAGAGAAGGGACAATGCTACTATCCTTTTACCACACTTGTGCTTCAAAGTAGCACCATGATCTTCATGATAGAGAGTCTCCTATGTTGTCACTTTCATATACTAGTGGGAATTTTACATTATAGAACTTGGCTATTCCAACAGATGGTCTTCGTGAGCAAGCGAGTTGGATGCACACCCACTTAGTTTCTTTTGTTGAGCTTTCGTATATTATAGCTCTAGTGCATCCGTTGCATGGCAATCCCTACTCACTCACATTGATATCTATTGATGGGCATCTCCATAGCCCATTGATACGCTTAGTTGATGTGAGACTATCTTCTCCTTTTTGTCTTCTCCACAACCACCATTCTATTCCACATATAGTGCTATATCCATGGCTCACGCTCATGTATTGCGTGAAGATTGAAAAAGTTTTGAAAATGTTAAAGTATGAAACAATTGCTTGGCTTGTCATCGGGGTTGTGCATGATTTAAATACTTTGTGTGGTGAAGATAGAGGATAACCAAACTATATGATTTTGTAGGGATGAACTTTCTTTGGCCATGATATTTTGAGATGACATAATTGCTTAGTTAGTATGCTTGAAGTATTATTATTTTTATGTCAATATGAACTTTTGTCTTGAATCTTTCGGATCTAAATATTCATATCACAAGTAAGAAGAGTTACAATGAAATTATGCCAAATAGCATTCCACATCAAAAATTAACTTTTTTATCATTTACCTACTCGAGGACGAGCAGGAATTAAGCTTGGGGATGCTTGATACGTCTCCAACGTATCTATAATTTTTGATTGCTCCATGCTATATTATCTACTGTTTTAGGCAATATTGGGCTTTATTATCCACTTTTATATTATTTTTGGGACTAACCTATTAACCGGAGGCCCATACCAGATTTCTTGTTTTATGCCTATTTCAGTGTTTCGAGGAAAAGGAATATCAAATGGAGTCCAAACGGAATAAACCTTTCTGGAACGTGATTTTCTTCCCGATTATGACCCAGGAGACTTGGACTCTATGTCAGAAGATACGAGAGCTGCCCACGAGGGTGGGGGGTGCGCCCACCCCCCTGGGGCGCGCCCCCTGCCTCGTGGGGCCCCCGTGGCTCCCCTGACGTGCTTCTTCTGCCTATATAACTCCATATACCCTAAAACTTCCAGAACAGAAGATAGATCGGGAGTTCCGCCGCAAGCCTCTCAGAGCCACCAAAACCTCTCGGGACCCTGTTCGCACCTGCCGGGAGGGGGGAACCTCACCGGTGGCTATCTTCATTATCCGGCGCTCTCCATGACGAGGAGGAGTAGTTCACCCTCGGGGCTGAGGGTATGTACCAAGTAGCTATGTGTTTGATCTCTCTCTCTCTCTCTCTCTCTCTCTCTCTCTCTCTCTCTCTCTCTCGTGTTCTTGATTTGGCACGATCTTGATGTATCGCGAGCTTTGCTATTATAGTTGGATCTTATGTTTCTTCTCCCCCTCTACTCTATTGTAATGGATTGAGTTTTCCCCTTGAAGTAATCTTATCGGATTGAGTCTTTAAAGATTTGAGAACACTTGATGTATGTCTTGCCGTGCTTATTTGTGGTGACAATGGGATATCACGTGCCACTTGATGTATGTTTTGGTGACCAACGTGCGGGTTCCGCCCATGAACCTATGCATAGGGGTTGGCACACGTTTTCGTCGTGATTCTCCGGTAGAAACTTTGGGGCACTCTTTGAGGTTCTATTGTGTTGGTTGAGTAGATGAATTGAGATTGTGTGATGCATATCGTATAATCATACCCACAGATACTTGAGGTGACAATGGAGTATCGATGTGACATTAGGGTTTTGGTTGATTTGTGTCTTAAGGTGTTATTCTAGTACGAACTCTAGGGCTGTTTGTGACACTTATAGGAATAGCCCAACGAATTGATTGGAAAGAATAACTTTGAGGTGGTTTCGTACCCTACCATAATCTCTTCGTTTGCTCCGCTATTAGTGACTTTGGAGTGACTCTTTGTTGCATGTTGAGGGATAGTTATATGATCCAACTATGTTATTATTGTTGAGAGGACTTGCACTAGTGAAAGTATGAACCCTAGGCCTTGTTTCCTAGCATTGCAATACCGTTTGTGCTCACTTTTACCGCTTGCTACCTTGCTGTTTTTATATTTTCAGTTTACAAAAACCTATATCTACCATCCATATTGCACTTGTATCACCATCTCTTCGCCGAACTAGTGCACCTATACAATTTACCATTGTATTGGGTGTGTTGGGGACACAAGAGACTCTTTGTTATTTGGTTGCAGGGTTGCTTGAGAGAGACCATCTTCCTCCTATGCCTCCCACGGATTGATAAACCTTAGGTCATCCACTTGAGGGAAATTTGCTACTATCCTACAAACCTCTGCACTTGGAGGCCCAACAACGTCTACAAGAAGAAGGTTGTGTAGTAGACATCAGCTACCACATTTGTCATGCGGTTATAGAGTTTTTTTTTGTTCTATGAAGTTGATAATTTTGCGCAGAGAGATATACCGCTGTTCCATGCCAACGCGCGGGGACTCATCTAGTAGTAATATTTAGGAACGGAGGGAGTACTATGTAAAGAGTTAGGTGTCGCACATTGATAGTGTGAGGTGGGCCATGTAATCACTGAGCCTGCGTGTTTTCACTGCTCTTGCACGCCTCCGCTGTAAGAATGGAGAAAATTGTAATCTAGGAGTAGTAGTATACCTCCTTTCGCCGAAAGCGTGGGACATCCAGCAGTCCTACCACCTCAGTAATGAAGAGCAATGAGCCGTCAAATCACATAGACCCAGCAGTAAGTTGGACGGACGAAGCAACCATCACTCTTGCGCCAATGAGAGGTCGCGTCCGCTCTGCCCGGGCATGAATGCGGCACCTATTCTTTGGAGCGGCGTTGACCATTTCGGGCGGGAAGCACGCGCGTGATGGAGGGGCTTTGGGTGGGCCAGGCTGGTCAGGAGCGGGCGTGGCAGCTGTCCGCATGTCCCTACCGGACACGCCCGGAAACGAGAGGATGCACCGACTCTCGCGGCTAAAATCGTACACTACACAACATCTCTCTGTAGGAGTAGGTCAATCTGTCGCTCGCTCTAACACACACATGGTGTTAAACACACACACACACACACACACACACACACACACACACACACACACACACCCACACACACACACACGCACACGCATGCACCTTGGTCCCGTTGCACCTTCTAACGTGACTTATTACACCTAGACGGAGGGAGTAGTAAGTATACGAGATACGGGGGCACACTGACTTAAGTCGAATACAAGTGCCCAAAATTTGTGTGCATGTTATAATAAGGATTCAATTAAAATAGTACGTGAGCGAACAGAGGGATCAATTGGACAGTGTTCCCGAGCAGTAGCAAGATGTGTGAGGTAAGATACACCACTGGCGCTTTTAATTTTTCTTATTAATTTGTTTGTTTCACCCTATGACTGGTGGGACCCAACGTACTACATGGAGAGAGGTAAGGTGATTTCTGCACCACTGTGGATAGTCTTACCACCAAAGCTACATGACACGATTATGCAATAATGCTACCACTACTAGGGAAAAGCCTAGCAGCAGCGCGGGTTTTTGGCCTATTAGTAGCGCGGGGGCCGGCGCTACTAATAAGGCGCTACAACTAATGTATAGCAGTAGCGCGGGTGCCACCCGTGCTACTACTACGTCCGTTAGTAGTAGCGTGGGTAAAAACCCACGCTACTACTAACCCGCGGAATTTTTTTTTTCGAATTTTTTGCCCGAATTTTCAAATTTCTGAATTATTTTAACCTCTAATCTCTAATCACCCTCATCGCTACTCAATTTAATCTCTAATCACCCCTCATCATTCCAAATCATCTAACTTCCCGGACGGTCACCCATCCTCTCACTACTCCAGCCTGAGCACGCTTAACTTCCGGGTTCTATTCAGCCTCGATTCCATGTCTGCACTTGTTGTTTTCCTGACAATAGTAAGATGTCAATCCTATTAACCCTCGGGAGTTTAGCTTGAGCATGAAGTCACACATTTCACTGTTTGAGTTTAAAACTATTGTTCTAAACCACAATAATTATTTAGTAACACTAATATTTCTTGAATAAGGAGTTTGACCACATTTTGACCAAAGTTTGACCACAGTTTGACCAGATTTGACCAAAATTCCAAAAGACTGAAATAATTATTTAGTAACACTAATATTCTTGAATAATTATTTAGTAACACTAATACTTCTTGAATAAGTAGTTTGACCACAATTTGACCAGATTTGACCAAAATAAAAAAAACTGAAATTTGAGCATAACTTTTTTCCTTTTAGAATTTGAGGATTTTAAAAATTTGCAAACAGGCCGTAGGTCTCCAACGTATGCAGATTTTCGTGCTGAACATTTTGATATATTATACGTTTTTCTGACATCGTATGCAAAAGTTATAGCCGTTTTACATTTTCCCTACACTTTTTGCAAAACATGTCTAAATTTAAGTTTTTAAATTTTCCTAACTAGTAGATGTAGTAACATAACTACATCTCGAAGGATTTTAATTTTTGAAACATTTTGATATATTATACCTTTTTCTCTAACATCGTATGCAAAAGTTATAGGCGTTTTACATTTTCACTACACTTTTTGCAAAACATGTCCAAATTTAAGTTTTAAATTTTCCTAACTAGTAGATGTAGTAACATAACTACATCTCGAAGGATTTTAATTTTTGAAGTTTTTATCATTTTCTTTTTCTTTTTACAAAACCGAAAAGGCGATCCACAGGGGGGGGGGGGGGGGTAGAGTTTCAAAATGGGACCTTTAGTAGTAGCGCGGCTTTATAACCCTCGCTACTACTATGGCATGGCCCAAGGGCACGGTAGAGACCGCTTAGTAGTAGCGAGGGGTAAAAACCAGTGCTACTACTATCATATTAGTAGTAGCGAGGGTTAAAAACCCGCGCTACTACTATGACATGTCCCGTGGGGCACGGTAGAGACCGCTTAGTAGTAGCGAGGGTTAAAAACCAGCGCTACTGCTATCAACTTAGTAGTAGCGAGGGTTAAAAACCCGCGCTACTAGTAAGTAGCAGTAGCGAGGGATATAAACCCGCGCTGCTAGTAAGCGTCTGTGTATAAGCTTTTCCCTAGTAGTGTACGTCTACGAATGGACTACGAAGACCTACGCAACCTTCCAAACAAATCCTCTTTTCGTAGGTGTAGCATTCTCCCACGATTATGATTGAAATCCCAATGACTCCCACACACACACAAAAACACGGCATGCTTGTCACACGAATGCAGGAATGTATAAAAGGTTATTTCCCTCTCGTTGAACATAACAGGAGGGTTGTGTAGCTGGTTAGCCTGTTCGCTCATCAAACTTGAGGTCTCGGGTTGGATAACTACACTTGAGCATAATTTGTGGCAGGAGGATTCCTTGACTGGTCAAAATGTTTTCTAGGGTTTGCACGCTTCACACTCTCTCTCCAGTATATATATACACGCTGGAGCCTCAGCGCTTGTAGTTGCTCTCTTCACACTCTCTCGCCCTCTCCCGCTGGAGCCTCATCGCTTGTAGTTTCTCTCTTCACACTCTCTAGCCCTCTCCAGATCTAAACAAGACTTCGTTGGACTCTCTCTCCCCTCACTGCTGCTCAAAGAGCCGGCAGGATCCGTCCGCCGCGAAGGGAAGGAGGCTTAACGCTATCGCCGTCGGCGAGGGACTACCGGCGCAGCTGTTCACTTTCCACCCAGCTGCGACGCGGGAGGGCCACCGACCCCTTCTTCTTCGCCGCCGTCCCGTCGCCCACCGAACCACGCCCCAAGAACCTTAAGGTATAATTTGCTTACTCCGCATGCATTGCTCTAGCTGCATGTATACCATGAATCTAGGACGTGGTTCAAAGAGGAAAGGAGTGGGAAAAGTTGTATATAGCATGAATCCAGGACATGGTTCAAAGAGGAAATGAAGGGGGAAAGTTGTATAGCATTAATCTAGGACGTGGTTCAAAGAGGAAAGGAATGGGGGAAAGTAGTGGGGAAAGTTGTATCGCATAAATCTAGGACGTGGTTCAAAAAGGAATGGAAGGGGCGAAAGTACTAGTTCAAAAAGGAAAGGAAGGGGCAAGGCTGTAGAGTTTGAGCAGGACTAGATTTGCTGCGCTCACATAGGGAAAGGCGTCTGATAACAAAACTGGGACCAACACGGACTGACACGGAGTTTTTTAGTCCCTACACCAAAATGTCCCTGTAAAAAAACACCCTCTAATAATGCCGCTGGAAAATTGATGCAATGCCATAGCTAAAAGCAAATTACATGTTTAACGAATTTTATTGTTAATATAATCTCTATGTTAATATTAATCAATGCCACCGCTTTTGTAAATGCTACTTGTCTTGCTTTCTTTCCCATTTATATAAGGTAGATGCTTCTTTTGTTGGCTTCGTGTCATCCACCGTTATTGACCACTAATTGTTTCCTTTGCACCTCTGTAAACAGGTTATCTGCTTCACCTCGTTGCCATTGTGACCTTTTGTTGCACCGCACAAAACACTTTTTTAAGAGTGTTTTGTGCAGTTCAACCAAAATGTCACACCGACAACGTTGCTTGATTGCTTGATCTTAGTGGAACTGCACAAGAGGAGATCTTACTTCCTATCCGTTAAGGTGAACTTGGTTCAGATCTTCTTCTTGTGAGTTGTTTGAATTCCGCATCATGAGAGGTCAGTACTAGCCTTCTTTCACATGATTCTGTAGTGTGCATTCATATGTTGTGCTACTTGTATGATAATGTTGCTTGCTTTTAGTGAACTGCACAAATGGAGACAAGACTTCCAATCTATATGTGCACCGTAATATTCCATTGAGGTAAGATAACGATATTTCACAACTGCTGGCCTGTATTTTGCCACTTCCATCAGAAAATTAAGTTTAGTACTATACTTGTGCTCCCTAATTGACATGCCAAATCTTACAATGAAGGCGAAGCTTGTTTGTTATTGAACCAAGTGATGAAGGGGAAGAACAAGGAAAAGAAAAACAAAAATCAACTCCGGTCTCAGTAATGAAGAATCGAACTGTGATGGCACAAGTAATGATATAGTTTTGCATCTTAATTTATTGCTATGGCTGGAACGAGCAATTGTTTTGCCACTGATTTGATGCCACTCTTAATGTAATATGTAATTATCTCTACTTGTGCAAACATGGATCTTCTTTGAAGATACCGTATATTTCAGTGGAACTCCACAAGAAGATGTTGGAAACATTAAACTAATCGAGGAGTATATAGTAAGCTTGGCCACCACCGTAGATAGCAACAGATGGTTCCGGAGAAATGCTTCATCTGTATGCTCTACACAATAAGCCTCCTGACAAAGGTTGGTACTCGCCCACTGATTTCATCCATATGATTGAGCTTTGTCATCTCTATTGGTGTTGTGCTCTTGTTTAGATCTTGTCATGAAAAAGTGGTATTGTCCTTGAGAAGTGCTTCATCTGTGTTGTTTTAAATATTTCCTTTCCTTTTTTTCGAGCAAACAGTGATGCTAGCATTTAGTAGTCCTCTTGTATTTGCACAACAGGATCATCTTCCTATGAAGAAGAATATGGAGTACGTCAAGTGACTAGTTCCGATTATGCTAGGATGAATAAGCCCTGTCTATCTTATCATCAAAAGGAGCAGTTGAAGGATTGTTACATTACTCCCCACAAGACCAAACTAACTTTAGCTCAGAAGGACTGACAAAATCTCCATTTTTTGCTGTGATGCGCGAGTACAATGTTGTTCTAGGATTCTTTCTGGTGAGTTCCATTTTTCTAAAAGTGTGCTCTACATGGACCATGTATGTGCCTGTTGAAACTGTCAATTCATAGTACAGTTTGCTCTATACTAATCACTTTTTTGTATTTGTGCAAACAGGGGTGCTCAGCTTGATTTCAATGGGAACTGCACAAAATGTTCATGAATACATTGAATCATTCATTTCCACCACAAGAAAGGAGGTGCCAATAAGTTCAAGGCATTGCAACATATAAGGGCGAAATCATACAACCTACGCGAGAATTTGGTTGATTTTGGTGGAACTACACAAAAAGAACAGTTGGTTTATTTAGCACGAGGTGCCATGTCAATGTCCGAACTGATGGCAAACCCTGCCCATTCCACAATCATAGGCATTTGATATTTTTGAATGGGACAACCTTGTCAAATTTTGCTCATTGATTTTAGCAAGACATGCGTTTGATATTTTTGAATGGGACGCCCTTTGTTGTCAGCAGCGTCGATCAATTTTTTCTTTATTCTTTAGTTGTGAAGTAAATATTGCCTCTGACATGTGAGTCGCTGAGATGCATAATCATCGATTGTTTTGAATGTTCTCTATGAATTGCCAGGCCTGTGTGTTTGATTGCAATGTACGTAAACGCTAAAAGCTGCTCAAACTCTTTGTACTCATACATTTCCTTTTACTTTGCACATTGTGAAAGTGCATACTTTTTGTATAAGATTGGTCAAAGTAGAGATACTTTGATTGCAGACAAAACTTGTATGCGACTAGAAAGGACCGGAGGGAGTACATGTGAAACTCGCTGCAAACGAGGTGATCACCACAGGAATAGTGCTAGTACGTATTGTTTTGCATGTTCATCCAATGCCAGTGATACAGGAATTCGAACTAACCGAAATAAATTCATTCATACACGGTCGGATTTCATATAAACATGCAAGACTTCATTACATTTCATACATTCTTCAACTATAAAGGGGTGCGCTGGAGGTAAAATTAATTAACCGGTTACCCACCGTGTCTCCGCCGAGCGAATGAAGCTTGATGACTTAAATGCAGGTGCAGTTGCATAACTGACATGTAGCCTGTTGGGTAGAAGCAGCGTTGTTCTCCAGCAGAACTCCCCGACTCCACGTCACCGCCAAGAAGCTAACCTGCCGTCAATGGTCAACCCGCCTAGCTTGGCTTCAACAGGAGGGTAGCAGCGGTGGCCTTACTTGGACCCGAGCGACGGCGACCTACCGTGTTCTACTCTTCCTCGTTTTCTGTGTGGCGCGGCCTCGTTGGCAGCGGGGCGGGGCCTCGGCGGAGCCGGCGATGTCCTCTATCTCGTTGCCGGCGGGCGGCGCCTCAGCGGAGCGGTGCAAATCCTCCCCCGCGTTGCCGGTAGGGTGGGGCCTCGACTGAGCCGGCGATGTCCTTTGCCTCGTTGTTGGCGGGGCGGGGCCTCGGCGGAGCCGGCGGTGTCCTCTGCCTCGTTGTTGGCGCCACGGGCCTCGGCGGAGCAGGCCTCGTCGACGCCAATGAGTGGGGACTCGTCGAGCCGGCATTGTCCTCTCGCCGCATCCCCGGTCTCGCCAAACAGCGCCTCGCCCGCTTCATCGCCTCTTTGCTAGCCTCTTTGTGGCGGCGCAGCCTCCGCCACCCGCATGCGGTACCGCCTTGGCCGAGGCGGCCCTTGCGGGCGGAGCGGACGAGTCGAGCAGCGCCTCTGCCCGCCCGCTCCACGGTGATCTGCTCCTCCGCCGCAAGTGCTCTGGAGGAGATGGTGGTTGTAGGCGGCGTCGGCTGCGCCTCCGGAATCGCTCCTCGACGATCCGCCTCACATCTGTTCATATATTGGGCACGGGCCTCGCCGATGGTCATGGTGCAATGCACCGCGCGGATGGCGCGGAGGAGGGGTTGGTGCCGGATCGTCGACTACCATGTTATCCATTGGGACGTCGTCGTCCTCCGGCCGCCTGCCGCCGGCCGGTCGGCAGAATGGCTGCCATCTCCTTGTGGTCCGTCGTCCGCCTGTCTCAAGAGCGCTGGGCGCGAGGAAGCCATGGTGGGCGATAGTGGTGTGGACAGGAGAAAGGAACGGATGCGGATGATCGGCTATGGCGGCGCAGCAGTTTATATAGCAATGGTGGGCGGGCGGAGGGATGACGTGTGGCGCCGAGTAGCCTCCTCGGCAACCGCATATCATTAATGTGGGCGGCAGATGGACTGGACGGACGGCACTTGTGTCGTTTGAAAGCGAGCAATCGCTCTGACCGGAAGCGGGCGGCGACGCCGATCTGCTTTCAAGGAAAGCGCCATGAGCGAGGAGACGACTTTACTTGGAGAGGATGACAATGGGTACCCACCAGGTCCATAGCCTCACGTACGCAAGTGCCTCCTTATTATATATATATATGTATAAAACTATACTCCCTCTGTCTAGGTGAATAAGTCGTATTAGAAGGTGCATCACGACCTAGGTGAGAGCAGATTGGTGGAAAAGAAGAATATTTCTCTCTTCTAAACACAACATTTAATCACAGCAGTTAAGAGGATGCCTTATTAGCTACCCATGCAGGCCATCGTAATTCATAGCATGCAAAGCGCTTTTATTTCTTGCCTAATAACCGCATGGACGTGTTGCATGCATTGGTCCTCGCCCGAGCAAAAAAAGGGAGGAAAGGGGTTTCACGGAGACAACGAGGCGCAGGTGGAAGCGCTTGTTGAGTAATTTATTTTGCTTCCCCATGGTTTCGACATCACGGTCCCACACCATTGTCAACCTATGTAGTAGTCAATAAACGAGAGAATTGCACAAGAAGCGGCCGACAACCGGGACCAAGCAGCTCGAGCGAGATTTGTGTTTTTGAGGTGTGAGCACCGCAGAGTTTTTGATGTTTAGCCCAGATATTAATTTTTCTCCTCCGAACAACAACGAAAACATCGCTGCAGGTATTAATCAAGGGTGTGGCCCGCCTAGCCCGAGCGATATCCAGCCAGATATTAATTTTTTCAAGTTGAAAATGGCTAGCCCAGCTATACTTTTTTTAGGAATACCCGTGCAAGGTCAAGTTGTTATTCTCCGCCCGCTTGGCTGCAAATCTTTCCTAGGAGGGATGCATTAGCCTTAACAAGAAAATGGGCTTTAAGAAATAATAAATGGGATGTAATTATAAAAACTGGGCAGTAACTATAAAAAATGCACCAAACACGTGATTACTTTTTAAAACATTATTTTTGGACATTGAAAATTTTAATTTCAATAATTGTTGCGAGCGCATTGTTTTGTTGGATTTTTACGTAATATAAATTTATTTAATCTGACGAGAAATTTCGGGATAATAATATTTCGGATCCCATCAAAATGTGGGAAATTTTATTGAATTCTGTTTTGAATGGTTGGTTGAAATGGGTTGTACTTTTAACAAACTGTAAACGGGCTGTAGTAAATTCCATTACAATTCAAAAATGGGCTACACATTCTTACAAATCTCAAATGGGCTATAAGTTCTCTGCCACACACTTCTGGCCTTACTAAGTTGACGCGTCCCCTAAAAAAACAGAGTTGACGCATATGCAAGGCTTTGTCAACTTATAGTCAACACACGATTCTAGCAGCAGTGGCCGTTGGATGTCCATCCAAGGGATTCCGTGCTTCTTCTTCAATCTCGGATATTCTAGCTTCACCCGCCCAAAAAATGATTCCTCCCCCTGACATCTGGGGCGCACCGTTTTGGAAGCTGACCTGTGGGCCTACTAAGTTGACATACCAAGGACTTTTTCAACTTAATCAATATAAACGATTCTAGCTGCAGTGACCGCACGATGTCCATCCAACGGCCGTAGTGCTTCTTCAACCTCTGGTCTTCTTGCTCCGGCCTACCAAAGCGGGCGCGGTCGTGCCGCCGCTCCCGCCTCCGTGGCCGATCAGTCAGCCGCCATGAGGCCTCATCGCCTCTACTATTCCCACCATCGCCGAGCCTGCGGCGACGACATGACTCACACCGCACCGAACGAGTGAACCCTCATACTCCTCTCGCGTGGGCATCCATCGCGCGTCTTCACCGGCCTTCGCGTCGTCCCTTCCTAGGCCTCATTGCCGCCCATCGCCTGGTCTTCTCGGCGCGGTGTGGTCAACGTGGTCAAGGAATGACTTCCATCGGACGTGGGATCGTAGGTGGAGAGGTCGACAATTTGGGTCCACGACGGCAAAGAAGGAAGTGCCTCCTTATTACGCTGAAAATAATGATTCCTCCACCGACAAATAGGATCCACCGGACGGGCCACCGATTTCATGAGAAAAATGTTTCCCGATTGCTGGGACCCACCACTACACCTTCGCACGCAAGGAAGTGCGTCTGCAAAAAAATAACGATTCGCTTCGATGCTGGGACCCACCAGCTACATCTTCGCACGCAAGGAAGTGCGTCCGGGCAAGAAAAAAACCAAAACGATTCGCCCCCCTGACTGCTGGGACCCACCAGCCCCCCGACTGCTGGGACCCACCAGCTACATCTTCGCATGCAAGGAAGTGCGTCCGGAAAAAGACGATTAAGCCGATCATTGCTGGGACCCACCACTACATCTTCGCACGCAAGGAAGTGCACGATAGTCGGGACCCACCGGTCGAAGCGCACGTAGCATTATCATTTCGTCGCGAACGTATGCGTACATCTTGGTCTATGTAGCGGCGCGACGTGTCGTAGTAGAGGCGCGCACGTAGCATGTACACGTACGTACAGCGGCCAGGGTGCAAGAAAGAAAATACGGCCACATATGTGTACATACGTCCGGGGTCTCGAGCGCCTACTCGCGCATACGTACGGCGAGGGCTGGCTAGGTTGGAACGGAGAAACAGCGTCGTCGTCGTGTTCATGGGGAGGCAACGGAATGCATCGTGTTCATCGGGAGGCAATGCGGCTGGGTCGGAACTGAATGCGTGGTTGTGTTCATCGGGAGGGCTTGAACGGAAGAGGCCATGGAAACGAGGCCTGGCGTACTGCACAACAGAGGAAACGGATGTCCTACGGTCGAAACGGGGGTCCTGTTGATCGGGAGAGGTGTGGCGTACCGCAAAACGGAGGAAACGGACCTCCTACGGTCGAAATGGGGGTCCTGTTGATCGGGAGGGGTGTGGCGTACCGCAAAACGGAGGAAAAGGACCTCCTACGGTCAAACGGGGTCCTGTTGATCGGGGGTGTGGCGATCAGAAACGGACGAAAGCAGACTTGTGTTGGAGCGCCACGGTCAAACGGGGTCCTGTTCATTGGGAGGGTGTGGCGATCGCAAAACGGACTCCACGGATCTGTTCATCTCCACCGTCGACCCCTCCGGCCTCCACGAGCTCTCGCTCATCCACCGTCGACCTCCTCCGGCCTCCACGGGCTCCTGCTCATCCAGCCTCCACCGCGCTACTCCACCGGCCATCGCTCAACCACCCTCCACCGCCTAATGTTCATCCACCCTCCACACCACGGGTTCTGCTCAACCACCCTCCACGGGCACCCTCCACCGCTTCATCGCTCATCCCGCCTCTCCACGGGTGGTCCTGTTCATCCAGCCCTCCACGGGTCCTGTTCATCCAGCCCCAACCGGCTCGATCGATCGGGGTCCTGTTCATCCGGAGGCAACACCACGGGGTCCTGTTCATCCATCCCCACCGGGAACTGTTCATCCAACCTCCCCCCCGCAACGCCACTGCTCATCCAGAGGCGATGTCGATCGGCTTGATTAGCAGCAGAGCGGCGAATCGCCGATCGGGTTGATTAACACCATTGATCGATCGCTTCGGGTTCGAAGAACGCGTAGCCTCGTAGTGCAATCGCCGGGTTCGATTAGAGCCCAACGCCTTGCTCGGGTTCGATTAGAGCTAACGCCGCACACACGCTGCAGACGTGTATGAGAGAAACGCGCATCGCTCGGCCCCCGACCTCCCACCGTAACCGGGAACTCCCCGAAATTTTCCTCCCACTTGCTTCTACCACGGGTTTTTCCATCATGGACGGCCCAAAGAATGTTACGGTTGCGCCTCCGCCCGCCTGTGATGAAAAGCCCATTTTCTCGTCATGATTTTTGTCATATAAGTAGGAGCCCACCACATATATGATGATACCGGTTTTGTCACAATTATCGTCATAGAAGTGTCATATGTATGATGAGAAAAAAAAATTGCTCGCCCAAAATGTCACGGATGTGTCTTTTTTGTAGTGCCTCCACCGACCATCGCTCAACCAGCCCCGCCCACGGGTCCCGCTCAACCACCCTCCATGGTCTATTGTTCATCCAGCCCTCCACCGCCATCGCTCAACCAGCCCTCCACCACCATCGCTCAACCAGCCCTCCACGGGTCCTGTTCATCCACCCTCCACGGGTCCTGTTCATCCACCGCTCGATCGATCGAGTATCGTTCATCCAATGCAACGGCCTCTACTATCACGGGTCCTGTTCATCCAACCCCCACCAGAACTGCTCATCCAAACCCCCAACAACGCCACTTTGCTCATCAAGGGAAGGAGGCAGATTGTTCGATCGGCTCAGATTAGCAAAGATTAGCGAACGAATCACTCGGGTTTAGTTAATAGCAAGCGATCGATCGATCGCCCGTTCAAGAACGCGTAGCTCGCAGCCGCAATCACTCGGTTCGATTAGAGCCCAATGCCTCGCCGAGTTCGGTTAGAGCTTAACGCCGCACACACGCGCAGCGACGTCACGAGAGAAATGCGATCGCTTCACCCCGACCACCCACCATAACCGGAACTCCTCGATATTTTCCTCGCCTCGCTTCTACCACGGTTTTTTTCGTCATGGACGGCCCAAAGAATGTCATGCATGTGCGTCTCCGCCCGCCTGGGATGAAAAGCCCATTTTTGTCATGATTTTTTGTCATAGTAGTAGGAGCCCACCACATCTATGATGATACCTGGTTTTGTCACAATTATCGTCATAGAAGTGTCATAAGTATGACAGAAAAAAATTCGTTTGGCCCAAAATGTCACGGATGTGTCTTTTTTTGTAGTGTTTTTTTTGCCTTTTTTCTTTTTTTTCCTCACATGGGACAATGCTCTAATAATGAAGTTCATCACACTTTTATTTACTTACAACTCCAAAATTACAACTCGATACTAGAAGAAAATATGACTCTATATGAATGCATCCGGTGGTGTACCGGGATGTGTAATGAATCAAGAGCGACATGTATAAAAAATGATGAATGGTGGCTTTGCCATGAATATGATGGTAACTACATGATCATGCAAAGCAATATGACAATGATGGAGCGTGTCATAATAAATGGAACGGTGGAAAGTTGCATGGCAATATATCTCGGAATGGCTATAGAAATTCCATAATAGGTAGGTATGGTGGCTGTTTTGAGGAAGGATATGTGGTGGGTTTATGGTACCGGCGAAAGTTGCGCGGTACTACAGAGGCTACCAATGGCGGAAAGGTGAGAGTGCGTATAATCCGTGGACTCAACATTAGTCATCAAGAACTCACATACTTATTGCAAACGTCTATTAGTCATCGAAACAAAGTACTACGAGCATGATCCTAGGGGGATAGTTTGGTAGGAAAAGACCATCGCTCGTCCCCGACCGCCACTCATAAGGAAGACAATCGAAAAACATCTCATGCTCCAACTTCCTTATAGAACGGTTCACCATACGTGCATGCTACCAGACTCACAAACCTTAACACAAGTATTTCTCAAATTCACAATTAATTACTAGCATGACTGTAATATCACCATCTTCATATCTCAAAACAATCATAAGGAGTCAAACTTCTCATAGTATTCAATGCACTTTATATGAAAGTTTTTATTATATCCCTCTTGGATGCCTATCAAATTACCATGCTGTTCTAAAGACTCTCAAAATAATATAAGTGAAGTACGAGAGTTCATCAATTTCTATAAAATAAAACCACCGCCGTGCTCTAAAAAGATATAAGTGAAGCACTAGAGCAAAATTTCCTAGCTCAAAAGATATAAGTGAAGCACATAGAGCATTCTAATAAATTACGATTCATGCGTGTCTCTCCCAAAAGGTGTGTACATAAAGGATGATTATGGCAAAATAAAAAGCAAAGACTCAAATCATACAAGACGCTCCAAGCAAAACATATGTCATGTGGTGAAAAATATAGCCTCAAGTAAAGTTACCGATAGACGAAGACGAAAGAGGGGATGCCTTCCCGGGGCATCCCTAAGCTTAGGCCTTTTGGCCTCCTTGAATATTACCTTGGGGTGCCTTGGGAATCCCCAAGCTTAGGCTCTTGCCACTCTTTGTTCCGTAGTCCATCAAATCCTTACCCAAAACTTGAAAACTTCGCAACACAAAACTTAACAAAAAATCTCGTAAGCTCCGTTAGTATAAGAAAATAAATCACCACTTTTGGTTCTGTTGTGAACTCATTCTTTATTTATACTAGTACAAATGCCCATGCATTGCACTGGGCAAAAAGGGACACAACCTGCTGCATGTGCCTGATTTGAATATTATAATAAACTCGATATTAAACACAAAGAGCACTGCTCAAACGTTCAACATACACTATATGAAAACAAAATGCTTGGCAAAGAGCAATATATGTGGGAATGATAAGGTTGTGGCATAACCAACTACATGAATTACAAAGCAGTAGGAAATGACACTGAACTACTGAAATATGGCAGAGTTTGCTTCTAGTGCAACGCTCTTGTAGCTATATGGTCAGAGAAAACGAGCACACCGATGCAATTATGCACCTAACCGCAGAGCAAACCTGAGCAGCAAACTATCACACCCAAATCAATCAACAGACAGACAACACCCAAAGCAGGAGCACCGCCATCATGGCAGTGGGCCTGGTTGCAAAGAACAAAGAGTTTCACGACACCACTACCAGCGGTGCGAAGAAAGCGGCCGCCGATGCCTGCACTCTTTCAAAATTACTACATTTTTCACTTAGCACCTCCTCAAAGGAGAAGTGATGTTTACCTGTTTTGAGCTGCAATACAAAATAACTACCATGCCTCTAGCCCACTGCAAAAGAGGATGCTAATTTACAACAGTCATCCAATCTTCTGATCATAAAGCTGATGATTATCTTTATGGTGGTAAACTGATGCCATTGAATCCATGCCTTCCTGCCTAGAGGGCCACACCCTGATATGAAGTTCTAGATAATATCCTCTTAGAGTGACTTTCTTTTCTTCAAAATATTAACCAAGTAACCCTAAATCTAAATGCAGGGTTGCAGAATATACATAAATAGAGCATATTCTGATCAGGTGTCTATTTAAACGAATCATTTTCCATGTAAAAACCTATTTCAGTAAAAAAACTATTTTTGCTCAGTCCAATAGTAAAATCATCTTATAGTTTCATCTGTTTCTTAAAACCATAAATGCAAAATAGTGTTCGAATTGAAATCTTATCTCTGTTTATTAGGAAATCAAACTCTCTGATCACAATGTTAGCACAAAAAATAGTTTTAGTAGCCACAGTTCACCATATCACTACCTTGTAGAAGCACCTTCTGCCAGGCTGCAGCCCCTTCATTACACAGTCAAAGTCGAACCCAAGGAGGCGGCACCCGACGCTGTGGTTCGCCGCTGCTTCTACGTCCTTGTGTTTGCTAGCACGTCCACTCATTCCTCCTTGCGTTGGCCGGGGCACCCATACCTCGCCGACCTCTTCCCGTCGTCGCCGCACACGGACAACACCGCATCTCGTCCACCTCATCGGTGAACGCCAGGTTTAGCTGGGTGGGCCGTGCTACAGATCCCTCATAAAACATATTGCCAGATCACTTTAAAAGAAATTGTACCATTCATTCATTGTAAAAGTATACAATTTGAACACACCTCTTATTATAATTTACAATGAAAGTATGAGAGCTATTAAAATTGACCAGTACAAAAATTAAAAGACACCACAAAAGTTAAAAAAACTAACAAAGCATGGATTTTAATTAAACTCACTAATAGTTTTATGTCAAACATGTGGAAGGCAGCAATGATATGTAGTAATCTAGAGCAAAAAGGCAGGTTACTTCCTTTTTCCGTCGAATTTTGTGTGACTAATGTGGTTGGGCATTCCGTCAAACATGTGGAAGGCAGCAACGATATGAAGTAATCTAGAGCAAAATACAGAGTGTACTTACATCTCGTCATGGCTTAGTACTTGGAGGATGAGGCGGCGTAGCCACACAGCAAGAAGAGAACATGCCTTATCATAGAGCCGTAGACGTCGAGGGAAGCGGCAAACTGGATGCACGACTCAAACGCAGATCTGAGGAAGCACGACGCCCCTGCGGCCAGGCCTATGCCGTCGGAGATGCCTCGCGCTGTCTCCACGATCCGCCGAGGAGCCTCCTGCACATGGACGCCTCGCCCTCCTCCGGCTCAGCTCGCCGCCCTCCTCCCGTCGCTCACCGGCGAGATCACCACAAAGCCGCCCGCTCTCCTCCCAGTTCCCTGCATAGCGCCTCCTACTGGCCGACCTCATGTGCGCGCTGCCCGCCGCTTCACACACCGGCGCCACCACCTTGCTGTCGTCCCGGCGAGCCTCCCGACAACCGCCGTTGGCCTATCCACTCTCCCCCGCGCTTGGCTGCCCTCCGCCTCGCCCCGCCTCTGCTCGAAGGAGCCCGGTCGTTTTCTCAGTTAAAAAGGACGGCGGATTGAATGTACCACAACACATGATTTTTTTTGTAAAAACGAAACGTTTTCCAGATATCCACTAAAGAAAGGACTACGGGTTAATTCCTAAAAATCATAGGGACCTTTGTGTAAAAACGCCGTGACGGTGAACCCCGCAAACTCAACCCGTGCTTTATTATTAGGGAAAGATTGGTGTAATATCTCCTGTATTCCAACTTATCCATGGTTCGTACCCCCGATACTAGCCATGGATGCATCAAAATAAGCAAGCAACACGCGAAAAACAGAATCTATGAAAAACATAAGAGTCTGCAAAAATCCGAATTGTTCTAATACTTCTCTAACTACAAAAATTCTGACAAATTAGGACAACCGAGGCAATTTGTATATCAATCTTGTGTAAAAAATTTAGAGTTTTTCCTGGCTCCAGCAGAAAATAAGAATTGTTTTCCTAAGCGCAAAAGTTTCTGATTTTCAGCAGGATCAACACAACTATCACCATAAGCCATCCCAAAGGTCTTACTTGGCACAAACACTAAATTAAACACAAAACCACATCTAACCGGAGGCTAGATGAAATATTTATTGCAAAACAAAGCCTAAAAAGCAAAAACAAAAAAATTGAGTTGCCTCCCAACAAGCGCTATTGTTTAACGCCCTTAGCTAGGCATAAAACACGAATAGATCTATGTGTAATCATAATAATGATAAGGTAAATCTCGAAAACTCATCTCATACTCCCTTCATTCAGCAACAAGTTTTCTTTGAGGTAAGCAAAACTAATCTAAATGGCTAAATTTAATGGGATAAGAATCCCCAAGATCGATCTCGGGAGGAATTGGTTCCTCCATCGGCCCTTCATATTGTATGACCAACTCATCATTATAAGTATTCTTTTGGAAAAAAGTCATGAGCTTGTCCAAGAGAGAAACCCAATCTGTTGTTTTGAATAGCAAAATCATCATTAAGCTCAGAAATCTTATTGACTAAAACATCGGTCGGAACCCTCTTAAAATTTCGTTATAAGCAACATGATCTAAGGACCGTAAATGCATTATATCCTCTTGATTAAAGAGAATTCCCTCTATGGGAAGGTGACCACCATATACTTTATAATGAGCGAAAATTTCAGTAGCTTCTTTCATAATAAATCTAAACTCATGAGCTAGGAATATAGTGGCGGCGCGCTTAACAGAAGAATGCTCAATATTAGAAAACTCTAGAAAGTTCATTCGTATGGACGGATGCATGTGAACAAATTGTCTTTCAAGTTCAACAGCAAGCAAAGATATAGCATCCGCAAGGCTACTAGTTTTATGGAGGATAGATCCACCCATAGTGGGGAGTGCACAGGCGTAAGTAAAGAAATCTTGAATATCCCCTTTTCCAATAATGCTTCCGCTACCTATGCGGAATTTCTTAGCATGCAAGATAGTATTTTCTTCATGTGGATCAGAATTAGCAAAATAATCAAAATTTCCCCCATCCTTATTACCGTCCTTTTCAGCGATAACCTCCCCAGTTTCAGACATGGTGGTGGCAAACGAGCAAACAAAGAAGACGAACGAAAGAGAGGCAAAGAAAAGGCAAATCTTTTCAAAAATCGTTTTACAAATGGGGGAGAGGAAAACGAGAGGCGAATGACGATTAATGTAATGCGAGGGATCAGAGTTTATGATGGGTACTTGGTATGTCTTGGCTTGGCATAGATCTCCCCAGCAACGGCGCCAAAAATTCTTCCTGCTACCTCTTGAGCTTGCGTTGGTTTTTCCCTTGAAGAGGAAAGGGTGATGCAACAAACTAGATTAAGTATTTCCCTCAGTTTTGAGAACCAAGGTGTTAATCCGGTAGGAGACAATGCGCAAGCCACCGAATACCTGCACAAACAAACACCAACTTTCACCCAACGCGATAAAGGGGTTGTCAATCCCTTCACGGTTATTTGCAATGTGAGATCTGATAGAGATGGATAAACGGTATAGTAATGTTTTTGGTATTTTTAGTTTATGGAACGGAAAGTAAAGATTGCAAAGAAAGTAAATAGGAAACTAATATTGTAGATCGGATACTTATATGATCGAAAATAGACCCGGGGGCCATAGGTTTCACTAGAGGCTTCTCTCAAGATAGAAATTATTACGGTGGGCGCACAAATTACTGCCGAGGAATTGATAGAAAAGCGCAAAGTTAAGACGATATCTAAGGCAACGATCATGAACATAGGCATCACGTCCGTGTCAAGTAGACTAGAACGATTCTGCATCTACTACTATTACTCCAGACATCGACCGCTATCCAGCTTGCATCTAGAGTATTAAGTTCATAAAGAACGGAGTAACGCGATAAGCAAGATGACATGATGTAGAGGAATTAACTTAAGCAATATGATGAAAACCCCATCTTTTTATCCTCGATGGCAACAATACAATACGTGTCGGTCCCCCTTCTGTCACTAGGATCGAGCACCGCAAGATTGAACCCAAAGCTAAGCACTTCTCCCATTGCAAGAAAAACCAATCTAGTTGGCCAAACCAAATCGATAGTCCGAAGAGACTTGCAAAGATATCAAATCATGCATATAAGAATTCAGAGAAAATTCAAATAATATTCATAGATAAGCTGATCATAAATCCATAATTCATCGGATCTCGGTAAACACACCGCAAAAGAGTATTACATCGAATATATCTCCAAGAACATCGAGGATAACTTTGTATTGAGAATCAAAGAGAGAGAAGAGGCAATCTAGCTACTAGCTATGGATCCGTAGGTCTGTGGTAAACTACTCACGCTTCATCGGAGAGGCAATGGTGTTGATGTAGAAGCCATATGTGATCGAATCCCCCTCCGGCGGGATGCCAGAAAAGGCCCCTAGATGGGATCTCACTGGTACAGAAGGTTGCGGCGGTGGAAAAGTGGTTTCATGGCTCTCCTGGAAGTTTTTGTGGTATATGAGAATATATAGGAGGAAGGTCTAGGTTAGGGGGTCACTAAGGGGCCCACAAGGTCGGGGGGCGCTCCCTCCACCCTTGTGGTCGACTCGTGGCTCTTCTGACTTGCACTACAAGTCTCCTGGGTGTCTTCTGGTCCAAGAAAAATCATCATGAAAGTTTTATTCCGTTTGGACTCTGTTTGGTATTCCTTTTCTGCGAAAATCTAAAACTAGAACTGGCACTGGGCTCTAGGTTAATAGGTTAGTCCAAAAAATCATATAAAATAACATATTAATGGATATAAAACATCCAAAACAGATAATATAATAGCATGGACTAATCAAAAATTATAGATACGTTGGAGACATATCACCTATGTTCATGATCATTGCCTTAGATATCGTCATAACCTTGCGCTTTTCTATCAGTTGCTCGGCAGTAATTTGTTCACCCATCATAATATTTTCTATCATGAGAGAAGCCTCTAGTGAAACCTATGGCCCCCGGGTCTATTTTCCATCATATAACTTTCCGATCTACAATTTTAGTTTTCAATTAACTTCCTTTGAAATCTTTTACTTTCCGATCTATAAACCAAAAATACCAAAAATATTTACTTTACCATTTATCTATCTCTATCAGATCTCAATTTTGCAAGTAACCGTGAAGGGATTGACAACCCCTTTACCGCATTGGGTGTAAGGATGGCAATTTTATCCACGGATATGGATACCCGTGGATACCCGACCCGAATGGACAGGGTTTGGATACAATTTTATACCCATGGACAACGCACGAACCCGACCCGATTAATCATGGATAGGGCATGGGTAGTGGATGTATCGAAACCCGGCCTGTAAGTGTATACCCTGTCCGCTTTTATTTATTATAATAAAAAATCAACAAAAAATTTCCTAATCCCCACCGAGTAATTACTCCATCTCTCCTTCCCATTATCGTCTCCTCGGTAAACGACTCGTCAATTTTCATTAAGGATCTTATCATCTCCTCGACTCCTACTGCTGCGGACCTAGATATAGCCGGCGCCGCCGTCCACATGTGGTGCCGCACTGCAGTAGCCAACTCCGCAGGCAGGTGGCTGGCCGACTCCGTCTCCATAGATCCCCATGACTCCTCCATCTTACCTTTCCCAAGCACGCAGCAAACCACCAGTTTGTACGTGCGACAGCGAGGTGGAGCACGACGATGCAGCATGCGACGGCATGCATGACCAGGAGTATGGCTCACACAGAGGCGCAGGGAGGCGGAGATACGCATTTATATGCTATTATATTATCCATCTAGGATGTTTTATATGCATTTATATGCTATTTTATATGATTTTTGGGACTAACCTATTAATCTAGAGCCCAGTGCCAGTTTCTGTTTTTTCCTTTTTTTGAGTATCATAGAAAAGGAAAACCGAACGGAGTCCAATTGACCTGAAAATTGATGGAGATTATTTTTGGACCAGAAGAAGCCCACGGAGCACCGGAGATGGGCCAGAGGGGTCCCGAGGCACCCACGAGGGTGGGGGGGCGCCCTACCCCCCTGGGCGCGCCCCCTACCTCATGGCCGCCTCGGAGACCCCCCTGACTTGTCCCCGAGGCCAAAACCTCTTATATATACCCAAACTTCCAGAACATAACCTAGATCGAGAGTTCCGTCGCCGCAAGCCTCTGTAGCCATCATAAACCAATCGGGACCCTGTTCCGGCACCCTGCCGGAGGGGGGGATCCCTCACCAGTGGCCATCTTCATCATCCCGGCGCTCTCCATGACGATGAGGGAGTAGTTCACCCTCGGGGTTGAGGGTATGTACCAGTAGCTATGTGTTTGATCTCTCTCTCTCTCTCTCATGTTCTTGAGGTGGTACGATCTTGATGTATCGTGAGCTTTGCTATTATTGTTGGATCTTATGATGTTTCTCCCCCTCTACTCTCTTGTAATGGATTGACTTTTCCCTTTGAAGTTTTCTTATCGGATTGAGTCTTTAAGGATTTTAGAACACTTGATGTATGTCTTGCATGTGCTTATCTGTGGTGACAATGGGATATTCACGTGATCTACTTGATGTATGTTTTGGTGATCAACTTGCGAGTTCCGTAACCTCGTGAACTTATGCATAGGGGTTGGCACACGCTTTCGTCTTGACTCTCCGGTAGAAACTTTGGGGCACTCTTTGAAGTTCTTTGTGTTTGTTGAATAGATGAATCTGACATTGTGTGATGCATATCGTATAATCATACCCACGGATACTTGAGGTGACATTGGAGTATCTAGGTAACATTAGGGTTTTGGTTGATTTGTGTCTTAAGGTGTTATTCTAGTACGAAATCTATGATAGATCGAATGGAAAGAATAGCTTCGTGTTATTTTACTACGGACTCTTGAATAGATCAATCAGAAAGAATAACTTTGGGGTGGTTTCATACCCTACAATAATCTCTTCATTTGTTCTCCGCTATTAGTGACTTTGGAGTGACTCTTTGTTGCATGTTGAGGGATAGTTATATGATCGAATTATGTTATTACTGTTTGGAGAACTTGAACTAGTGAAAGTATGAACCCTAGGCCTTGTTTCCTATCATTGCAATACCGTTTACGCTCACTTTTATCACTTGTTACCTTGCTGTTTTTATATTTTCAGATTACAAAAATCTATATCTACCATCCATATTGCACTTGTATCACCATCTCTTCGCCGAACTAGTGCACCTATACAATTTACCATTGTATTGGGTGTGTTGGGGACACAAGAGACTCTTTGTTATTTGGTTGCAGGGTTGTTTAAGAGAGACCATCTTCATCCTAGGCCTCCCACGGATTGATAAACCTTATGTCATCCACTTGAGGGAAATTTGCTACTATCCTACAAACCTCTGAACATGGAGGCCCAACAACGTCTACAAGAAAAAGGTTGTGTAGTAGACATCCAGCTGTTTCTGGCGCCGTTGCCGGGGAGGTGAGTGCTTGAAGGTATATCTTTAGATCTTGCAATCGAATCTTTTAGTTTCTTGTTTTATCACTAGTTTAGTCTATAATAGAAAGCTACAAAAAAACATGGAATTAAGGGTGTCTCATATGCTTCATCTTTTTAATGTCTTTCGTGAAAATGATGGGAAGGACAATTGTGCTCAAGTACTAGAAGAATAATTACATGGAATGCTTGGCATAAAATATGTGAATGATGAGCATGATTGCAATGTTGTTAGTATGAATTCTTTGAATACCCATGATGCTAATGATATGCAAAGCCACAAGCTTGGGGATGCTATGTTTGATGAAGATGATATGTTTAGTCCCCCAAGTTTTGATGAGCAAATTAATTATGATGAAAGCATGCCTCCTATTTATGATGATTATTGTGATGACACATATGCTATAAAGAATAAATATAACCATGAAACTTGTCATCATGATTTTAATTTTCAATTGGATTATGCTTCACATGATAGTTATTTTGTTGAGTTTGCTCCCACTACTATACATGAGAAGAAATTTGCTTATGTGGAGAGTAGTAAATTTTCTATGCTTGTAGATCATGAAAAGAATGCTTTATGTGATATTTATATTGTTGAATTCATTCATGATGCTACTGAAAATTATAATTAGGGAGGAACATATGCTTGTAGGAATTGCAATAATATCAAGTTTCCTCTCTATGTGCTTAAAGTTTTGAAGTTATGCTTGTTTTACCTTCCTATGCTAGTTGTTTCATGTTCCCCTAAGTTGTTTGCTCACAAAATCCCTATGCATAGGAAGTGGGTTAGACTTAAATGTGCTAGTCATTTTCTTCATGATGCTCTCTTTATGTTTCAATTCTTATCTTTTATGTGAGCATCAATGAAATCATCATGCCTAGCTAGGGGCGTTAAACGTAAGCGCTTTTTGGGAGGCAACCCAATTTTATGTTTTGTCCTTTGATTTTGCTCCTGTTTAGTAATAAATAATTCATCTAGCCTATGGTTACATGTGGTTTTATGTTTTAATTAGTGTTTGTGCCAATTAGAACCATTGGGAAGACTTGGGTGAAGTCTTTGCGATCCTGCTGTAAAAAAACAGAAACTTTAGCGCTCACAAGATTAGCTGCCATTTTTTACTGGAGTGTGATTTTAGGTTGATTCTTTTTTAAGATGATTAATAGACAAATTCCTCAGTTCCACCAATTTATTGCAGAATTTTTGGAGTTCTAGAAGTATGCGTTTGATACATATTACTACAGACTGTTCTGTTTTCGACAGATTCTGTTTTCATTGTGTTGTTTGCTTATTTTGATGAATCTATGAGCAGTATCGGAGGGTATGAACCATAGAGAAGTTGGAATACAACAGATATTACACCAATATGAATTTGGAATGAGTTCACAACAGTACATAAGTGGTGATTTATTTTCTTATACTAACGGAGCTTACGAGTTTCTGTTAAGTTTTGTATTGTGAAGTTTTCAAGTTTTGGGTAAAGATTCGATGGACTATGGAATAAGGAGTGGCAAGAGCCTAAGCTTGGGGATGCCCAAGGGACCCCAAGGTAAATATTCAAGGACAACCAAGAGCCTAAGCTTGGGGATGCCCCGGAAGGCATCCCCTCTTTCGTCTTCGTTCATTAGTAACCTTACTTGGAGCTATATTTTTATTCACCACATGATATGTGTTTTGCTTGGAGCGTCATTTTATTTTGTTTTGTTTTGTTTTGCTTGCTGTTTGAATAAAATACCAAGATATGAAATTATTAAATGTTAGTGAGTCTTCACATAGTTACATAGTTATTCAACTACTCATTGATCTTCACTTATATCTTTTTGAGTAGTTTATCATTTGCTCTAGTGCTTCACTTATATCCTTTTAGAGCACGTCGGTGGTTTTATTTTGAAGGAATAGATGAACTCTCATCCTTCACTTATATTATTTTGAGAGTCTTTAGAACAGCATGGTAATTTTCTTTGGTTATGAATTTAGTCCTAATATGATAGGCATCCAAGAGGGATATAATAAAAACTTTCATATAGAGTGCATTGAATACTATGAGAAGTTTGATACTTGATGATTGTTTTGAGATATGAAGATGGTGATATTAGAGTCGTGCTAGTTGAGTAATTGTGAAATTGAGAAATACTTGTGTTGAGGTTTGCAAGTCCCGTAGCATGCACGTATGGTAAACATTGTGTGACAAATTTGAAGCATGAGGTGTTCTTTGATTGCTTTCCTTATGAGTGGCGGTCGGGGACGAGCGATGGTCTTTTCCTACCAATCTATCCCCCTAGGAGCATGCGCGTAGTGCTTGGTTTTTGATGACTTGTAGATTTTTGCAATAAGTATATGAGTTCTTTATGACTAATGTTGAGTCCATGGATTATACGCACTCTCACCTTTCCATCATTGCTAGCCTCTTCGGTACCGTGCATTGCCATTTCTCACCTTGAGAGTTGTTGCAAACTTTGTCGGTGCATCCAACCCCCGTGATATGATACGCTCTATCACACATAAACCTCCTTATATCTTCCTCAAAACAACCACCATACCAACCTATTATGGCATTTCCATAGCCATTCCGAGATATATTGCCATGCAACTTTCCACCCTTTCATTTATTATGACATGCTTCATCATTGTCATATTGCATTGCATGATCATGTAGTTGACATCGTATTTGTGGCAAAGCCACCATGCATAATTTCATACATGTCACTCTTGATTCATTGCCCATCCTGGTGCACCGCCGGAGGCACTCATATAGAGTCATACTTTGTTCTAGTATCAAATTGTAATCTCTGAGCTGTAAATAAATAGAAGTGTGATGATCATCATTAATAGAGCATTGTCCCGAAAAAAAAGAGAAAGGCCAAATAAAAAAGGACAAATAAAAAAAGGCCAAATAAAAAAAGGGACATTGCTACTATCCTTTTTTCCACACTTGTGCTTCAAAGTAGCACCATGATCTTTATGATAGAGAGTCTCCTATTTTGTCATTTTCATATACTTGTGGGAATTTTTTATCATGGAACTTGGCTTGAATATTCCAACAATGGGCTTCTTGAAATGCCCTAGGTCTTCGTGAGCAAGCAAGTTGGATGCACACTATGACGCCCGGGTAATTAAGCTACAGTGAACCTCTGCTAATAATGCCACGTCAACTCGGTTACTATTGCTAATCTCGTGTTGGACCAAAACTGTTCAAATTCAAATTTGAATTTTTGTCAAACATCAAAAAGTTTCAAACATTAAAACTAAAATATTCGGAGTGTGCCAATTAATGCTTAGGTATTTAAGGTGAAGGAAACACACTTTTACAGCATGCCTAAATATTTTAAAATGAAAGAAAACAGAAAAGAAAAATAAGAAAAAGTAAAAGAAAACAAAACAAACAAAAGATGAAAACAGAGAAAAAAACCGTGGCCAACCTGGCCGCGACCTAGCCGGCCGGCCCACCGGCCCACCCGCCCCTGGCCTATATGGCCTGCCGTGACCAAACCCTAGCCCGATCGACACCCACAACACCCACTCCACCTCGCTCGCTCCCCCCTCTCCCCCCGATCTGGATCGAGATCGGGGCACCCATCGCTCGGTGCCGAAGCCTCTCGCCAGCACCCCCCATGTTCGACCCCGTCGCCCTTCGCCCGGGCCGACCGCGTCGCCCACCGGCTCCGACGCCGCTGGACCCCGCCGTTGTCGGAGCCACCTCGCGGAGCTGCCCCGCCATCCTCCTCCTTGTCTCCTCCTCGCCGGACTCCATCGTCGCCGCCGTCTTCGTCAAACGCGGCCGTCCCCGTCCTCCTCCCCGAGCACCGCTGCCACTGTCCCTACGGCCCCGCGGTGAGGCCCCGGCCTCTCCTTCCCCCATGTTCCAGAGATGATCGCGCCCGCGCCGTGCTCGTCTGCACCGCGCCGTCGTTGCCCGCACCTCCCCTGCTCCTTCCGCACCTGCTGCTGCTGCACGCGCCGCCTGTCTCGCAGTTGCCTCGCCTACGCCACGCCTCCCCGTGCCGCTGCCGACCCCGGGCCACCGCGCCCGCGGCCAACTCCGGCACCCCGCTACGCCCAGCGCTCGTGCCCATGGCCTTGTCCACTCACCGCGCACCGCTACATCCCCGCCCCTGCGCCCGTCGCTGCACCGTCCCGCAGCTCCCTCGTCTGGCCGCGCCTTGCCCTTCTTTGCGGCGCTGCCGCCTCGCGCCCGGCCGCCCATGCGTCGCTATGCCTCATGCTGCTTGCTACTGCTTCTGCCGCGCCCCGCCTTCGCTTCTCACCGCGCTTGTCGCGCCGCTGCTTGGACCCGCCGCCGCCGCAGCCTAGCACCGCCGTCCCGTGCACTGTGGCCGCCATCGCGGGGTTATGCCTGCTTCCTCCACAGTGAGTGGCCGCGCCGCGCCAGCCCGTCCCCCTGTCGACCTTGGCGGGTGCCCAGCGCCCGCTCATGGCGCTCGTTAGCCCGACCCGCTAAGGCCCTGGCCCAATGACATATGGGCCCCGCCCACAGAACGATTAAAAAAGGAATTTAAAAAAATAATAAATAAAATAATAATTAATTAAAGAATTAATTAACTTAATTAATTATGTATTAGTTTAACCTAATCATTTTAGTTAACTAATTAAGCCTAACTAATTAACCTAAACCCTGATTAACCTAAACAGTGTATGACAGGTGGGTCCCACTGGACCCACACGTCAGTTTGACCAGTCAACACCTCTGTTGACTACTGATGTCATGCTGATGTCATGATGATGTCAGCATGCACTGTTCTGGATAATGTTGAATTAAATTAATTAAATAAATTCTAAAAATGATTTAAAACTTTAGAAAATCATATAAAATAAACCATAGCTCACATGAAAGTACTTTCTACATGAAAGTTGCTCAGAACGACGAGGCGAATCCGGATACGCAGCCCATTCTTCCGCCACACACCCCTAGCATATAAAACACACAACTTTCCCCCTCCGGTACATCTGTCCGAAAACGCGAAAGACCGGGGATACTTTCCCGGATGTTTCCCCCCTTCGCCAGTATCACCTCTTACCGCGTTCGGGCACACCTAACACTGTTGTTTGCTTTGTCATGCATCGTTATGCATCTGTTTGCATTGTATTAATTGTTTTCCCCCTCTTCTCTCCGGTAGACTACGAGAACGACGTCGCTGCTTGTGCCCCGACCGACTACGATGTTGACGACCCCTCCTTCTTGCCAGAGCAACCAGGCAAGCCCCCCCTTGATCACCAGATATCGCCTATTCATCTCTATACTGCTTGCATTAGAGTAGTGTAGCATGTTACTGCTTTTCGTTAATCCTATTCTGCTGCATAGCCTGTCTTTGCCACTACTGTTGTTACCTTTACCTGCAATCCTACATGCTTAGTATAGGATGCTAGTATTCCATCTGTGGCCCTAGATTCTTGTCCGTCTGTTGTGCAATACTATCGGGACGTGATCACTTGGGAGGTGATCACGGGTTTATACTATATACTTTATACATGATACATGTGGTGACTAAAGTCGGCTCGGCTCGTGGAGCACCCGCGAGTGATTCACGGATTGGGGGTTGAAAGGACCTTTGTCCCGACAGCCCTCTTGGTGGATCTTTGTGGCGGAGCGACAGGGCAGGTTGAGACCGCCTAGGTGAGAGGTGGGCCTGGCCCTGGTCGGCGTCCACGGTTACTTTAAAATAACACGCTTAATGAGTTCTTGGTATTTGTTCTGAGTCTGGCCACTGGCCTATACGCACTAACCAACTACACGGGAACAGTTATGGGCACTCAACGTCGTGGTATCAGCCGAAGCCTTCTTGACGTCAGCGACTGAGTGGCGCGCGCCGGGTTGGACCGCATAACGCAACTTCCTTTGTAATGGAGGTTGCTAGGTCTACTCACCGCCCGCATTCGCAACGTCTAGGTGTGCAATGGACGATGGGCCCAAACCCCTGCGCGCATAGGATTTAGACCGGTGTGCTGACCTCTCTGTTGTGCCTAGGTGGGGCTGCGACGTATTGATCTTCCGAGGCCGGGCATGATCCAGGAAAGTGTGTCCGGCCAAATGGGATCGAGCGTGTTGGGTAATGTGGTGCACCCCTGCAGGGAAGTTTATCTATTCGAATAGCCGTGTCCCTCGGTAAAAGGACGACCCGGAGTTGTACCTTGACCTTATGACAACTAGAACCGGATACTTAATAAAACACACCCTTCCAAGTGCCAGATACAACCCGGTTATTGCTCTCTCACAGGTCGACGAGGAGAGGATCGTTGGGTTAGGATTATGCTATGCGATGATACTTGGTGAACTTACCATCTACTCTCTTCTACATGCTACAAGATGGAGGCTGCCAGAAGCATAGTCTTCGACAGGACTAGCTATCCGCCTCTTATTCTGGCATTCTGCAGTTCAGTCCACCGATATTGCCTCTTTACACATATACCCATGCATATGTAGTGTAGATCCTTGCTTGCGAGTACTTTGGATGAGTACTCACGGTTGTTTTTCTCCCTCTTTTCCCCCTTTCCCTTCTACCTTGTTGTCGCAACCAGATGCTGGAGCCCAGGAGCCAGACGCCATCGTCGACAACGACTCCTACTACACTGGAGGTGCCTACTACTACGTGCAGGCCGTTGACGACGACCAGGAGTAGTTTAGGAGGATCGAGCGGGAGGCATGTGCCTCTTCGATCTGTATCCCGATTTGTGCTAGCCATCTTATGTTACCTTGTTTAACTTATGTCGTACTCAGATATTGTTGCTTCTGGCGACTAAATGCGTGATTGAGCACTTGTATTCGAGCCCTCGAGACCCCTGGCTTGTATTATGATGCTTGTATGACTTATTTTATTTTTATAGTTGTGTTGTGATATCTTTTCGTGAGTTCCTGGTCTTGATCGTACACGTTTGCATGTATGATTAGTGTATGATTGAATCGGGGGCGACTGCCTGTAGGAATCCCCCTTCCACACTCCTTGGCCGAAGTCGAGTCTAGACATTACAAAACTTTTACTAACGTGGTTGTGTGTCTTATGGGCCCACATCGCCATTTGGGTGGTATTAGGATCTTTTACTCCTCGTCTATACTCTGGGATTCTGATCTCTCTTCTATTCGGGTTAAATTATTTTCTAAAATCTAACTTTAGGTTCTCGAAAACACTTTCCCCTAGAGAGCCCCTTCAGTCCAGATGATCGTCGGCTGCACCAGAAGATTTTGAAGTTACTCTCCGATACTCTTTCGAGACTTTGTGCCCTTTGCTTTTGCAATTCCCTACCACCGAAATATCCCTATGGATAAATACACACACTTGCCATTCTTACTTGTATTCCCAGTTGATCTTGTTATTACAAGATACCCTGAAATCCTCTCTATTGTTCCGAGAATATTTTGTGCCTATTGCCTTGCAGTTCCTTGCCACCTGAATAACCCTATGGGTAATTCCTCACACTTATCGAGGATTCATTCATCCCCAGTTGTTCACGCGTTTCACAAAATACTTTGAAATGCCATTTGATCTTCCAAGAATCCTCTATAGCTTAGTGCTCTTGAGATTCTTGTTGCCTGATGCATTATGGTTAATTCCATATGCCCAGCAATATTCTTTGATGTCCTTTGTCATTATCATCTTCAGTCCCTCGATTCAATACATGTGTGATTACTCACAATCATCACCTGATCCTTAGGAATTGTCTTTCTGGCTCATACGCCATTCCAGATATGAGTTGGTTTTCCGCCAATCAAACATTGACTGATGGTGCCTCTAAGTCTACTCAACTTACTCGTAATTGATCAGGGCATCTGATTCTGATACACCGATGTGGAATTCATAATTTCTTTGATTTTAAAACATCAAAGTATTCACATATTGCCATAATCTGATGCCTTTCCATTCTTTCTTCCTCTGATTGAGTACCGATACTCATGTCAGCTCTGTTGTGGACCGCCAGACCCATTGCTGGGTTGTTATCCGATGGTATCATTCGCATTCAAATCTTTTGAGTTCTTTTCCTGATACATAATTCCTTTGGTAAATTGTATCCTCTGCTTTGAGAACCATGCTCTACTTTCGAGCTTGTGTTAATTACTCCCAAAAGTTTGTGGTATATGTTCCTAAGATGCCCCGATAGGTTGAACCAATGCCTTACCTAATCTATGTGAGAACGAAAGATTTCACGGGCCATACTCATCTGGTATTTCACCAGGTAAAACTTTGAACACTAATGCCATTATCGAAACGAGAAGTGAATGTAAGGTTATGCATTGAAGAAGTGGCAGTTGACCTTGAACTTTGTGTTCATGCCCATGGAAATGATGTAGATCCTATCATGGAAACTTCTTGTAATAATAACTATTTCCTTGATAAATATCATCTAGTATCTATGAATTGATCCTTTGCAACCGTGGTTCCGACCATGATTGTTCTCCTTTGATTCTATTTCTCGGACAAGTTAAAGTACTTGCCTTCTGCAGATCAGTACGCCTTCCCAACCTCTATTTTGTTCTACCTTCAAGTATTACCCCCTAGTATCTCGAGGATATCAACCCATTGCACTTCATCTTATGAATTTCTGATGAAGTAGTACATTTCCCTGTCATAATCACTCCACGGGTTCTGGGTTGTCGTCAATCGAGAACACCGATTTGTGAATCGAATCAACACTGAGATTCAATACTCCCAGTACTTTGTTGTTGAGAAGTTTAATACTCCATCACGTCATTCCTAGCCTGCTCGACTATATCATTATCACGCCGATTTTAACTGTGCTACCTGGTCCTTACTCCCGGAGCACAACTTTAGACGGTGAGCTAAGCTTACGTCGGCTTCCTTGTCTTATCGTTTTACCTCGAACAACAAAGTTGATTCCTAGTTTGTGTCGTATTTGTGGGTCCAATAACCTTTCGCTTCATCATTCCTTTGAGTTGATGTCATCGCCGATTGGTTACATCTTCATGAAATCTCTCGTCAATTGTGTCGTGATCATCATCAACATCCTGAGCTCTTACAGGATATCAATCGAATTCGTGATGAGAAATACCATCCTTGCCCCTCGATGATTGTGTTATCATCGATGACTGATACGTCTCCGTCGTATCTACTTTTCCAAACACTTTTTCCCTTGTTTTGGACTCTAACTTGCATGATTTGAATGGAACTAACCCGGACTGACGCTGTTTTCAGCAGACTTTCCATGGTGTTATTTATGTGCAGAAACAAACGTTCTCGGAATGACCTGAAACTCCACGGAACTTATTTTTGGAAAATATAAAAAATACTGGAAGAAGAATCCACGTCAGGGGGGCCTCCACCTGTCCACGAGGGTGGAGGGCGCGCCCTCCTGCCTTGTGGGCCCCCTGATGCTCCACCGACCTCAACTCCAACTCCATATATTCGTGTTCGGGGAGAAAAAAGTCGGAGAGAAGGATTCATCGCGTTTTATGATACGGAGCCGCCGCCAAGCCCTAAAACCTCTCGGGAGGGCTGATCCGGAGTCCGTTCGGGGCTCCGGAGAGGGGAATCCGTCGCCGTCATCATCATCAACCATCCTCCATCGCAAATTTCATGATGCTCACCGCCGTACATGAGTAATTCCATCGTAGGCTTGCTGGACGGTGATGGGTTGGATTAGATTTATCATGTAATCGAGTTAGATTTGTTAGGGTTTGATCCCTAGTATCCAATATGTTCTGAGATTGATGTTGCTATGACTTTGCTATGCTTAATGCTTGTCACTAGGGCCCGAGTGCCATGATTTCAGATCTGAATCTATTATGTTTTCATGAATATATGTGAGTTATTGATCCTATTTTGCAAGTCTATAGTCACCTACTATGTGTTATGATCCGGCAACCCCGAAGTGACAATAATCTGGACCACTCCCGGTGATGACCATAGTTTGAGGAGTTCATGTATTCACTATGTGTTAATGTTTTGGTCCGGTACTCTATTAAAAGAAGCCATAATATCCCTTAGTTTCCGCTAGGACCCCGCTGCCACGGGAGGGTAGGACAAAAGATGTCATGCAAGTTCTTTTCCATAAGCACGTATGACTATATTCGGAATACATGCCTACATTACATTGATGAATTGGAGCTAGTTCTGTGTCACCCTATGTTATGATTGTTACATGATGAACCGCATCCGGCATAATTCTCCATCACTAATCCAATGCCTACGAGCTTTTCACATATTCTTCTTCGCTTATTTACTTTCCGTTGCTACTGTTACAATCACTACAAAACCCAAAAATATTACTTTTGCTACCGTTACCGTTACTTCCATATTACTTTGCTACTAAATACTTTGCTGCAGATACTAAGTTATCCAGGTGTGGTTGAATTGACAACTCAACTTCTAATACTTGAGAATATTCTTGTGGGTTATCAATAAATTTGGGTTGAATACTCTACCCTCGAAAACTGTTGCGATCCCCTATACTTGTGGGTTATCAAGAATATTTTCAGGTGCCATTGTCGGGGAGCATAGCTCTATTCTTTGAGTCACTTTGGATTTATATCTACTGGTCACTATGAGGAACTTGAAAGACGAGAAAACAAAGATTTATCCCTCAACTACGAGGGGAGGTAAGGAACTGCCATCTAGCTCTGCACTTGATTCACCTTCTGTTTTGAGTAAGCTTGTGACACCTAAACCTACTTCTGCTATTCATTCTGATATGTCGCATTTATTTGATGCCACTTCTGCTATGCATGATACTTATGATTAAACTACTTCTATGCTTGATACTACTGTGCCATGAACAACTTGCTAGGGCTAGAGAGAATGAAATTATTGAAACTGATAATATTGATGAAAGTGATGATGAAGACTCTCCCAATAAATATGAATTACCTGTTGTTCCTGAGGGTTATGTTATGGATGAAGAAGCTGCTAGAGCTATTCTTGCTTGCAATGATATATATGATCTTAAGAAGTTATTAGCTAAATGGAAGCAGCAATCTCTTAATGCTAGAACGAAACCTGACCCTGCTTTTGCTACTTCACCTATCTGTGTTACTGATAAGGATTATGAATTCTCTGTGGATCCTGAGATAATTACTTTGGTTGAATCCGATCCTTTTTATCGCTATGACTCTGAAACTGTTGTGGCACATCTTACTAAATTAAATGATATAGCCACCCTGTTCACTAATGATGAGAGAACTTGCTACCTTTATATCCTTAAAATATTTCCGTTCTCATTAAAGGGTGATGCTAAGATATGGTTTAATTCTCTTGATCATGGTTGAGTGCGTAGTCCCCAGGATATGATTTATTACTTCTCTGCTAAATGTTTCCCAGCTCATAAGAAACAAGCTACTCTAAGGGAAATATATAATTTTGTGCAAATTGAAGAAGAGAGTCTCCCACAAGCTTGGGGGAGGCTTCTCCAATTACTTAATGCTTTGCCTGATCATCCTCTCAAGAAAAATGAAATACTTGATATCTTTTATAATGAACTAACCGATGCTTCCAGAGATTACCTGGATAGTTGTGCTGGTTCTGTTTTCAGGGAAAGAACACCAGATGGAGCTGAAATTCTATTGAATAATATGTTGACAGATGAAAATAATTGGACACTTCCTAAGACAACTCCTGAGCCTATTCCTAATCCAACTCCGAAGAAGTGGGGTGTTCTATTTCTCAGTCCTAAAGATATGCAAGAGGCAAAGACATCTATGAAATAAAAAGGTATAAAAGCTGAAGACGTTAAGAATTTACCTCCTATTGAAGAAATACATGGTCTTAATTTACCGCCTGAAAAATAAATATATGATCTTAATGCATTACCTATTGAAGAAACTCATGGTCTTGATAACCCGACACAGGTAGTAAAGGTAAATTCTCTCTATAGATTTGATGAAGGTGATATTCCTCACTATAAGTCTGCTAGACAGTGCTTAGATGCGTTTGACAATTTTATTGTTAAACAAGAAAACTTCAATGCTTATTTTGGTAGGGAATTAAAACATAATTCCAATATGCTTGAACACTTGAGTAATTACATGGCTAATGTTAAAGGTGAACTTAAACTCATTAATAAACATGCTTCTATGGTCACCACTCAAGTAGAATAAGTACTTAAAGCTCAAAATGATTTGCTCAATGAATTGAATAGTAAGAAAAATGACTATGCTGTTAGAGTGGCTACTAGAACTGGTAGAATGACTCAGGAACCTTTGTATCCTGAAGGCCAGCCTAAGAGAATTGAGCAGGATTCTCAGAGACATAATTTAGATGCACCTAGTCCTTCTAAAAAGAAGAAAAAGAAAAATGATAAGACTTTGCATACTTCTAGTGAACCCATTGCTGACACACCTGACAATCCCAATGATATTTCTATTTCTGATGCCGAAATACAATCTAGTAATGAACATGAACCTAGTGATAATGTTAATGATGATGCCCAACCTAGTAATGATAATGATGTAGAAATTGAACCTGCTGTTGATCTTGATAACCCACAATCAAAGAATCAACGTTATCATAAGAGGGACATTGTTGCTAGGAAACACGGTAAAGAAAGAGAACCTTGGGTTCAGAAACCCATGCCGTTTCCTCCCAAACCATCCAAGAAAAAGGATGATGAGGATTTTGATCGCTATGCTGAAATGATTAGACCTATCTTTTTGCGTATGCGATTAACTGATATGCTCAAAATGAACCCTTATGCTAAATATTTGAAAGATATTGTTACTAATAAAAGAAAGATACCGGAAGCTGAAATTTCCACCATACTTGCTAATTATACTTTTAAGGGTGGAATACCAAAGAAACTTGGAGATCCAGGAGTACCAACTATACCATGCTCCATTAAAAGAAATTATGTTAAAACTGCTTTATGTGATCTTGGAGCTGGTGTTAGTGTTATGCCTCTCTCTTTATATCGTAGACTTGATTTGAGTAAGTTGACACCTACTGAAATATCTTTGCAAATGGCTGATAAATCAACTGTATACCTGTCGGTATTTGTGAGGATGTGCCTGTTGTGGTTGCAAACGTTACTATTTTAACAGACTTTGTCATTCTTGATATTCCCGAGGACGATAGTATGTCTATTATTCTTGGAAGACCCTTTTTTAATACTGCAGGGGTTGTTATTGATTGCAACAAAGGCAATGTCACTTTTCATCTTAATGGTAATGAGCATATAGTACACTTTCCGAGGAAACAACCTCAAGTCCAGAGTATCAATTCTATTGGAAAAATTCCATCGATTATTTTTGGAGGTTTTGAATTTCCTCTTCCTACTGTTAAAAAGAGATATGATATTCTTATTATTGGGGATGTGCATATCCCCGTTGAGGTTACACAGTGTTATTCGAAATTTCTCCGGTTTCATGTTATTCGAAATGAGTTTGTTAACAAGACCTGATCAACCTTGTTAGTGGATTCCTTTTGATGAGCATGAGATGGATGAAACTAGAAGACACAACCTTCTGTACCCTCTCTTTACTTTCTGTTATTTAGTTGAAATAAAGTAAAAATAGTATTTTTCTGTCTATTTTCTGAATTATCTATGCAATATAAATATACCCCGAAAATAAAAGTTCTCCAAATGCCCCGAAAATGAAATATGAATTTTTATAGAATATTTGAGAATATCTGGCACTGAGAACACAGCAGGGGGAGCTGGCACCTGGCCACGAGGGTGGATGGCGCGCCTGCCGCCCTGGGCGCGCCCCCTACCTCGTGGGCCCATGGTGGCCCCCCTCCACTTATTCCTGCACCCACACACTTCTTACTCCCAAAAAAATCACCATCCAACGCAAGCACGAGTTCTAGCTCATTTTGCTGTGATTTTCGATCTCCTTGCTCAAAGCACCTCTCACAAAACTGCTTGGGGGGATTGTTCCTTGGTATGTGACTCCTCCATTAGTCCAATTAGTTTTTGTTCTAGTGCTTTATTGATTGCAAATTTGTGCTGCCTAGGTGACCATGTTCTTGAGCTTGCATGTCAAATTTATTTGGTTCCAAGTAGTTCTAATGCATGATATAGGCTCTAGGCACTTGTAGGAGCTGTTGCTATCAATTTTGTTGAGCTTGGTTCACTTTTATTTGAAGTTACTAAAAATTTCAGAACTTTTCATAAAATAATGAAGAGATTTTTGAGGGGCTCATCAAGCTGAAGCTCGAAGGAAAAGCAAGGTGAAGAAGCGGAGAGGCCTAAATATAATTTGCCTCGCACCACGGAGGTTCGGCCGTGTGAATGGCCTTCCAATGATTTCTTGAGAGCAGCCGGGATTTATGATGATTTTTATGGATTGGCTGAGAATGCAGGCCTCACCGACTTCCTCCATGACCAACGCGAACAATATCTCTTACTCACCAATAATTTTGTGCAAAACTTCTACTATTATCCTAAGGAATCACCTCCTTAAGTAGAGTTTCATTTATATGATGTGGTTAAGAAGATGCCATTATATGAATTTTGCAGGGTTTGCAAAATACCTTTCGGGGGTAGCTTAGAGGAACCACATCATAAAGATGTGGACGGATTTATTGATACTATTACTGTAGGGGAAACTAGGAAGGTTTCCGATGCAAGAATCACTAGCATACACTTTCCTGTTTTACGCTACTTTGCAATATTTGCTAGTCGTTGCTTAATTGGTTGCGGAAACTGTGGAAACCTTAGTGTCCCTGATATTATTATTTTGTTCCATGGTTTATTCCGTGATGACACTGTTAGTATGGGCTGTATTATTGCTAAACGGTTAAGTCTGAACCATACAAAGGGCCCCATCTTTGGAGGTGTTTATGCTTCACGCCTTGCTGCATATTATAACATACCATTTAGGCACTATGAAAAAGAAGAAAAATTGCTGCCTACTGTTTATTTAGATTATAAGAGTATGGTAGCGCATGATTTTATTGTTAATAATAGGGAAGGGGCACTTAAATACAAATTGTTCTTTGATAAACATCACCCTAAGACTATTACCTTGCCTGCTCCTTCCTTGTTAGATTTATCTACAGGCCAGTATCTCGTTTCGTTGGCGGCCATCCACGCCTACCGGAACCCTACATCAACTACAGAGTCAGACCCGGAACCACAATTTGATCCTCCACGACAGTCTAATTACCAGTGGGATCCGGAGATGATTGCCAACCAGTGGCAACCAGAGCCTTCCTCATCTTAGTACGAACCCAACTACAACTTTGGATATCCGCCAGGCCATCCATGGCACTAAACCAACTTAGGCCAAAAGCCTAAGCTCGGGAGAATTCCAGCTTAGTCCAATGCACATGCACTGTTATTATTATTCACATCATTCGGTCGTGCAAGTGAAAGGCAATTATGATGATATATAATGGACTGATTGAGATGAGAGAAGCTGGTATGAACTCGACCTCTCTTGTTTTTGTAAATTTGACTAGTTCACCGTTCCTGATTCAGCCTATTATGAATAAACATGTTTGCAATGACAATTAGAGATCATAGTTTCTTGTGCCATGCTTGATTCGCTATGAGTTATAATGGTTTACCTTGCGTGCCAACATGCTATTAAAATGGTTGTGATGTGGTATGATGGGGTGGTATCCTCCTTTGAATGATTTAAGTGACTCGACTTGGCACATGTTCACGCATGTAGTTGAAACAAATCAACATAGCCTTCACGATATTTATGTTCATGGTGGATTATATCCTACTCATGCTTGCACTCAATGTTCATTAATTTTAATGCATGTTCATGACTGTTGTCGCTCTTTAGTTGGCCGCTTCCTAGTCTTTTTCTAGCCTTCACTTGTACTAAGCGGGAATACTGCTTGTGCATCCAATCCCTTAAACCCCCAAGTTATTCCATATGAGTCCACTTCCTATATACGGTATCTGTCGGATTTCGGGTTCCGGCAGACCCTTGAGGTTCGAACACTGGGGTGCGCGCGGAGATCCAACCCTCCACCGACTCGCACCTCGCCGAATCGTTGGGACCTAAACTACTAAACGGAACAGCACAAGAGACATGAGATTTATACTGGTTCAGGCCACCATCGTGGTGTAATACCCTACTCCAGTGTGTGGTGTGGTAGATTGCCTCTTGGGCTGATGAGGAACAATACAAGGAAGAACAGCCTCATGAGGGTGCATTCTTGGCGGGTGCGATGAACTGCTAGGTGGTGTTGATCGCTCTAGCTCTGGTTTCTTGATGAGGATTCGGATCCCCCTGCCAGGGGTGGCTACTCAGATTATAGGCGAAGGCCTGGGCCTCTTACCAAATATTGAGCGGGAAGGGCGCCAACAATTGGCCGTTTGAAGGGGAACACGGGTACACTTATCCGACTAAAGTTGGTCCTCGCCGCCAAAGGCTCTGGTGATGACGCCTTTGCTTGGGCTCCACAATGACTCCCTTCCAGCCGTTGGGCTGGTCTTGGTCTTGTTGCATCAAGCGGATGCCTTTGCTTGATGCTCTCGCTGCGCTTGCTCCCTTTGCACCAAAGAGGAAAGGAGGACATCTGCTGGCTGGCGCCCGACTGGCGCCCTTGGTCGTCATGGCTTGCGTCATGGGCACCTCGCGAGGTACCCTGCCTTGAACTCTCCGCCTCCTCATGAGCTAGCCTGACGAGGCCGTCCTGAGGAAGCTCCTTGTCGCCCGCCCCGCGAGGCTTGGCCCCTCGCGAGGGTCTTGAGCTTGCGTTGATGAAGATGGGCCGTGCTGGGCCTTCTTCGAGCCACGCCGTAGGCTGCAGGCAGGCAAGTCTGGGGACCCCCGTTCCCAGAACACCGACAGTAGCCCCCGGGCCCACGGCGCGCCCGAACTTGGCCGAGCAGAGAGGCGAAAGTGCAAGTGCGAAGCGTCGCAGGCCCTAACAGCCTGCGGCCTTGGGCGCCGCGTGGCGGTTGATTGGACGCGTGCGCACTGCTTCCCCACGATGCCTCGGTAACCACCCGGATTCAACAAGTCCCTGCATGCAGAGTCGGTCATGATTACCAGTGATTGTGGAGGCCGACGGTTGGCCTTCGCCCGGTTATAAGTGCACGGAACGGCGGCGCGCCCTTCCGGGTCTATCCTTTCTTGTCTCCTTCTTCTCCATGGCTCCACCAAGGAAGTTCTCGGGCGAGAGAAGGGAAGGGCCGTCGGTCGAGTCTTCCCTCCTCCGCCTAAGCGTGGTCGAGGTCGCCCTCGCCAAGCATCCCGTGGCCTCCACGGCGGTCCCCGCTGTCGTGGAGGAGGCTCTCAGCGTGGCGGCGGCGGCGGCCATGGTCGGAGGGCGTGCCCGGCGCTGGCGTCCCGAGGCAGCGCGCCCATGCTGCTTAAGCGCTGCGGAGTTCATGGTGTGGGCGGAGGAGCCGTCCGGCGTCCGGCTTCAGCTCCGCGCTTCCTCTGGGTGAGCTCTCAGTGGCGCCTGGTGGCCTCTGGCTCCACGCGGATGGCTGCTGCAGCCGGGCCGTGGGCTTCTCCGAGGTCTCTCACAGGAACCTGCTCGACCCTTGGTGGCAGAGCGTTCACTGCTGCCGCCGCCTTCGCTGGCGGTGCTCCCTGCACTTCAAGCACGACGGCGACGCCACCCTCTCGTGAGGGGTTCGGGGAAGATGGTCGCCGCATGGGGTGCTGCCACGAAGACGACGCGCATGCCGAGGACTCAGCCCGGCGTGGATGGAGAGGGCAGGCTGGGCGGGTGGCGATGCCGTGACTCCTCAAGCTTCACCAGCTCTTCTTGGTGATGATTCTTCCAGCAGCGCCGCGCCAGCCCCCACGCCAAGACTGCTTGGGGGTGGCAGCGGTCCGCTTCGCCGCGCCCGGTGAAGCGAGAGGAGTCTGCCTGAGCTCGAGACGGCTCGAGCCTTCCAAGAGGGCCGCACGGGCGTGCTTCACCTGCTTTGCCCTTTCCTTTCTTTTCTCCTGCGCAAAAGACAACAATGTGTGGCCCGTGGCGCGTTTAGGCTAACGCCGTAAATTATTGTACTGCTTTTGTTATCGTCGACATCGTTCTTTCTCACTGACGCCCATTCGCAAGTGAACTCCAGCCGTGGCGCTGGGCGACCGATCCAGGCCCCGTGTTCGCGTTGTGCTGCCCGTGAGGCATGGTCAGGAGGGGTGCTCCAGCTGTGGACCAGGGCTGTGAAAACCTGAGCGATAGGGGTAGGAACGCTCGCGAGGGCTCCCGAGGCTTCTGCGTCGCGAGTCCCCACGCAAGAGAAATCGAGGCAGGAGAGTGAAAAAGATCGAGGAACCACGGACCAAAAGATGGCGATAGTTTCGATAAAAACTCCAAATGGGAATAGCTAGTCAACTGCAGAAAGCAAATGAAAAAGCCGCGTCCAGCACCTAGTCTAGTCTTCGACGTCTTCTCACCAGTGCGGAGCTAAGTGCTGCCACTGGGCGTGGGAGGGAGCCCCAGGGCCTGAGGCCGGCACTCCTGAGACTCCGGGGCGTGTACAGCCCCAACTCATCATTACGTGAGAGTGTCACGGGCGGCGAGCTTCATAGGCGTTGGCCCTCTTCACAGGCTTCGGGCCTTTCTTCTGGGAAGCAAGCTTCACAGGCGTTGGCCCTCTTCACGGGCTCGGGCCCTTTCGCATCGCGACGGCTTCACGGCGTTCGCCTTCTTCACATGCTCTGGGCCTTTCTCGAAAAGATGAGCTTCACGGGCATTCGCCTTCTTCACGAGCTTGGGCCTTTTCCAAAAGAATGAGCTTCACGGGCATTCGCCTTCTTCACGTGCCTTGGGCCTTTTCCAAAAAGAATGAGCTTCACAGGCATTCTCCTTCTTCACGAGCTTGGGCCTTTTCCAAAAGGATGAGCTTAACTGCATTCGCCTTCTTCACGCACCTTGGGCCTTTTCCAAAAGAATGAGCTTCACGGGCATTCGCCTTCTTCACGCACCGGGCCTTTTCCAAAAGGATGAGCTTCACAGCATTCGCCTTCTTCACGAACCTTTGGGCCTTTTTAGGGGTAAAACCTCCGGAGGTGCTGGATGTTCCACGCGTTACGTATAGGTACTCCTCTTGAGTCTCCAAGCGCACGGAGGCGGGTGCGAAACATGAACAACCTTGGACGGGCCCTCCCACATGGGAGAGAGATTATGCAGTCCCTCCCTGGAGAGGACCCGTCGGAGCACGAGGTCCCCTACCTCCAGAGTTCTGGGGCGGATGTTGCGGCAGTGCTATCTCCGGAGTGCCTGCTGGTACCTTGCCGCTCGCAGCGCGGCTTCTCGACGGCGCTCCTCCCCGAGCACGAGGGCCGTCCCACGCATGGCGTCCTGCAGCGTTTCATCGAACGCCAGGACCCGCGCGGATCGATGTTTGACCTCGTGAGGGAGGACCGCTTCGGCTCCGTAGACCAGGAAGAAGGGGGTCTCTCCAGTTGGCTTGGTTGCGGGTGTGCGGATGGACCACAACACGGACGGAAGCTCGTCATACCAGCCTCTGCCGCAGGCCTCCAGTTTCTTCTTGAACGTCCTCGTCTTGAGGCCTCTCAGGACCTCTGCGTTGGCCCGCTCGGCCTGTCCATTGCTGCGGGGGTGCGCCACCGAAGCGTATCATATCTGCGTCCCAAGGTTAGCGCAGTACGTTTTGAAAAGGTTACTGGTGAACTACGAACCGTTGTCGGTGATGATGCGGTTCGGCACTCCGAACCGGTTCACGATGCCCTTGACGAACTTGACCGCAGAACCAGCGGGGATGGTGCGGACGGCCTCGACTTCGGCCCACTTGGTGAATTTGTCCACGGCGACGTAGAGGTAGCGATAGCCCCCTGGCGCCCGAGGAAAAGGGCCCAGGATGTCCAGCCCCCAGACCGCGAATGGCCAAGTGAGGGGGATGGTTTGCAGACCTCCTGCTGGCTGGTGGATCTGCTTGGCATGAAATTGGCAAGCCTCACAAGCCTTCACGAGTTCAACGGCGTCATTGACCGCAGTGGGCCAATAGAAACCGCTGCGGAACGCCTTGCCGATGAGGGCCCATGACGACGAATGGTGCCCACAATCTCCACCATGTATATCTGCCAGCAGTTCCTTCCCATGTTCCTTGGTGATGCAGCGCAGGGATACGTCGTTCGGTCGTTTCCGGTAGAGCTCTCCATCCATGATGTTGTATGTCGTGGCTTGCCGCGCCACACGCTCTGCCTCCTCCTCCTTCTCCGGCAAAGTTCCATGCGTTAAGTAACTCTTGAGCTCCGTGATCCAGCACCCCTCTTGAGGTTCCATCGTTAGGAGCAGGCGTGCTCTCGAGGCGGGCCTGTTTGGGGCTCCCGAGGCAGTGGTGAGGAGCTCCACCCGAGGCTGTCTTGTGCTTGATAATGGCGGCAGGGCTGAGGGCTTGAAGAGCCGTTCCTCAAAGACGCCCGGCTCTGGGGTAACCTCCTGAGTCTCGTTTGGCGATGTCGTCGGCCTCTTGATTGGTGCCTTGGGCACGTGCTGCAGCTCAACCCCGAACTGTTTCTCCATCCTGCGGACCTCCGCAAGGTAGGCCTCCATGTGTTCATCTCTTGGCTCGTACACCTTGTTGGAGAAATTGACGAGGAGCTGCGAATCGCCCTTGATGGTAAGGCGCTTCACCCCCGGGCAGCGGCAACCTTCAAACCCGCTTATCAGCCCCTCGTATTCTGCTATATTGTTGGAGACCTTCTCGCCTGCTTTGAAAGCAGAGCTGCGGCATAGTAGAGCTTGTCTGGCGGGAGATATGAGCACCGCCCAGCCCCAATACCCTGTCGAGAACGCTCCGTCGAAGTACATGACCCAACCTTCTGGCGCTTCGCTTCCTAGGGAGAGGGATCGATCCTCGCCGCCCCGAGGTCCGTGCTTCATCCATTCGCCATGAAATCTGCCGGTAGCGGCCCCTTGATGACTCTGGTTGTCTTGAACTCGAGCTGGAATGCTTGCAGCTCAATGTTCCACTCGGCGACCCTTCCGCCGAGTTGGGGCTCTGAGCACCCTCTCCGGGGGTATGCCGAGACAACCTTGATTGGATGACCACGAAGTAGTGCCGCAACTTGCGAAGCCACCAACAGCGCTAGGAGGAGCTTACGTGGCATGGGGTATCGTGCCCTCGCATCCCGTAACACTTGTCTTGGCCGAAGGCCTTTGGGTGCTCGGCGAGGCTAGGCGTCGGTGCTGGTGGCGTCTTCCGAAGCTGTGGTGCTCCCGAGGTGACGGCGCCTCCGAAGCTGGGTGCTTGGATGGAGGCCTCTCCGCCCTTGGTGTGCTCTGCTGCGACGGTGATCTTCTTCGCGTTGTGGTGCGGCCTGCGAGTTCCTTCGATTGGCCTTGCCTTAGCTCGGGTGGCGCCGTGGTCTTGGCTCGACGCTCCTCCCTAAGCGCCACCAGGCTGCGCTAGCGGAGTAGGGAGTGGCGGCGGTAGAGTACCAAGGGCTCTGAGGCGCGAGCCACTATCCTTTGGAGGGCTGGTCGGGTACCTCTTGAGGTCTTGGGCGCTTTGTCGGCCTCTTGATCCATTGAAGGGCCCTTTTTCATCATCGCTGGAAGAAAGGCAGCGCCCGCTCCCCCAATCGGGAGATGAAACGGCCCAGCGCCATTACGCGCCCCGTGAGCTTCTGCATTTCCCTGAGGGTCTTTGTTGGGCTCATGTCCTCAACTGCCTTGACCTTTTATGGGTTGGCCTCGATGCCTCGGTGGGACACAAGGAAACCCAGGAGCTTGCCCGAGGGAACTCCAAACACACACTTCTTCGGGTTGAGTCGCAGGCTCACTGCGTTGAGGCTCGCGAAGGTTTCTTCCAGGTCTTGTATCAAGGTCTTGGCCTCGCGAGATTTCACCACGATGTCGTCGACGTAAGCCTCCACATTATTCCCGAGCTGTGGGCCCAAGGTGATGTGCATGAGCCGCTGGAAGGTTGCCCCCGCGTTGCGCAGCCCGAATGGCATGCACGTATAGCAGTACACTCCACACGGGGTTAAGAAGGCCGTCTTTTCCACGTCTTCCACCGCCATCTTGATCTGGTGATACCCGGAAAAGGCGTCCAAGAAGCATAACAGTCACAGTTGGCGGTGGAATCGGCGATCCGGTCGATGCGAGGGGCGGAGCGGATCCTGCGGGCATGCTTTGTTGAGGTTGGTGAAGTCGACACACATGCGCTCCTTTCCTCCCTTCTTTGGCACCACCACGGGTTGGCCAGCCAATTTGGGTATCGGACCTCGCGAATAACCCCGCGGCTTCTAGCTTGCGGGTCTCTTGGACGATGAAGGCCTGCTTTTGGTGGACTGCCTTCTGTATACGCTTCACAGACGCACGTTGGGGCACACGTTGAGGTGGTGCTCGATTACGCCCCGTGGGATCCCCGCCAGCTGATCGGGCTCCCAGGCGAACACCTTCTTGTTCGCACGCAGGAACTTGACCAGGGCTTCCTCCTGTTCGGGCTCGAGGTTGGCGCCTATGGTGAAGGTGGCGTTTGTGGACCCGTCCTCGTCGACAGGTATCTGCTTGGTCTCCGCCTTGTCTTGAGTGAACAACTGCTTCTTCTTGGTCGGCGTAGCCCCCTTGGGCTTGAGGGCGAGCCTGAGCGCTCGCAGCGCACCTTCGGTATCTCCGGGCACGGTGAGGACGCCGCTGCTCCCGGGCATCTTCATGAGGTTGTACCCCGGGTGGGTTGCGGCCATGAATTTGGCCAATGCTGGATAGCCAAGGATGGCATTGTAGGGGAGGCCGATGGGGGCGATGTCGAAGTCGACCAGTTCCGTGCGGAAGTTGTCGTAGGTGCCGAAGGTCACCGGAAGCCGGATTTGCCCCAAGGAGCTGGATGACCCTCCTCCTACGCCCGAAAAAGGCCGGCTGGGCTGCAGCCGCTCCCTGGGTATGCAGAGGAGGTTGAAGGCCTCGACTGAGAGTACGTTGAGGCCGGCGCCGCCGTCGATGAGGGTCCTGGTGACGGCAACCTGGCAGATGGTGGGTGTGCAGAGCATGGGGAGCGCACCCGAGCCGGCCGAGTTGGTGGGGTGGTCCCGAGAGTCGAAGGTCAGCCCGGCCGACGGCTCCGTCCGGCCCGAGGGAGCCCCCTGCCGCGTGGAGGCGGCGCCGACCCGGCGGACGAATGTCTTGACATGGCGGCTGGAAGGCGGCGCCTGCGAGCCGCCCAGGAGGGCCGCGACGACCGGAGGAACCGGCGCGACGGGGCGGGTGACGAGGAAGCTGTGCGGCTCCTCCCCAGAGGTCGCCGAGGAGCGCAGGGACGATGCTTGCTGCCCGTTCCCCGCCGGGCCGGTGGCGGTGTTGACAGCGGGCGGTGAGGAACGACGAGGGCGCCCGCCGTCGGAAGCCGTCCGGGCGACATGGGAGGCGAGGGCGGCTCGGCGCTCGGCGCGAGCCCGACGAGCGTCAGACATGGTTGCGGTGGTCGGGGAAGAACGAGGCGACGGAAGGCAGATTCCGGCGCACCCCTACCTGGCGCGCCAAATGTCGGATTTCGGGTTCCGGCAGACCCTTGAGGTTCGAACAATAGGGTGCGCGTGGAGATCCAACCCTCCACCGACTCGCACCTCGCCGAATCGCTGGGACCTAAACTACTAAACGGAACAACACAAGAGACACGAGATTTATACTGGTTCAGGCCACCATCATGGTGTAATACCCTACTCCAGTGTGTGGTGTGGTAGATTGCCTCTTGGGCTGATGAGGAACAATACAAGGAAGAACAGCCTCGCGAGGGTATGTTCTTGGCGGGTGCGATGAACTGCTAGGTGGTGTTCAGTCGCTCTAGCTACTGGTTTCTTGATGAGGATTCGGATCCCCCTGCCCTGGGGGTGGCTACTCCTATTTATAGGCGAAGGCCCTGGGCCTCTTACCAAATATTGAGCGGGAAGGGCGCCAACAATTGGCCGTTTTGAAGGGGAACAGCGGGTACACTTATCCTGACTAAAGTTGGTCCTCGCCTGCCAAAGGCTCTGGTGATGACGCCTGCTTGGGCTCCACAATGACTCCCTTCCAGCCGTTGGGCTGGTCTTGGTCTTGTTGCACCGAAACGGATGCCTTTGCTTGATGCTCTCGCATGTGCTTGCTCCCTTTGCACCAAAGAGGAAAGGAGGACACTCATGGGGCTGGCGCCGGACCGCGCCCTTGGTCGTCATGGCTTGCGTCATGGGCACCTCGCGAGGTACCCCGCCTTGAACTCTCCGCCTCCTCATGAGCCAGCTGACGAGGCCGTGCTCGAGAAGCTCCTTGTCGCCCGCCCGTGAGGCTTGGCCCCTCACGAGGGTCTTGAGCTTGCGTTGATGAAGATGGGCCGTCTTGGGCCTCCTTCGAGCCACGCCCGCAGCCGCAGCGAGCAAGTCAGGGACCCCTGCCCTGAATGCCGACAGTATCTACCTGCCGTTCCAAGTAAATTTGTATGTGCCAAACTATAAACCTTCAAATGAAATTATGTTTTGTATGCTCAAATAGCTCATGTATCAACTAGGGCTGTCCGTATCTTCCATGCTAGGTGGGTTATTGTCAAGAGGAGTGGACTCCGCTCCTCAGTCACGAGAAAATGGCTGGTCACCGGGATGCCCAGTCCCATGCTTTATGCAAATCAAATCAAATTAATTGCAAACAAAACTCCCCCGGGGTTGTTGCTAGTTGGAGGCAATCGTTGTTTCGAGCAAGCCATGGATTGATGCTTGTTGGTGGAGGGGGAGTATAAACTTTACCATTCTGTTTGGGAACCGCCTATAATGTGTGTAGCATGGAAGATATCGCCATCTCTTGGTTGTTATGTTGACAATTAAAGTATGCCGCTCAAAATATTATTTATCTCTGCTTTCAAAACCGAGCTTTGGCACCTCTACAAATCCCTGCTTCCCTCTGCGAAGGGTCTATCTATTTACTTTTATGTTGAGTCATCACCCTCTTATTAAAAAGCACTAGCTGGAGAGCACCGCTATCATTCGCATCCATTACTGTTAATTTATATTGGGTATGACTATGATTGGATCTCTTTTACAATGAATTACAATGTTTAGTTAGTCCTTGATCCTTAAAGGTGATCCGCATTTATGTTTTGCGGTCTCAGAAAGGGCTAGCGAGATACCATCCTGTTATATCATATCAGGATTGTATTGAGAAAGTGTTGTCATCTGAGATTTATTATTATTGCTCGCTAGTTGATTATGTCATTGACATAAGTAAACATGATACCTAAATGTTATTTTGAATATGGTTAGTTATAATCTTTGCTGAAAACTTGAATGCTAGCTTTACATGTTTACAACAACAAGAGCAAATAGAGTTTGTAAAAGTTTTTCTTTATCAGTTTCAGTTTATCAACTGAATTGCTTGAGGACAAGTAAAGGTTTAAGCTTGGGGGAGTTGATACGTATCCATCATATCTACTTTTCCAAATAGTTTTGCCCTTGTTTTGGACTCTAACTTGCATGATTTGAATGGAACTAACCCGGACTGACGCTATTTTCAGCAGACTTTCCATGGTGTTATTTATGTGCAGAAACAAGCGTTCTTGGAATGACCTGAAACTCCATGGAACTTATTTTTGGAAAATATAAAAAATACTGGAAGAAGAATCCACGTCAGGGGGGCCTCCACCTGTCCACGAGGGTGGAGGGCGCGCCTGCCCCCCTGGGCGCGCCCTCCTGCCTCGTGAGCTCCACCGACCTCAACTCCAACTCCATATATTCGTGTTCGGGGACAAAAAAATCAGAGAGAAGGATTCATCGTGTTTTACGATACGGAGCCGCCGCCAAGCCCTAAAACCTCTCGGGAGGGTTGATCTGGAGTCCATTCGGGGCTCCGGAGAGAGGAATCCGTCGCTGTCGTCATCATCAACCATCCTCCATCACCTATTTCATGATGCTCACCGCCGTGCATGAGTAATTCCATCGTAGGCTTGCTGGACGGTGATGGGTTGGATGAGATTTATCATGTAATCGAGTTAGATTTGTTAGGGTTTGATCCCTAGTATCCACTATGTTATGAGACTGATGTTGCTATGACTTTGCTATGCTTAATGCTTGTCACTAGGGCCCGAGTGCCATGATTTCAAATCTGAACCTATTATGTTTTCATGAATATATGTGAGTTCTTGATCCTATCTTGCAAGTCTATAGTCACCTACTATGTGTTATGATCCGGCAACCCCGAAGTGACAATAATCGGGACCACTCCCGGTGATGACCATAGTTTGAGGAGTTCATGTATTCACTATGTGTTAATGCTTTGGTCCGGTACTCTAAAAGTAGGCCTTAATATCCCTTAGTTTCGCTAGGACCCCGCTGCCATAGGAGGGTAGGACAAAAGATTTCATGCAAGTTCTTTTACATAAGCACGTATGACTATATTCGGAATACATGCCTACATTACATTGATGAATTGGAGCTAGTTCTGTGTCACCCTATGTTATGATTGTTACACGATGAACCGCATCCGACATAATTCTCCATCACTGATCCAATGCCTACGAGCTTTTCACATATTGTTCTTCGCTTATTTACTTTTCCGTTGCTACTGTTACAATCACTACAAAACCCAAAAATATTACTTTTCTTATCGTTACCGTTACTTCCATAATACTTTGCTACTAAATACTTTGCTGCAGATACTAAGTTATCCAGGTGTAGTTGAATTGACAACTCAACTGCTAATAATTGAGAATATTCTTTAGCTCCCCTTGTGTCGAATTAATAAATTTGGGTTGAATACTCTACCCTCGAAAATTGTTGCGATCCCCTATACTTGTGGGTTATCAGCGACATTCTTGCCTTACCCCAACACAAACTTGTTCATGTTTTGAGTTGTATCTTGATTTCCTTGCTATCTAGCTTATATTGTGTTCTACCTTGAAATATTACCATGTGTATGTCGAGGATGTTGTGAGAATCGTTCCACCTCTTTAAGAATTCTTGATACAAGTGATACCTCTTGCCATCTCCGTTCGTTCCTTGCACTACAAAAAAATACACTTCCGTGATGATACGTGTTTGTCACAGTAGGTCACTTTTTTTTCATGCATGTACATCCATGACAAATTTATGATAGAATCAAGATAGTCATACCTGTGCTGTCGTAGAAGTGTTCCATGACATTACCAAAATTCTCATCACGGAAGTGTCCACTTCCATGACGATAAATCACGCGTCACAGAAGTGCTTTCGTCAAGGGTGACCGACACGTGGCATCCACCGTAACGGAACGCCGTTAAGCTATCGGGTCGGGTTTTGGATCGATAACCCGTCAACAGCCCCGACCAATGGGAAATTTCCACGTGTAAAATTCTTATTGGCCGGACGAAACACGTGTCAGCTCGTCAGTGGGTCAGATAAGCACCTATGATACGTCCACACGTGGCACGGACCAACAAGTTTAAATGGGCCGGCCCAACTAAAGGCCCACAAGATTTTGCGGACCATAACGGGCCGGCCCAGCTAAAGGCCCATGAGATTTTGCGGACCATAATGGGCTGGCCCAGCTAATGGCCCACAAGATTCTGCGGGCCATAATGGGCCGGCCCAGGTAAAGGCCCACAAGATTTTTGTGTGCCGTAATGGGCCGGCCCAGGTAAAGGCCCACAAGATTCTTGCAGATCATAATGGGCCGGCCCAGCTAAAGGCCCACGAGATTTTGCCGACATTAATGGGCCGGCCCAGCTGTAGGCCCACAAGATTTTGAGGACCCTAGTAGGCCGTCCCAAATTAACTGCCTGCCATGTTTTGGGCCAAATGCCGGCCCATATTTGATCCGGTCCATTAATGGCCTGCCACGCTCCGGGCCTAATAGTGGCCCATATGAGATCCGGCCCGTTAAAGGTCTACCACGTTCTGGGCCAAATTACGGCCCAGATCAGGTCCGGCCCTTTAAGAGGCTTTGGGCTCAATTATGGCCCATATCAGATTCGGCCCGTCAACTGGACACTATGCTTTTGGGCCCACTTGCTAAAGGCCCACTTAGTAATTCAGCCTGATATTAGTTTTGCCCTGTTAAGGGCCCGTTTAACATTTTGGCCCTATATTAATTTCAGCCTGTTAAAAGCCCGTCATATAGTTGGGCCTAACTACGGCACGGTTTGCATCTGGCCTGCTAGTAGTCGATATCTGATTGGGCCAAACAAGGACCGAGACAATTTTTCGGCCTGTTAAAAGCCAGTGATTTGATTCGCACAATCATGGGACAGGGTTCATTTCAGGCTGCTACCGGCCCGTGAGCTGATCGGCATGTTTCAGGCCCAACCTACATCGTGATTGCATGACGGCCCGATTATGTACCGTAATTTTACGGTTTGGCCGGTTTACTGCGAAGACAGGATATATATACAGTAAAATAACTGCAATATCGTGAATAAGAAAAAACCTAGACTACACAATAAAGAAATTACGTCATATTAAATCCACTGGGCATCAATGTTCGCCAGTATGATAATAAAGCACAAGCAGACAGCATATTACATACACTGGGCATCAAAGATCGCCACCAGTGCAAATAAACACGCCCACAAAATAATATACAAAACCGACAGCACTTCAATAGAGTTCAAGAAAGGTTAGCCCTGCTGGGGAGCTGCAGCGCAAGCAGCAGAGGAAGATGATGAGACTGCGCTTGTTCAACACTTATATCTTCCTCACTCTGAAAGATAAACAAGCAGACGGATGACAGGTTTTGCACATAAAAGTATCAGTGCTGACAATTCATCACATTTCTTACTGACAAATAAAGCAACACAGTTTAAATTTGCATTAACACAATATGGTATTGTTCAGGTCAAGACATGGCAGGAAATGACATTGTGAAGGAGTTGGCAGCTTCACGACACCACTGGATTACAGATAAAGAACTCATAAGTATCAATGGTTAGTGTGCTGTCAATTTATACCATTTCAGATTGGCAAATAAAGAGACGGTTTAAATAATAGTAAAATGATATGACATTGTTCATAGTTAAGACATTGCAGAATATGACATTGTGCTGTAGTGGGTAGGTTCACCACACCACTGGATTACGGATGAAGAACATAAGCATACATGAAGTGCAAAAGAAGATCACTTGCTCTGTATAGTTTAATTTACATGGTATGAAGAAGGAACTTGGTTGTACAACTGAAAACTTAAATTGAGAAAGGACAAACTTTTGTTTATGAACTACATATAATAAACTTTAAACAAGCAATTTGATGCAAACACCAAAAATAAACAGCTGTTGCAGTCATACCTAACCAAATATATACAACAAAGTTTGAAGGCTTGAGATGGACAAACTTACATTATTGGTGAAGATAGGCTCTATAAAGGCCTTGTCCATGCTGATGGGGGGGGGGGGCAATTCAAGAAGTTTACCACAGAATCTTCTTCAAATGCATTGCCTTTATTCTACATTTCGTTAAGAGTAAATATAGATGTGATAATATACGAAAAAATGGAGAATATTTAAGATAAGATGAAGAGTGATGCTACATAACCAATTAGCTATAAATGTAGGTGCATCGATACAGGAAAAAGGTACAACCAAGAGCAATGCACAGCTAAACTTCTTCAGTACCAACCTTATGGTAAGAGTAAATATAGATCTGATGTGTAGAAAATGGAGGGCAAAGGAAAATAAGCTGCAGAGTGATGGTACATGAACACCTACCTGTCATTATAAGTACACTGATAAAGGACAGCATGTACTTACAAGAACAATGCAGAGCTAAAAAAACATTGGCATTGGATATATTCTACACTAATGTAACCATTCATACAGATTAGATAATTTGGAGCGAACAATTGATAAGCAAGCTATCATGCATACTGTTGTCACATAATGAACCAGGTATGTATGCAAGTACAGTGATACAGGACAACAGGTACTAACAAGAGCAAAGCAGCGGGCAGCATATTTGTGATATCCTCTCGTTCTTGTCAAACCGGAATTCTTCTTCGAGCAGATTTCCTCCAAAAAAGATCCATAAGGCACATGCGGAAATATAGAAGTTCAAATTGTCATGTGATTTCATAGACAGTACCTCATCCTGGGAACGAGGCCAGTGCATAACAAGGTTTTTCCATTCAATGTCTTCTAAATTGAGCACAGGAGACTTCACCAGAAATTCGTTTATAGACTTGCCATCAAAGTGTGATTTCCTTAGGTAACACCGATACTGCTGCAATGCTTCCTTGAAAAGCACAAGCAAGCTTTGCTCGTCATGATTATCCAGATTGACCCTCGCCTAGTTACAACAATGTAATGTAAATCATCGATGTGTTCAATCAGCAGAAAACAGGAAAATAATAACCATGAATATAGCACTTACACGTAAGTTGGACAGGAAGATGTGAAAATGGTGTTTGTCTTCACAATAATCTTCCCATGATGGGAATATATGCACGTAGTCCCTAACTACATTGAAAGCTTTGTCTTTTAAACTGGGAATAAATGGAATGGGGTTCCAATCTGCAGGAATTGGCCGTCTCTGCAGTTGGGATAGGTCTTCGGCCAGTGGACTTGCTGAACTTTTTGCTGGAGTGGGATTTTTCTGTGGTACAGCTGGTGCTATGGCAAATGAAATCGGTATACCTTTTTCGTAGTGCAGGTCCTGTGTGGTGGGGCTAGTGGTGTGGCCGGTGAAGTGTGGGTACAGTCTTGAGTCGGTCCTACGTTTTGTGTCACGGTTGTACAGCCAATATAAGTGGGTCTTTGTCGATTTCTCGGCACCACCACGTTTTCAAGGACTTTGCTGGTGCTCCTTCAGGTTCGGCAATCACCCTCTTCCTTTTTGATGTCGGATGCACAAGAACAGCATTTGAGTGGAAAAACATGGTATGATGACAGATGGAATATGTATTGATAATGGATGGGCATGGCATCTCGACATATATGATGAGTAAACTAAGCAGATGGCGGTGCAACAAAGTAGAAGAAATGCAAGACAACATATGCAAGATACGTGCAATCAATAAAACCTTGCCAAATTAGAACAGGCACCTTGATGGGTGAACAGGACAGGCCATCTGCCTTTGACTCCTCGAGGTTAGAATAGTCATTAGGATGATATTCTGAACAAGAATCAACAGGTGGGGAGCGTACGAGTTTCATTGCTTCCAGAATGGCACTCAATGCCTTGGTGCCAATTTTGTAAGTCATTGCAGTGTTCCACAATATTCTTCTAATGCGCGGATTCTGATATTCACTGTAATTGCGTATGATATCTGAGAACCATGAAAATATAAATAGTTGTGAGATTATCTTTGTAATGCAGATGATATTCTAATATAGGGGCGCCCCTGTAAATACTTGTGTGCTATCACTGGATTCTGATGAGAGAGCTCATGTGTGCTGTAATATGGTGCGTGCATTTATATAATCTGGCACAAGTACACACAAAAATAGGCTCCAGAAGTAAGGATAGCTGGTAGATGATAGGTTCATAATATACTGTATAGAGAGTTTATTGCCAAACCATGATAACAATAGCACACAGCAACTAGGCAGATCATAGTGTACATAACAGGGGTACACCATAACTAGGATATATACATCGGGAAAGTGGAACTGGCTGGAAATTACGGTGTTGTATTGCCGCTAGTAATTGAAAGCCTATCAATCACGTACATGCCAGCTCTATCAGCTGTTGACTGCAGATGTCCCTGCTCCCCTTCCTGACAAGGAACATCATGCTTCCCATACTGAGAACACACGGGCAGCCGTGGCGAACCACCGCCCCCTTGCTGTGTTCCTCCGCCACCTCCACCACCACCCCCCCCCACCCGCCGAGTTTTCTTCGTTCGACGAGGCCCCACCACCGCCCCCCACAACCACCGTCCCCACTCGAGCCCCTTCGATCGCACCGGCGAACTCCGGCGAGCTCTGAAAAATCGACTGACCCAATTTTGAAATTTAGTCTACTGTGATTTAACTAGTGTGGAATATAAAAGGGGAAAACCATGAGCATTGCGAGTATGGTGTTGAGTGTGCCATGGCGGATCTGAAGGTGCAAACCGGACAAAGGCAACTTCGCAACCAAGACAAGAAATCAGAGTAAAGCAGTGGCGGTCTATTTTCTTGCTGCGATAAATAAGTTGAGCAGATACGAAAGAGTACCGCCTCTGGTGCGGCGCCGTGTACGCATCTGCTGAGAATTTGACGGTGCTGCGATAGCGATGGCTGTCGGCGGCGTGGAAGCATATCTACGAGGGTAGACGATGGCGGCAGGGCGCGGTGGACGAGACGGTCATAGGAGCGGCGCCGGCAAGGTGGACGACGGCGGGGATGAAGCGAGAGGACGGGATGCAAGGATCCCGGTCCGAAGCCGTGGATGAGAGAGGTCGATCTCTTGTAATGGACGGCGGTGTCGGGGTATCAGCTCCGGCATGGTGGAGGAGGACGGCGGCGGCGGACGGAGGAGGGTGGGGTGGAGAGGGTGTTTTGGCGCCCATGGAGTACGAATGGGGAAAAGGGAGGTAGAGAGGAAGGGGGGAACCATGTATTCAGGGCGCGCTTGTCTCAAATGCGAGGAAAATTACAAACTTAGCCCCCGTTTCAAATTTCTACTACATCACAGCAACACTAGTCGGTTGGGGATAGGACGGTAATCTCGCATACATCGAATATTTGCTGACGAGAGTTTGTTTTTGGCGCCCATCGTGTATGAATGTGAATCGGGGAGGGAGTCGATTTCGGCCGAGGACACACTGTGTTTTGGCGCCCACCGTGTATGAATCCGTGTGAGAGGCGCGTTTGGGTGAAATTACAAACCTACCCCTATCGAAACCTATAGAAATCCAGCATATAGGCTTTGCGTGGCAGGGATAGGCCGTAGTGATTTCCGTCTCGCAGATTTTGGTTTCGGGCGGTTACTTTGACTTTCCCCGCTTCGTTCAAATTTTGCAGAGTGCACGTTTAGCATGCCAACTCAATTCGAATCCCGTTTGTATTCTATTTTTTGGGCGGGGTCCATTTTCAATTGGAATTACATTCTATATACATCATTTTTTTATATATACTTTCAAAAGCACAACACCATTTATACATAAATATGGTTTACAAATGGCATGATCTCAGATTCATAAGGTTGTATCCATCAATTTAGATTTTCAAATATTTGAAACCACTTTATGTTGAAATCCAATGTATGCATTCCTCGCTAACTGTCTCCAATTAATGTGTGTTTCATGCGGTTTTTTTTACTTCTCAAACATGTATAATGTGTTTCACACACGCAACATATAGTGTAATCCCGTTTAGACATTAATTGCATATAAACCATGCATTGTTTGTAATTGAAGAATCTATGGATCACTAATATTGGTAAACTATATAACATTACACGTGTGCCCAAATTCAAATGAATATGCATGTTTGATACACCAATTTGCGTTATGATATTATCGATGTCGTGATCTCCCTTTTAAATATTTGAATCCCCTTTAATCCAGATATTCGTCTCATATAGCTATCACTCATGCTTATATAGGACTATCTCTCTGGACCTATACACGTTCATCGTCTCTCAGGTATCTCTCGTGCTACCTGTATGTCGACAATGATCTTTTATCTTTGTAACACACTGACGGTACTCTCTCCCTCAACCTTCATCACTCTATCTCTCTCTAAGTATATCTCGCTCCTGCTATGTGTCTCTAACTATGATTCTCCATGTGGAATCTCTTTCTCTCACACAAACACAAAACTTTGTCTCCCGGGGTCTCATTTCTCTCTACTATTCCCATGTGTGCCACTCAGACACCCCTCATCTGAGATGTCTTTCGCTCCTTAGATATGAGAACCTACGACTCTTCCTCTTCAATATCTCTTTCTCACACACAAACACAAACTCTGTCTCCCAGGGTCTCATATTTCTCCATTGTTCTCTTGTATGTCGCTCACACACACTCTCTCTCCCTAGAGATATCTTGCGTTCCGTCATATGTCTCTCTAGCTATCACTCTCGTTGTGAAATATCTTTCTCTCTCGCAGACACAAAGCTCAGTCACTCTGGATCTCATTTCTCTCTGATATATGTTTGTATGTGACTCACACGCACCCTCTCTCTATATTTCTCACACCCACACACATAACCCAACCTTCTGATCCACTATACTCCTATCTCTAACACACACTAGCTAGCATCTTTATCTTTCTATTTATCTGTTTCTCCATCAACCTTCTTTCTCGCCCTAACTCTTGATTCCTATCACGCACACTACATATGTTTCTCTCTACATGCAGTCAAGTGCCCTCTCACACACATATATAACTTCACCCTTTGAACCACCCGACGGTCATCTCCAACACCCAAACTATTGGATGTCCCTCTAGCTAGCATCTCCATCTCTGTATCTATCTGTAGTTTCTCCGTCAACATTTCTTTCTCGCACAGAGTCTTGCTTCCTATCACCCACACTATATATGTCTCTCCATACATATGCATTTATAGCTTGGTCTCTTTTGCACAATCGTTGCGCCCCACTCCCTCTGCTCGCCATAGATGCATGCTCCAGCCCACGCCACTATCTCTTAAAGACAAAAACACATGCTCAATTGTCGGTACTTCTTCCATGCATTCTCACATGCATGCATATTGTCATACCGATCCGTCTCTCCCATGTCGTTGATCTTATGACTTATGTCTTCTTTCTTTTATCTCGATCATGCGTGCGCGCACACACACACACATCCCACGTATACATGTATACCTCTCACACATGCACGTTCAAGGTCTCTATGTCTCCATATGTAGTTAATTACCCTCAATCCTAACGCCACATCGAATCGTTCCCCTCTTTTGTGCACATAACTTCCGCCTGGATGGGTAAAACACACACTCACACTTAACAATCTCCTTCTAGCTACCCCCCGCCTCTCACTCTTCCCCTATATCCCTGAAAGTCAATAAGACCATCCCTTAGTCTCTCGAACAAACACGTTCTCTCGAAGTCGACTCCTCTCACGCGCACACACCTTCTCTTCCCTCTCTACGGGCATTTTCTCTCTCGCACCCCATCGTTGGTGGCCTCTGCCATACACATCACCTCTCTATGATGAAAGCCATGGAAACTTAAATTACATCCGCCACAGAGGACCCCGCGACACACACACACACACGCACGCACCCCCCCAACACACACACACTAAGACTCCATCTCTCTCTCTCTCTCTCTCTCTCACACACACACACACACACACACACACACAAACACACACACACGCAAGCACGCACGCCCCCCACACACACACACTAAGACTCCATCTCTCTCCCTCTCTCTCTCACACACACACACAAACTATGACTCCATCTCTCTCTCTCTCTCTCTCTCACACACACACACACACACACACCCCACACACACACTAAGACTCCATCTCAAACACACATGCTCTAGGCGGAGCATTTGTTCCTACCACCCTTCATCCAACCTTACCCGTATGATGAACAATCACCTTTATTTACTTGCATAACATGGACAAATTCCACTTTACTTTAGTAGTCAGCAAACTTATCATCTGTACCCTTATAAAAAACGAGTTGGTGGTGATGGTGTGCCTGCCATCTTGTAATACAGACCGTATGATCTATATCTGAGGATAGAAAGAAAACTATGATAATTTTACAAAATATACCCGCACCTCTCTCCACATCATTATCTCCCGCAACCTCATTGCTCAGCAATTAAAAAAGGAATAAGTCTCGAACAATCTAGCATGCATGGTGGGCGCTGCACCGCCGCACCATCCATCCCCATGCCTCCGCCCATTCGACCACCACCACCACCACGCTCCACTCCTCCTCGCCTTATCTCTCATCTTTCATTTTTCGATGACATTCTCGAGATACCAGTTTTCCGATAAAATTCTCGAGATATCATTAGTTTTTACACATGGGATTACTCCTGCATGGGTTAATCACAACAGGTGTTCTGTAAAAAAATGCGTATTGATGTTCCGTGCAATGCACGAGAATCTTGCTTGTAATTATATAACGCAAATCACGAGCAGGAAGTGACATTTTTTTGACATAACCACGTTAACATGGCCACGTAAATCACTAGCTAAAGTAAATACCATTATACTTATATCCCGATGCAAAAGGTTGAGTACATGTACGAAGAGTAGAGTCGCACACACGCACTCTGTCTCTCAGAATCTCTCTCACACACACACCAGTTACGTGACGCCCACTTAAGTAGTACCGTATGTTACAATTTGTGCACCCGCGGGTACACATGATGATGCGCATTTATTTAAGCCGGAAGGCGAACCAAAACAGTAGCTGCATTTATTCCCCTCCCGCCACCTCTTCTCAGGTCGCTGTCGCCCGGTAGCCATGGGCCGGCCGAAGGTAACAACATACGCCATACTCCCGCCGGAGCGGCGCTTTAATATGGAAATTTTAGTGGTCATGCATGCATCTTTTTGTGCTAGCACTCCTATATAAGGGTTGATCGGTCGCTTCCCACGGACGTGCGCGGGCGGTGGAAGAGGAAGGAGAAGGGAAGCGGGTTGTGGTGTAACGTTTTTTACCACAATTTCCTAGGAAACTGAGTGCAATAATTGAGTAGTTTTGCAAACTACCAGTACTACACCTGAAACGGTTCAAAACCTACACTCCCTTGCCGGTAGCGCTTCCCGCGTGAAACGGTCAGCGCCGCCGGGCGTCGATGCTGCATTAATGCCCGCCAGAGCGGAGGCGACTCTCACATGGCGCCGGCTTTGAAGTGGCGCGACGGCCGGGAGAGTGCCGCTCTCGGTGCGCACGAATCGCTCAGCGTCGAGACTGGCCATAGGCCTTGTTTGGATCCATGGGTTAGTGTCGGTGTCAAAACCGGCGGATCTCGGGTAGGGGGTCCCGAACTGTGCGTCTAGGCGGATGGTAACAGGAGGCGAGGGACACGATGTTTTTACCCAGTTGGGCCCTCTCGATGGAGGTAAAACCCTACTCCTGCTTGATTAATATTGATGATATGGGTAGTACAAGAGTAGATCTACCACGAGATCAGAGAGGCTAAACCTTAGAAGCTAGCCTATGGTATGATTGTATGTTGTTGTCCTACGGACTAAACCCTCCGGTTTATATAGACACCGGAGGGGGCTAGGGTTACACATAGTCGGTTACAATGGGAGGATATCTATGTATCCGTATTGCCAAGCTTGCCTTCCACGCCAAGGAAAGTCCCATCCGGACACGGGACGAAGACTTCAATCTTGTATTTTCATAGTCCAACAGTCCGGCTGTCCAGATACCCCCTAATCCAGGATTCCCTCAGTAGCCCCTGAACCAGGCTTCAATGACGACGAGTCCGGCGTGCAGATTGTCTTCGGCATTGCAAGGCGGGTTCCTCCTTCGAATACTTCATAGAAGATTTTGAACACAAGGATAGTGTCCAGATCTGCAAAACAAGTTCCACATACCACCGTAGAGAGTAATATTTTCACAAATCTAATCTGCTGACATATTCTGTAGCGTGACGTCACACCACAGCCAAGCCTTTATTTGAATCGTTTTACTGTCCCACCTCAGCGCGTTTTGCGAGGCGGTTTCCTTGGCACGTCTTATCGAAGCAGAGATCGTGTCCCCTTTATTTACGGGATTCTCATCAACAAGGATGTGGGTAACCCAGTCGTGCCCGTTGGTATGTCTCCTCGATCGAAGGTAAGTCCCAAACGGTCATGGGGAGGGCTCTTGGTATTCAACCTCTTATAAAGAGACCAAGGCTTTACTCCTTTCTTTCGATCTCAATCGAATCCGCCTCTCGCCTCGAGTTCCAACACCCAGGGCTCCATATATAGGCGCTTCGGACCTTCGATGATGTCCGGCTCCGACCTTCGAGGCCGATGGATGCCTTCCTCCATCACGGAGGAAGACGTATTAAAGCTAAGAGAGGCCAGGTATTTGACTGGCGAAATCTCGCATAGGCTGCCTGCTCAAGGGTAGGTTATTCCCACTCCCAAGCCCGGTGAGAGCGTGGTGTTCGTGTCTCACTTCCTCCGAGGGCTAGGCTTCGCGACGGATCCCTTCGTGAGGGGGCTCATGTTCTATTATGGGCTGGAATTTCACGATTTAGCTCGGGAGTCAAACTCCACATCTCATCGTTCATCGTCGTGTGCGAAGCTTTCCTCTGTATTACTCCTCACTACGGACTGTGGCTCAAAACCTTTAAAGTAGAGCCGAAGATGATCGAGGGTCAGCACGCAGAGTGCGGATGCGCTGTTATACGCAAGAATGCCGACGCTCCATGGCCTGAGGGCTCCTTTTAAGAGGAGTCCGGCTTATAGCAACAAGAGTGGTTTTATATCACAGCTCCCAGGGGTAGCAAGTGGGTGGCGCCGCCTGCTTTTCGCTCGGGTCCCCCGCCTCGACTAGTGTCATGGGTCAATAAGGGGCTGAACTGGGGGCCAGCAAAGGACGTGCCCCTGCTGCAGGGCCGCATCCGAGATCTCCTGGAAAGAGACGTCAGTCTGGTCGTGGTGACGCAGGTCATGTTGATTCGCCGAACCCTGCCCTGCAAACGTCGCCCCCTTCGCCTGTGGGAGTTCAATCCGGAGGGACCACGAGCTCTTCAACATTTTATGGGTGCGACACCCGCGGAGATGTACAAGTTGTTCTTCGGACCACAAGCAGCGTGTCCAGACTCTACTGAGGACGCAGGTCTGAGCTGCGATCGTCCGAATACTCAAGTAAGTATCCCTGTGCCCTGACACGCCATCCATACATTTATCACAACATCGCCCTTAAAAGAGCTGTCCTTGAAAGAGGAGTGGATAGCGAAGGCGAAGTTAATCAGGTGTCCGTCCCCCCTTCCTGAGACCTCGCCGGATCCCATATTAACCGGGATGCTGGAGATCGCGCCTTCGGAAGGAAACGGAGGGGGGGAAAAGGAAGTTATTGCCTCCATGAGGGAGGCTGTCCGGAAAGGAGGAATCGAAAATTCCTCTCCTCAGGGGAAGAAGAGGACCGCCTCTGAAGACCCGGAGACCGTGATCTCAAAGCGGGGGAAGAAGTCTTTGCCAGAGGTTCCTGTGCCCGGGGATACTTCGGCCGTACTATGCCCTCAAGGGGATCAGCCCTCCACCAAGCCGTAAGTAAAAAGGGGGTTTAAAATGAGAGAAATCCTGGCTTTATTTCTGAGGAAAAAAACCGAAAATTTACCTTGTAGTTCGGATCTTAGCCCTTCTCAGCAGAGCTCGTCTTTGGGGGATCTTCTTCCGGAAATGATGGAGAGCGAAACGCCTCCCCCTGCCGTACCGCCTTTCGAGGCGGGCGACCCCGAGGTATCGTCGAGGAGGGTATATCCTAATTCGAAAGGGCCGGGAGGCAGCCATATGGCCCCCCGAAGCCCTCCGTGTCTGGATTTCAAAAAAGGCAATCGAACGTGTCCGACACCGCCTGGTGCACGGTCGGAGGCAATGAAGGATCTCCTAGGGCGAGCGTCTATCTCAGAGGAGCACCGTACGTTGATGGGTACGGTAATTGAAAGGATTTCGTCCGCGGAGAGCGGGTTGCATGAAGCTGTCAGGAGTCTGCTGACTGGTTTTGAGGAACGCGAGATGATGCACCTTTTGACAGTTCCGCGTATTTTAAGATGCGCCCTGTGTAGATGGTATCCCCTGAGACTCTGTGTGCTGTCGAAGACGACGATACGCAGAGGATCATAGTCCCAGGTATAATTTTACCGCCTTCCTATGTAGGTGGCGAAGTGTCCGGTGGCTAGCCGGACTGATGAATTGGCCGAGCTAAAGCGGCAACTTGACGTGGCAGATGCCGACATCGCGCTTGTCAATAAGCGGCTTGACGAGGCATAAGGTATATAATTTCTCCGGTGACACCTGGTAAGAGGGGCTTGACGCCAGTATATTACTACGTGTGCGCTTGATGCAGATGGGGCTGCCGCCGTGGAGGACCTTCGGGCGGAACTTGCCCGGGCCAAGGAGCAAGCCAGGAAAAGCGATGCGGCCGCCTTAAAGGCGGTTGAAGAGCTGAAAGCCGAACAGGCTGCTCACTGCCGAAGCAAGAAGGAAATGGCTGAGATGACTGTGAAGTTGAAGAGCGCTGCTGACCGCTGCAAGCTTCTTGAAAAAGAAGATCGGGCGGAGCGGACGGACCTGGAGAAGGCCACTACAGCGGCCAAGGATGCTCGTTCTGCGATGAGAGCGATGAAGGAGGAGCTACGTCAAGCCGGAGATATCGCGGCTAGAAAGCCCTTTATGCTGCGGATGAAGTTCGGGGATCCTAAATATGCTCCGTTGGACCGGATGTGGAGTTCGGCGGACGCATATCTGGATTTAGCGGCGAGTGCCACTGATGCGGCCGAACACTTCCGAGATAAGAAAGATCGCGAAGTGGAAAAGCTCTTCTGGTCGCAGTTCCACAATCCAGAGCGTCCGCTTCCATTATCCGATTGTTTGGCCGAATGGGCCGAGCTGAATAGGTTATCCGGACTCGCCATGAAGTATGTCATGGGTCATCTGTGGCCGGAAAGGCCAAAGCCGAACAGTTATTTTAGCTTGGTGCAGCAGTTCCCTGGTGCAGTGACGTATATCAACGCGATGAAGAGGTCAGCATGCATAGAGGGTGCACGGATGGCCCTTGCCCGTGTCAAGACATACTGGGCGGAGATGGAGGCCACCGCTGTTGCATCCCAAGACTCGGACGGAAGCCGACTACCTGCCGAGCACTAATTTCAGGAAGTTCTGCAAGGCGCTCGTTTAATAGAGACGCAGTGCTCAAAGGGTATTATGTTCGAATAACATGTATTATTGTAAAACAATATTTTGATGAATTGTAGAAGCTTTTTATACTTGTGCCTGCAAGAATTATAATACCGCATGTGCGGCCGTTAAGGTATATGTATATAATCGAAGATGGCGATCGTCGGCTTCAATTTCACGCATATAATGTGGGGGTGTTCGCAGAAGGCGCATTTTCACACTTGATCCAATGTCTTGGTCCATGAAGGAGGTGATAGCGCAGCGAACTAGGCAATCGGACTATAATGCTTTATCACTTTCGCTTAGCCATAGGAGTTTGACAGTGAGGCTACTATATAGCCCCTGGTGGCACCGCGCTCGCCCGAACTCGGGGCGCGTGTGTGCCTGGCCGGGAAATGGCCCTTCGTTAATGCGGAGGAATCCCAAAGATTCCGATAGGTCATCGAGTGGTTAACCAGTCTCACGCTATATCATGACAGTCAGTTTTCGGCTTTCTCTACTGAGGTGCTCGCCTGGCTGAACCGGGGCACAATCGCAGTAGTTCTCCTGGTGCCTCCTTAGCCGATAGAGCGGAACGTAAGGCAGCAAAACACAGGATCCGGGCAAACCCAACATTTGACAATAGACATGATTCGGAGCTGATGCATATAAGGCCAAACTCGCGACGCCGAACACTCCCTAAGGTATTCGGTCTTTATGAAAACGGGCTGAACAGTGCCCTTGGTAATAAGCCCCTGGTCTGGTGTCCAGGTACGCGCAAAATTCTGACGTGGCCACATGCCAAGATGCCAGCCTCCTCCTCGGTTATACTGAGAATCCGGGGGATGTGTATCAACAAGAGACAGTAAAAAAGGTTTACGCAGGGTCTTAACCTAAAAAGAATCCTTGGAACGGGTCCCTGCTGCACGTCTGCGCCCGTGTCTCCGTTGTGTCGTGTCCTGGACGGGTATAGCACGGTGTTCATCTGAAAAAGAGAGGAACTTAGTTGAAAAAGGTCATGCGAAATGTACGTTGTACTAAATAAACAAAGTATAATACAAAATGGGTAAAATTGAGCCTTATTGTCTCGTGTTTTACATGCGCGGAGCCCCTTGTTCAGGGGTATACGGCTATTAAGCCTTTATCAATTTTCTGTTTACGCGGGACTCGTCTAGCCACGTCTGTGGTCTTAACGACCTGCTTAGGTGCTTTGATTGGTGAAGCCGTTTTACTGTGTGGCTGTCAAGGCGGCCGCACAGTCTTCCGTGTGCGAGGAACACTCAATATTTCCCTTTAGTGACATGATGCCTCGTGGACCGGGCATCTTAAGCGTGAGAGACGCATAATGCGGTATTGCATTAAAGCGGGCGAAAGCTTCGCACCCTAGTTGTGCGTGATAGCCACTTGAAAAGGGGTGATGTGGAAGGTTAGCTTTTCGCTACGGGAGTTATCGGGGAGCCGAACATAACTTCCAGTAGGAGGGAACCCGTGCAATGGGCTTCAGGGCCTGGCGTTACTCCTTTAAAGGAAGTGTTGCTATGGCTAATTTTTGTTGGGTCCATCCCCATTTTGCGGACTGTGTCCTGATATAGCAGGTTTAAACCACTGCCGCCGTCAATCAGGACTCGTGTAAAGTGGAATCCGTCAATTATCGGATCTAACACCAAGGCAGCCCAGCCTGCGTGCTGGATACTTCCGGAGTAATCCTGATGGTCGAAGGTGATCGGTTTTAACAACCGGTGGCAAGACTCCTTTGTGATAGGCCGCATGGCGCATATCTCTATGGGCGCCACTTTGTTTCTCCCTTTTGTCACGTGTAGTAAATTTACTGTTTTGACTTCTTGTGGGAATTTCTTTTGTTCCCCGGTGCTTTGTTTGTGGGATTCATCATCGTCCTCACTTGGTGTATCCAGCCCCTTGTGTTCGGTATTGATTTTGCCGGATTGCTTGAAGACCCAACATTCTCTGTGGGAATGATTTGCGGGCTTCCCGGGGGTGCTGTGGATTTGACATATCTTGTCTAGGATTTTGTTTAGATTAGAGAGTTCGTCCCTGTTATCTTTAAGGGGCAGCTTTTGCTGACCCTGCCGAGAGCTTTTGAATCCGGTGTTGACTGCCGTGCTCTTCCGGTTTTTTCCCTTATTCCGACGCTGGTCTTTGTTGCGTCGTGGCTTCCCGTTTCCATCCCTGACTTCGAATGTACTTGGGTCGCTGGTGCTGCATCTTGCCAACCAGTTGTCCTCTCCCGCGCAAAAGCGGGTCATGAGGCTTGTTAATGCGGCCATTGTTCTTGGCTTTTCTTGGCCGAGGTGTCTGGCGAGCCATTCGTCTCGAACGCTGTGTTTGAAAGCCGCTAAGGCTTCGGCGTCCGGACAGTCGACTATCTGGTTCTTTTTAGTAAGAAACCTGTTCCAGAGCTTCCGAGCTGACTCTCTGGGTTGTTGAGTTATATGACTTAAATCGTCTGCATCCGGTGGTCGGACATAGGTCCCTTGAAAATTTGCCCGAAAAGCGTCCTCGAGCTCTTCCCAACTTCCAATGGTGTTTTCGGGAAGGCCTTTAAGCCAATGTCGGCCTGGCCCTTTGAGCTTGAGGGGTAGGTATTTTATGGCGTGGAGGTCGTCTCCTCTAGCCATGTGGATATGGAGGATATAGTCCTCAATCCAGACTCCAGGGTCTGTCGTTCCGTCGTATGCCTCTATGTTTACGGGTTTGAATCCCACTGGAAATTCATGGTCCAGCACCTCATCGGTGAAACATAGGGGGTGTGCGGCACCCCTGTATTTGGGTGTGTCGTGGTGTTCGGATATTTGTTGCGTTGCATTGCTTACTAGAGCTTGCTTTCCTGGCCCGTAGATAGATCTGGCTGGGCCATCTTTTTGATGCGAATCCTCGTGTGGATCGCGTGCTGGCTTGTGTGCGGCGCCTTTTGCCGCTCTAGGTTGGCCATGAGGTCGTCCATCCGACCGGGTGGCTTCTTTGTTTTTTGATTGCGGGGGCTCTAAGGCCTCCTCATCAAATTCAAGCAGCAGCTTTCGCTTCGGGTAGCTCTTTGTGTGGCGACTGCCGCAATATTTGTCTGCGGTGTTGAGTACTTTGCTCCATCTGATTCTGAGTGCATCTTCCGCAGTTTTGATCTTTCGCTTTTGTTTTTTCAGGCTACGCGCAGTGGCGACGAGCCTTTTGTGGAGGTTCTTCTGCTCCAGGAACTTGTCCGGCGTGAGGTCGTCCGGACTGTTATCTTCGCCGGGGGCGGGTTTTTTGGTTTGGTTATCCAGGTTGCCTTGTTCGGACGGTTGCTCGATGTCATGTTCATCGTCCGCTGGCACGCCCTCCTCTGTGGCTGGGTCTGTATGACCGATGTCTCTGTCCAGGCGGGGTTTGGGGCGGCGCTTACGCCGCTGCTTTGACTGCTTTTCGAAGGAACGATCCTTCGTTGCGTCCTCCCTTTCCTCCTCGTCGTTTCCTTGGGTGCGTCCACCATGTATACATCGTAGGATGAGGTGGCTCTCCAGTGCCCTGTGGGCTCTGGTTCCTGTTCGTCTCTTGTATCGTCGTCCATACCGTCGATATCTTCGGAATCGAAGTCAGGCATGTCGGTCAAGTCATCGACAGTGGCTATGAAGTGGGTGGTTGGTGGGCGTCGAGTTTCTTCGTCGTCCGCATCCCAATCCTGCCGGTCATAATCCGGCCAAGGCTCTTCTGACAGAGAGAGAGACTTTAGTGAATTTAGAATGTCGCCGAAGGGCGAGTGCTGAAAGATATCTGCGGTGATGAACTCCATGATCGGCGCCCAATCGTATTCGATTGACAGGGGCGCGGAGGGTACGGAGTCCGGAGAAGAGTCCGACACTTTGGAGTCACGGGCTTCGCAAAGGATAAGGCTGGTGTTCGGCTCGATCGCCGTTGAAACTGCAGCCCCCATGGCGGGGTCTATCCACCCGTCCTCGATCGGCGCAGTTGGCTCCGAGCTAAGGGTCGGAGCGGATGTGGGTGCGGCCTCCAGGGCACTGTTCAGCAGCAGAGCTAAATCATGCCCATCGTGATAGTGCGGCGCGCTCGGCTGTGGCTCGAATCCGTCGAAGATCAAGTCTCCGCGGATGTCAGTCGTGTAATTCAAACTTCCAAATCTGACCTGATGGCCAGGGGCGTAGCTTTCAATCTGCTCCAGATGGCCAAGCGAATTAGCGCGCAGTGCAAAGCCGCCGAACACGAAGATCTGTCCGGGGAGAAAAGTCTCACCCTAGACCGCATCGCTGTTGATGATCGGAGGATCCATCGGGCCTAAAGATGACGACACAGAGGAACTCTCAATGAAAGCACCAATGTCGGTGTCAAAACCGGCGGATCTCGAGTAGGGGGTCCCGAACTGTGCGTCTAGGCAGATGGTAACAGGAGACGAGGGACACGATGTTTTTACCCAGGTTCGGGCCCTCTCGATGGAGGTAAAACCCTACTCCTGCTTGATTAATATTCATGATATGGGTAGTACAAGATTAGATCTACCACGAGATCAGAGAGGCTAAACCCTAGAAGCTAGCCTATGGTATGATTGTATGTTGTTGTCCTACGGACTAAACCCTCCGGTTTATATAGACACCGGAGGGGGCTAGGGTTACACAGAGTCGGTTACAATGGGAGGAGATCTACGTATCCGTATTGCCAAGCTTGCCTTCCATGCCAAGGAAAGTCCCATCCGGACATGGGACGAAGTCTTCAATCTTGTATCTTCATAGTCCAACAGTCCGGCCAAAGGTTATAGTCCGGCTGTCCGGATACCCCCTAATCCAGGACTCCCTTAGTTAGAGTTAGTTTGAGCTAGTTGGGTCTCAAATAGCCCTAAACTATCCAAGCATGAGGGTTTAAATTGGAGCAAGTTGCACCGAACCCACCAAAAAAAACTATCCCACCCAAGAGGTGCTAACTGGAGATAGTTCTCATTGGGACCACTAAAAAAATCACTTTTCTCTCTCCATGAAGTGCATTTATTGTCAATCTAACCCTGTCACCCAAACACCTCTTTGGCTACAGTTAGTTCAGGGTTAGTCATGAGTTAGTCTAACCTCTAGCTAAGTTAGAGTATCAAACAGAGCAGTATAGGACATGCAAGTTGCTCAAAGCATACAGCAAATTAAACGTGAAAGGATTTTTTTCTTTTGAAAACGGAATGTGAAAGGAATTTTTTAGAATGATCTTGGCATGTCGCTAACATGTGATAGTTAACCGACCTCAATAGATTTACGTAAACGCCAGCCCGCCGCACTTTGATAGAGACGAGGAGGAGAAGCGATCTGAGCTGCTGGATTACTAGAGATAGGTGTCACACGGAAGCCAAGAAATATGGTGATAGCGTGGGTTAGACATGTACTAGTATGATGTAACTACACTGGGCTACCGTGTTTCGTACTCTTCCAAATCCATCGTGGAGATGATTGGTTAATTTTATATCGCTGAATAATATTAAATATTATGAGTGCGGACGCCCACCACGAGGTTCCTTGCTCCTTCTCGGTCGTCCGGAATCTATGTTCTTCCACTCTTTTTTTTACGTGAGCTTTGTTCATCCTTTTGCCAACACGCGAGACATCTAGCATTAAGGTGCACATGTTATGCAAGGATTGTTCCATCTATATGAAGAACACGTGGGACTGGAACTACGAGACTAACATGTACCCTGTGGAGTGGACGCATTGAACCTGAGTAATGTAGCGCAGTAAGTGAAGTAGAAAGGCACAAATGGTATGAACATGCATGGCATATAGGGTGTGTTTGGTTGCGTTCTCGTCTTAGCATAGTTGTTCCCTCTTCATGCATGCTCAACTCAAACCCCTCTTCATGCATGCTCTCTTCATGCATGCTTCTAGTGTATTTGTGCTAAACTAGTGTGGACACATGCACCCTCCATACACTCTACCAAACAGCCAAAAGTAGGTCGAGAAGGGAACTCTTGGGCGGCATTCGTCTCTTACTACATAGTACCACTAAATGTTGTACGTGCAATGCACGGTGATGTTATGGAGTACGTGCCTAAGTACTCTACTACTACTATATTAGTTGGAGGCACATATTAACTTTTATATTTGTTTATGTGTATGCCCCGAGACCTTCCAACTAGACGTGTCTTTGTCTCCAGGTCGCACTTTGTATCATTCGTACCACTAAGTACTACTATGTGTGGTCTCCGACCTAGAAGTGGAAGAAGTGGAGACGCTGTACCACGCTGTTTTTTAAGCTGGGCTCTACCATGTTGTTCATGTCCCACTCCTTTCGCTGACGTGTGGGACATCCAGCACGTGCCGTGTTTGGCACCCTTCGTCGTAAGAGTTGAAACGCTAGCATTCATCAAAAATAAAAAATAATTATAAATCGGCAGTGATACTTATTTTTGCGAACCAATCAGCAGTGATACTATACCACGCGGTTTCCTTGCTCCCCGATATCGGAAAGAATACTTCCGTTCGCCAACATGTGGGACGCCGACCATCCTGGTCCACTTTCCATGCACGCAGAACTCCAAGGAGTCACCCAGTCGTCAGCGCCAAATAACAATGACTAATGAGCCGTCAAATCACAGGCCCTCTTCCCACTTTGAAGTTGCTTGGACGAAGGAACCATCATGACTTCGTTTAATTCCGCCGCTTGAAGAAAACTACTATACCAAAGAAGATTGCTAGCTCTGATGAGTTACTACAACAGAGGCCTCCTTTCGTTCATAGGATAGGAATATGAAAATCATAGGAAGTGAGATGACATGCATCTCAATTCCTATAGAGAAAGAGATGCCATTTGATGCTTAGGATAGGAATTTTTCCATTTAGTCTAGGCTAATGTACTGGTAATTTTCTCTAAAAACTACAGTAGTAACTAGTAGTACTGGTACATTCTCATACTCAGACACACACACACACTAACTACTAGTACTACTACTTCTCACATGCTGGCCAGACGTCGTCGTTCTCCTTCCCGGCTTTGTCCGCGACACGCCACCGTGCTTGGACCTCCGCCGACCTCTCCGCAGCAGCGCGTGCGTCCTTTTCTTTCTTGCGGCGGCAGGCCTCTCTTTTCTTGAGTGCTTTCTGACTTTTCTGCTCCCTCTGTGCGGCTTTGGCCGCCTCTTGCTCTACCGCCCATTCGACCTTGGCATCTTCAAATTCCTCCCACATAGTTGTGAGGTCGCGAGTGGCGATGAACTCGGCACGGTGGGATGCCATCGCTTCCCTACCATTTTGTGTGCTGTCGTGGGCAGCGAGGAACTCGGCGCAGCGGGATGCCATCGCTGCCTTACCGGTTAGTATGCGGCGCGGTGGCATGAACGACGCTTGATGAGAGCTCTGGGGTGGAGTGGCCGGACAACCGTATAGTGCATTGGTTTGTCAAGAGCTCAAGGACAGAAGACGAAGCAAATTTGGATTCCCCTTCAATCCTGGTCATTTATTACCGAGTAAAATGCATTGGCGGTCATCGAACTTGTCTTGATAGCTCACTTTGATCATTGTATACGAGATATAGTGATTATACGGTCACTGGCTCAGCATATAGCTCCGTATTTGTCTGGTTGACCAGTCAAACAGTCCGCATGCGCCTCATCAGCTCGTGTTCTTTACCTATCTACGCGGGCCTACCTGTCAATGAAGAAAGAAATACTTTAAAAACCAAAATTATGCTAGAGTCTGGACCACTTCCGGAGCCCGCTCTCACCGCCCTGGCCCCTCAAGACGCCAGCTGCCCGCCGCATGCATGCATAGCAAGTAGTACTCCTTATGTGGAGGAGAGAGAGGCATTGACAAAGTCAAGGAGTGGGCTCTGCAAGAGCCCGTCTCTACACGTGCTCCTAGGTATAAAAAAATAATTCTAAAAAAAGGCATAAAAACAATTGTGTCTTAAAAAAGAAAGGTAAAAAACATTTGAGAGGAAATAGATAGAGAGAAAGTGAGAAAAAGCTGTAACCTGGGCATTACATGAGGAAGGAGGGAGTGGTGCACATGCCAAGTTCACTGGGCTGCCGTGTTTCACACTCCTCCGTCGTAACAGTGGAGACAATAGCTTTCATCAAAAATAAACAATGAATAATCGTTGCTCGTCCTCTATATCGGAAAGAATACTTTCATTCGCCGACATGTGGGACGTCAACCATCCTGGTCCACCTGCCATGCACAAAATTATCCTGGTCTACCCTGGTCGTATCGCAGGCCCAACCTTTCCCACTGTAAGTTGTTCGGACGAAGGAACCATCATGACTTCGTTGAATTCCGCTTCTTCAAGAAAACTTACTGTACACGCAATACTGCTACCACACGCGAAGACTGGACGGCACTGTACCACGTCATATCACTGAAACCCACTAGGCCAAACTAGCCCGCCTAGGTCATCTATTTTGGAATGGAGGGAGTACGTCTCTGCACTGCTATGATTTTGTGTTGCACGTCATACCACTGAAACCCACTAGATCAAACTAGCCCGCCTAGGTCATCGATCGCTAAGCCTACATTTTTAGGAGCTAGGGCTATTGGTCGATCGACGAGGGATAAGTATAAGCGTACCACGAGCTCATCAGCCCCAACGTTTCTCTTCGGTGAGTGTTTTGCAAGTACTATAGCTCGCACAATAGCTAGCCTACTAACACCAAGAATCATCAAACAAGCCCTGCTGATATGATAAACAGTTTAAACTTACATCTAAGCTTGCCATATATTACATCAAAAGCTGGTGCGGATACATCTGTTTCCATAACTCGGAGAGGGTTCGCATGATTCATCGCATGATTCACTATCAAACAAAAGTAGCAAGATCCACCCACACAAGACAATGCACTAGCCCTTAGATGGTTTGCTAACACACATCGTTCTGGTAATTAAACACAGGGCAATGCAAACTACCCTGAAGGATTAGCGCGACCAACTATTTCTTGTCATCGATCTCTCGGGCAATGACCACAGCACGGACAACGGCATGGGAATCAATTTCTGGGGCGATGTCCGCAGGACTGACCGCGACATCGGAATCGATCTCTTGGGCGATGTCCACAGGATGGACAGCGGCATCGGAATCGATCTCCAGGGCGATGCCAACAGGACGGGCCACGACATCGGAATCATCAAGGACGTCCACCGGCACCTGCACAACCCTAACATATTAGCAAGCACATTGCAAATAATCAAAGACCACAACTATGGTAATAAGCCATTATATTTTTCCTTGTGCAGCTCACCAGGGGATCTCATCCCTCCGGGGGCCATCACCTTGCCAAGGGAATACTGCTTCTCAACGGCGACTATCTCCTCAAACTCGGTCTTGAGCCTCACATAGGTGGCAATCAGAGTTCCTGGGGTAGGCACGGTGGGCCATTGTTGTTCTTCCAACTTTCTTTGAGGAGTTCATCCACCAACGTCCTCAACTCTTGGGCCAGTCCTTGTTTCTTGGAGTTCTTCGTCTCCATGGGTTGGCCCGCCAACATGGTCAACTCGTTGGTCGGTGCTCGCTTCCTGGAGATCGCTTTCTCCAGTGGGTTGTCCGCCGGCAACTCTTTGCCTAGTGCTCCAGAATCCATCAATGAACTGACAAACAAAAAGCAATCGAAAGGAAACCACAATCGCAATGAAAACGGGAAAAGAATAGGATGTGAGAATCGGTCGGTGCTTCACAAAAAGAAGATTTTTGGAATGAAAATATAGCAGCATAACTGATTCGGCCACCTTTCCTTCGTTGGTACAGAAGAAAAATGGCAGATGTGAGTAGCCTGGAGTGAGGTTTTCTTCAAGAAAGGGAAGAAAGGGCTTGAACGAGCGTTCCAGTGAAATGATGGTTGCTTCGTCCAGTCCAACTTGGAGGCCACCATACCACTGCTGGTAAAGGTGTGGGTTTTGCGATATGACGGGTCATGACGGCCACACCGGGGTGACAGGTGAGTCTCGACTGTAGCACCTCGTTGTGATTTGGTGGATGGCACGCGGGCCCGGATGCTTTGAAATGTCCCGCATGTAGATAGAGCGACTAGTCATATACTCCCTCCTTTCCAGTTTATAGGGCTCAATTCAAAAATTTCACCAACCAAGGTAGATGGTGAGTGGTGGAATCCTTTTTGTAATTTGCAAAAGCACCCAACTAATGCTCTTGTTTCTCCAAAAATGTATGTTTACCAATGTATTAATTGCAATGCATGCATGCATAAAGTACATGCATTGGTCAATTTTCTCTTAATACCTGCATGCAATTATTTAATGCACCGTGTAATCTGAACTTGTGATGGGGAACAACCAAATTGAGCCTTATAAAATGAAAAAACTAAGATTCTGAGATAAGCCCTATAAACCGGAAAGGAGGGAGTAGGAGTGCTCAATATTGTGCACCGCGACCAAGGCGGAGAGGAAAACGAGAGAACTACATAATTAATGCATGAGTTTAATTAGGGTAGTTTTGTAAAGTACGAGATACATTTCTCCAATCGCAAAATGCCTTGGTTCATGAGATTTGAGATTTGAGCCCTATAAATCGGAACGGAGGGAGTACTGCACACGGTGTAGTCTAGTCACTTGTTGAAATCTCTAGAAAGGCAAATACTCCTTTCCGGTTTATAGGGCTATACCACTCCCTCCGTCTAGGTGTGTAAGTCATCTTATGAAAACCAAATACGTAGTCCCAAAACACTTAGGCGCGGTGCATTAACTTCTACCTTGTTTCTTGTTTCTTGACATATCAACCAATAAGAGATGAGAGGTGTGCATGCTTTTAATGACTTGCAATGGCTAGTTCATTGCATGCAATGCTATTAATTAGCAAATAAACATTAGTGACCCCGGGAGGAAACGGTGCTAAGCGCGTGGACCTATGTAGAATGAGTATCAACCAATGGATAATGGAGTTTAATTGTTAAACAATAGCAATTTTGTCTCATGCAAGAGCCTGGCTAGTACTCCAAGGAACCGCACCACGCGAGCGTTCGCAACCGCCACGTTCGGGTTGCGCTTGGCTCTTCGCCTCTTTGAGAAGATGAACAATGATGTTACTACTACTTCTACAGTATCGAATCCACTCCTGCATGTCCGTCCACCCTGTGTGGGAGGGATAGCGTGTAGCGAAAGCTTCTATTTACTGCTCCTGCCTTTGCGTCTATGACAGGTGGGCCCAACAGGTGGTTGGCCCTCCTGTCATGCAGCCAAAGGCAAGTGCAGTTAAGGCACCGGAGCTCAGTCTGCGAGGGAGAGGGCGTTGTAGTAATCAAATTTCTCGGTCTTGTACGAGTTGATGAAGATAGGGGTTGCTTGCTTGCTAGGGTTGCTCACTATGTATATATAGGCCGGAGCCTCCGCGCTTGCTTGCTAGGGTCACTACTAGGAAAAGGGCTATAGATAGGACTGATTCTAATGGCGCACCAGGTAAGTAGTGCGCCACTACTATATACTAATGGCGTACCAGTTGCTCGTGCGCCATTAGTGTGGAAGACACTAATGGCGCACCGTGCTCACGGTGCGCCACTACTATTGATTGTTTTCCCATTTTTCCATACAAACTAATGGCGCAGGGATGGCAAAGTGCACCACTACTAGTTAGAACTAGTAATGGCGCACGACCAAGACAGTGCGCCATTAGTATATAATTTTTTTTACTTTTTTGCAAACCTACTAATGGCGCACTATGCCAAAGTGCGCCATTAGTAGTTTAAACTACTAATGGCGCACTGTGCCACGGTGCGCCATTAGTATAAAAATTATTATTTTTACTTTTTTGCAAAACTACTAATGGCGCATGTCTCTGTGGTGCGCCATTAGTATGTTGGGTTACTAATGGCGCATGGCTTAGTGGTGCGCCATTAGTAACCTGGGACCAGCTAGATATTTTTGGACAGCCACACCTACACACTCACTTTCCCCACTTCATTCCCCCCACCTCCTTCTCTAAGCTTGTCAGCTGTCTCCTCCTCCTCACCTCATTTGCACCATAGATTCATCAAAATTAAGTGGTGAAATTACCTTTTTTTATAGGTAAGTAAGGGGAAAGCTATCTTCATGTTGTAGATCTACTTTTTTTCTCCCTAGCTCGCTCCAACAACGTGCACATGCACTTTTTGTGGCCTAGCTAGATCTGTGTATGTTTATGGTGTTGCTTGTGTTTGTGGTGTTGCATATATGTTTGTGTTTGCAGGTACCGGTATTTGAAATGCGGTAGTTGCCAATATTTTGCCGGAATGTTGATTCATTTCTGTTTCGGCGAGAATTTTGGCACTATGCATTCTTTTTGGTCCTATTTTTAGGGAAGGTCATGCCAAATTTTTTCTTGGTTCTAAAATATCGTTTTGCTCTACCCTTGCGCGACCATGGTCCGCAGCGTTGACCGGCGTCATGAATAGGTTTTTGAGCCCCGCGAAGGCCGAGATGCTTCAAAAGAACGAGACGGAGATAAGATGTCCGTGTCGAAGATTCAAGCTGAAGAGCCTTATTGCGGATCCGGATTCCGGGCAGGTGCGGGACCACCTGCTCTTGCGTGGTTTCATGGATGGCTATCGGTGGCAAGGTGATGAAGATGACTATGAAGTCGTCTATGGGGGCCGGGCAAGAAATGAGGAAGGGCAACAAGACAACCACCGCGGCGAGGGCGGGCGAGAAGACGAAGAATCTCCAGGACATGATCACGACGGTGATGATATACACAATCATCATGTAGAAGATGTCGTACATGATGATGAGGAAGATCAAGACGAAGGGCATGATCATCAAGATGAAGATGCCGGAGCAGACGACGATGGAGGCTGGGTGCAGGACCCTCATATTCAAGAGCTGCTTCGCAAGCAGACGGATAACGCAAGAGCTGCCGCCCGAGAGAAAGCCAAGCTGGATCAACTGGAAATAGACGCGGTTACTCCATTGTATGAAGGATGCAGGCCCGAGGATACCCACCTGAAAGTAACGCTCATGGCTCTGGAGATGAAGGTAAAACACAAAATGACCGACGCATGCTTCGACGAGAACATGTCATTCTCGCACGAACGTATTCCCAAGGGGAACAAGTGCCCGACCAGTTTCGAGGAGGCGAAGAAAATCGTGTGTCCTTTGGATTTACCGCACGTGAAATACCATGTGTGCATGAACAATTGCATCATTTATCGGGACGAGCACGCGGAGTCTACCATATGTCCGGTGTGCGGCATCACTCGATACAAGAAGAGGAAGAAAGCTCCTCGAAAATCGGTGTGGTACTTTCCGATCACTCCTAAATGCAGCGGCATTTCGCGGACCCTAAGGTAGCAAAGCTCCTGTGTTGGCACGCGGATAGGGAGGAGAAGAAGCGGGAAGATGACGGAAATGATCCGGAGATAAATAAAAACACAAGATGCTGAGTCACCCTAAGGATGCGAGCGGTGCAAGCGTTGAACTTTGAATACCCAGAATTTGGGAAGGATCCAAGGAACATCATCTTTGGGCGCGAGCACCGATGGAGTCAATCCGTTTGGCAGCCGTGAGAAGCACACATAGCACCTGGCCTGTGTTTGTGTGGATGTACACTTTGGTTGTGCATGAAGAGGAAGTACATTCACATGAGTATGCTAATTGAAGGGCCGAAACAACCAGGAACGACATCAATCAGTCTGGGGCTCTTTGAAGGAGGAGCTAGACACGCTGTGGAAAACGCCAGCCAATACTTGGGACGCCGCAGAGAAAGAATATTTCCCTATGAGAGCCGCACTGCTCACGACGGTGCACGACTATCTCGGTTACGGATATCTCGCGGGGCAGGTAGTCCACGGATTTTCTGGATGCGTAAGGTGCATGGATGACACAACGTATCTCCAGCTAGATAGAGATCCCGGGTCTTCGAAAACCGTGTTCATGGGACATCGAAGGTGGCTTCGCGACGACGACCCGTGGAGGAAACGCAAGGATCTGTTCGATGGTGAAACCGAACCCCGAAAACGCCCGTGTACGAGGAGCGGCGAGGAAATAGACGAGCTGTTGAAAAATTGGAAAGACTGCCCACTGCCGGGAAAAAAGGCGCCAGAGCCGGGAAAAAAGCGAAAGGCACCAGAGCCACTGCTGAAGGTATGGAAAACGAGGTCTGTTTTCTGGGACTTGCCGTACTGGAAGATCCACCGTGTGCCTCACAGCCTTGCTGTCATGCATATCACGAAGAACGTGTGCGATAGTCTGCTTGGTACCCTGCTCAACATGCCAGAGAGGACCAAAGATGGGCCGAAAGCAAGGGCAGACTTGAAATCAATGGGCATCAGGCAGGAGCTTCACGCTAATGATGATGATGATGATGATGATGATGATGATGATGATGATGATGATGATGATGATGATGAGGCGAATCAGGACACAGAAAGTCGTCGCAAAGGCAAAAAGGCCAAGAAGACCGGAAATGACTACCCTCCGCGTGCTTCACTCTAAGTCGGGAGGAGATCGAGCAGTTTTCACCTGCCTCCTCGGAGTAAAACTTCCTTCTGTTACGCTGGGAAGATAAGCAGATACCTAGACCCAGTGAAGCGAAGTTCAGCGGGATGAAGTCTCACGGTATCACGCGTCGATGACGCAGATACTTCCGGTTGCAATCCGTGGGATCATGGGCAGCGCACGTCCGTGAAACGCTATTTGGCCTATGCAACTTTTTTGACGTCATCTCTCAGAAGTCGATTGGCGTGAGGCAACTCAGAAGGCTACAGGAAGAGATCGTGGTGATACTATGCGAGCTTAAGATGTACTTCCCGCCCGCATTCTTCGATGTTATGGTGCATCTGCTGGTCCATATCGTGGAGGATATCATCCAACTCGGGCCAACGTTCCTGCACATCATGATGCCGTTCGAAAGGATGAATGGTGTCATCAAAGGATCGTTCGGAACATGTCACGTCCAGAGGGAAGTATAGCCAGGGGCTTTCTGACCGAAGAGTGCATCTCCTACTTCACGAATTATCTAGTCATCGAGAACCCCATTGGTCTACCCGTCAACAGGCACCTCGGCAGGCTCGCTGGATGGGGTCACCGTGAGGGTCGCCGCGAAATGCATGTCGACTACGAGGGTCGACTCGCCGACTTTGAAAGAGCAAACCTAGTCACGCTACAAAACATAGATGTGGTCGATCCTTGGGTGGTAGAGCACAAAACCTTTATTGAGAAGACGTACAATGACCGAGGCCAACAGAGGACGGACGGATATATACTCAAAGAGCACAACTCATGTTTCACGCGTTGGTTCAAGAAGAAGCTTCTGTCGTACCCTTTACATGAAGATTCTTCCGCGGAAGAACAACTCATATTCGCCTTGTCACAGGGCGCCGAGCACAACCTGATGACCTATGAGGCGTACGATATCAAGGGCTACACATTCTACACCGAGGACAAGGACATGAAGAGCGATGGTTATCGAACTCCGGGTAGCGATGGAATCCTACACCGTAAGGACAAGGACAGATACTACGGAAGGATCGAGGAGATCTGGGAGCTGAGCTACGTTGGAGAGAAGGTGCCGATGTTCCGTGTCGATGGGCCTAGGCGTCCTAAAAGAAGACCGATATTTCACCACCATGGTTATACCGAAGCCAAATCCAAGACCGTGGCATAAGCGTCATGCGAAAAATGAGCCATGGGTACTGGCTTCCCAAGTGGACCAATGCTTCTTCATTACCGACCCGCCAAAGCCCGGTCGTGTTGTCGTGAGGAGAGGCAAAGGAAGATCATCGGAATGGATGGAGTAGCCAATGAGCAAGACTTCGACAAAGCACGGCGACCAAGATCGAACATGACGGCGACGATGAAGTAGCAGCACACACCACAAGAAGAAGCAGGACCACCCTACCTAAAGGACGTCCGTTCCACGTAAGAACTCCATCTGTGAAAAAGAAGGGCAAGAAGATTGTGAACAGATAGCTAGCTAAGATCGATTGTATTTAAATCGTAGTCTTCATTTCTCGATTGTATTTCATGGGCACTTTTGATATCATGAATATTTTTAAATTTCATGGGCACTTTTTGAATTCATGAGGACACTTGATCTCGATCCCCTCCATCTCGATCTCGATTCTCCTCCATCTCGATCTCGATCCCCGCACCTCCCCGCTCCACACCGCCGCCGATGATATTTTCAAGTAAGAAATTTGAACATATTTTTAATAAATTATTGCTGTTTTTATAAAAAATATTACTTTTATGATTTAAACAAGTTTGAACATATTTAAACACAAATAAATATAAAAACAACATTTAAAATGCATAAAAAATATTGGGGAGCACTGGGAATCGAACCCAAGACCTCTGGTGTGTGTGCTACGTCTTGACCGGTCGGGCTAGTGGGTGGGTTCATTGTAGATAGGGTTAGGTTGTAGATATGGTTAGTGGGTTAGATTAAAACAAAATTCTAATGGCGCACCGAGGGGTGGTGCGCCATTAGAATAGTCATACTTATGGCGCATGACTGGACGGTGCGCCATTAGAACCCTCCTCCTAGCTATCCTCTCTCCTCTCGCCAGATCCTTGACCCTCTCTCCTCGCCACAGATCCACCCGCGCTGCCCCGACCCACGCCGCCGCCGCCCCCGTGCCTCCGTCTCCGTCGCCGCCCCCAGTCAGCCCCTGCCCTGCCCCCCATCGCCGTCCGCTCCCAATCCACCCCCTCCCTCGCCTTCACCGCACCCACCCACCCCCTCCCTCGCCTTCCCATCCCTCGAGCTCCACCGTGCGAGGCGACAGGCAAGGCGGCGGGCAGAATCTGCTTCAACACCGGGCCGGCGAGCCGCGGAACCAGGGCGCGACGGTGCTCGACCCCTCCACCCCCCTCCACCTCTTCTTCCTCGGGTCGCGCTGTCTTCCTCAACTTCGGCCACCTCTGTTGCTACTAAGCTGTCACAGGGCCTCCTTGCGCCTCCCCGGTGAGCTCCGCCTCCTCTCCGCTCTTCCTTCTCGTGTGCCAAGAAATGCATAGCAATTATTTGCTTCACTTAGTTATTTGATGCTCTGTTTCCTGTGTGGCTGAGATGTTCACATGAAACTACACATAGACCACTCTATACTTTCTTCGCTGGACAACCTTTCTTTATAGAGCCATTTAGCCTATGGTCATTCAAGATGAAATTACAACCTGCGGTATTGGTTGGAATGTGTAACTACAATTTCTGGGAAATGTTTGCAGTTAAGTTATGTGATTGGAAAGATCATGTGTCATTTTTTCTCGAGTAACACCTCAAGGGGGCAGGGGTTCTTGCATTTCATATAGAAGAGAGTCTCCGGTTAATCGTCATTATTTTTGAAGAATCGGGAAAGTGTTAGAGCAGTTAACTAAGGTGATTATGGACCGCATGAGAAACTTGGAAGCTAAAAACATTGCGATCCTCACCATAAGGATGATTATATCTTCCATGCCTGAATAGCTCTGCCTAAATAATAAATAGATAAAGGTAAAACTAAACCATGCTCAGCGATGAGATGATGTCAACTGACAACCAAAGCAAACTTGTTCATCATTACAAAAGCAAACTTGTTCAACATAACAAAAGCAAACTTGTTCAACATAACAAAAGCAAACTTGTTCAACATAACAAAAGCAAACTTGTTCAACATAACAAAAGCAAACTTGTTCAACCACATAAGTACAAAGCGATACACGTAGTAGGGTCATCCCAATACCACAAACAACTCAATATCCCCATGAGTAGGGTCATCCCAATGATCCTCCGCCTCTTGCCAGAGCTCGAAACCTTCTTTGGTGATTTTGATTTTCTTCCATGCCTCGTAGGTGACGTACGCATCTTTCGCGGCGTACTCGATGAGCTTGTTTGGCAGTGGGCTGTCCCCCCATAGTAGGTGGTCCGAATGCCTGTCGATCTTCTGCTTCATTTTTTAGTAGGATGGGTGGATGAGGCTGGCTGCAAAATCAGCCAAAGACTGCCACTTCTTTCCATTGTTTGGAACTCTCCATTTGCGCTGCAAGTCGACGTGCTTGTCGGGGTTGATCTCCAAACCAGACAACTTCAGCTTCTCCTTGTCGCCTCCAATGCAGAAGCCAACAAAGGTGTACAGCTTCTTCTCCTGCAGGAGCGGGCGGTGTTCCTTGGGCCTGCATCAAAATAATCTTTAGCATTCAAATTCATCTACTTCAAAAACTTCAGAAACTACAGAATTAAAATGGGTTCAGTTGAAGCAAAATTCAGTTAAAATAGCATCTTGATTCGACCAAAATTCAGTTAAAATAGTATGATCACAACAACTACTAAATGATCACAACAACTACAAGACAACATTACGTATGATCAAAACAGCAAGCATAACATCTCAATGATGTATTTTTTTGTTTGCAATCTTTTGCATTACAAGACAACATTCATAACAGCTACTAAATGATCACAAAACTTGTAGACAACATTCGTATGATCACCAAAAACTACTTGAACTGGATGTTTTTACCATTTGGTTGCAGCGGTGATGTGGTATACCAGACGAGATCCTCCACGCATAAGCGCAGAACTGCAGCAATTTGCGGAGGTTTGTCTTCCTGGTATACTCGACATCAACGCCGATATTCAAGAAAGAATGCCGCCGAGCCTCCTCCTCATCTTGCGGATCATCTTGTCGGCTTCGTGCGGATTGCTAGTGCATCGACATCCAGCCGCTCCTTGGTGGATATCAACCTTGAGCGGCACGGTGTAGTCCCGCTTACGCCGGGATCGGAGCGTCGTAAATCGCCGACCACAGCTGCTCCTTGCCGACGCCTCACCACGGTGATGCTTGGCGGCGGAGGGAGTTGCTCCATGATGCCTCCGCCATTCTCTTGGCAGACGGAGGAGTTGCTCCATGATTCCTCCGCCATTGCCCTCTGGCCAGCGATGGTGGAGGCGAGGCGAGTTGCTTGATCTTTGGAGGCGAGAGGGAGGTAGAGGGAGGAAGATGGGCGGCAATGGAATGAGGAGGGAGGCGAGAGGGAGGAAGATGGGCGGCAATGGAATAGGAGGGAGTTACGGGCGTGGGAAGAAAACCCCTACGTGTCGTGGGGAGTTGCCGGTGGAGGGAGGCGTGGGGAGTTGCCTCGAAAACTCAAGCGTCCTGCCCTTTGAGAGGAGATGTGGGCCCTCGAAAACTCGGAGGGAGGCGTGGGCCCTCCTGTTTTCAAACGTCCGGGAGGGGAGGCGTGGTAAAATTTAGCTATAATGTGTTTAACTAGTAAAATTCAGTTAACAACAACATCAGTAAATTTCAGTTAATTAACAGAAGAAGAGAAGAGAGAAAGTAGAGAGCAAGAGGAGTACTTGCATTAACTGAAACGTTTTACTTTAAACTTGCATGCATTCTTTGCTTGTTTATATTCATTCTTGTAAACTGAACATGCTCATCTATCTATCTATCTATCTACCCGCTTAAGTATGTATGTATGCATTGTATTTTTATTTCCTTTGGAAAGTAAAGTTTATTTCTGGCTGGCTGGCATGATGGCTCATGGATCCCTCAATTGCAGCTACTGCTTGGAGCTCAATCTGATCTCATCTGAAATGAATCTATAAATCTGAGTGTAGTTAGTTCTGAGTAGCAGAAATAGTTCTTTGGATGCGAGTTACTTGCATGGCCTGGCTGATGAAGAAAAACTTTATATATATTCATCTTGATGTTGACCCTATAAATCATACTTATTGGACATGTTTTATGTGTTGATCCATCAATTGATCACATTGAGAAAGACCATCGTGTCTCCGACCATTTTGCAAAGGTCATGTCTCCGACCATCGTGTCGTGATGAATTTGCAGGTACCCCGAGAGGCCCTTGAGTTTGTCGGAATGTTGATTAACTTCCCTTCCGGCAAATTCGGGTATTCCATATGTCCTATTTTCAGCAAAGGTCATGCTGAAATTTTCCGTGAATTTTAGCATGACTTTGCTAAAAATAGGACATATGGGGTACTTGCGACTAATGCATGGGCCGGGGTATCTTAGTACTTAGTTAAGTAGGATCAACTGCCCCGCCATTCTTGCTGCATTAAACCATAGGTGGCAATACAACCAAGTAATTAGGCCCAACTTAGAATTCTCCTTAGCATCGATAAACCCTAGATGATAAACCCAACATAGGTGGCAATAGAGCCAAGTGATTAGTGCCAAGTGATTAGGCCCAACCTAGGGTGCCTCGGCATCGATAAACCCTAAATGATGAAAACTTAACTTGGCTGCCCCGGATGCCTTGGTGTCGATGAGAACCTAAATGATGTACGCTTAGGCTTTTAGGGTGCCTCGGCGTCGATAAACCCTAAATGATGAAAGCTTAGGCTTTTAGGGTGCCTCGGTGTCGACAAACCCTAAATGATGAGACCATGATCTTGTTCCTTGACAATAACCAACTTTTTGACCAAACTTTTTTCCTATTTTGAGCGAAACATGGCCCACAACGATGAGGCCGGTGGTTCGGGCGGCAAGCAAATCTGGGAGCTGTCCCAGGAGATGGAGGAACAACCTCACCGCTATGATGCCACCCACAGTGTATAGGGTTGAAGTGGTTCGGGTGCTGCCAGGCTGCGACGAGCTGTTACCTCCGGTTCGACCAGCTGGGCCGACGAAGAAGATGAGATGACCCTCGGCGCTGCGTAAACTCGGCGCTGCTTTGGCGAAGAGCAGATTCGTTTGAGGCGGGGACACCACCCCACAAACAAGACCGCCCGATCGTGCGGCGCCAAGCCATGGCAAAAACGCCATAACGCTACGGACCTGCGGACATCCCTATGTCGGACATCCCTATGGCACAGATCCGGACAGCCCTATGGCACAGATCCGGACGGCGGCGACAACGGCGATGGTACATTTACCAAAGTCGATAAGTACTTTGCCGAACATGGGTGCGCCGACGAGTTCTGCGGGCCTCTTTCTCAGAACCCAACCAAGGCGACCGCGATCTAGCTGGTACGGCGGAGAAATCAATTGCAATAGGCGTCGTGCGGCGTTCGGTTCTCGGGAGAGCGCCTCCAGCTCCGCCTTCACCGAGCCTCGGATAGCTGAGGTGCAAAATATTATCAGCCCCAACATGCTCAAGAAAGCGGTGCGTGAGCGAACTCGGTCCCATTACGGAGATCAAGAAGAAGGGCGGAAGCGAAAGACTAACAAAGGCGCGGTGCGAGCCAGCCGGCACCGAGTTCGATCCGTGCTCGGGGCGGGCCACCTTCACCTAAGGATATCTCAAGGAGGGTGCATGTGGCGGGTAGGGCGATGCTACCGCCAAATATGCTGAATCTGCAACCGGTGCTATGCGGGTCTGCACGACGGTGTTCTTTCTTTGGAGAAGCGGCGTCTGAGAGAGAATGATGTGGCATACCTGGTTTTCGTGGTCAAGGTGCCAGAGGGCAAGGGCTTTGCGGATGGCGACATCGGGGGTACGATCGTCCTGCGGTTTGATGACATCTTTGCTATGTTTAACCTTCATCCGCTGCACTACACCTTCGTTCGGCTGTTTTCGCTGAGTATGGAGATGCGGATCATTAGAGACAAGACCCGGACATCGTGATAGTCGACCCCTTCTACATGCGTGCCAAGCACTTGAACAGCTGGGACCGCCAAGTTGCGAGTTCACACCTCGAAGGTGTCATTCGCAAACCGGATAAGGATAACTTCCTTGTGGCTTACTTTCCGAGTAAGTCATCCCTTAACCGCCCGTAACATATGATTTCTTAGATTTTGATCGTTCTTTTTTTCTAACATTCCGTGTTACGTGCGGTGACACATTGCACACTCATCCTCTTAAGCCCGAAATATTCCATGGCCACGTATTTCGACCGAACCGTAACTCCAAGATAGACTACACAAATGTCAAGAAAGTTCTTAATGATGTTCTCCCGGCTGCGCCAAATCTGGAGGCACCTTCACGGGGCAGTTCGTAAGTCACGGCAAGCACATGTTCTCACACAATCTGAGTTCTGCTGTGTCAAGCAGCCGCTGGCGGTCGAAGGATGCCTACTCGCCCTCCATCACATGCGAGGCGATCGTAAGGACCATCATCAACTTCGCTACCAGATAATCTCAAAGATTGGGCGCGAGCTTGTCGGCAGTCCGGATGCGGACCTCGGACAAGAATTCTTTCGCATCCGATCGGAGTTTGCGGACATCATCCATCAAGATGTCCTTCACACCTCGGGGCAGTTCTTCGTCGGATATCAACCGTCCAACAGTGAGATAGATGAAAGCGCTACAAATGCAGGGTGACAACGACCGCGATTTCATGACCATCATGATGACGGCGGCTTCATCCACGCTCCTGTCCGATGAGTCGAGTCGAAAGTAGTGATGTGTAGTTCTGAAACATTGATTAGCTCATGTTGTAATTAAACTTTAACGAATCCGTATGTCTCTTTGGTTTGGACAGTCATTCAACTTAGATGTAATCGATGCTATTTATTAGTAGGACCATGAATCGTGCTATTAATGTCTTGCTTTTCTCTTCGATCCTTTTGTTGCATACTTACATATTGCTTATGTATTGTGCATTGTTTGGCTTGTGCATAGAGATGCCGTCGTATATGTCGGTGTACAAGGGTAAGGTTCCTGAGTCTCTGACGGCGGGAGGAGTGTCGGAGACAGGTTCACCGTTCAGCGATAACATTACAAAGGGTACACCACTAGGGCGGAGGCCGAATCTAGATATGCCCGCTATCTAGCGGAGAGAGGAGGGCGTTGGAGGAACCGGTGAGGACCAGTTTGATCGCGATGATGCTCATCGTGATGACCACAACTCTCTTTTATGTGATGGTAGTTTAGATGATCGATATCGACTTGTAATGTGAAGACAAACTCGATACTCGCGGTCTTGAGACTTGTAATGTTTTATCTTTGTTCGGTCTTTTGAATTAGGAGACTAATATGATGAATTGTATTAGGAGACTAATCTTCTATTGTATTCATTGAATCTGATGTTGCTGTGTGCTGCTGTCTATATTATGTCCAATAATATATTTTGTAACCTGTGCAAAATCAGAAAAGCAAAAAACCAAATATTCATACTAATGGCGCATCAAGGCAGAGTGCGCCATTAGTATGCCAAAGGATACTAATGGCGCATCAAGGCAGAGTGCGCCATTAGTGTGACAAAGCACATGGTTACATATGGCCCCCCGGGAGGCATACTAATGGCGCATGGAGTTACATGGCGGTGCGCCATTAGTATACCAGATACTAATGGCGCACCAGTGGTGCGCCATTAGTAAAAAATTCTTATGGCATGCTACTAATGGCGCACCGGTAGTGCGCCATTAGTAGGCAAAACCGGTGCGCCATTAGTAGGCCTTTTCCTAGTAGTGGGTTGCTCTATTCACACATTCTCATCCTCTCCAGACCTAAACAAGATAGCGGTAGTAACACTGTCTTTCTCCCTTCAAAAAACACTAGCTTTCTATCCTCACCGCTGGTTACAGATCCGGACGTATCCCCCTCCGCCAGTGAAGGGGAGGAGGGGCAGCGTTTAGGCCGTCGTCGACAGTGAGGGAGGAGACCCACTGCTGGCCGCACCGTTATCTCTCGGCGAGCGCTTGGCGGAGATCCTCCGATCCTTCTGCGTTGCTGTGGGCGGATCCGCCTCCGCCGCCCACCTATCCACATCCCGACGACCTTCGGTATATCTTCGTTCAAACCGCCTTAGCTCTACTTCCCAGCTCGCACGTTGTTGCATGTGCATCATTTTCTACCTCTCAGCCCCTCTCGATCGGATGGTCCAATGTCACATATTTTTTCTTCTATTGTTAGAGGTAAAGCTACTTCATGGAGTCGAATCTTGTACTACTTGGTTCAAACAAGAAATAAAGTGGGGTGGGGAATTTAGTATGTACATCGGACTTGGTACAAACAGGAAGGAAAGGGGTGAAAGTAGTGCAGACTGGTCATCCAACCGGTCTCTTGGTGAAAAAGGAAATACAGGGTAACGTTGTACAGTGGTATGACCATGACTAGATTTGCTATCCACACATAGGAGTAGGTGGCTAGAGTGAACAAAAATGGGACCAACCCAGATATGTTTCTTGGATGTTTGTTTCTCGGGGCAACAAACTATGAATCACCACTTTATGCCCTTGTTTACGTACATGGTGTTGGACTGCTAGTGCACCCACTGTCCCATGCCCTTATACCAAATATTTAGGCTCCGTTCGGAATAAAGGGACAGAAAACATAGGTCTTGATGAAAATAGAGGAATAGGAAAGGAATGTAGGTATAAAACTATGGAACAACGAACCAGAGGAAACTCTCAAGAGAATGTGTTCGGATGGACTACGAAATGTACAGATTTGTTTTTTTTAGAGTAGCATGCTTGGCAGTATGAGATGCTATTTGTTTATTTAGCTGCAGAGTGACTACTCTTGTCCTCACGTCACATACCACACATAGGTTGATTTTTTTATTTCGGCAACACAGCACAGCAACCTGTCTAACGCATGGCAGCGAGCGCCTGCCTCGGGCTTCCGCCCAAAAAATGAGCAGCGCGTGGATGTTTCTAATCCTATGGAATCAGTACTACCAGACCAGCTTTCCTATGAAACATTATTCACCTTTCCCTTGTTCGAATGGTTGGAAGGGAAAGAATACCGTAGGAATTGTGTTCCTATGAAAATCCTGCACCAAACATGTGAATCGAACGCAGCCTTAGCTGTTCTTAATCTAATGTCCCAGGTAAAAATGAAGCCATGCCACTGTTATAAGCCATGACAAGTTTAGCCAAATGTTTTTTCCTGTAATTGTTTGAGACTCTGACTGTTTCCTCTGTGCCTTTTTGTGCAAACAGGCATATCCAATTCACACAGTTCTGTTGTGACCTTTTGGTGCTTGCACAAAACTCTTCTTAAAAGAAGTGACTTTTCTGTTGTTTAACTGGAATGTCAGAATGGAACAGTTGGTTCATTTTGGTGGAACTGCACAAAGGGAGATGTGTGTTCCAATCCTCATCATCCATATTGGCGCCATAACCTTCCTTTAGGTAAGAATGATATTTAATGCATGTGTTCATCTCTATTTCCGACTGCCATGAGAAAATAATGCTGTTTTTTACTAGTACACTTGTACTCCCTCACTGACAAAACCAATTTTGAATTAGAAGGCCAATAATGTACTTGGTTTCACCAACTGGTGAGGAGAAAGAGAAACAGAGCATGAAGAGGAAGAAGAAGAAGAATAAACAGTGCCAAGGCGATCTTGCTGAAGCCAGAGGCCTCAGTCGAGGCCATTCAAGGGCTCCGGCAACTACTCCCTTACATGTGAGACGATCCTCCAGGGAGCCCTTCCACTTCTACTGTCTCACTTAATTAATTAGGAGTACTTAAGTACCACTAATTTATTATTGCCTAATTTTCCTGTTGGAGTTAAACAAATATTTAGTAGGACCCTATGCTGAATCATGTATGTGTGTATGTTTGTCTATGGAGGTGAATCATGTGGTGGAGCAGGGAGGGAATATTATTAGTGTCATGACATAATAGTGCTATTGTTTTGCATGTCAATTTATTGCCATTGGTTCAATGAGGCAATGTTTTGCATATTGTCCATCATGAATTTGATGCTACTGGTTGAGTAATATGCTAATGTCTTCCTATCCTTTCTCACTAAGCTAATGAAGGTTTCACCTTGTTCCTACTTGTGCAAACAGGCATCATGTTGTGCCAATCATACATTAAATAGAACTACACAAGACAATACAATGAACTGTATCCCAGCCAGTGCTTTAACTCTGCTGGAAGTTCTTGATAATCTTTCGATATAATCTCAGCACTAGTAAACAAGAGTGATTTCAACCATACATTTGAAGTGCACAAAAATATATACTATTGTGTGATTCCAGTGAGTGCTTTATCATCTCTTATGGGACTACATGAATAAGCTTTTTTTCTCAGGTTGGTACCGGCCTAAGGCATTCATCCATATTAGTTTGTTGTCATCTCTATTTGTATCTTGCTACTGTCATGAGAAACTCCTTTATCTTTGCACGTTAAAGTTTTGCAACCTATGATAAATGGCAATGCTTTGAGTGTTGAGTTGTGCTAATTGGCACTGATTAAATAAACTAATACCTCTCTTTAAGCAAGACTACTATGTTGCTAACTTTACCCATTAAGATAATGAGGGTGCTTCTATTTCTTAGTGTATGTTTCATAAACTAGTCCCACTATTACAGTAATCTCACTCTCTCAATATATGTGCCAACAGGGATGCTCGATTTTGGTGGAACTGCACAAAAACTTTGGGTGCTTCATTGCCTCGACAGTTTCCGTCCTTTCCTGTCAGTCGCTAAACTCCGCATGCTTTCTTCCTTTGCTGTCAGTCGCTTGGCTTATCTCGGCTTCCAGTCAAAGGAAATAGTAATTGATATGCTACCTCACACAGGTTGGTACTGGTCTTTATCCTGATTATTGTGCCTGTCATATGTATTGGTAATTTGGTATTGTGCTACTGTTTGCCGATTTCATAAAGGAGTAATTTGGAGCCTGAACTCGTAGGCAAATCATTACATCGGGTGATTTCAGTAGAACTGCACAAAATGATCAGATGGACAGGTACTTATGCAGCTGCTATGTACTCCAAAGTTCACTCAGACAAGCATCGATGTTGACAAGAAGTGCCTATATTCATTCGAGTATCAACCGGCGTTAACCAATTGTCAAGGCTAAGAGTTCAAAGGACAACATGAAATCCACAAAGCACATAAGGAGAAGATTGAAATCTGTCAGAAAATCAAGAAACTCCGGAGTAATAGAGTTGGATTATATCCAAACGGCTAAGAATCTGGCAGACCCTTTTACGAAAGGGCTATCACGGACGATGTTGACAAGAAGTGCCTATATTCATTCGCGTATCAACCGGCATCAACCAATTGTCAAACTCCAAGTATTAGGAGAGTTAACGCCAAAAATATTTCTTGATGCATAGCCCAGAAAAACGCAGTCCAGTCTTTGGTCCCAACATGTGCCTTCTGGTTATCGGCACATATGGTAGCGAACTATATGGCATGGAGTCTAAAGATTCCAGACAATTTGGTTGACGCGTATATTCATCTGGCACTTAATCAGTCTGCACGCCAAGGATGCTCCGTTTCAGTTGAACTGCACAAAAAATTTGGGTGGTTCATTTTCTCAACCGCCTCCTTTCTCGTCTGCAATGTAGAATTTTGGCAAGATACAGGACCAAGATGAGCCAGTAAATTGGTTGGATGAAAGTAGTGGCCAAGTTGCTCAAACCTCTCTCGGCGCGAGGCCACTATTTGAGGATAAACCTACAAGCAAAGTTCAGATTGTCTGTGCTGCCTCTTATGTACTCGAAAGTTTACTCGTACAAGAACTAATTTTAGCAAGAAGTACCTCTGATTGAACACCATTTACCAGTCTGTACCCTAGGTAATTAAAGTTCGTCCATGGATCATATTGGTTGTGATCTCAATCATTTGGATGCATAAACCTACTGAACATGTGTATATCTGAATCTTTTTGTAAATTATGTATGAATATTGTCGTGTGATCTATCAATCATTTGGATGCATAGATATGCTGAGCTTGTGTATATATGAATCTTTTGAGTTGTTGATTGTGAATGTTGGCTATGGATATGAACGTGTCCTGTGAACCTGAGTTTGATATGAATGTTTACCTTTTCTGTTGTATTTGTGTGTGAACTTGTTAGTATGCCTACTGTGGGGTATAAAACGCAGGTCTCTTATAAAAGTAATGTTGTGTCCAATTTATGTTTTCCCTTCTAACCACATTATATATATTTATATTATTACTATTATCGTATATTTTATAGAGACTTATATATATATTATAAAAACATCCCAACTTATAAAAGTAAATGTTCAACAGAAGTTGGCAAGGAAAATCCTGGTTGTTTTTGACTCACAGGCAAGGAAAATCCTGGTTGTTTTTGACTCACAGGCAAGGAAAATCCTGGTTGTTTTTGACTCACAGACAAGGAAAATCCTGGTGATTGCGAAGATTTTAAGGACCAATTTAATAATAACGCGCTCATTTTTATTTTGAGCAATAACTCGCTAATTTCTTAATTATATATATAAAAAATGTGCCTCTGGTTTATTATTTGATATTAATTGCTCCTTCTAACATAATATTATACGTATATATAACAAGCCCACCTAATACGTGTATTTCAAGAAAGTGCAAATGGGCTGGGATCTATTATATACATAATATAGAAGACAAACGAGCCATCACGTTAATCCACATAAGCTTAAGAAACATACTCCATCGATATAAATAATAACGGTTGAGATTAAAAGATGAAAAAGTTACGCACAATATCAACCATGTACAAAGAGGACTACGGCTGACACGTTGATCTATAAAAAAATATAACCAAATCTAGCGTGGACGTGTACATGGATTATATAGTACATAATATAGAAGACAAACGAGCCATCACGTTAATCCACATAAGCTTAAAAAACATACTCCGTCGATATAAATAATAACGGTTGAGATTAAAAGATGAAAAAGTTACGCACAATATCAACCATGTACAAAGAGGACTACGGCTGACACGTTGATCTATAAAAAATATAACCAAATCTAGCGTGGACGTGTACATTGAATAAGCCCTGACGTGAGAAACAGTCCTTCTTCCTCACGTAGCTAAACAGAATCATGCAAGACCATGGTCACATTGTCATCGTGTTTTTTTAGTAACTTATTGTTCTACACATAAAAGTATCTTTTTTTAACACAAAAAGAAATAGTTTTTGTGTGTGACACGTAAAAGTATCTCTAAGGGACACGTAGGGTATATACATAATATAGAAGACAAACGAGCCATCACGTTAATCCACATAAGCTTAAAAAACATACTCCGTCGATATAAATAATAACGGTTGAGATTAAAAGATGAAAAAGTTACGCACAATATCAACCATGTACAAAGAGGACTACGGCTGACACGTTGATCTATAAAAAAATATAACCAAATCTAGCGTGGACGTGTACATGGATTATATAGTACATAATATAGAAGACAAACGAGCCATCACGTTAATCCACATAAGCTTAAAAAACATACTCTATCGATATAAATAATAACGGTTGAGATTAAAAGATGAAAAAGTTACGCACAATATCAACCATGTACAAAGAGGACTACGGCTGACACGTTGATCTATAAAAAAATATAACCAAATCTAGCGTGGACGTGTACATTGAATAAGCCCTGACGTGAGAAACAGTCCTTCTTCCTCACGTAGCTAAACAGAATCATGCAAGACCATGGTCACGTGTCATCGTGTTTTTTTAGTAACTTATTGTTCTACACATAAAAGTATCTTTTTTTAACACAAAAAGAAATAGTTTTTGTATGTGACACGTAAAAGTATCTCTAAGGGACACGTAGGGTATATACATAATATAGAAGACAAACGAGCCATCACGTTAATCCACATAAGCTTAAAAAACATACTCCGTCGATATAAATAATAACGGTTGAGATTAAAAGATGAAAAAGTTACGCACAATATCAACCATGTACAAAGAGGACTACGGCTGACACGTTGATCTATAAAAAAATATAACCAAATCTAGCGTGGACTTGTACATGGATTATATAGTACATAATATAGAAGACAAACAAGCCATCACGTTAATCCACATAAGCTTAAAAAACATACTCCGTCGATATAAATAATAACGGTTGAGATTAAAAGATGAAAAAGTTACGCACAATATCAACAATGTACAAAGAGGACTACGGCTGACACGTTGATCTATAAAAAATATAACCAAATCTAGCGTGGACGTGTACATTGAATAAGCCCTGACGTGAGAAACAGTCCTTCTTCCTCACGTAGCTAAACAGAATCATGCAAGACCATGGTCACGTGTCATAGTGTTTTTTTTAGTAACTTAGTGTTCTACACATAAAAGTATCTTTTTTTTAATAAAAAAGAAATAGTTTTTGCGTATGACACGTAAAAGTATCTCTAAGGGACACGTAGGGTGTAATGACAGACCAAGTAGAGTATGTGGGAAACAAGGAAACGAGTAGAATACAAGGAAAAATCAGTCCATAGTAACCGTGCATAACACGTACGGGTGACAAAAGAAAACCTTAAACGGACAAATACACTATTCCCTTTTATATGCTTCAACAAGGAAAGTATTACTCATGCCTTTTGTAGTTCGAATCACATCATATTTATCATTGCTGATTTGCCTCGAATGAGCTCCAACTCGGTAAAGCATGCGCGCAATCCCATCTGAGCCGGTGCTGCCGGCATGAAACCCATCAATCTCACGGTGGAAGCTCCAATATCTATGATACTGGATGAGATGCCGCTAAGCCGGCGGAAGCGACTCAAGGACAATGAAGCTTTGAAGAAAACGTTGAGTAAGAAGCTCATCATCCTCAACAAGTGCAAGGTCTCGGACAAGAAGGATGACAGCGACCCCGATGCACGCCTCACCCTCAGCGACCACATCCTGCCGGCAAATATCAGGCGAGACGACGACACGGTGACGGCCAGGGAAGACATATAAGAGGATGGCAACCACATCCTGAGTTGTTGTGTTGCGTCTACACGCGGTGGAGCTAGAGGAGCAGCAGATGGCGTACCAGCACTGCCAGAACTAGCTGCGGAGGCTGCATCTCAAGTTCAGGCGTGGATGGAAGGCGGAAAGTGTGGGCGAACAGGGACAGTTAACATCGGGGCACCGACGCCTGCAGAGCCACTTGCTCCGATAGTTTTGCATTGGCCTTTTTTTTGCGGAAGACCTTTTCTACTGTATATTCATTGTGGAAAAAGTGGATGCGCTGCCATGTACGACGCCAACACTTTTGAACTGTGTAATGATGGATTCCTTGAAAACTTGCTGAGATTTGTGTGACGTTTAAAAAAATAATTTTCATGGTTAATTACAAGGTTGTCATGCAGAGCATTCAATAGTTTTCAAGCATAGAACAAACCCTTTTCTGTTCTTACTAGCTTCTACATGGAGAATCCTTATTTAGGATTAAACTGTATGACACAACAAAAAATTAAAAGTTATTTGCATACACTGAAACAATAAATCAATGCAATAAATTATATGTTTTATAAAACTAATGATACAGTTGCGGAATGCAGAGTATGATATCAATCATGTTTTTTTTTTTACGAAGACTAGAGTACAAGCGAATCCTGCTTGGCTATTCATGGACATAGTCACCAAACAACTACAATCGGTTAGGATTTGGGCTAGGAGAAACAAGCAAAGTGTGGTAGTCAAATCAGGTTTGATGTATTGATAATCATGTTTTTTTTACTAAGACTAGAGTACAAGCGAATCCTGCTTGGCTATTCATGGACATAGTCACCAAACAACTACAATCGGTTAGGATTTGGGCTAGGAGAATCAAGCAAAGTGTGGTAGTCAAATCAGGTTTGATGTATTGATAGAAGGAGAAAAAATGGACCAATAGAAGAAACTGAAGTGACTAGAGACTACGAAACATCCGTTCAAAAAAAAAGAGACTACGAAACATGCCGCTCAAGCTAAATGGCATCGCTTAATGCCTAAAGAGGATTGGAGAAAAAAAAAACAAAAAAAAAAACAATGCACATATATTTGACTAATGTAACTACACTGTAGTGGCCCCCATTGCATACATCGTAGCAGCATTTAAATATTTTGTTGTGAATGTGATTTTTTTTTAGTGCCACACAATGGTATACAGTGTTGGTTTTTCACCCCGATGAAAAATAAATACTAAATACCAAGATATAGTAAATTAAAACATATAAATAGTACACAACAATGGTCTAGCCGTACAAATGCGTGGGTACACCCGCTAGTTTCTTAGAAAATATAAATGGGCCTGATTGACGCGAAATTATTTGTTCACCCAGCCCAGCAAATGGACTGTACATTCTTGAAAACATGGGTTAAATATATGCCACATTTTTGCAGGCTGACATGTGGGCCAATAGGTCGAAGCCTACACAGGGCGTTGTCAACTTGGTCAACAAATGATATTGTCATCCACAGCCATTGGATTTATATCCAATGGCCGGCATGCACCTTCAATCTCTCGTCTTCTTCTTCCAGCGTCGCCGGTACCGCCTGGTCCGGCCTCCAGCGGCTAGCGTCTCTGCTTAGCACGCATCGCTGCGAAGCGCTACCCCACCGCCGGCCAGGCTATTCCTCCACCCCTCGACACCTCCTGTTATTCTCCACAGACTACAGCCCCACGCCGCAACAGAACCAGTTATAACCCTTCTCCTCCTCTCAATCTGCGACTCCACTGCCGCGTTTTCCCATCTCCGAGTCGTTCCCGTCCGGGGCCTCGCCGTCGTCCACCGCCTCGCCGCGTTCTGTGCGGCGTGATCAACAAACGAGAGTCATCGGAAGAGGACTTTACGTGGAGAGCCTGACGGCTGGGACCCACGAGGTCCATGGTCGCACGCAAGGAAAGTTCCTCCTTATTAAGCTGAAAAAAATTGTTTCCTCCACCTGACAGCTGGGACCCATCGGCTGTATCTTTGCACGGAAGGAAGTGCCTCCTTGTTTTGCGAAAAAAATTATTCATCCCATTGACAGCTGGGACCCGTCAGATTTGGTGACTGACTTGTGGGCCTACTAAGCGGACGTGTACGCACGGCTTTGTCAACTTAATCAACAAATGATTCTAGCAGCTGGACCGTTGGATGTTAATCCAACAGCCGTGCTCCTTCTTCAACCTCTATTCTTGCTCCTGTCTCCCGTGGGCGGCACCGCGGCTGTGCTGCCGCGCACCCGAACCAGTGAAGTTTCCCACTCCTCTCCATCTGCGACTCCACTGCAGCTTAATAAATAGTAACGTCTAAATGAGCCAGTTAGTTAGATGTGTACACTTGGTGTAGTAGGATCTTTATTTAGTTTGATGCATACACTTGTTCTTTTTTGGTAGCCTTTTTGTAATGATGGCTGGTGTTTGGTTTGGAAGAGAGAGCTGCGTCTTCACTCTTCTGGCCTGCTTACTGCTTCTGTTGCACCCCCAGCCCTAGTTGCTGCTGCTGCTGTTTTCAATGTACAATCAGTAGTATATTTCGTCTGTTGGTTGAATAAATGTGTTGTTAGAACGATAAACACAATGTTTTGGAAGTCGTTGCACGGTTCGATCCTTTAGTGCCCCGTACCATACGTAGCGCATACTATTTATCGTACGGAACACATTTTTTTTGAAACTCGGAACACATTTTCCACTTCTTGATAACATGCAGCCCACTGATGAAGGCCCAATAGAGAAGCCCATAATTAACTGGAAGGGAGGCTCTCACATGAATCCGGCCCAGGTACATGCTCATGGTCCCCTAAACATAAATAAGTAAATAAATAAAGCTAAATGCTCATGCACCAGTTCTTTGGGAAAATAGGTAGCCCAGTATTTCTTTTTGAAGAATACCCAAGCTAGGCCTATTTGTTTTCTCCGAATTACTGGGCTGCAAATCTTTCAAGACGAGGAGGTATGCATTCCGGCCTGGCTTAAGAGTATGGTCAATTTCTGTTAAAAGTAATATCAAATTGGGTTGAAAATTCCAAAAAAATTATAGCAAATGGGATATAAGTTTCTTTTTTTGTTTTTGTTCTTCACTAATATCTTATACGTATTTCATTGGATTTAACATGACATAGTACTAATTTATTTTTAAATTTGTTTTACTATGGCTATTAATTTTGTGATTAAGAATATTTCGTTCCCCAGCAAAAATTTGTGAATTTTCAAAATTTCCCACATATTTAGTTAATTTTTTGACCCTGGTACTGACCAGAAAATGGCCAGCAATTCTAAAAATGGAAAACGGGCTGCAATAAATTCCAAATGAATTAGAAAATGAGTAAAAATTATAAAAATAATAGCAAATGGGCTGTACACGCCACGGATTTCGAGGCTGACTTGTTTACGCAAGGCTTTGTCAGTGAACACACGATTCTAGCAGCATTTAGTGTTGGATGTCCATCCAACGGCCGACGTGCTTCTTTAATCTTTGATCTTCCTGCTCCAGCCGCCTAAACTAGCGCCGGCGGGACTGTCTGCTCCCTCCTCTTGTGGCCCGCTGTGATGCCGCGCAGGCTTCCCCGGCCCACCCTACTCCCACCGCTGGCCTGGCCGCACGCAATCAACTGCCTCCTTATTACGCGAAAAAAATGATTCCTCCCACTGACATCTGGGGCGCACCGGTTGGGAGGCTGACCTGTGGGCCTACTAAGTTGACGCGTACGCTGGGCTTGTCAACTTAGTCAACAAACGATTCTAGCAGCAGTAACCGTTGGATTTGAATCGAACGGTCCTGCTGCTTCTTCAATCGCTGCTCTTCTTGCACTAGCCGCCCAAACCAGCGCCGGGGAGACCGCCTGCTCCTGCCTCCAGTGGCCGGCTGTGCTGCCGATGAGGCCTCATCGCCCCCTACTACTCGCACCGCTAGCCAGGCCCTGCGGCGACGGCAGCCTCACACCGCAGCCGAACCAGTGAACCCTCGTACTCCTCTCCGCGTGGGCATCCACTGCCGCATCTTCCCCGGCTCCGCGTCATCCCCTTCCTAGGCCTCGCCGTCGTCCACTGCCTTGGTGCTCTCGGCGCGGCGTGGTCAACGTGGTCAACGACATTCCATCGAAAGAGTATTGTACGTGGAGAGGCTGACAGCTGGGTCCACGGCCATGGCCCAATTTTTTTGTGATTTGCCAAGTAAGTCGCTTTGTCGGGCCTGTTGGACTGCAAATCTTTCAAGACGAGGAGAGCTTTCATTCGGCTGGCCGAGAAAATGGCCCATCAGTACTGAGAAATGGGCTGTACATTTTTAAAACACATCAAGCCGGCAATTAGTTTTAAATATCTTTTTTTCATTTCGAGATTTGAAATTACATTAATTTTTATGCGTGGAGAATTTGTTGGATTTTATATTGATATACATTTATTTTTAAAATCAGTTTGAATGTGAGTCGAAATTTCAGGATTAAAACAGTTCGGACCGCTTTTGAAATATGCAAAATTTCGTATAATTTTTAACCGTGGCCACAATATGGGCGTAATGCTAACAAAAGAATATGGGCTCCAAAAACCTTAATAATTAGCAAATGGGCTGTAAATTATTAGAAATAATGGCAGATGAGTTGTATGATGTTTCCCACAGATTTGAGGCTTTCCTAAAAAAGATTGTGAACAAGCGGATTGTTGGATGGCCATCCAACGGCCGTCATCTTCTTCAATCTCTGCTCTTCTGCGCCACCGCTCAAGCAGCTTGGGGACTACTGCTCCCTCCTCCCTGCAGCCGGGCTGCTGCTGCTTGCGAGCCTCACCGCCCTTGTACTCTCATCGCTGGCCTAGCCATCCCTCTACTCACCCACACCTGTTGTTATTCTCTGGCGATGGCAGACGAACTAGTAAACCCTCGTACAGTCGTACTCCCCTCCATGTGGGAAACAACCGCCGAGTCTTCCCTGCCCGTGTCGTTCTCTTTCTAGGCCTCGCCGTCGTCCATCGCCCTGGTGCTCTCGGCGCGGCCTGGTCAACATGGTCAACGACCGACATGCATCTGAAGTGGACTTTAGGTGGAGAGGCCGACAGCTGGGTCCATGGCCGCACGCAAGGAAATGCCTCCTTATTACGCGCAAAATAATGATTCCTCCACCTGACATGTGGGACCCACCGAAAGGGCCTCTGTATTTCGTGAAAAAAATGTTACCGCCGCTGACAGCTCGAACCCACCAGTTATATCTTTCCACGCAAGGAAGTGCCTCCTTATTACGCACAAAAAAATGAATACTCCCCCTGTTAGCTGGGACCCAGTATAGTGGCAGGTTGACTTGTGGGCCTACTAAGTTGACGGGGACGGAGGGCTTTGTCAACTTAGTCAATATGCACGATTCTAGCTCCAGTGACCGTACGATGTCCATCCAACGGCCGTAGTGCTTCTTCAACCTCTGGTCTTCTTGCTCCAGCAACCAAACCAGCGCGCGGTCGTGCCTCGTGCTCCTGCCTCCCGTGGCCGGCTGCGTTGCAGCGGAGGCCTCACCGCACCCTACTACTCCCACCGCTGGCCAAGCCATCCCTCTACTCACCCACACCCCCTGTTACTCTGCGGCGACGGCAGCCTCACACCGCAGCGAACCAGTGCCCTCGTACTCCTCTACGCGTGGGCATCCACTGCCGCGTCTTCCCCGGCTCCACGTCGTCCCCTTCCTAGGCCTCGCCGTCGTCCACCGCCCTGGTGCTCTCGGCGCGGCGTGGTCAACGTGGTCAAGGAACGGCTTCCATCGGACGTGGACTGTACGTGGAGAGGCTGACAGCTGGGTCCACGGCCGCAGCAAGGAAGTGCCTCCTTATTACATGCAAAATAATTATTCCTCCACCTGACAGCGGGGACCCACCGGACGGGCCACCGTATTTCGCCCCCCTGACTGCTGGGACCCACCAGCTACATCTTCCCACGCAAGGAAGTGCCTGACAGTCGGGACCCACCTGGTCGAAGCGTATGTAGCATTGTCATTCTGATCGCGAACGTGTACGTACATATATACTAGTCGATGTAGAGGCGCGCACGTGTCGTAGTAGAGGCGCGCACGTAGCATGTACACGTACGTACAGCGGCCAGGGTGCAAGAAAGAAAATACGGCCACGTATGTGTACATACGGGCGGGGTCTCGAACGCCTACTCGCGCATACGTACGGCGAGGGCTTGTTGACATGGCTGGGTCGGAACGGAGAAACAGCATCGTCGTCATGTTCATGGAGAGGCAACGGAATGCGTCGTGTTCATCGGGAGGCAACGCGGCTGGGTCGAAACGGAATGCGTAGTCGTGTTCATCAGGAGGGCTTGGACGGAAGAGGCGATGGAAACGAGGCCTGGCGTACCACACAACGGAGGAAACGGACCTCCTACGGTCGAAACGGGGGTTCTGTTGATCGGGAGGGTGCAGCGTGCCGCAAAAGCGGAGAAGCGGACCTCCTACGGTCGAAACGGGGTCTGTTGATCGGGAGGGTGTGGCGTGCAAGCAGGACTCCACGGATCTGTTCATCTCCACCATCGACCCCTCCAGCCTCCACGAGCTCTGTTCATCCACCGTCGACCTCCTCCGGCCTCCACGGGCTCCTGTTCATCCAGCCTCCCCAGCGCTACTCCACCGGCTCTTGTTCAACCACCCTCCACCGTCTCTGTTTATCTAGCCCTCCACACCACGGGTCCTGTTCAACCACCCTCCACGGGCACCCCTCCACCGTCTCTGTTCATCCTGCCCTCCACGGGTGGTCCTGTTCATCCAGCCCTCCACGGGTCCTGTTCATCCAGCCCCAACCGCTCGTCGATCGGGTCCTGTTCATCCAGAGGCAACACCACGGGTCCTGTTCATCCACCCCACGGGAACTGTTCATCAACCCCCCATAGCGCTCACTTGTTCATCCAGAGGCATCATCGATCGGCTTGATTCGCAGCAGCAGCGAAGGAATCGCTCGATCAGTTCGATTAACAGCCATCGATCGATCGCTCGGGTTCGAACGCAGCGTCGCTGCGGTCTGTCGCTTCGGGTTCGATTAGAGCCCAACGCCACGCTTCGGGTTCGATTAGAGCCAACGCCGCACACACGCAGCGCACGTGTAACGAGAAAGCAGCGCATCGCTTCGGCCCCGACCTCCCACCGTAACCGGAACTCCCGAAATTTTCCTCCCCTCGCTTCTACCACGGTTTTTCCGTCATGGGACGGCCCAAAGAATGTCATGCAGCTCCGTCTCCAGCCCGCCCGGGGACGAAAAGCCCATTTTCTATCATGATTTTTGTCATAGAAGTAGGAGCCCACCACATCTATGATGATACCGGGTTTTGTCACAATTATCATCATAGAAGTGTCATATGTATGACAGGAAAAAAATTCGTTCGGCCCAAAATGTCACGGATGTTTCTTTTTTTTTGTAGTGTTGGTCCTTGTGTTGTATCTAATTGGGATACCTGCCATTTAACTAAGATGTGTGAATCCAAAACTTCTAGCAACCCTGTTGCTTTGAAGTGAATGGTTGATAGTTTCATTCTAAGTCTTTTGGTTATTGAATCACCATTCTAACATTGATCTTGCTACTTGGCCCATATTTCGGGCGCACCTCTCAACCAATGTTTAATTGTGTATGTTTTCCTTGAACATACATAATTATATTATAACATTTGATCTGACAAATGTTATCTCCTTGTTCACATAATTGTGGAAATCCATCTTGTTGGAATCCTCGATGAATTGTCGCTGAGTCCATCAGCTTGCTCCTCATCCTCTCCTTGGTTTAATGATGAACTATCGTTTCAGAACTCGCTTCCATAGTTCATTTCCCGAGAATCTTACAATGTCTTCACGTCAATTTGTGTTGCACCTTTCCTTCTCAGGCATCCTGACACCAATCATATCTAAATCTCGGTCAGATATGATGGTTGGAACATATTCCCAAGTGTTATAACTTTGGTCCTTGACCCGATAAGGTGATGTCATGCCTAGCACGCCTGGCCGGAGGACCTATTGTTATAGTTTCCTTTTTAGCAAGGATATCCATTCTTCCATGAGGAAATTGTAAAACTTATTCTACAAGTTGTTCCTGATGGGCCCTTCGTGCATCCAAATTCTGAACCTTACTTGATGACCATGTCAATGCTATCTCGAAGCATGTCTGTGGTACTCTGCACATTTTGAAGCACCATGCTAAATTTCCTTTATCAATTATTCAAACACCGTTGTATGGGTAATGTCATGAAAATTCTCTCCCCTACCTAAAGGGTTTTCTACGTCATATCCTGTCATGGATATCTTGCTCTGCTTGTCCTTGGGAAGGCTATACCACCTCAAATATGTGTTAACACATTTTCCTTTCCATTGTTCTGTTTAATCTGATAATCACATTTCCTTTCCATTGTCTTGTTTAACTTTTCTTGTGATCTATATTATCTAAGCAGTAATATTTTCCTGCTTATGTAAACACCTCAGTGTACAATTCTGTCAGCAAGACCCAGTTACTATTGTTGATGACATTCCGGTAACAACCAATGGACGAGAACTTTGCCTATTGGCCCGCCTCGTTCAACGAGCAGGAAGATGGTTCTCTTCGTCCCTCGCCCTTGGTACCGACATTGTTGCCAACATAATGGACATGCTATGCTCTGACATGTCTTGCTTACACGATCGTGCAAGACGTCACCGCCCTTCCTACCTTAAACCACCTGGTGGGCCCATAACCCACAGGTCCCAGGATCGAAACCTGACTCTCCTGTACACCCATGTTGCCAAAATTATGCCTCGCGTTTGATTTTGTTTGTAATTCATGGGTCATCTTCCTAGCAATCTATTTTGGTATCAGACGCAATACTTATTCTCGTTGCCCTGGACCCCTTTCACACTTTCTTCAGGCATCGAACGTTTGCCTACCCGCTTGAAACTTCTCATGGTACTTTCTTACTCTGCTCTCGGCATTTTCTTAAGTTTTAGTTTGAGAGTTACTTTCCGCCACCTTCCCCGATGTTGGCTACCAGATAGTCGACCTTGCCGGTCCATTTTCCCGGGATAACCCCCTTTTATTCTTTCGTAAGTACGGTGGAGTTCCCGAAGAAAGGATGTCGACTTCATCATGATGACATGAAGTAGAGAAATGGAGACATCAACGTAATGGATCGGCCACTTCGAGAAGAGCAACCAAGACCGAGAGGATTCGTTAGAAATTCGTAACCAGATCTTTCCCCCTTACTCCCCCTCTTAAATCTCGGGACGAGATTTCTTGTAGTAGAGGAGAATTGTGATGCCCGGTTAATTAAGCTACAGTGAACCTCTGCTAATAATGCCACGTCAACTCGGTTACTGTTGCTAATCTCGCGTTGGATCAAAACTGTTCAAATTTGAATTTTTGTGAAACATAAAAAAAATTCAAACATTAAAACTAAAATGTTTGGAGTGTGCCAATTAATGCTTAGGTATTTAAGGTGAAGGAAACACACTTTTACAACATGCCTAAATATTTTAGAATGAAAGAAATCAGCAAAGAAAAATAAGAAAAAGTAAAAGAAAACAAAACATACAAAAGATGAAAATAGAAAAAAAAACGTGGCTAACCGGGCCGCGACCCAGTTGGCCGGCACACCGGCCCACCCGCGCCCCCTGGACTATATGGCCTGCCATGCCCAAACCCTAGCCCGACCGACACCCACAACCCCCCACTCCACCTCGCTCTCTCCCCCCGATCTGGATCGAGATCGGGGCGCCCATCGCTCGGTGCCAAAGCCTCTCGCTGGCACCCCCCGTCTTCGACCCCGTCGCCCTTCTCCCGGGCCGACCGCGTCGCCCACCGCCTCCGATGCCGCTGGACCCCGCCGTTGTCGGAGCCACCTCGCGGAGCTGCCCCGCCGTCCTCCTCCTCGTCTCCTCCTCGCCGGACTCCATCGTCGCCGTCGTCTTCGTTAAACGTGGCCGTCCCCGTACTCCTCCCCGAGAACCGTTGCCACTGTCCCTACGGCCCCGCGGTGAGGCCCCGGCCACTCCTTCCCCCATGTTCCCGCGACGACCGTGCCCACGCCGTGCTCCTCTGCACCACGCCGTCGCTGCCTGCACCTCCCCTGCTCATGCCGCCGCACTCTTGTTGCCGCGCCGCCCGTCTCGCGATTGCCTCGCCTCGCCACGCCTCCCGTGCAGCTGCCGACCCGGGCCACAGCGCCATGCCAACTCCGGCACCCTTCACCGCGGCCTTCGCGCCCATGGCCTCGTCCGCTCACCGCGCACCGCCACAGCCCCGCCCCTATGATACATCTCCAACGTATCTATAATTTTTAATTGCTCCATGCTATATTATCTACTGTTTTGGACTATATTGGGCTTTATTTTCCACTTTTATATTATTTTTGGGACTAACCTATTAACCGGAGGCCCAGCCCAAAATTGCTGTTTTTTGCCTATTTCAGTGTTTCGGAGAAACAAAATATCAAACGGAGTCCAAACGGAATGAAACCTTAGGGAACATGATTTTCTCATCAGATAAGACCCAGGAGACTTGGACCCTCCGTCAAGAAAGCCACGAGGCGGTCACGAGGGTGGAGGGCGCGCCCCCTGCCTCGTGGGCCCCTCGAAGCTCCACCGACGTACTCCTTCCTCCTATATATACCTACGTACCCCGAAATGATCAGATACGGAGCCAAAAACCTCATTCCACCGCCGCAACTTTCTGTATCCACGAGATCCCATCTTGGGGCCTGTTCCGGAGCTCCGCCGGAGAGGGCCATCATCACGGAGGGCTTCTACATCATCCTAGCCCCTCCGATGAAGTGTGAGTAGTTTACCTCAGACCTTCGGGTCCATAGTTAGTAGCTAGATGGCTTCTTCTCTCTTTTTGGATCACAATACAATGTTCTCCCCCTCTCTCGTGGAGATCTATTCGATGTAATCTTCTTTTTGCGGTGTGTTTTTTGAGACCGATGAATTGTGGGTTTATGATCAAGTCTATCTATGAATAATATTTGAATCTTCTCTGAATTCTTTTATGTATGATTGGTTATCTTTGCAAGTCTCTTCGAATTATCAGTTTGGTTTGGCCTACTAGATTGGTTTTTCTTGCAATGGGAGAAGTGCTTAGCTTTGGGTTCAATCTTGCGGTGTCCTTTCCCAATGATGAAGGGCAGCAAGGCACGTATTGTATTGTTTCCATCGAGGATAACAAGATGGGGTTTTATCATATTGCATGAAACTATCCTCTACATCATGTCATCTTGCTTAAGGCGTTCTCTTTTTCAACTTAATACTCTAGATGCATGCTGGATAGCGGTCGATGAGTGGAGTAATAGTAGTAGATGCAGGTGAGTCGGTCTACTTGTCTCGGACGTGATGCCTATATACATGATCATACCTAGATATTCTCATAACTATGCTCAATTCTGTCAATTGCTCAACAGTAATTTGTTCACCCACCGTAGAATACTTATGCTCTTGAGAGAAGCCACTAGTGAAACCTATGGCCCCTGGGTCTATTCTCATCATATCAATCTCCATCACTTTATTATTGCTTTGCTTTTTTAGTTTGCCTTTTACTTTTCACTTTGCATCTCTATACCAAAAATATTATCTATCATCTCTATCAGATCACACTCCCGTAAGTGACCGTGAAGGGATTGATAACCCCTAATCGCGTTGGTTGCGTTGAGCTATTGTTTTGTGTAGGTACGAGGGACTCGCGCGTAGCCTCCTACTGGATTGATACCTTGGTTCTCAAAAACTGAGGGAAATACTTACGCTACTTTGCTGCATCATCCTCTCCTCTTCGGGGAGATCCAACGCAGTGCTCAAGAGGTAGCAAGAAGAATTTCTGGCGCCGTTGCCGGGAGTCTCATAAAAGTCAACATACCAAGTACCCATCACAATCCCTATCTCTCGCACTACATTATTTGCCATTTGCCTCTCATTTTCCTCTCCCCACTTCACCCTTGCCGTTTTATTCGCCCTCTCTTTTCCGTTCGCCTTCTTCCCGTATGTATCTCTGTTTGTGTTTCCTTGTGCCTTCTATATGCTTGCATCTTTGCTTGCTGAAAATATATTGATATGGATCCACTTAAAGTGTTCTACTTGGATCATCTTGATCCTTATCTTTCGTCTTTGAAACCCCAACTAGCCTAGTTGATGGGAAATCTTTAGATGAGCATGCTCATTTTGTGCGTCATCGTTTGTCTGAAAAGGGGAAGCTCTTATGGTATCACATAAATAGTTTGTTGTGCTATGCTTGGAATCTTTGTGAAATGTGTGATTTTACTTGTTGCTCTAAGAACCCTAAAAAACACCTTCCCTACCTATGTGAGTTCAATGATAATGACATCTTATCTTCTTATGCAAAGGGCGTTTACAGCTACTATGATATCGAACAAATTGAAGAATTTGTCGTTTTTAAGGGTGCTCATGAAGTTGCTTCTTTGATTGAAAATTATGATTTTACACTCAACAAATCTGAAAATTCCGTCATACTTAAGTATTGCAATGAAAACCTTGCTCATAATGTCTATGTCCAAGAATTTATTGAAAGAATGACCATTGCTTTGGAAGAAAATAATGATATGCATGAATCTATAGATAATGATGATTCCGATGATTTGGTTGAAATATCCCTTGATGAACATGATGCTTGCTATTCTTGTGGCCATGATGCCAATATTTATGAAGACAAATTTGCTATAGTTCCTTATGTTAAAAATGAGATTGTTGCTATTGCACCCATGCTTGATAGCTCCCTCGATGAAAAGCATGATTTCAATGATTTTACTATAAATTCTCTTGATGTCAATTGTGCTAATAATATGCAAAACCCTAAGCTTGGGGATGTTAGTTTTGCTATGTCTACTACTTGTTGCAATGATCATGATTGGGGTGATTCTTCTTATGATCTTGAAAATTTATTTAATCCCCATGATGAATATGAGATTGATAATATTGTTTGCAATAATATTGAAAGTGGGTTTGGAAGAGTGTCAACTTTAGATCCCACATATTTGGAGATTATTCAATCTTATGAAATTTTTGATAAAAGTGGGTTTGGAGAGGTCATGACTTTAGTTAATGTTAATCCCACTATTTCGGAAGAGTGTCAACTTTGCATGCATGTGGATCGTGTTAAGAATATGTCTTGTGATAGCTATATTGTTGAATTAGCTTATGATCCTACATGTAATTATTATGAGAGAGGAAAATATGGTTGTAGAAACTTTCATGCTACTAAATTACCTCTCGTTATCTTGAGATTGCTATTGTCTCTTTCCGCTTCCTTGCATATGCTAGTTTTTGCTTGCCTTGATAATTTGTTTGCCTATAAGATGCCTATGCATAGGAAGTATGTTAGACTTAGATGTGTTTGTCACCTGTTTTATGATGCTCTCTCTGTGCTTCAATTCTTGTCTTTCTTGTGAGCATCATTGAAATCTCAATGCCTAGCTAGGGGCGTTAAACGATAGCGCTTGTTGGGAGGCAACCCAATTTTATTTTAGTTTTTTTTTGTTTTTGCTTCCGTTTAGGAATAAATAATCCATCTACCTTCTATTGAGATGTGGTTTTAAATTTTAATTAGTGTTTGTGCCAAGTTAGACATATAGGATCTTCTTGGATGATAGTTATTTGATCTTGCTGTAATTTCCAGAAACTTTATGTTCACGAAAACAATTGTTAAAAATCACCAGAACGTGATAAAATACTGATTCCAATTGCTGTTGATCAATAAACAAATTGTATACGTCTTTCTATTTTGGTAGATTTTTTGGAGTTCCATAAGTTCGCGCTAGTTACAGATTAGTACAGACTGTTCTGTTTTTGACAGATTCTGTTTTTCGTGTGTTGTTTGCTTATTTTGATGAATCTATGGCAAGTAAAATAGTTTATAATCCATAGAGAAGTTGGAATACAGTAGGTTTAGCACCAATATAAATAAATAATGAGTTCATTACAGTACCTTGAAGTGGTCTTTTGCTTTCTTTCGCTAATGGAGCTCACGAGATTTCTATTGAGTTTTGTGTTGTGAAGTTTTCAAGTTTTGTGTGAAATCTTTTGATGGATTATGGAACAAGGAGTGGCAAGAGCCTAAGCTTGGGGATGCCTATGTCACCCCCAAGATAATGCAAGGACACCAAAAATTCAAAGCTTGGGGATGCCCCGGAAGGCATCCCCTCTTTCGTCTACTTCCATCGGTAATTTTACTTGGAGCTATATTTTTATTCACCACATGATATGTGTTTTGCTTGGAGCGTCTTGTATTATTTGTGTCTTTGTTTGTTAGTTTGCCACAATCATCCTTGCTGTACACACCTTTTGAGAGAGCCATACATGAATTGGAATTTGATAGAATACTCTATGTGCTTCACTTATATCTTTTGAGCTATATAGTTTTGCTCTATGTGCTTCACTTATATCTTTTGAGCTTTATAGTTTTGCTCTAGTGCTTCACTTATATATTTTAGAGCACGGTGGTGGATTTGTTTTATAGAAACTATTGATATCTCATGCTTCACTTAGATTATTTTGAGAGTCTTTAATAGCATGGTAATTTGCTTAATAATAATATGCTTGGTATTCAAGATTTGTAAAACTCTCTTTTGAGTGCGTTGAATACTAATAAAAAATTGATGCTTGATAATTGTTTTGAGATATGAAGATGGTGATATTAGAGTCATGCTAGTTTAGTAGTTGTGAATTTGAGAAATACTTGTGTTAAAGTTTGTGATTCCCGTAGCATGTACGTATGGTGAACCGTTATGTGATGAAGTCGGAGCATGATTTATTTATTGATTGTCTTCCTTATGAGTGGCGGTCGGGGACGAGCGATGGTCTTTTCCTACCAATCTATCCCCCTAGGAGCATGCGTGTAATACTTTGCTTTGATAACTTCTAGATTTTTGCAATAAGTATATGAGTTCTTTATGACTAATGTTGAGTCCATGGATTATACGCACTTTTTCCCATCCTTCCACCATTGCTAGCCTCTCTAATACCGCGCACTTTTCACCGGTATCATACACCCACCATATACCTTCCTCAAAACAGCCACCATACCTACCTATCATGGCATTTCCATAGCCATTTCGAGATATATTTGCATGCAACTTTCCACCGTTCCGTTTATTATGACATGCTCCATCATTGTCATATTGCTAGCATGATCATGTAGTTGACATTGTATTTGTGGCAAAGCCACCGTTCATAATTCTTTCATACATGTCACTCTTGATTCATTGCGTATCCCGGTACACCGCCGGAGGCATTCATATAGAGTCATATTTTGTTCTAAGTATTGAGTTGTAAGAAAAATAAAAAAGTGTGATGATCATCATTTTTAGAGCATTGTCCCAAGTGAGGAAAGGATGATGGAGACTATGATTCCCACACAAGTCGGGATGAAACTCCGGACGAAAAAAAAGAGGCCATAAAAAAAAGAGGCCAAAATAAAAAAATGAGAGAAAAAGAGAGAAGGGACAATGTTACAATCCTTTTACCACACTTGTGCTTCAAAGTAGCACCATGATCTTCATGATAGAGAGTCTCTAATTTTGTCACTTTCATATACTAGTGGGAATTTTTCATTATAGAACTTGGCTTGTATATTCCAATGATGGGCTTCCTCAAAATGCCCTAGGTCTTCGTGAGCAAGAGAGTTGGATGCACACCCACTTAGTTTCTTTTGTTGAGCTTTCATATGCTTATAGCTCTAGTGCATACATTGCATGGCAATCCCTACTCACTCACATTGATATCTATTGATGGGCATCTCCATAGCCCGTTGATACGCCTAGTTGATGTGAGACTATCTTCCCCTCTTTTTGTCTTCTCCACAACCACCATTCTATTCCACATATAGTGCTATATCCATGGCTCACGCTCATGTACTGCGTGAAGATTGAAAAAGTTTTGAAAATGTTAAAGTATGAAACAATTGCTTGGCTTGTCATCGGGGTTGTGCATGATTTAAATACTTTGTGTGGTGAAGATAGAGCATAGCTAGACTATATGATTTTGTAGGGATAGCTTTCTTTGGCCATGTTATTTTGAGAAGACATAATTGCTTTGTTAGTATGCTTGAAGTATTATTATTTTTATGTCAACAAGAACTTTTGTCTTGAATATTTTGGATCTGAATATTCATACCACAATTAAGAAGATTTACATTGAAATTATGCTAAGTAGAACTCCGCATCAAAAATTCTCTTTTTATCATTTACCTACTCGAGGACGAGCAGGACTTAAGCTTGGGGATGCCTGATACGTCTCCAACGTATCTATATATTTGATTGCTCTATGCTATATTATCTACTGTTTTGGACTATATTGGGCTTTATTTTCCACTTTTATATTATTTTTGGGACTAACCTATTAACCGGAGGCCCAGCCCATAATTGTTGTTTTTTGCCTATTTCAGTGTTTCAGAGAAACAGAATATCAAACGGAGTCCAAACGGAATGAAACCTTCGGGAACGTGATTTTCTCATCAGATAAGACCTAGGAGACTTGGACCCTCCGTCAAGAAAGCCACGAGGCGGTTGTGACACCCGAATAATTAGGCTAGAGTAATTCCACGTTAATGGTGCCACGTCACCTCGGTTACTGTTGATAGTCTCGCATTAGTTCAAAATGATTCGAATTCAAATTTGAATTTTTGAGAAACATCAAAAATATTTCAAAATTTAAAACTAAAATGTTCGCAATGTTCTATAATTCCATTGATCATTTTTCATGTTGAACCCAACCTTATTTGACCCACTAATTAACCCCTAGGAATTTATTAAGTGGTCGAACGGCAAATAAAGTAACATTTTCAAAATAAGAAAATATTTATACAATTCCACTTGAACTCAAACTTTGTATGTCATTCCAAAATATTGTGAAGTATTTAAGTGAAAGGTTTCATGATGAATAAAATTCAATCGGTATTTAAAGGAAGTGCAAAACTGTGGTGAATAAAAGAAATTATAGAATAAATAGAAGCAGAAAAATAAAAAAATTGGGGGAAACCTAGCTACTGTACACTTAAAGCCCAAAGGGCCAGTAGCTAGCCTAGCCCACCAGGAGGTTTCCTCCTACCTCCTGTTCACAGGAGTCGCGCTGGACGCGCCCGCGGCGTCCATGGCCGGATCGGCCACGTGCCGGCCATTGAGCGACGCGCTGGCGTCCTACAAGGTCGTCTCGACCCCCTTGCGAACCCTAGCGTCCTCACATCTCTCCCCTCGCCTCTCCCTCACAGTCCCCCCCCCCCACTCCCCACAGCGCCATAGCCGCCATGACCATCACCGTCGTCACGGCCGACAACCTCCCCGGCGCTTGAGAATACATCCAGGGGCTCCATCGTCGTCGTCTTCTTCACCCTCGACAAAAGGTGTCGAGCTACAAGGCCTCGTTCGCCCGCCATCACCGTCGTCTTCCTCGCGTACACCATCGTGCGTCGCCAGATGCCGCTGCTCCGGCCATCCCGGCGTCCTCGAGCTCGCCACGGCCTCAACGTGAGCTCCTCGTCGATTCCCCACATTTCCCTTTGATTTTTCGCTGTTTGCCGTCGTCCCGAGCTTGGTCGTCCTCGTCCATGGCGCGTTCGAGCCTCCGAATATGCGCCGCGCCGCCTGCTTCCTGCCGGTGGCGCGCCCTGCGTGCACTGCACGCTGCTGCTCCCTTGCGCTGCCGCGCCCAACCACGGCCCGCTGCTGTCGTCGGGCGCGCCCTAACCTCGTCGTCCCGCAGCGCCCGCCGTCGCTTTGCCGTGCAACTGCCGCTGCCTTGCGTCGCCCATACGGCGCTTCGCTCGGGGCCTCGCCTGCTGCGTGCCCAGCCCTCCTTCCCCACTCCTGCTGCTCCTACCGCTGCACTGGCTGCTCTACTTACTGCTGATGTCGTCGCTTCCGTGCGCCACTTACGCGCGCAGCCACTCTTGGCTAGCCATGGCCACCGTGGTCTTTGTGTCATGCGTGTTGGCGGCGTGGCTTGAGCCACTACCAAGCGGCCGCCCATTACTAATTAGCACTAACCCCTGCCTAATCAGTTACTACTAACCCCCACCACTAGTAGACTAAATAAACAATCATTTAGCAAATGACCCTATGACACACAGGCCCCATCGCCTACTTTTGACCGATCAACCCAGTCAACGTTGACTATTGACCTCTTGACTCAGCACCCCACGACCCCACCTATCAGCCTCTAATACCCTTTGTTGTGTACACTTCCTGTGTACACTTAGCTTTTGAATATTAATTTATTTTCGAATTAAATTAATTCCAGAAAATTAGAAAATCTTTTAAAGCATTGTAAATTAATATAAAATAAACCGTAACTTCGGATGGAAAAACTTTGTACATGAAAGTTGCTCGAGCAGCGAGGCGATTCGGATACACAGCCCGTTCGTCGCCGCACATCCCTAACCTATCGAACTCGCAACTTTCCCCTCCGTTTCATCTCGCTCGAAAACGCGAAACACCGGGATACTTTCCGGATGTTTCCTCCCTTCACCGATGTCACTTACTACGCGTTAGATCACCCCCGCACCGTGTATTGCCTTCTTATATTTTGAGATGCTTTGTTTGCTCCGTATTTACTATTTCTTCCCACTCTTCTCTCCGGTAGACTACGAGATCGACGTCTTTGGTGCCCGTTAAACTCGGAGTTGGCGACCCTCTCTCTTGCGAGCAACCAGGCAAGCCCCCTTGATCACGGATATCGCCTATTCTACTCTATCTTGCTTGCATTAGAGTAGTGTAGCATATTCTTGCTTTCGATTAATCCTATACCGCTGCATAGCTTTGTCCTTGCTACTCTTGTTGTTACCTTTACGCAATCCTACATGCTTAGTATAGGATGCTAGTATTTCCATCTGTGGCCCTACATTCTTGTCCGTCTGCTGTGCTATACTATCGGGCCGTGATCACTCGGGAGGTGATCACGGTATATACTATATACTTATACATGATACATGTGGAGACTAAAGTCGGTCGGTGGTGGAGCACCATGAGTGGATCTTTGTGGCGGAGCGACAGGCAGGTTGAGACCGCCTAGAGAGAGGTGGGCCTGGCCTGTTCGGCGTTCGCGGATACTTAACACGCTTAACGAGATCTTGGTATTTGATCTGAGTTGGCTACGAGCCTATACGCACTAACCAACTACGTGGGAAAGATATGGGCACTTTCGGCGTCGTGGTATCGGCGAAGCGCCGTCGTGACGCCCGGCCCGAGTGGCGCGCGGATTGGAATGTAAGCCTGCTCTTGTATTAAGGGGCTAGTTACGCTTTCGGCGCGACGCATAGCGTGCAGGTGTGCTATGGGCGATGGGCCCGGACCCTGTCGCTTAGGTTTAGACGGCGTGTTGGCCTCTCTGTTGAGCCTAGGTGGGGCTGCGGCGTGTTGATCTTCCGCGGCCGGGCATGACCCAGGAAAGTGTGTCCGGCCAAATGGGATCAAGCGTGTTGGGTAAGTTGGTGCACCCCTGCTGGGAAGTTAATCTATTCGAATAGCTGTGATCTTCGGTAACAGGACGACTTGGAGTTGTACCTTGGCCTTATGACAACTAGAACCGGATACTTAATAAAACACACCCTTCCAAGTGCCAGATACAACCGGTGGTCGCTCTCTCTCAGGGATATGAGGAGGGGATCGCCGGGTAGGATTATTGCTATGTGATGTTACTTGGAGGACTTCAACCTACCCTCTTCTACTGTTGCAAGGCGAAGGTGACGAGCGTAGTCTTGATAAGACTAGCTATCCCCTCTTATTACGGCATTCTGCAGATTCGGTCCTTGATATGGCCCTTTACACATATATCCATACATATGTAGTGTAGCTCCTTGCTTGCGAGTACTTTGGATGAGTACTCACGGTTGCCTTGTTCCCCTTTTCCCCTATCTCTACTCGGTTGCTGCGACTGAGACGATGGAGCCCAGGAGCGACGCCACTGTCGATGGCGACTACTACACGGAGGTGCCTACTACTACGTGCAACCCGGCGGCGGCGACCGGGAGTAGTTTAGGAGGATCGAGCGGGAGGCCTGCGCCTCTTCGATCTGTATCCCAGTTTGTGCTAGCCTTCTTAAGGCAAACTTGTTTAACTTATGTCTGTACTCAGATATTGTTGCTTCCGCTGACTCGTCTATGATCGAGCACTTGTATTCGAGCCCTCGAGGCCCCTGGCTTGTATTATGATGCTTGTATGACTTATTTATGTTTTAGAGTTGTGTTGTGATATCTTCCCGTGAGTCCCTGATCTTGATCGTACACATTTGCGTGCATGATTAGTGTACGATTAAATCGGGGCGCCACTGTCGATCACGGTGGTGGGCGCCCCCTAGGGTGCGCCCCTGCCTCGTGGGCCCTCAGCTCCACCGACATACTCCTTCCTCCTATATATACCTCACGCCGCCAAAGCGATCGACACGGGCCAAAAACCTAATTCCACCACGACAACTTTCTATATCCACGAGATCACATCTTGGGACCTGTTCCGGAGCTCCGCCGGAGAGGGCCATCATCACGGAGGGCTTCTACATCATCCTAGCCCCTCCGATGAAGTGTGAGTAGTTTACCTCAGACCTTCGGGTCCATAGTTAGTAGCTAGATGGCTTCTTCTCTCTTTTTGGATCTCAATACAATGTTCTCCCCCTCTCTCGTGGAGATCTATTCGATGTAATCTTCTTTTTGCTGTGTGTTTGTTGAGACCGATGAATTGTGGGTTTATGATCAATTCTATCTATGAATAATATTTAATCTTCTTTGAATTCTTTTATGTATGATTGGTTATCTTTGCAAGTCTCTTCGAATTATCAGTTTGGTTTGGCCTACTAGATTGGTTTTTCTTGTAATGGGAGAAGTGCTTAGCTTTGGGTTCAATCTTGCGGTGTCCTTTCCAAGTGTGAAGGGGCAGCAAAGGCACGTATTGTATTGTTGCCATCGAGGATAACAAGATGGGGTTTTATCATATTGCATGAAACTATCCCTCTACATCGTGTCATCTTGCTTAGGCGTTACTCTGTTTTAACTTAATACTCTAGATGCATCTTTGGATAGCGGTCGATGAGTGGAGTAATAGTAGTAGATGCAGCAGGAGTCGGTCTACTTGTCTCGGACGTGATGCCTATATACATGATCATACCTAGATATTCTCATAACTATGCTCAATTCTGTCAATTGCTCAACAGTAATTTGTTCACCCACCGTAGAATACTTATGCTCTTGAGAGAAGCCACTAATGAAACCTATGGCCCCCGGGTCTATTCTCATCATATCAATCTCCATCACTTTATTATTGCTTTGCTTTTTTACTTTGCCTTTTACTTTTCACTTTGCCTCTCTATACCAAAAATACCAAAAATATTATCTATCATCTCTATCAGATCTCACTCCCGTAAGTGACCGTGAAGGGATTGACAACCCCTAATCGCGTTGGTTGCGTTGAGCTGTTGTTTTGTGTAGGTACGAGGGACTCGCGCGTAGCCTCCTACTGGATTGATACCTTGGTTCTCAAAAACTGAGGGAAATACTTACGCTACTTTGCTGCATCATCCTCTCTTCTTCGGGGAAATCCAACGCAGTGCTCAAGAGGTAGCACCGTGCGCCCGTCGCTACGCCGTCCCGCAGCACCTTCGTCTGGTCGCGCCTTGTCCACTGCTGCAGCTGCTCTGCTTCTGCTGCCCAGCCACCGTGCGCCTGCTCCGCCTCCTGCTGCTTGCTACTGCTTCTGCCGCGCCCCGCCTCCGCTTCTCACCGCGCTGGCCGCGCCGCTGCTTGGACCCGCTGCCGCCGCAGCCTAGCACCGCCGTCCACGTGCACCAGGGTTGCCCCGCTGCGGGCTGTGCCTGCTTTTCCCGGCGAGCTGGCCACGGCGCCAGCGCCGCCCTCCCCTGTCGACACAGGCGGGTACCGGTGCCGCTCACGGCGCTCGTTAGCCCGACCGCTAAGGCCCTGGCCCAATGACATATGGGGCCCGGCCCCATAATAATAAATAAATAAAATAATTAATTAACTAATTAAAGAATTAGTTAACTTAATTAATTCTGTATTAGTTTAACCTAATCATTTTAGTTAACTAATTAAGCCTAACTAATTAACTTAAACCCGATTAACCTAAGCGATTGTATGACGGTGGATCCCATGGACCCACATCGTCGGTTTGACCGATCAACACCTCTGTTGACTGCTGATGTCATGATGATGTCGTACGCACTGTTACGGATAATGTTGAATTAAATTAATTAAATAAATTCTAAAAATGATTTAAAATTTAGAAAATCATATAAAATAAACCGTAGCTCGAGATGAAAATACTTTCTACATGAAAGTTGCTCGTAACAACGAGGCGAATCCGGATCGCAGCCCGTTCATCCGCCACACACCCCTAGCATATCGAACACATAACTTTCCCCTCGGTACATCTGTCCGAAAAGCGAAACACCGGGTGTCGTGGAATTGTCACGGCAGATGTCCTAGTGTGAGACTTAGTCGTGAGGCCAACGCATCTATGTAGTAGCTTGAGAGGGGTTTAGTGGAATCGAGAGATGCAACACAAGACAAGGGTTTAGACAGCTTCGGGCCCTGGGAAACATCATCCGGTAACAACCCTACATGTTGTTTGAGGCTAGGTATCATTATGCTCATCATGGAGTCATCGGTAAACCGGCTCTTTGTGTCTAGCCCTAGAGATTGTTTCTTCTTGCTTGTTCCTCTTTGAGAGCCCTGCCCTCCTTATATATATTGAAGGGCGGGTTATATGTGGATTCCTATTAGGATTAAGACTAGTCTACATTCTAATACAAACCGGATACAAGTCCGGGTCCTAACTCCTTGTAAGGGAAATATTCCTCACGCCTTTCCTCTTAAACCGGCCCACCAATAACATGAACCGGCCTTCTGGGCCTTGGGCCTTGCCATCCGTCTGACCCGTCGTTGGGGTCATTTGTGAGTTGCCAGGCTCGTAAATCGTCAGACCAGTGAACCGCCAGACCCATGGATCGCCAGTCCTCTGGTAGGTTATGATGAAGCGCCAAGTCCGGCGGGTTATACTTCCACCGGAGTTACGCCATGGGTATATCCCGACATTAGCCCCCAGTTTAATTTGGATTTATCCATGTTAAACTGATCTACAACATAAACACAAGAACAAATTTGGCGGGTTGTGCTCCAGTTTAAATATTCTTATAAACGGGAGCTTGATCATCCTTAATTCCTTGTCATTTCTTCCTTCTGAAAAATCCGAGTCAATAGACCAGCTTCATAATCAATTTTCTTGCAGAAGATATTTTGTAGATAAAGAATCCGTTTGAATCGGCCTTCAGTGCTCTGATTTGACAAAAATATTGGTCTTCAAATATTCAACTGATATCAGCCGGTTTGAAAATGTAGAACTTGCCGTTTTATCATTGCCAAAATTGCCGGGTTATAAAACTGATGATCCCGGGTCATGACCGTTTATAGACGCTGGGTTATGATTGTTGCCCACGCCGGGTCACACAATTAATCTTCCTGATTTGCCCAAAACTGAGAATTTGAAGATGTTCCTCCTTTATATGCATATTACCTATAGCCCCCAAGTCTTAAGAGGAGAACATAGTGATAGCTTAAGACTTGTTTCAATATAAATGTTGCAACCTTGAAGAAATCCAGATTGTTCATCTCAGCCATTAGTCACAACTGAATATTCCATATTATGTAGCCCCCGAGTGTTGGGTTGTCATGCTTGCAGCAACCTGGGACTTGTAATTGCATGATGCTCAAAAAACTTCAACCAGTGTAGCCCCCAAGGGCCGGGTCATTATGCAATAATGAGCAGGGACTTTATAAATACTTCATTGAAAATAACATCATGTGATGTAATCCCCATCATGGGGCTTGAACCCACGTCCACAAGGTTAAGAGCTTTGTGCTTTACCAACTGAGCAATGGACCTTTCAATATAATGGTTTTAAGACTTGTGTACCTTGAATTATTGAAAGGAGCAATTGGTAGCCCCCAAGGGCCGGCTCATTACAATGTGATGAGTCGGGTCTTCAATAAGGTGAACAAAAATGACTTTGCATTAGCCCCCAAGTGTCATGGTGCATGCTTGCAGCGACATGAGACTTGTATTTTTGATGTAATCTCAACTTGAATAATGTAGCCCCCAAGTGCCGGGTCGTAAGCCTGCAGTGACTCGGGACTATTCCTTCCATTGTAGAATAAATCATATCCATCGATGAAATAATATCCATTGTACTAAAGCGACTTTGAAAACCTAAATCATAATACTGGTTATTGATAACCATAATAAAAATCCAGCCATGTTGGCTATTTGAAGATTTGAATAATATAATCCAATGATTTATGAGCGCATGATTCCAATGGCGCAATCTAAATATATACTGACGACTTATAATCCCAGGCAAGGCCGGTTTAATAAACACCGGATAATTTATCATCATATTGGCGACTTATAGTTGAAAGCCAGGTCAGGTTAATAAACGCCGGTGATTTATAACCATGCTTTATTCAACCTGTTTCTGCATACAACAAGTTTAAAGTGTCCTGGCGGTTTATCGCCGGACGGGTCATAATGCCCAACATATAACCCGGGTTTATAACCAAGGCTGCACTTAAGAGTAATCAAATATGAAATATATCATACCTATGACATTGAATCACATCGTTGGTTTACCAACTTTTTGTAGTAAAGGTGATAACCCAAATCTTGAGTACTGATAACTCCTCCCATGTCTTGCCAGTTTATAGTAAAACCGTACCGGGTTGTAATAAACACCGGATTATCCATATATAATACTGGAGACTTGTAGTCGAAACCAGGCCGGGTCAATAAGCACCGGATTATAATTGATCATGTATTGACAACTTGTAGTTGAAAGCCAAGCCGGGTTAATGAACGCCGGTTATCAAAACATCAGAAATCTCATCAAAGGAGAAAAAACTTAGCAAATAAAAGCAGATGAAACACTTGTAGTCGAGGCTTTTCACGGGCTGCCAGGCCCCAAATTCGAGGCTTTTTCATGGGCTGCCAGGCCACTGATTTAAACCATTTTACAAAGCCTTTTAAGATGGTCCTCAATCCACTACTAGGAAAAGGGCTATAGATGGAAATGACACTAATGGCGCACCGGAAAGATGGTGCACCATTAGTATATACTAATGGCGCACCACCATCCGATGCGCCATTAGAGTCTAAACTACTAATGGCGCACCATGCTTTGGGTGCGCCATTAGTCCAAATTTTTTTAAACTAGTGCTTTGTCCAAACATACTAATGGCGCATCCTGCCCAAGTGCGCCATTAGTAGTTGTAACTACTAATGGCGCACCAGGTGGGTGCGCCATTAGTATATTAACTTTTTTTGAACTAGTGCGCTTGTCCAAACATACTAATGGCGCACCCACACACAGTGCGCCATTAGTAGTTGTAACTACTAATGGCGCACCATGGTGTGGGTGCGCCATTAGTATAGAAACTTTTTTTGAACTAGTGCGCTTGTCCAAACATACTAATGGCGCATCCTGCTTAGGTGCGCCATTAGTAGTGGTAACTACTAATGGCGCACCATGCAAGAGGTGCGCCATTAGTAAGTGGGCAGCAACAAGATATTTGGGACAGCCTCTCCTACCCACACACTTACTTTCTCCCCACTTCATTCTCTCCACCTCCTCCTTGTCTCGGGTGCCTCCTCTTTTTCACCTCATTTCCACCATAGATTCATTCAAATTAAGTGGTTAAATTACCTTGTTTTAATAGGTAAGTAAGGGGAAGCTATATTTAGGTTGTTCTCCTTACAACAATGTGCACATGCACTTTTTACTGCCTAGCTAGATCTATGTATGTTCGTGGTGTTGCATATGTTTGTGGTGTTTGCATATGTGTTTGTGTTTGGAGGTGTACGGTATTTGAAATCGATAGTTGCCAATATTTTGCTGGAATGTCGATTCATTTCCGTTTGGCGAGAATTTTGGCATTAAGCATCCTTTTGGTCCTATTTTTAGGAAAGGCATGCCAAATTTTTCTTGGTTCTAAAATATCGTTTTGCTCTACCCTGAGCGACCATGGTCCGCACGATGACCGAAGGCATCGTGAATAGGTTTTGAGGTCGCGAAGGCGAGATGCTTCAAAAGAACGAGGCGGAGATAAGATGTCCGTGTCGAAGATGCAAGTGAAGAGCCTTATTGCGGACCCGATTCGGCAGGTGCGGGACCACCTGCTGTTGCGTGGTTTCATGGATGGCTATCGGTGGCAAGGTGATGAAGATGACTACTGAAGTCGTCCATGCGGGCGGGCAAGAAATGAGGAAGGGCAGCAAGACAACCACCGCGGCTCGGCGGGCGAGAAGACGAAGAATCCCGGAGATGATCACGGCTGTGATGCTGTACACAGTCATCATGTAGAAGATGCAGGACATGATGATGAGGAAGATGCGGAGCAGGCGACGGGCATGATCATGAAGATGATGATGCGGCGGAGCGCACGACGCTGGACCATCGATGGGCTGGGTGCAGGACCCTCATATTCAAGAGCTGCTTCTCAAGCGGACGGATAACGCAAGAGCTGCCGCCGAGAGAAAGCCAAGATGGATCAACTTGAGTTAGACGCGGTTACTCCATTGTATGAAGGATGCAGGCCGAGGATACCGCTGAAAGTAACGCTCATGGCCCGGAGATGAAGGTAAAACACAAAATGACCGGCGATGCCGGCGAGAACATGTCATTACGCACGAACGTCTTCCCAAGGGAACAAGTGCCCGACCAGTTTGGAGGAGGCGAAGAAAATCGTGTGTCCTCTGGATTTACCGCCGTGAAATACCATGTGTGCATGAACAATTGCATCATTTATCGGGACGAGCACGCGAGTCTACCATATGTCCGGTGTCTTGGCGTCACTCGATACAAGAAGAGGAAAAAGCTCCTCGAAAAGTGGTGTGGTACTTTCCGATCACTCCTCGTCTGCAGCGCTATTTCGCGGACCCTAAGGTAGCAAAGCTCCTGCGTTGGCACGCGGATAGGGAGGAGAAGAAGCGGGAAGATGAGCGCAAATGATCCGGAGATAGATAAAAAGACAAGATGCTGAGTCACCCTAAGGATGCGAGCGGTGGCAGCGTTGAACCAAGACTCGGAATTTGGGAGCGATCCAAGGAACATCGTCTTGGGCGCGAGCACCGATGGAGTCAATCCGTTTGGCAGCGAGAAGCACACATAGCACCTGGCCTGTGTTTGTGTGGATGTACAACCTTCCCCTGGTTGTGCATGAAGAGGAAGTACATTCACATGAGTATGCTAATTGAAGGGCTGAAACAACCAGGAACGACATCAATCTGTATCTGGGGCTGCTGAAGAGGAGCTTGACGCGCTGTGGAAAACGCCAGCCAATCGTGGGACGCCGCAAAGAAAGAATATTTCCCTATGAGAGCCGCCTTTGCTCACGGACGGTGCACGACTATCTCGATTACGGATATGTCGCGGGGCAGGTAGTCCACGGATTTTACGGATGCGTAAGGTGCATGGATGACACAACGATCGCCAGCTAGATAGAGATCCGGGTCTTGAAAACCGTGTTCATGGGACATCGAAGGTGGCTTCGCGACGATGACCCGTGGAGGAAACGCAAGGATCTGTTCGATGGTGAAACCGAACCAAAACGCCGTGTACGAGGAGCGGCGAGGAAATAGACAAGCTGTTGGAAAATTGGAAAGACTGCCCTTGCCGGAAAGAAGCAAAAGGCGCGAGAGCGGAAAGAAGCGAAAGGCGCGAGCAGCTGCTGAAGGTATGGAAAACGAGGTCTGTTTTACGGGACTTGCCGTCTTGGAAGATCCACCGTGTGCCTCACAGCCTTGATGTCATGCATATCACGAAGAGCGTGTGAGAGTCTGCTTGGTACCCTGCTCAACATGCGGAGAGGACCAAAGATGGGCGAAAGCAAGGCAGACTTGAAATCAATGGGCATCGGCGGGAGCTTCACGCTATATATGATGATGATGATGATGATGATGATGATGATGATGATGATGAGGCAGGACCACGAAACTCGTCGCAAAGGCAAAAGGCCAAGAAGACCGGAAATGACTACCCTCCCGCGTGCTTCACTCTAAGTCGAGGAGGAGATCGAGCAGTTTTCACCTGCCTCCTAGGAGTAAAACTTCCTTCGATTCTGCTGGGAAGATAAGCGGATACCTAGACCCAGTGAAGCGAAGTTCAGCGGGATGAAGTCTCACGGTATCACGTCTTGATGACGCAGATACTTCGATTGCAATCCGTGGGATCATGGACGCGCGCGTCCGTGAAACGCTATTTGGCCTATGCAACTTCTTGACGTCATCTCGGAAGTCGATTGGCGTGAGGCAACTCGAAGGCTACGAGGAAGAGATCGTGGTGATACTATGCGAGCTTGAGATGTACTTCCGCCCGCATTCTTGACGTTATGGTGCATCTGCTGGTCCATATAGTGGAGGATATCATCCAACTCGGGCGGCGTTCCTGCACAGCATGATGCCGTTCGAAAGGATGAATGGTGTCATCAAAGGATACGCTCGCAACATGTCACGTCGAGAAGGAAGCATAGCCGGGGCTTTTCGACGAAGAGTGCATCTCCTCTGCAAGAATTATCTAGGCATCGAGAACCCGTTGGTCTGCCCGTCAGCGAGCACCTCGGCGGGCTCGCTGGATGGGGTCACCGTGAGGGTCGCGCGAAATGCATGTCGATTTCGAGGGTCGACTCGCCGACTTTGAAAGAGCAAACCTAGTCGCGCTACAACACATAGGCGTGGTCGATCCTTGGGTGGTAGAGCACAAAACCTTTATTAAAAAGGCGTACAATGACCGAGGCCAACAGAGGGACGGACGGAGATACACTCAAAGAGCACAACTCATGTTTCACGCGTTGGTTCAAGCATAAGCTTCGTCGTACCCTTTACATGAGGATTCTTCGCGGAAGAACAACTCATATTCGCCTTGTCACAGGCGCGAGCACAACGATGACCTATGAGGCGTCACGATATCCATGACTACACATTCTACACGAGGCCAAGGACATGAAGGCGATGGTTATCGAACTCCGGGGTAACGATGGAATCCTACACCGTAACGACAAGGACAGATACTACGGAAGGATCGAGGAGATCTGGGAGCTGAGCTACTGTTGGAGAGAAGGTCCGATGTTCCGTGTCGATGGGCCAAGAACGTCATAAAGAAGACGGTATTTCACCACCATGGTTATACGAAGCCAAATCAAGACCCGCGGTATAAGCGTCACCGCGAAAAATGAGCCATGGGTGCTGGCTTCCCAAGTGGACCAATGCTTCTTCATTACCGACCGCCAAAGCCCGGTCGTGTTGTCGTGAGGAGAGGCAAAGGAAGATCATCGGAATGGATGGAGTAGCCAATGAGCAAGACTTGACAAGCACGGCGACCGAGGATCGAACATGGCGACGATGATGAAGTAGCAGCATACACCACAAGAAGAAGCAGGACCACCCTACCTAAGGGCGTCCGTTCCACGGAAGAACTCCATTTGCGAAAAAGAAGGGCAAGAAGATTGTGAACAGATAGCTAGCTAAGATCGATTGTATTTAAATCGTAGCCTTCATTTCTCGATTGTATTTCATGGGTACTTTTGAACTATCATGAATATTTTTAAATTTCATGGACACTCGATCTCGATCCCCTCCATCTCGATCGCTATCCCACCTCGCCAGATCCGGCCCCCCCCATGCCGAGCACCCCCATCCACCGGCCGCCTCAGACCCCCGCACCCTCGATTCCCTCCATCTTTTAAAATGGCTTTTTAAATGCTACTGTCTTATAAAAAAATGCTACTATCTTATAAAAAAATGCTCTTGTCTTATAAAAATAAGTATCAAACAGCTTTTTAAATGCTCTGTCTTATAAAAAATATTACTGTTATTATTTAAACAAGTTTGAACATTTTTAAACACAAATAAGTATCAAACAGCTTTTTAAATGCTAAAAAAAATATTACTGTTATTATTTAAACAAGTTTGAACATATTTAAACATAAATAAGTATCAAATAGCTTTTAAATGCTAAAAAAATTTGTGGAGCACAGGAGTCGAACCCGGGACCTCACAGTGTGAGAGCTGGAGGCTGACCAGTCGAGCTAGTAGAGTGGGCTTGACATGGATAGGTTACAGTAGTAGATAACCTTTTGGCTTTTGTGGAAATAAAAAAAAATACTAATGGCGCACCACGGTGAGGTGCGCCATTAGTGTGGACATGCTAATGGCGCACGCGTGAGGTGCGCCATTAGTAATGGCCCCCTTCGCCCGATCCCCCTCGCCCGATCCCCTTCGCCCGATCCCCTCGCCAGTTCTCTCCTCTCGCCCCCCGCCGCCGCCGCTGCCCTCGCCCTCGCCCTCGCCCTCGCCCTCTCCCTCCCTCGCCCTCTCCCTCGCCGTCCGGACGCCGACGCCCGGCCGCCTTGCGCCAACGCCGCCTCGACCCGCCCGACCCCGCCCGCCCAGACGCCGCCCGACCCGCCGCCCAGACGCCGCCCGACCCCGCCGCCCGGACGCTGCCCCGCCGCCCAGCGCCGCCTCGACCCGCCCAGCGCCGCTGCCCCACCTCGACCCGCCCGTCCACACCACCGTCGCGGAGCACCACCACCCCGTGAGCTCCCCTCCTCCTCATCCTCCTCCTCCCCTCAAAACTAAATCAATGGAGATGACATGTTACGATCATTTGTAACTATCGCCAGCATCTTTGCCGGCGACCGATCGAGCAATTATCTATGCAAGTGTCAAAGCGATGTAAATTAGTGGGGATCATGTGTCTTCATTCGGCTCTCTGAGAGACGGGTGTCCGCCTTTCGGGATTCAGATCAACTTTTACATGGACGATGAAGCGCCCATGGTGGTAGCGACATAGATATTTATTTCTGCTGCCTTGCTGGTAGGAATCAGAACTGTATTACACCGGCTCGCCTAGGGGAACTTCTCCAGTCACCATAGTTGCCTCCCCTGTTACTAGCTCAGGGAGGGACGTACCAAAGAGTGCAGCTACTGCCTCAATGATAACGGGCATCGATGTTGCAACCCTGCTGAATAACAAACTGATGCTACAACTGTTTTTATCTTGCCATGATGTTGAAAATCATCTTACAGTCCATGGAGCTCAACTAGAAACTCGTGAATTACAAGAACATTTGTATTTCCATGCTTAATGATGAATAGGTGTTTTCTTGGCATCAGAATGGATGAATAGGTGACAAAACTTTGCGTTGCAACAACCGGGCATATATGCCTTATGCCCAACAATAGGCCTTGAAGAAAGCATAAAATTACTCTCATAGCACTACTTCTATTTGCATTTCCCAAACATATTTGCATTTCCCATAGTTTATTACCTTCAGATGACAATCCCTTTTGCTGGATGTTTATGTACAAGGACAGCACAATTCTACTAGACTTAAGCTGAGATAATCATCGCTAGATATGCAATTACTTTGATGGGCGTTAAGGAAGAGGATGGGCAACACCAGGGTTTACTTGCTGTATTGCTTTGGATATAATAGTAATTGGCACATTAAGTTTGACAAAGTTTCATCCAAGTGAGTACAAATATGAGTTCCATTCAACCTTGATAATTTGTGGGTTACGCTTAGGATAAAATACCTTTCATTTGTTTGTGTTGCAAGATTATTGTAGGGCAAAACCCCTGTAGTTCATTCCTCATTTCCCGTCTTAGATAGATAGTGTAGTAATCTCCTTTGGGTAGAGTGACCTACTACCATTTTAATTATGTCTTGAGGTGGTTGCATAGCTCTAATACTAATGAGCAGGCCACTTTACATTCAAATTTTCATGTTCAGTCTTGGTTCTTTTGGGAGATGTGTTGCTTGGTGTCTATCAAGCACATCATCAACAATACTTATTAAACACTGGTGTTAGGCCCTAATCTTTCTGTTCACCCGTGTTCCTCTGGGAGGCAAGAATTTCTGTGTGTTTGGAGGAATTTTTGTGTATAATTGAATTTTTTATCTTGTAGCTTGCTCGAGAATAGAGGATGATCAGTGGCAGTTTGTGCAGTTGTGTTGTGTAGTATGACAAAACATGTAAATGTACATTAAATTGTTGCTCAACGCCATTTATAACTCTGTCAAATTCAGACAGACCATAGAATGCAGTAACAAAATTTATATTGGTGTTGGAATGCAGTCAAAATTTAGACATGTAGCCTTGCAAGCAAAAGTATATTTGTGGTGCTATATTTGTGGTGCAAAATGAAGATATGCCAAACTCCTCAACAGTTGGTTAGTCTCATTAGGGTAAAATAATAGGATACTTTGTTAAATTAGAAGTCATCAACATGCTGCTGATCAATTGCTGCTTTGTATCTGTATGATGTATGTGATCTTTGCTGATGTATGGTTTTTTATCAAGAGGCCAAACATTCATCTAGTTTTGCTATGAACTGCTGCTAATGTATGATGTAGTTGCTTCACCTGCTATCTTGCTTACGATTCTGCCTTTGTGCCGTTTAAGAGTTTTTAGATGAATGTCTATAGTGCTTTTCTTCTCTGCTAACTCCGTTCGGAGTTGTTGTTGGCGATAACAGACATGTTTGAAGTACAATTGTTACCAATGTGGGCTTGTGGAATCCCATGACAAAAGTCTTGAGTTGGGTTGATACAATTGTCAAGGGTAGTCTCATTGTGATCTTCTGAAATGACCCATTGGCGACTTCATTACGCGGGGATAATGATTTTGCAGGTACCCGAGAGGCCCTTGAGTTTGCGGAATGTCGATTAACTTCCGTTCCGGCAAATTGGGTACTCCATATGTCCTATTTTCAGCAAAGGTCATGCTGAAATTTTCCGTGAATTTTAGCATGACTTTGCTAAAAATAGGACATATGGGGTACTGTGACTAATGCATGGGCGGGGTATCTTAGTAGTTAATTAAGTAGGATCAAGTGCCCGGCGTACTTGTGACTAATGCATAGCTTTTAGGGTGCCTCGGTGTCGATAAAACCGAAATGATGAAAAGTTAGGCTTTTAGGGTGCCTTGGCGTCGAAAAACCCTCAATGATAAAAGCTTAGATTTTAGGATGCCTCGGTGTCGACAAACCCTAAATGATGAGACCATGATCTTGTTCCTTGACAATAACCAACTTTTGACCAAACTTTGTTTCTATTTAGAGAGAAACATGGCCCAACGATGAGGCCGGGGTTGAGGCGGCAAGGCATTCAGGAGCTGTCCCGGAGATGGAGGAACAACCTCACTTGTATGAGGCCGCCGCCTTCCCCACCGATCCCGAGACCACGGATGGTGCCGCCGAGGATGACCACACCGATGCCACCACCGATGGTGCCGCCGAGGATGCCACCAGCGATGATGGCGGCGCCGCCGAGATGGCAGCCAGCCGAAGAGGCAGCGGAAGGACCGGCGCCCGATCGTGCTCCGCACCCTCAAGGAGGAAGTTCTTGAAGTGGACTCCAGCAGGGAATCCAGCGGCGCCCGAGCGAATAGTCAAGGGTACTCGCTTCAGCTCGGGTGCATTGTCCGAGCACCGTCTCGATCAACACCGAGAACACGAGGCATCGACCGAGGAATTTGCGCAACCTCCTCTTCACGAAGCTGCCTGAGCGATACAAGTTCCCGCTGAATTTGAAAACACAAGCCTCAAAGGGAATAAAGTGAACAATGCTGCCCTCACGAAGATGAGCAAGGCCCTGTCTACTTGGAAAAGCAATGTGAAGAGAATGATTGAGAAAGGTGAGAGTTATGAGAAGATCAAGGAGAAAAATCCTTCGATCACCGAAGATGACTAAAAGCGACTTCAAGATCAATTGCTCGAGCACCGCAAGCTCCCAATCAAGTGAGTGGGGAAACAAATCGGGAGCTGAACATGGGGAACACACACTCGGTCCCGGCGGTTCTGAGTGGCGGAGCCTATATGGGACAAGGAGGAGGCGGACCGTGCGAGCAAGGCCTACCGCCCTCTTGATACATCTGGCGGTGACAAGCAGACCAGGAACTTTGTCGGGGCCGGTACAAGAAGGACCGAAAACAAAGGAGCTTACCACGGATCGAAGACCAGGCAGCTTGAGCTTGTTACGGTAAGGAATACACCCAGCGTAATTAGCTCCATATGGTTGCATTCTAATTAATGAAGCGAATTTCTAAATGGTTCACATTCCTTCCATGAGCGATGAAAGCGATGGCGGGGTCGACTCGAGCAACCCTTGGGACACCACTCTAAATAGGGGTTGAATGTAATGAAGAACAAGGATAAGCTCGATGGCCGGCGTCGGCTGGTCGTGTGGCGGCAAAGGCTTGTCGACAAAATGGGGTCATACTATACCGCTGGTGTGCGGAAGGAGAAAAAGACCAGCTCGGAAAGCCGGTAGCGAGAGGTTCAAGAACTCAAAGGCACAGGTGGCGCGGATTCGGAGATTGTCCAAGAGCAAGTGGAACAACGACTTGGGCGGCGATCACGCCCTTGTGCCTACCTTGATCTCGGGGTTGAGTCGTGGATTGCGAGGCGGCCAACAGGGCCGCCCGATTCCTAGCTTCACGGCCAGCAACTTCGCATAATGCGATGGCGGGGCCATTGGTGCCTCCAGCGGGCGGCATTGGTGTCTCCGGCGCCGCACGGAGCTTAATGCACCGGGTGTCGCCGGCGGCACCTCTGCAGCAAGCGGCCCCTCCGTCAAGCTGCCGCCCGCCGTTGGCGGTGCCTCTACGATAGCCGAGCTCGGCGCCATCATCACGGTAACTAATTAAGCCTCTCTCGGCGAGGACTTCATCTCCTTGCCTTTGGTGGGCATCCCCGGCGCCCTACATGTTTTCGCAGGCGCCCCGACGTTCCGTGCACTCTCCTCCCGCCGTGAACAACGAGTTGGTCGATGTCGCCAAGGGCAAAATCGTTCAACCGGGCAACCCTTGTTCCACGGTACCAGATGCCACCCAACTTGTTTAGGGTTCAACTGGTTCGGTGCTGCCAGGCTGCGACGACTTGTTACCTCGAATCGACCCGTCGGGGCCGGCGATGATGGCGTGATGACCCTCACGCGCTGCTGAGCTGGCCCTGCTTTGGCGAAGAGCGGATTCGTTTGGGGTGGGGACACCACCCAAAGACAACACCGCCCGGTCGTGCGGCGCCAAGTCGGCCCCATGGCAAGACCGCCGTACGGTGCGGACATCCCTATGCCACTGGATCCAAACATGCATATGGCACGGGATCGAATAGCGGCGGCGGCGACTATGATACATTTGGCAGCGTCGATCGATACTTTGCCGAGCATGGGTGCGATGGCGACTTCATGGGGCCTCCTTCTCAAGAACCAAACCCAACAAAAGGCGTGTGCGATCTAGCTCGTGCAGCGGAGAAGCCAAGTTACAGCAGCGCCGTCGGCGTTCAGCTCTCGGGAGGCGCCTCCAGCTGCCGACTTCACCGAGCCTCGGATAGGCGAGGTGCGAAATATTATCAGCCCCAACACACTCAAGAAGGCGGTGCTGTGAGCAAAACTCGGTCCCATTACAGGAGAAGAAGAAGGCACGCAAAAGAAAGACTAAGAAGGGTGCGAGCCAGCCCGGCACCGAAATGCGATCCGTGCTCGGGGCGGGCCACCTTCACGCAGGATATCTCGAGGAGGGTGCATGTGGCGGGTAGGCGATGCTACCGACAAATATGCTCAATGCTGCAACCGGTGCTATCGGAGTCTGCATGACGGTGTTCTTTCTTTGGAGAAGCGGCGTCTCGGGGAGAAGGATGTGGCATACCGGTTTTCGCGGCCAAGGTGCGGAGGGCAAGGGCTTTGTGGATAACTCCATCGGGCGTCGATCGTCCTGCGTTTGATGACATCACGCTATGTTGAACCTTCATCCGCTGCACTACACCTTCGTTCGGCTATTTTCGCTGAGTATGGAGATGCGGATCATTAGCGACAAGACCCGGACATCGTGATAGTCGACCCCTTCTACATGCGTGCCAAGATCTTGGGCAGCGCGGGGACCGCAAGTCGCGAGTTCTTACCTCGAAGGCGTCATTACGGCAAACCAAGATAAGGATAACTTCCTCGTGCCTTACTTTCCGAGTAAGTCCTCCCTCAACCGCCCGTAACATATGAATTCTTACATTTCGATCGTTTTCTTTTAACATTCCGTGTTTTCTGCGGTGACACCGTTGCCGCTCATCCTCCTAAGCCCTAAATATTCCATGGCCACGTATTTCGACCGGACCGTCCGTCGAGCGTAGACTACACAAATGTCAAGAAGGTTCTTGATGATGTTCTCCCGGCTCGCCAAATCTGGAGGCACCTTCACCAGGCCTATTCGTAAATCACGGCAAGCACGTGTTCTCCCCTGTCTGACGTTCTGCTGCGTCAAGCAGCCGCTGGCGATCGAAGGGTGCCTACTCGCCATCCATCACATGCGAGGCGATCGTGCGGGACCATCATCAACTTCGCTACCGAGTAAACTCAAGATTGGGCGCGGCGTGTCGGCAATCCAGACGCGGACCTCCGACAAGAATTCTTTCGCATCCGATCGGAGTTTGCGGAAATCATCCATCAAGATGTCGCCGTACCTCGGGGCAGTTCTACCTCGAAATCAACCGTCCAACGGTGACATCGACACAATGCTACAAATGCAGGATGACAACGCCCGTTCTTTCATGACTCCCACGATGAGCGGCGGCTTCATCCACGCTCCGATCCCTTAGTCGAGTTGTCTAGTTCGAAACATCGATTGGGTCATGTTGTAATTAAACTTTAATGAACTTGTAGTATGTCTCTTTGGTTTGAGAGTCGTTCAACTTAGATGTAATCGATGCTATTAATGTCTTGCTTTTCTCTTCCGATCGTTCTGTTGCATACTTATATATTGCTTATGTATTATGCGTGAATTGGTACTAACGCTTCGTTTGGCTAGTGCATAGCGATGCCGGCGTATGTCGTGTACAAGGGTAAGGTTCCCGGAGTCTCGATGGTGGGAGGAGTGTCGGAGACAGGTTCACCGATTCAGCGGTAACAGTTACAAAGGTACACCACTAGGGCGAGGCGAATCTAGATCGCCCGCTATCTAGCGGGAGAGGGAGAGGCGTTGGAGGAACCGGATGAAGGCGAGTTTCATCGTGATGATGCTCATCGTGATGACCGCAGCTCTCTTCTATGTGATGGTAGTTTAGATGATCGATATCGACTTGTAATGCGAAGATAAACTCGCTACTCGCGGTCTCGAGACTTGTAATATAATGTTCTATCTTTGTTCGGTCTTTTCAATTAGGAGACTAATATGATGAATTGTATTAGGAGACTAATATGATGAATTGTATTCAAGGACTAATCTTCTATTGTATTTGATGAATCTATTGTTGATGTGTGCTGTCTATATTTTGTCAAATTATACATTTTGTAACCTGTGCAAAAAACAGAAAATAAAAAAATAAAAAAAACCTAATATTCATACTAATGGCGCATCACATGACAGTGCGCCATTAGTATGACGATCATACTAATGGCGCATCACGGGAAGTGCGCCATTAGTATCTCTTGATTACTAATGGCGCATCCGGGGTGATGCGCCATTAGTATCCAAAGCACCAGGTATACATGCTTACAGGAGGCATACTAATGGCGCACCCTTGCATATACTAATGGCGCACCGGTGGTGCGCCATTAGCTCTCAGATACTAATGGCGCACCGGTGGTGCGCCATTAATAAAAATACTAATGGCGTCTGTCAATGGCGCACCTCTGATGCGCCATTAATGGCCATATTAGGTGCGCCATTAGTAGTGGTATTTCTAGTAGTGATCCTTAACCAATCATCATTTTAACTTGACAAGTTCAGGGTCTTATTAGAGTAACTTGTCAAAGTTCGATGGGTCATACCAGGTTTACCTGGGCGGAGTGACTTACTTATAGAGGCAGGCTAACCCGGGGTTTTAGGTGTATACACCAGGCTTCCAAGCCGTGGCTTGATAGCTTATTACAAGTGTAGGTTCTTTGTTCGTTGCGATAGCAAAGAATCCCCAAGCAATATTTTGAGCTGTGCTCAATGGGTGCCTACGGTTGAGTTGTTCTTTTGCAACACTCTCTTTGGCCCCTAAGTATTTTGTTGGTGTAGCTATGGTTCGGACACGACCAAGCCCCCAAGTGATTTTTCTGGTGGCCTTGCGCCGATCAAGAGGTGTAGCTATGGTTCGAGTACGACCAAGCCCCCAAGTGATTTTTCTGGTGGCCTTGGGCTGACCAAGAGGTGTAGCTATGGTTGGAGTATGACCAAGCCCCCAAGTGATTCTTCATATATGACTTTATAAGCCAGATCAACGAGCAAACAGGATGCCGCTTTATAACAGAAACCCCCATGTAACCGCACATGATAAGCCAATAAGGCAGGATACCCATGTTTGAACCGCGCGTCATGGCAGCAGGTCCTCTTCGGCAACCTAAATTTTTGCAAGAGATAAATTCTTCTTGAACCGGGATTTTGAACCGGATATTGAGAGCTTCAAAGCTTTGTGGGAGACATCTTTCCTTGAACCGGATTGTAAACCGGATATTTGAGAACTTCAGTGAGACTGACTTCCCTTGAGCCGGATTTTAAACCGGAATCCTTTCTGATGACCCAGAACTTCTTCATTAAGCTGGGATTTTGTAACTGTCATACACTTTCTAAGCCGGAAATTTTCTGACGGCCTTTAAATTTTCAATAATATAACAGTAGCCTCCGGGACCGTGTTATCTTTCCCTCCAACGTCCTAGGGTTCTTGACTTCACTGAAAACCGGCAACATTTGCTGAGTCATATCATTGTAGCCCCTGAGTCTCAAGGTGACTCGAGGAGTTGGCTTGAGATTCTCCATATTTGACCGTGATATAAACCGGCATAAGTTGTATATCATTGGTGTTGATAGCACGATGTGAATCCACAGAAAGTTGAGGTGACTGCGGCGGGTTATAAATGATCCCGTATGAGTCGTGTCAGCAACTCGGCCAATGGTTCCTTCCAACTGGCTATTTGAAGTTAACAAACTGTATTGGCGGCGACTTGTGTGCCTGCCCATTGGGCCACCCAGTGCAGACGGCGGTTTGATAGTATATGATAATTTGCCTCCATTTTGTTTGAAAGAAAACCGGGCTACCCAAGCTGTGACTTGCTCATACTTAATAAACAGCTCATGCAAACAGGTGCGGCCTGGTATGTTGATGTAGACCAGGCCACGAGAGACGGACGGTAAAGACGACCGCAACAGCAGAGGGCGGCACCGACATATGAGTCGGCCGTGGCGTTGTAAACTGGTGTAGACGGGCGAGTTAACCCCATCATGTTGATGTAGACGGGGCCGCAGAGACAGCGGTTTGTACATACATTCGTTGAGAATTATGGCATGGTCAGATACTAGCGCATGATAATGGTGGCGCGAACTATGTATCCATGACATAATCATTGCCCTTGCAGTGAACAGTTGTCCTGCATTAAAAAAATATCACAAACAAGAGTAACTGTTTCGCAGACAGATACTGTATACAGATGAAATAGATAAGATGGGTATCACCTGATGTATTTTTGGGATGAAAAGACTGCTCGGCAACTTTGACCGAACCATATGTGCCAATTCAGCATCAACTTGAGATTTTGTAAGGGTTTCAATATCATCACTCTCCATTTTCTGAAGCTCCCTTTGCATGTCTTCTAGCAGCAGCTTCGTCCCTTAAAATACAATGAAACGGGTACAGGTGCAATCCTGTACTTGCAGTTTCACTTCTATCTGTTTTCCACCTGATGCCGAATCCTTCACGTGATGGATGGTGGTCCTTCTTGGAAACTGCGCCAAGTGTACAAACAACTAGTACTAATTGTGCTAGCAAACATGTTGAGTGGTTTTCCAGAGCACAGGTGCTGATGCGACCCTCCTTGTGCTGTTTCTTTTGTCTAGTATTATTATAACTTGACTTGAATCGTTGTTCTTTCTCCCATAGTAACTGTCAGAGGGAAAGATCTGTCACTGCCAAAAATTATACTGCGCTTGATTTCGCATGACATATTTGGTTAATGATAACCCAAGCACTTGTCCGTCATATGAGCAGCCTTCTCCGCGAGGCCTTCTCCAGAAGTCGTAGCCGTGGTCAGTGTGAGCCGGCTGGCTAGATGGACTGATTAATCGCACAATATGTCGTCCATGTTGTAGAAAATTTTGGTTGGGCCAAACGATGCATCCTATGGGTTGGCGTTGGTTCTGCTATGTTGAACCGGGTACATGTATACACAGTGCCGGTTTGCCTTTTACTCCGGAGAACAGCATGCCGGCCCTGCTATACTTGGCACGACGGCAGCAGAAACGGGCGACGACAACGGCTCGCGCCGGAATCGGAGGCGGCTGAAACACAGCAAAGGTTTGACCACGGAGGCGGTTTGCAAGCGGCAGGTGCTGCAACTGTAGAGGCCCTCTTGGCGAGTTGGAGGCAAACGGGGAAGCATCGGCGCCGGCGACTTAACTCGGAGCAGCATGGGGCTGTAGCGTCACCAAGGTGAGTCTGAGGGGTGGCTTGGAAGCAGGAGGCCGCAGCAGCAACTTGGCAGTACAGGCAAGGTCGCGGAAACGGCAAGGCCCGGCAAAGCGGGTTCTTGACGCCGAGGCCTGGTGAGGTGGCGCGAGCGAGCAGATTCGGCGTCGCCACGGCGGCTCAACATGGCGGGGAAAATTATGATGATGGTGACCGCTATGGGTCTCCCGGCAACTCGGAGCGAGGGCGAGGCGGCGACGGCGAGTGAGACCACGTGCGGCCAAGCGGGCGACGGGGCGAGACCGGGAAGACGAGATGGGCGGAGATCCAGTCCGTGACTTCCCATCGTTCACTCCCGGATCTCGAGCCTCTTTTCTTTTGAGAAAAATTCACTCTAGGTCACTAAACTTGAGCCGGGTGACACATTTGAACCACTACTTCAAAATACCTGAACTATAATATAAATACTTGTGCTAGAGGTTCACTTTGGTCCATGTATACGATTTTGTATATGTATTTGCTGACTTGGCCGAGTCAGCGGCCGCCAGCTCGCCTTTGACCGCCACACTGTCCTTCCTTCGGTGAATACGAGTCCATCCGGGTTTTTGTTTGCAAAACGGCATACGGCCGGTAGATCCATCCATGGTCCCTCTGCATCCATCCCCACGCAGTCACGCACCTGTCATGTCCCAAGGGTCATGATCCTCTTCTTATCCAAGGCCTTCTCGGTGGAATGGGCCGTGAGACTTGGGCTTGGCCCAGTTCCGTGAATAGGCAAATGGATTATAAAGAAGGAGAAGCTAGACAGAGGAGGGGAGCGATTGATTTGTGAAACGTCTGAAGCTTCTCACCCCTTGCTCTCGTCCTCACCTCCTGCTCTCTGTATCCCCCCCCCCTTTCCTTGCTGATTTCTCACCCCATATTCTCCATGCATCCCCCGATCTAGATCTGAATATTGGTGCTGATTAGTTTGTTCGTCCCATCTTGTGCTTGGGTCGTGACAATTTGGTATTCAGAGCCAACAAAAAAAATCACCACCCACTTCTTGCCTACCATATGTTCGACGAAATGTCCAGCCAACCCGAGGTGTTCACTGGCGGCGTTCTCCGCGTCACCGTGCACCATGTGTACTACCCGGTCACTGAGGAGACACTACAGCAGGTGTTTGCCGTGTATGGTGTGTTGAAGGTCGTCGTGTTCCAGAGAATCCACCATGTGGAGGCAGTGGTTCTGCTTCGATCAAAAGTTGGGGCGGCGCGGGCTCTTGCCTTGCATGGTCGGTGTGTCTACGAGCACGCCTGCCTCCTTGACATCCAGGACTTGTCGCCAGAGTATAACCTGCACTTGTGCTCGCTGCTGGATCTCAAGCAGACCACAACCGTGGCCGAGAACACTACGGCATTCTGGGAACGAGTACATCGTGTGCTGGATCTCAACTCCACTATAAGCATCAAGTGCTTCGTACACCAGTACATCCAGGGCTTGCGCACGGATATTCAAGCAGCCGTGCAGTCTCAAACGCCGTCTAGCATCACCAGAGCGTCGTGCCTTGCTCGGATAAGGGAGGAAGAGATCATGAAGGATGAACCGATGGGCTCCGAGAAGCGTGGTGATGGCCACGACCATGAAGTACAAGACCATGGCATCGGTGGCAGCAGGCTTGCTGCTCCAACAACGACCATGCGCTCGACAGAGTGCCCGAGTTCTGACGCCACTGTCAACATATTTCCCGAGCTTGCCTCCCCTGCTGTGTGCGACGAGGCCCTCGACGTCAACACCGTCCACATCCTGCTGCGCCCGCCATCTGCTCGGCCGGTGGTGCGGCCCATGGTAATGATGATGATGGCCCAATGTCGATGTCCATGGTACTCTGGACTACACCAGCTACACCTCCACGCAGCACCGGTTCACGACCTCGAACTCATCACAACAACTCCACGAGTTGTTGGTTAAACTATGTTGAGGCTGCCTACGTGTTGACACGGTGCCCAGAACAAATCGACAATGGTTACGAATGCACAAGGACGGTGATCGGCCGATACCATGGCCTTCGTTCTTGACAAGCATATCAATACAGCTCAGGGCAATATTGCCGAGTCGCCATCAAGCGCCCGCAAGCGTGTCGAGCAGGTATGTGGTTCGTTGTTCGACCTTGCCACCACTCCATGTCAAGGTGAATATGGGGTGTGTCCGAATGTTGCTGGAGTCAGTTGCAGGTCCTTCTCTGATGTTATCTCAGGTTATCTTTGTGTTGAAAGAAATTGTCTCCTTTGTGAGGCTGAATCCAACTAAAGAAAGTATCCACAATTTTATTGATCATGCAAGAAAGTTACAGTTACTAGACCTCCTGTGCGAGTTTCTGATAGCTTCAGGTTCAGACATAAAATCAGGTTCCATAAATATGGTACTAGCAGCACGTGAGACATGCAAGACTAATTGGTATATGGCTCACGCAGTTGACATTTTGTCCATGGGTGCACAACATTTTTCACTTCCTCTAGTTAGCTCATGGCGACAAGGTCACATGGAGATGGATGATGTGTTCCAGATGCTTAAGAAATGGTGCCCACATAACCAATATGTGCAGCTGGCCTGTACAATTTATGAAGCTCACAACGAGTTCCATGCTACCAGCGAGGTTTTGACTTCGGTGCTTAATTGGGAAGCTGCACTTTTGCCCACAGACCTCCTATTCGACAAGTACATTGAGCTGATGGTGTTGAATGGAATTTTATCAGTGCAACCAGTTCATGTTTATTGTCCTCTACCTCTGGCTGAACCTCCTGATTGTGGCGACGGATGTGAAACTACGCTCAATTCTTCTCAGTTCACCTTAAGAGGAGTTAAAGGTATCTCTCATGAGTTTGCTAGTGCAACTGAATATTCTTGCTACACCATAATTAGTAGTACATGGTGGGTATTATTGGTGACTATGCAAATTATGATGGGAGGCACCGATGATATGACGAGCAGCCTGAGTGTGGATGGTTTGATTGGCAAAGCTAGGTTGTCAGCTGTCCCATGGGTACAACTACAACGACCTAATTACTGGGAAACTAAATCGGGGTCTGTGCAACAAATAATCGGGGAGGCATCGATGACATTTCAAGATGAGGCCCTCCTGGATGTTACTCAACCTGGTGAAGCCTTTGTTAACAAAAGAAGAGTACCATCACTGCATACAGAAGGAAGAGAATTGTTTGCCGGAGTTCCTCAGCCCATTACTCACTTTCACTTGCCATTGCATATATGGGTTCCGGTGTTTCTAGTGCCCAGCTCGTCTGACATCCTTGCTGGCTTACAGTGCAACTCCGAGCAACTCTTGACTGCTACCCTATATCATTTTGAACAATTCCATTGGGTAATTGCACAGGCATTCTTTAATGGTATCAAGGGCAGTGTGGTCACCAACATTTTTGAGACTTTGTACAATCCTTGTGCTGCTCCAATGCGAGAAGGTGTTCCTACTTATTTGGACTATTTTGCTGTTGTTGCTTGTTCTACTGGTCTACAAGCAAGTGCGAGTACATGGCAGTTAGTGCTCAAGGATATCTGGCATGTTCATTACCTTGGTACTGTGATTGAGTGGATGTTGCGCTTATTCATTCATGTGGTGAGATGCTCTCTTGGTCATGGATCAAATTTTATTATCTCCGGAACTATGTCCACAGCATGGCCAGTTCAAGAGGAACCACAACGGAAATACTTCTGCCAATTCTTGTGTGGGCTAAGGTTGTGGAATCCGGGTATAAGGGGTGCATCTAAAACTTGTACAAAGCAGTTTGGTATTCAAAACAACTCCATGTCACCACATGCTGCTGCTGCAGGTAAATCGCAAAATTGCACAGTTCTTATTTACACTCGATGGAGCTCTATGATAGGAGATTCAGATTCAACCTTTGCAATTAAAAATGTGGAACAGAGGGTGCTTCCTAAAGTAACAAGTTCGGCTAGCAGATTATGGGACCCAGGAATCTTTGATGTTCATTGCCTCGGCGCTATTAAGCTGTTTTCAACCACATGGGTGTCTTGCTTATTTGTTCCTGTTGTGAAAGATTTTATTGGTCATGGACTGGAGCTTTCTGCTACAACACAGTGGGATCCTGGAATCTTGAATCTTCATGGCCGGGCAATTATTAAAATGAGGATCAAGTATCTACATAGAAGTGCAAACAGTGATTATGATGTTGGATGGCTGTCAGACAAGAGAGATAGACAGATCCATCGACCATGGGACCCAGGTGGATTTGGCTGTTCTTTGGTACTGCGTCACCGGCTTGAGGTCAAGCCGCATTTTAAGAGGGCGAGAATGTCATGTCCCAAGGGTCATGATCCTCTTCTTATCCAAGGCCTTCTCAATGGAATGGGCCGTGAGACTTGGGCTTGGCCCAGTTCCGTGAATAGGCAAATGGATTATAAAGAAGGAGAAGCTAGACAGAGGAGGGGAGCGATTGATTTGTGAAACGTATGAAGCTTCTCACCCCTTGCTCTCGTCCTCACCTCCTGCTCTCTGTATCCCCCCCCCTCCCTTGCTGATTTCTCACCCCATATTCTCCATGCATCCCTCGATCTAGATCTGAATATTGGTGCTGATTAGTTTGTTCGTCCCATCTTGTGCTTGGGTCGTGACAGCACCCTTCTAGTCACCCGATCGGTCCCCAGCCTACTCGAGGTGGTCGTGCGGCCTGAGCGACATGAACATGGCGCGTAATGGCGCAGCCGGCGGTCCCGTCCTCGGGCCCCGCCCGCGCCGGCAGCGGCAGCGGAGAACACGCCGTCGCCATCACCCTCGCCACATACCGCCGCCCGCGAGCTGCACGTTAGCGGCCGCCCGTCCGCCCGGTTGGGCGAGTAGTAGCGCCGCAGTGCGCTTGAGCTTGTCGTTGGCGAACTTGTGCGGAAGTGCTCGGTGATGTACGCAGGTCCAGTAGCGTCGGCGAAGGCTGCGCGGCCTCCACGCACTCGAGCGTGGCGGACAACGCCGGCAGCCGGTCCACGACGGCGCCCGCGAGCTTTCCACGGCAGCGCTCGTCGCCAGAAGCTCCCGCGCCCAGCCGCACTCCGCCACCACGCCCTTGGTCAGCGGCTGCGTGCTCCGCAGCCTCCTGCAGGATGAACACCATCGCGCTGCCGGGTCGCCCTCCGGATCACCTTCTCGCCGCCCTTGAGAACACCGGGCGCAGCGATCGCGAGATGTTGTCGGGATCAGCTCGTCCATGCCGTGGAACAGGGGCACTGCTTCACCAGCTCGAGGAGAGTACGCTTGATGTCCCGCGGAGGCCTCCGGCAGGTCCTTGATCATCTCCATCTCCTCGTCGCGGTGATGGCCGCCCACCTTCGCGCTCGTACTTGCGGACCCGCTGCCGCGGCCGGGGCGGCAGCTGCCGCCGCCTCATCCACCACTCCATGTCCCGGAACCGCAGCTGCATCTTCCGCTTCCTCGCCAAAGACACGGCGTGCAAAGAATACTGCAGCAAAAAGTGCACCACTACTTTTCGCGATCTTGAAATGCGAAGCTAGCTAGCTGCAGTAAAAATGAACTGAACGATTGCTAAAGATTGGCGGCACTTCACACCTGTATGTTTTGTGCGTTGGCGGAAACGTCTTACCCTTCGTGGGGAATGTGTTGCGTGTTTATAAAGAGGGTTGCGAAGCCTGATCACGCGTACAGAGTTTATTGGAGATACAACTTGAAGAGAAAGAAAGACAAGAGATAAAGGAGCTAGATACAACCGAATACAAAGATAACCATGCGCCTAGCTATCCTATCTATCTCCTAACTATAACTGAATATCTCCTCCTTACGCGTTATATCATGTTTAACACCCTCCCTTAATCACAACTTGGTCAAGTTGAGATTATGTTTGAAGTCCTCAAAGCTTCTCACAGGCAATGCCTTTGTAAATCCATCGCAACTTGATCTGCGGGTGCACAAAGCGAATATCAAGTTGCTTACGAGCAACTCTTTCTCTGACAAAATGAAAATCAATTTCTATATGTTCTGTTCTAGAATGGAAAACTGGATTAGCAGAGAGATAGGTAGCACCAAGGTTGTCACACCATAGACATGGAGCCCGTGTGGTTTTCACACCAAGTTCTTTCAACATAGACTGAACCCATATTATCTCTGTTGTAGCATTTGCCAATGCTTTGTATTCTGCCTCTGTGCTTGACCTGGAAACCGTGGTCTGTTTTCGTGCACACCAAGATATCAGGTTAGGTCCAAAGAACACAGCAAACCCACCAGTGGATCGCCTATCATCCAAGCATCCTGCCCAATCTGAATCAGAAAATGCACTGACAAGAGTTGAAGATGACTTGCTGAAATTTAGAGCAACACTTAAAGTGTTTTTGACATATCTTACTATGCGTTTTGCAGCAGTCAAGTGAACAGTGGTGGGTGCATGAAGAAACTGACAGACCTTGTTAACTGCAAAATAAATGGCAGGCCTAGTAAGAGTCAGATACTGCAAAGCCCCAACTAAACTTCTGTATCTTGTGCTATCCTCTTGACTCAAGAGTGTCCCTTCTGTGAGAGACAGTTTTTACGAGGCGGGCGGTGGAGTAAGCGAGGTTTACAATCTTTCAAACCAGCCTTCTTTACGGATCAGTTGCATATTTTTCACTGGGAGAGGTGAAGTCCATCTCTATTTCTCTTTACCTCAATCCCAAGAAAAAGTGCAAGTCTCCAAGATCCTTCAAGGCAAAATCTGCACTCAAGTCCTTTAAGAGTCTGTGATTGCTTGAGATGAGCTTGTCACAATAATGTCATCAACATATATGAGAACAAATATGCATGTGTTAGACTTGTTGTAGATGAATAATGAGGTGTCGACTTAGAAGGAACAAAACCAAGTGCACGCATCTTATGAGAGGCGAGAATACCATGCCCTTGGAGCTTGCTTCAACCCATATAGTGCTTTATCAAGTTTACACACGTAAGAGGGAGCACTTTTACTTACAAACCAGGAGGTTGCTTCATGTACACTTCCTCTTCGAACACCGTGGAGGAGCAGCGTTCTGTACATCTAGCATGCGAGACTCCAACCCCTAGAAACAGCAATAGATAGGACAAGGCGAATGGTAGCAGCTTTTACTCTTTGGACTAAGCGTGTCCTCATAGTCTATGCCATATCTTTGTTTAAAGCCCTTTGCAACAAGTCTAGCTTTATAACGATCAATAGTTCCATCAGATTTCCTTTTAATCCTGAATACCCACTTGCAATCAATCAAGTTTTTACCTTGCTGTGGAGGAACCAAGTGCCATGTCTTATTTTTCTTCAATGTCATGTACTCTTCGTTCATAGCTTTCTTCCATCGTTCATCACCAAGTGCTTCTTCAACTGTACTTGGTTCATCTGGTTCACCTGTGGAACAAATCATACCATATTTGACTATATGTTTGTAGTTCACAGGTTTCGTTACCCCTTTTTGTCGTAGGTATGCACGCGGTGATGATGCAGCCAAATCTGTGGCCCTGAGAGGATCCGCTGCTGCGCCGAGCTCGGCGGAACGATCGAGGCGAGATCTTGTCGGTGCAGCAGTGCAAGCTATCTCGGGTGGATCTTCTGTGGCACATGTTGTCGCTGCCGCATCTGAGGAGGCCGCAGAGGATCCTGGCCTGTGCGCCAGCCCATCATTGCCACATGATGGCGAATCAACACCGGGCGCCGCGCCAGGGCCCGCGTCGGTGGAGCGGTCCAGAGTCCGCCGCTTGTAGCATAGCGGTTGGCGCGATAACAGTATCGCTGGGCCCCCCGCCTTGCCAGTTAGCGAGAGAAGGATTAGCCCTTGGCCGGGTCGGCTGTGCAGCCAGCGAGAGGGCCAGCGTGTCGCGCGCAGGGGTGGACGCTGCGGCGCGTGCGCCCGCAGCTGCAGCCTCGTCTGCTGCGCCGGATCCCGAGGGGGATCAGATTTCCTGACTCCGCTCCGATCCCGAGGAGACCCTGTCGCCAGTTTCCTGCTGCGGCACCGATCCCGAGGAGATTATGTCTCCTGTTTCTTGACACATGAAATAAGGGCCAGGATTTTCACCGTTTGCATTATTTTCTTCATCGATCGTCCCTGTCTCAGTGCCTGGTGCATCAATATGAGCCTCATGCAGTATATTAGTGGGATTAGTCAACAAGTGATCATCAATATCGTTCCCCCCATGATCAAGGCCGGTGAGGTTTGAGGGCAACACAAGAATTTCTTTGCGAAGAAGCGCACCGGCGTTAGGATGAAGATCAACGAAAGGAAACTGGGTTTCATCAAAAACGACATCCCTAGATATGTAGACACGGCCCGTGGAGACATGTAGACATTTGACACCTTTGTGTTGGGCACTATAGCCAAGGAAGACACATTTGGTGGAACGAAACATGAGTTTTCGTTTGTTGTAGGGACGTAAGTTGGGCCAACACGCGCACCCAAAAACGCGAAGAGAGCTATAGTTCGGTTTTTCATGAAGAAGCTGAAGGAAATATGCCCTAGAGGCAATAATAAAGTTATTATTTATTTCCTTATATCATGATAAATGTTTATTATTCATGCTAGAATTGTATTAACCGGAAACATAATACATGTGTGAATACATAGACAAACATATAGTCACTAGTATGCCTCTACTTGACTAGCTCATTAATCAAAGATGGTTATGTTTCCTAACCATAGACATGTGTTGTCATTTGATTAATGGGATCACATCATTAGGAGAATGATGTGATTGAAATGACCCATTCCGTTAGCCTAGCACTTGATGGTTTAGTATATTGCTATTGCTTTCTTCATGACTTATACATGTTCCTGTAACTATGAGATTATGCAACTCCCGTTTACGGAGGAACACTTTGGGTGCTACCAAAGCGTCTGGCGTGCTGGGTGATTATAAAGGAGTACTACAGGTGTCTCCAAAGGTACATGTTGGGTTGGCGTATTTGAGATTAGGTTTTGTCACTCCGATTGTCGGAGAGGTATCTCTAGGCCTTCTCGGTAATACACATCACATAAGCCTTGCAAGCATTGCAACTAATAAGTTAGTTGTGAGATGATGTATTCGGAGCGAGTAAAGAGACTTGCGATAGCGAGATTGAACTAGGAATTGGATACCGACGATCGAATCTCGGGTAAGTAACATATCGATGACAAAGGGAACAACATTATGTCGTTATGCGGTTTGACCGATAAAGATCTTGAAGAATATGTAGGAACCAATATGGGCATCCAGGTTCCGCTATTGGTTATTGACCGAGAATAGTTCTAGGTCATGTCTACATAGTTCTCGAACCCGTAGGGTCCTTGCGCTTAACGTTACGATGACAATTTATTATGAGTTTATAAGTTTTGATGTACGAAGTTTGTTGAGTCCGGATGTGATCACGGACATGACGAGGAGTCTCGAAATGGTCGAGACATAAAGATTGATATATTGGAAGCCTATATTTGGATATCGGAAGGTTAGGATGAAATCGGAATTTTAGGAACGAGGGGTTACGGAACCCTCCGGGGATATTGGGCCTTAATGGGCCATAAGGGAGAAGAGGAGGGCCGGCCAGCAGGGCAGGCGCGCCCCCCCCTAGTCCGAATAGGACAAGGAGAGGAGGCGGCCCCTTCCTCTTTCCCTCCCCTTTCCTTCTCCAACAAGGCAAGGGGGAGTCCTACTCCGGTGGGAGTAGGACTCCTCAGTGCACCCTAGGAGGGCGGCCGCACCTTCCCTCCCTCCTTTATATACGGGGCAGGGGCACCCCATGACACACAAGTTGATCTCGTGATCGTTCCTTAGCCGTGTGCGGTGCCCCCTCCACCATATTCCACCTCGGTCATATCGTCGCGGAGCTTAAGCGAAGCCCTGCGCCGGTGAAGCATCATCATCGTCACTGCGCCGTCGTGCTAACGGAACTCATCCCGACACTTTGCTGGATCGGTCCGGGGATCGTCATCGAGCTGAGCGTGTGCTGAACTTCGGAGGTGCCGTGCGTTCGGTACTTGGATCGGTCGGATCGTGAAGGCGTCGACTACATCAACAGCGTTGTTATAGCGCTTCGCTTCGATCCACGAGTGCGTGGACATACACTCTCCCTCTCGTTGCTATGTCATCACCATGATCTTGCGTGTGCGTAGGAATTTTTTGAAATTACTCGTTCCCCAATGATGGCATCGAGCCTGGTTTTATGCGTTGATGTCATATGCGAGTAGAACACAAGTGAGTTGTGGGCGATATAAGTCATCTGCTTACCAGCATGTCATACTTTGGTTCAGCGGTATTGTGAGATGAAGCGGCCGGACCGACATTACGCGTGCGCTTACGCGAGACTGGTTTCACCGCTTGAGCACTTTCGTTGCTTAAAGGTGACCGGCGGTGTCATCTCTCTCACTTTAGTTGAACCGAGTATGGCTCGCCCGGTCCTTGCGAAGGTTAAAACAGCACCAACTTGACAAACTATCGTTGTGGTTTTGATGCGTAGGGTAAACGGTTCTTGCTCAGCCCGTAGCAGCCACGTAAAACTTGCAACAACAAAGTAGAGGGCGTCTAACTTGTTTTTGCAGGGCATGTTGTGATGTGATATGGTCAAGGCGTGATGCTATATTTTATTGTATGAGATGATCATGTTTTGTAACGAGTTATCGGCAATGGCGAGAGCCAAATGGTTGTCGCTTTATTGTATGAAATGCAAGCGCCATGTAATTGCTTTACTTTATCACTAAGCGGTAGCGATAGTCGTAGAAGCAATAGTTGGCGAGGCGACAACGATGCTACGATGGAGATCAAGGTGTCGGCGCGGTGGCGATGGTGATCACGACGGTGCCGGAGATGGAATCACAAGCACAAGATGATGATGGCCATATCATATCACTTATATTGATTGCATGTGATGTTTATCCTTTATGCATCTTATTTTGCTTTGATTGCGGTAGCATTATAAGATGATCTCTCACTAAATATCAAGAAGTGTTCTCCCTAAGTATGCACCGTGCGAAAGTTCTTCGTCTTTGAGACACCACGTGATGATCGGGCGTGATAGGCTCTACGTTCAAATAGAGCGGGTGCAAAACAGTTGCACACGCGAATACTCAGGTCAAACTTGGCGAGCCTAGCATATACAGATATGGCCTCGAACACGGAGACCGAAGGTCGAGCGTGAATCATATAGTAGATATGATCAACATAGTGATGTTCACCATTGAAACTACTCCATCTCACGTGATGATCGGACATGGTTTAGTTGATTTGGATCACGTAATCATTTAGATAACTAGAGATGTCTATCTAAGTGGGAGTTCTTTAGTAATATGATTAATTGAACTTAAATTTATCATGAACTTAGTACTGATAGTATTTTGCTTGTCTATGTTTCTTTGTAGATAGATGGCTCGTCTTTGTTGTTAGTTGAATTTTAATGCGTTCCTTGAGAAAGCAAAGTTGAAAGATGATGGTAGCAATTACGGACTGGGTCCGTAACACGAGATTATCCTCATTGCTGCCGGAAGAATTACGTCCTGGAAGCACCGCTGGGTGCGAACCTGCTGCTGATCTGGCCAGCGGCGTTAAGAGCGTCTGGCGAGCAAAAGCGATGACTACTCAATAGTTCGATGTGCCATGCTACGGCTTAGAACCGGGCCTTCAACGGCGTTTTGAGCGTCATGGAGCATATGAGATGTTCCAGGAGTTGAAGTTAATATTTCAAGCAAATGCCGGATTGAGAGATATGAAGTCTCCAATAAGTTCTATAGCTGCAAGATGGAGGAAAATAGTTACGTCGTGAACACATACTCAAAATGTCAGGTATAATAATCACTTGATTCAAGCTGGAGTTAATCTTCACGATGATAGTGTCATTGATGAAATTCTTCAATCACGCCACCAAGCTACAAGAGCTTCGTGATGAACTATAATATGCAAGGGATGGACAAGTCTATTCGAGCTCTTCGCAATGCTAAAAGCAGCGGAGGTAGAAATCAAAAGGAGCATCAAGTGTTGATGGTTAACAAGACCACCAGTTTCAAGAAAAGGGCAAAGGGAAGAAGAAGGGAACTTCAAGAAGAACAACAAACAAGTTGCTGCTCAAGAGAAGAAACCCAAGTCTGGACCTAAGCACTGAAAGCGAGTGCTTCTCTTAAGCGGTGGACCTTTCGAAGCGGAACTGCCCCAAGTATTTGGCGGATAAGAAGGATGGCAAGGTGAACAAAGGTATATGTGATATACATGTTATTGATGTGTACCTTACTAATACTCGCATGATAGTACACAGGTATTTGATCTGGTTACATTGCTAATATTTGCAACTCGAAGCAGGAACTACGGATTAGCGAAGATTGGCTAAGGGCGAGGTGACGATGCGCGTGGGAAATGGTTCCAAAGTCGATGTGATCGCGGTCGCACGCTACCTCTACATCTACCATCGGGATTAGTTTTAGACCTAAATAATTGTTATTTGGTGCCAGCGTTAAGCATGAACATTATATCTGGATCTTGTTTGATGCGAGGCGGTTATTCATTTAAGTCAGAGAATAATGGTTGTTCTATTTATATGAATAATATCTTTTATGGTCATGCACCCTTGAAGAGTGGTCTATTTTATTGAATCTCGATAGTAGTAATACACATATTCATAGTGTTGAAACCAAAAGATCTGAGTTGATAATGATAATGCAACTTATTTGTGGCACTTGCCGTTTGGGTCATATCGGTGTAAAACGCATGAAGAAACTCCATCTTGATGGACTTTTGGAATCACTTGATTATGAATCACTTGGTACTTGCGAACCGTGCCTCATGGGCAAGATGACTAAAACGCCGTTCTCGGAACTATGGAGCGAGCAAAGGATTTGTTGGAAATCATACATCTTGATGTTTGTGGTCCAATGAATGTTGAGGCCTTGGCGGGTATCGTTATTTTCTCACCTTCACAGATGATTTGAGCAGATATGGGTATATCTATTTGATGAAACATAAATCTGAAACATTTGAAAAGTTCAAATAATTTCAGAGTGAAGTGGAAAATCATCGTAACAAGAAAATAAAATTTCTCGATCTGATCGTGGAGGAGAATATTTGAGTTCTGAGTTTGGTTTGCATTTGAAACAATGCGGAATAGTTTAAGTAGCTCACGCCACCCGAACACCACAGCGAAATGGTGTGTCGAGCGTCGTGTCGTACTTTACTAGATATGGTGCGATCTATGATGTCTCTTACTGATTTACCGCTATCGTTTTGGGGTTATGCTTTAGAGGCGGCGCATTCACGTTAAATAGGGCACCATCAAAATCCGTTGAAGCGACACCTTATGAACTATGGTTTAGCAAGAAACCAAAGTTGTCGTATCTTAAAGTTTGGGGCTGCGATGCTTATGTGAAGAAACTTCAACCAGATAAGCTCGAACCTAAATCGAGAAATGTGTCTTCATAGGATACCCAAAGAGACTATTGGGTACACCTTCTATCACAGATCCGAGGCAAGATTTTCGTTGCTAAATTCGGATCCTTTCTAGAAAAGGAGTTTCTCTCGAAAGAAGTGAGTGGGAGGAAAGTAGAACTTGATGAGATAATGTGTCTGTTCCCTTATTGGAAAATAGTTCATCACAAGAACCGGTTCTGTGACAACTACACCAATAAGTGAGGAAGCTAATGATATTGACCATGAAACTTCAGATCAAGTTTCTCTTGAACTCACGAGGTCAACTAGAGTAAGATCCGCACAGAGTGATGCGGTAATCCTATTCGGAAGTCATGTTACTTGACCATGGCGAACCTACAAACTATGAAGAAGCGATGGTGAGCCCAGATTCATAAAATGGCTGGAAGCCATGAAATCTGAGATGGGATCCATGTATGAGAACAAAGTATGGACTTTGGTTGACTTGCCCGATGATCGGCAAGCTATTGAGAATAAATGGATCTTTAAGAAGAAGGCGACGCTGATGGTAATGTAGCTGTCTATAAAGCTTGACTTGTTGCGAAAGGTTTTCGACAAGTTCAAGGGTTGACTACGATGAGACTTTCTCACCGTGGCGATGCTTAAGTCTGTCCGAATCATGTTAGCAATTGCTGCATTTTATGATTATGAAATTTGGCAAATGGATGTAAAACTGCATTCTTGAATGGATTTCTAGAAGAAGAGTTGTATATGATGCAACCAGAAGGTTTTGTTGATCCAAAAGGTGCTAACAAAGTGTGCAAGCTCCGGCGATCAATTTATGGTGCAGTGCAAGCCTCTCGGAGTTGGAATAAGCGCTTTGATAGTGTGATCAAAGCATATGGTTTTATCTGAGACTTTTGGAGAAGCCTGTATTTACAAGAAAGTGAGTGGGAGCTCTGTAGCATTTACGATATTATATGTGGACGACATATTATTGATTGGAAATGATATAGAATTTCTGGATAGCATAAAGGATACTTGAATAAAAGTTTTTCAATAAAGACCTCGGTGAAGCTGCTTACATATTGGGCATCAAGATCTATAGAGATAGATCAAGGCGGCTTGATTGGACTTTCACAAAGCACATACCTTGATAAAGTTTTGAAAAAGTTCAAAATGGATCGAGGCAAAGAAAGGATTTTTACTGTATTACAAGGTGTGAAATTGAGTCGGACTCAATGCCCGACCACGCAGAAGATAGAGAGAAAATGAAAGATGTTCCTATGCTTCAGCCATAGGCTCTATCATGTATGCAATGCTGTGTACCGGACTGACGTATGCTTAGCAATAAGCTTGGCAGGAAGGTACCAAAGTAATCCAGAGTGGATCCTTTGGACAGCGGTCAAGAACATCCTTAAATACGAAAAGGACTAAGGATATGTTTCTCGTATATGGAGGTGACAAAGAGCTAGTCGTAAATGGTTACGTCGATGCAAGCTTTGACACGATCCGGACGATTCTAAATCATAAACAGGATCGTGTTTTTATTAAGCGGTGGAGCTGTCGGTTGGTGCAGTTCTAAACAAAGCGTCGTGGCGGGATCTACATGTGAAGCGGAGTACATAGCTGCTTGGAAGCAGCAAATGAAGAGTGCGGATGAATGAGTTCATTTCCGATCTAGGTGTCATACCTAGTGCATCGGGACCAATGAAGATCTTCTGTGACAATCTTGGTGCAATTGCCTTGGCAAAGGAATCCAGATTTCACAAGAGGACCAAGCATATCAAGAGGCGCTTCAATTCCATTCGGGACCAAGTCCAAGTGGGAGACATAGAGATTTGCAAGATACATACGGATCTGAATGTTGCAGACCGTTGACTAAGCCTCTTCCACGAGCAAAACATGATCAGCACCAAGACTCCATGGGTGTTAGACTCATTCTTGTGTAATCTAGATTATTGACTCTAGTGCAAGTGGGAGACTGAAGGAAATATGCCCTAGAGGCAATAATAAAGTTATTATTTATTTCCTTATATCATGATAAATGTTTATTATTCATGCTAGAATTGTAGTAACCAGAAACATAATACATGTGTGAATACATAGACAAACATATAGTCACTAGTATGCCTCTACTTGACTAGCTCATTAATCAAAGATGGTTATGTTTCCTAACCATAGACATGTGTTGTCATTTGATTAATGGGATCACATCATTAGGAGAATGATGTGTTGACATGACCCATTCCGTTAGCCTAGCACTTGATCGTTTAGTATATTGCTATTGCTTTCTTCATGACTTATACATGTTCACTGTAACTATGAGATTATGCAACTCCCGTTTACGGAGGAACACTTTGGGTGCTACCAAGCGTCCTGGCGTGGCTGGGTGATTATAAAGGAGTACTACAGGTGTCTCCAAAGGTACATGTTGGGTTGGCGTATTTGAGATTAGGTTTTGTCACTCCGATTGTGGGAGAGGTATCTCTAGGCCTTCTCGGTAATACACATCACATAAGCCTTGCAAGCATTGCAACTAATAAGTTAGTTGTAAGATGATGTATTACGGAGCGAGTAAAGAGACTTGCGGTAACGAGATTGAACTAGGAATTGGATACCGACGATCGAATCTCGGGTAAGTAACATACCGATGACAAAGGGAACAACGTATGGCGTTATGCGGTTTGACCGATAAAGATCTTGAAGAATATGTAGGAACCAATATGGGCATCCAGGTTCCGCTATTGGTTATTGACCGAGAATAGTTCTAGGTCATGTCTACATAGTTCTCGAACCCGTAGGGTCCCACGCAACAACGTTACGATGACAATTTATTATGAGTTTATAAGTTTTGATGTACGAAGTTTGTTGAGTCCGGATGTGATCACGGACATGGCGAGGAGTCTCGAAATGGTCGAGACATAAAGATTGATATATTGGAAGCCTATATTTGGATATCGGAAGGTTAGGATGAAATCGGAATTTTCAGGAACACCCGGGGGGTTACGGAACCCTCCCGGGGATGTTGGGCCTTAATGGGCCATAAGGGAGAGGAGGAGGGCCGGCCGGGGGGCAGGCCGCCCTCCCCTAGTCCGAATAGGACAAGGAGAGGCGGCGCCCCTTCCTCTTTCCCTCCCCTTTCCTTCTCCAACAAGGCAAGGGGAGTCCTACTCCGGTGGGAGTAGGACTCCTCGGCGCACCCTAGGAGGGCGGCCGCACCTTCCCTCCCTCCTTTATATCTGGGGCAGGGGGCACCCCATGACACACAAGTTGATCTCGTGATCGTTCCTTAGCCGTGTGCGGTGCCCCCTCCACCATATTCCACCTCGGTCATATCGTCGCGGAGCTTAAGCGAAGCCTGCGCGGTGAAGCATCATCATCGTCCTGCACGCCGTCGTCTTGTGGAACTCATCCCGACACTTTGCTGGATCGGTCGGGGATCGTCATCGAGCTGAGCGTGTCTGAACTCGGAGGTGCCGTGCGTTCGGTACTTGGATCGGTCGGATCGTGAAGGCGTATGACTACATCAACAGCGTTGTTATAACGCTTCGCTTACATTCTCACAGTGCGTGGACATACACTCTCCCCTCTCGTTGCTATGTCATCACCATGATCTTGCGTGTGCGTAGGAATTTTTTTGAAATTACTACGTTCCCCAACAGAAGCCTCTCTAGTGGGGTTTCATTGTGGATAACACGACTAGGGAGCATGTTTATGAGATGAACGGCTGTGAGAAAAGCTTCATCCCAGAATTTTAGAGGCATAGATGCTCCTGCGAGGAGGGCAAGGCCAACGTCAACTATGTGGCGATGCTTGCGTTCGGCAGAGCCGTTTTGCTGGTGCGCATGGGGCCATGACACGTGGTGTGAGATGCCAAGAGTTTGGAAGAAGGAATTCAATTTCTCATATTCCCCTCCCCAGTCTGACTGGACTGCAATGATTTTGCTATCAAACTTGCGCTCAACAAGAGCTTGAAAGTTTTGAAAAACTTGAAACACTTTGGATCTATGCTTAAGGAGATAAATCCATGAGAATTTGCTATAGTCATCAATGAAACTAACGTAATAAGAGTGTCTACCAACAGAGGTGGGAGCCGGACCCCACACATCAGAAAATATAAGTTGCAACGGTTTGGTGGAGACACGAGTAGATATGGGATATGGCAATTGATGACTTTTTGCTCTTTGGCATGAATCACAAATAGTTTCATTATGTCGCTCAACCACAAACGGGAGCTTATTTTTCCTAAGCAATTTTTCAACTAGAGAGAAAGAAGCATGGCCTAATCTATCATGCCACCGTGTTGATGAGAGCTTGGTAGCACCATAGACTTGTTTATTGAATCTTCTACGCACCGGGATCAACGGATAAAGCCCTCGAACACATCTACCTCGATAGAGGATTTTCTTCGTTTCCTGATCCTTGATCAAAAAGAAGTAAGGGTGAAACTCGAGGAAGACATGATTATCTAAGGCAATTCGGTGAACAGAAAGAAGACTTTTGGTGGCACTAGGAACATGCAAGATTTTTTTAGATGAATATTGCGACTAGGGGTACTGAATATTGAATGACCAATGTGAATTATCATCATACCTTCTCCACTGGCCGTGTGGATTTGATCCTTTCCACGGTACCTTTCCTTCATGGTCACCTTCTCAAGTTCGTTGGTGATGTGGTTGGTGGCGCCGCTATCGACATACCAGTTGGTGTCGATGCCGTAGGAGCCATCGGCCGCAGCAGCGACCTTGTCATCGTCTTGAGAGTCGTCCTCGTCCTCGTCATAGCGGTACCAGCAGTCTTTTGCTGTGTGGCCTGGCTTACCACATATCTGGCAGCGAGGTGAGTCCGGGCGAGATCGGCGAACCCTTTGCCGCCGCCACGGCGAGTTTGTTGGTGAAGCGCCCGCTGTTGTTGCTGCTGCCACCAGAGCGCCCTCTGCCGCGGGAAGAGCCACGGGAACGACCACCACCACGGCCACGGGTTGCCGCGTTTGCAGAAGACTTGAAGGAGTGGCCGCCCGCACCGTGGAACTGCGCCATGCGTTGGTCGAAGTTGCTGAGCATGGCGAAGATCTCATCGAGGGAAGCGGGCGAGACGCGGGCGTCAAGGGCCGAGACCAGGGGCTGGTACTCCAGATCCAGCCCATGGAGGATATACGAGATCAACTCATCCTCCTGGATCGGTTTGCCCGCCGCGGCCAGCTCGTCGGCGAGGCCACGCATGTAGGCGAAGTAGGTGGCGGCGGATTGGGTACCTTTCTGCGCGTTGATGAGGGAGGTTCTGATGGTGTTGACGCGGCTCAGGGACTGCGACGAGTACATGCCCGCCAGCGTCGTCCAGAGCGCGCCCGCCGTGGTGACCGTGGTCACCGTGACCAGCACCTCCTTGGAGAGGTTGCTGAGGAGGAAACCGAGCACCTGCTGGTCCTCCCTGACCCAGAGAGGGTGGAGAGGGTTGGGCTCGAAGGTGTCCTTGCCGTCCTTGTCCTTGGCGGCGCGGAGCTTGGCCGGCTCCGGTGATGTGACGTCGATGTAGCCGAAGACACCGGCGCCACGCAGTTGGGGTGTAATCTGCGTGCGCCACAGCACGTAGTTCGTGCGGGAAAGCTTCTCAATGACTTGCCCATTGAGACGGGACTGAGCGGCACCAGAGGAGGAAGACATGGCTTCGGCACAGGTGGAGATGAAGGCTAGATGGGAAGTAGGAAGGCTCTGATTACCATGTGCGTTGGCGGAAACGTCTTACCCTTCGCGAGGGACGTGTTGCGTGTTTATAAAGAGGGTTGCGAAGCCTGATCACACGTACAGAGTTTGTTGGAGATACAACTTGAAGAGAAAGAAAGACAAGAGATAAAGGAGCTAGGTACAACCGAATACAAAGATAACCATGCGCCTAGCTATCCTATCTATCTCCTAACTATAACTGAATATCTCCTCCTGACGCGTTATATCATGTTTAACATGTTTCCGATCAGTAGCGTGAAGAGCATCAGCCCACTGAGTACATTGATGATGCTGAATATCACCTCAAGCCAATTGCTCGTCGGCTCAAGATCATTGCCAAAAGTACTGCCAATAGATTCAGACGAACTGTGTGAGACAATAAGCGAGCAGAGGTGGTGGTAGAGCAATATACAGTATTAATTATCTTTTGTCTTCATAAGGGAACAACTAATAAAGCTACACGTCCATACAACAACCATATAATAGAACCATTGTTTTTCTGAACTAAGAAACTGAGCAAATTCCTGGCATATAAATCTGTCAGGAATGTGCATATTTCAGATAGAATGACAGCCGAGCCGACTACTGAACATTCAGATATTCAAGTTTCACGGAGGAAAACATTTCCTATGTCAGAAATGGATGATATTATTATTTAACATAGTACTATATAAATTACCTGAGGGTCATGAGGCCCCAGAATATGGGATAGAGGATTTTGACAGCAAGTGAATTGCTGGAGATAACAGGAAGGGCTCCCTTGTAGATCCCATAAGCAAAGGCGCCATTGCCACTTAGACAGGCCGGCACATTTTGTTGACTGAAAGAAGTTAAGTCCGTATCGCATGCTAATGCAGTCATGTCTGATTACCAAGGGAAGTGAAAGCACATCTCCTTGGAGCAAGCCAGTGACATCAAATTGCAGTTGATGTTTATCTCGCATTCCGATTGTAGGCAGGAGGCAACACGCTGAATCGCAAGAACATACCAACATCCACCTGCAATCTGGAAATGAAAGACACATATGAATAATCAACACTGCCTATAATAATTTAGCATGCATGGTCCCTTCAATTAGCACCAGCTGTGCTACTATATTCAGGTCGTGGTGTGCGTGCGCGCGCGGAGAGAGCAATGCGCCACCGGATTTGTGCCGCCGCACGCGCCGTCGCCTGCTTGCGCTCGGTTCAGTGGGGCTTCGCCGTGGCGTCTTGGCGGCACCGCCGGCTGAATAAAGATCTCTTGTGAGCAGCTCAGCGTGGCGCCTGGCAACGCCGATGCCGACGAGGTAGGCGACGGAGGTGCTCATGGTGCCCTCGAGCATGCAGCCGAGGAGCTCCGGGTAGCGCTCGAGCACGCGCGGCACGTCGCCGGGCTTGACGTCCATCCCCTGGAGGTACTTAACGACGGGCGCGAGGTCGACGACGATGCTGGCGTGGAGGACCTGCGGGTGGCGGCGGAGCAGGTGCGGGAGCTCGTCGCGGCGGACGCCGATCTTGCCGAGGTAGTCGAGGACGGGGACCATGTTCTTGCGGACGCTGCAGCCGAGGGCGAGCGGGTAGGCGGCGAGGTCGTCGAGGCCGAGGCCGAGGGAGCGGAGGAACTCGACGCGCTCCCGCATTGTCCGGCGTTTTTACAAAAAACCTCCCGGATGGACTAGTATTCAACCTAGGCACGATCAGGTGGCGGTCAAAGCGAGCTGGCGGCTGCTGACTCGGCCAAATCAGCAAATACGTAGATGAAATCATACATACGGATCAAAGTAAACCCCTTGCGCAAGTATGTGGACCGTAGTTCGGGTATTTTAAAGTAGTGATACTAAAGTGTCACCCGGCTCAAGTTATGTGATCTAGAGTGAATTTTTCTCTTTTCTTTTTGAGGTTGGCCACGTGACCAGCTGCTTTGGCCGGTAGCTGATTTTGCTTCCTTCTTTTTTTCTGGAAAAATAGCTGACTGTATCGCTCTCCTCTTTTGATTTGTATAATGTAAACACGGTAGCTTCCTTAGGTAAATATAGTGATTGGAGAAAAACCAATCTGAACTTGTGACTCCTCTCAGCCTCCTGTGTGACGAACAGAGTACCAGTCCATCAAATTTGGAATAGTAGCGAAAACTGCGGCTGCCTCGGGCACATATCTGCCGTCAGGTGGAGGTGTATTACGCGTGGAGCTGCTGCGTACAGTACACGAACCAAGCTGTAGGAAAGATAGCATTGGGACTCTGACCGCTCGGTCCGGAGAAAATACTTCAGCAGCCATCGTTGATGAATCACTCTGTCGGCCTTGGTGACTCTCCAGCGGTTCAGCCAAAATCAATCTGGCTCCGGCGACTCACCAAGTCGCGGCAGCGCATAATACGCAATCTCCTGTCTTAATCCAGCATAGAGCACTACCAGAAAAATACACTTTCGTAATGATACGTGTTTGTCACAGTAGGTCGCGTTTTCTGTCATGCATAATACACACTCTCCTGTCCCTTAATCCAGCATAGAGCACTATCAAAAAAATACACTTTCGTAATGATACGTGTTTGTCACAGTAGGTTGCGTTTTCTGTCATGCATGTACATCTATGATGATTTTATGACAGAATCAAGATAGTCATACATGTGCTGTCGTAGAAGTGTTTCATGACATTACCAAAATTATCATCACGGAAGTGTCCACTTCCATGACGATAAATCACACGTCACAGAAGTGCTTTCGTCAAGGGTGACCGACACGTGGCATCCACCAAAACGGAACGCCATTAAGCTATCGTGTCGGGTTTTGGATCCGATAACCCATTAACAGCCCAGACTAATGGGGATTTTGCACGTGTAAAATCATCATTGGTGGAGAAACTGCGATGTCGGCTCATCATTTGGGGACAGATGTTATCCACTCATTGGACAGAAGGCGCCTATGATACGTCGACACGTGGCACGGCCCAACAGAGGCTCATTCCTGTGAAAAAGCCGGCCCGTTTGACTTGGTCAAAAAGGTGGTGGCCCGGCCCATGGAAAGCCTATTAACGGCCTGTTCGCATATAGCCCATTTACAGCCCGCTAACCCAAGGTCCGTTACGCCCTATTTGAATTAGTCCCAGTAGCGTCATCTGGGCCATCCAATATGATTCCAGTCTGTTTTCACTTCTGGCCCATGTATGGCCCATGACGTCTTTTGGCCCATATGAGGCCCTATGTAACTCTTGGCCTATTAACGACCCGTGGTGAAAATGGCCCGTAATTAACAATGTTTCACTTTACACCCATTAACGGGCCGTGGTGAAACTGGCCCGTAAAGAACAGTGTATCACTTTATACCCATTAACGGCCCGTTATTCCGTTGGGCCATTTCCAGCCCATGTTATCTTTCGACCTTCTCAGAGCCCATTTATTCTTGGGCTATTTTCCAGCATTCGTTTACTTACGGCCCGTTACTCTCATTTTCTGCTTGTGGGCCAAATTCAGCCTGTGGTTACAGTCAGCCCGTTTGTGGTCCGTTAATACGTTGGGCCCTTTTCATAGCGTCATCAAATACGGCCTATTAACGATGGCCCGTTATGGTCGGCCCATGAACGGACGATTCCAACTCTAGCCCGTTTATGGCCAGAATGCGGTCTGTTTGGCCCATGTTTGGCCAATCGATCATATGGCTCGTATAAGGCCCATTGATGATCTGCCCGTAGAAGGCCCATTGTTTCTCGGCTCGTAGAAGGCCCATTGTTTTCTGACCCGTAGAAGGTCCATTGTTTCTCGACCGTAGAAGGCCCACTGTTTATACGGCCCGTAGAAGGCCCATCGTTTCTACCCGTAGGAGGCCCGATGTCACTACAAATAAATATTCGCCCATGGTTATTGTGGCTTAGTTTTAAAAATAGGTTATTGCAGCCACTAGCAAACCGCGAGAAAAAAACGGCAATCGACTAGAAGCAAACAAATAAACAAGACAACAAGGAAATAAATAAGCAAGCAACTTACACTAGGCTATCACGGCTATTACACATATTACATCCATTGGGCATCAAAGTTCGCCACCAATGCAAATATAGGGAACATAGCAGCATATAAGCATACAACAAAACAAGTCCGAACTGAAACCACTTGAAGAGCTCAAGAAACAATATCACGAGTACCCATAATCTTTGGCAAGATGCTTAGCAAGCTTATTAACTTTCTTTTGTTTGGCGCTTAAGTCCTCCAGTAGCTTGATGTTGCACCGAAAGTATGCATCTGAATTCTGCAGGACTTCCTCGGTCCTTGACTTCTGTCACATAACATCGATCGATGTCTTTCAACTTGAAGTTGAGACTCAAGAAGCCGAACTGATTGAGCAACGAGTTCAAGAGTCTGGTGCCACTGTGGTAGCCAAGATGCTTCGAACACTACATCAAGACAGGACTTTGGGGTTGTCTCAGTGTCTTCAATATAGTTTTTATCAGCTTTCTTGGAGACCAACAGGGATGTCTCACTATCTTAAACCTTATCTGCATTACTTCCATTATCATTGCATAACAGGGTACTCTTCTCCAATATTTTATCCACGTTCTAAAAGAGAAACAAACAAACATATCTCAGGTTTACAATGTAGTATATGAAACTCATTTTGGTAAACCAATTCAGTAGTAAGGTGGACAGGATAACAGCATGAAACAAACATATATCTATGTAGTATGGTCCTTTGTATGGTCTATATCATTCTAGTTTATGTTGCAAAATCAAGATAGATCTGATTGAATCATATCTATTTAAGACAAAGCAACATAGAGAGAATATAAGTGTGGAAACTACACAATAACAACACTTGTAATGTGCATGGCATGAGAACATAACTGTTTATTCAATTGAAACTGAAATCAACATAGAGCAAGTTACAACAGCAAACAGCCAAACACGTTGAAGAAACAGGTTTAAAACATATCATTGCGCCATTGGAGTTTCAATTGCATCATTCAAATTTGAAATTAGTTGCTATCGATAAATCTGATGATGCAAGAGCAAAGTAGTATGAACCATATATAGCTACGGAACTGACACGAGAATAATTCTTCTTACGCTTTAAGCGTTGACTTGGGTTTGGAGTGGTGGTCCTCGTGATTTGGGCACTGAAGTTGCCTTACTAACTGCTTTCGTGTTTGGGTGCTCTGTGGTGGAGGCGGTGTTGTGTCAACGGAGGCGTGTGTCTATCTGCTGGGGTTGGGGTTAGAAGGGGTGTAGTTGGTTCTCTATCCAAGCTGGGTAGGGGTACAATCTGCATGAGTGTGGGTTATGTGTGGTGGGGCTGGTTCTTGGGCAAGTACAACCGTGGTTCTATCTGCATCAACAGGTAGCACGATCTTTTCTGAAGACCGTGTTTTTACTCCCAAAGATACTACCATCACTCCCTCCAATTGAAATGGCTGATAAACAAGAAAAGTAATTGAATGTACAGACATTGTAAGATAGATAGGTGCAATGGATAGTAGGGAAGAAAACAGGGCATGAAATAATTCACATTTATGTTGTCTAAGAAAACAGAATAGCAGGACATAATTTCACATACATGATGGTTAATTAAACAGGATAGCATGACATAATTTCACATGTATGATGGCTAACTAAACAGGTGTAACGCCCCGGATTCAATGCGCCAGGTGTCTTCCAGTTATTCGCCGTCGTTGCCATGTCATGTGCTTGCGTGTTGCATTTTGCCATGTCATCATCTGCATTTCATATCATGTCATCATGTGCATCTCTTTTTGCATACGTGTTCGTCTCATGCATCCGAGCATTTTCCCCATTGTCCTTTTGCAATCCGGCACTCCTATGTCTCCCAGCGCCCCCTTTTACCTCTTTTCATGTGCGGGTGTTTAACGGTCTCAGAATGGACCGAGGTTTGCCAAGCGGCCTTGGTATAGCACCGGTAGACCACCTGTCAAGTTTCGGGTCATTTGGAGGTCGTTTGGTACTCCAACGGTTAACCGGGCAACCGTAAAGCGCCTTCTCTTTGCAGCCCAACACCCTTTCAAAGTGGCCCAAAACCCAGCAAACTCCCCTCTATGCTCTCGGTCGTTCGATCACGATCGCGTGGCCGAAAACCGCTCCTCATTTGGACACTCCTAGCTCCCTCTACCTATAAATATGTGCCTCTCCCGGATTTTTTGCACAGATGAACCCTAACCTCCTCCTCCCTCCGCGTTGCGGACATGTCCGCCCGCGGACGCGTCCATCCTCCGCAGCCGCCCGTCGCCCGACCAATGGCAACGCGCCACCTCAGCTCCGCCGCCTCCGGGCCCAACCGAGGCGCCACGTCAGCCCAGCGCCTCTCTCTCTCTCTCCCACTGCGCGGCCCATGGGGCCGAATCCGGCCCCTTGAGCCGCGCCGCCGCCGCCGTCCGCCCGCCTCGCCCGCGCAGGCCCGGCAGCGCCGCCGCCCGATCGCGGCGCCTCCCGCCGCCTCTCCGCCCGCGCCGCCCGTCGCGGCGCCTCCCGAGCCCGCCGCCTCCTCCGGCGCCCGGCGCCTTGAAACCCGGCGCCGGCGCCTCGCGCCGCCTCGCCGCGCGCCTCTCCGCCGGGCAGGCGCCTCCTCGCCGGCCGCCCGAGCTCCTCCGCGTCTCCGGCCACCTCCTCCCCTACTCCGGCGAGCCTCGGAAACCGCGTCGTCCAGATCTATCCCGAGGTTGACTCCCCCCCCCCCTCTAAAAACTGCTAAGTCCCCGAATCTGCTAATATTTTCATGCATTTTCATCGCATCATAACTCTGCATCCGTAGCTCCGTTTTGGGTGTGTAATATGTCAAATTGTTTGTCTCGACGAGTACGTCATTCCATCTCATTGCATCATTTTCATTTGAGCTCATCTTGATACCCGAAATTCTGTTAGAAGAGGGCTATGTGATGTTAGTTTCAGATTCTTATCAGAACATGCATTTTTGTCATTTTTGCCATGATTGATGTGTGCATCTTATGAACTTGAGTCCTACATGTGTTTTGTAATATGCCATGCCATCTTTACAGGGGTGTATGCCATGTACTTTTGTGATCTCTGTGGTGACTAGCACAAGCATGCAAACTAGGCTTCATGATGTTGCTGATTTCAGCCCTGCTTACTTGATATTTTTATGCCATGTAAACTTGATGCTATCGAGAGATCCATGCTTATTTTGAGATACTTCAGTAAGGATGTTTTGAACATATGGTTATTCTCTATCCATCCATGCCCTTGTTTGCAATTATGGAGTGCCATAGCTTGAGTCAATCAATCTCTACTTTTGCTATAAAATGTTTCCTGGCAGGTTGTTTACATGTTATTCAATTTTGCCAAGGTTGTTGTAGCTGAGCCGTGTATGCTATGATGTTTTTCTTTCCATGTATAGCTTCTATGCAATGTCGTCTTGCTGTTGGTTGCCTTGCCATGCCATGTATTTCTCTGTGGTGAGTGGTTCAAGCTCACCAACATGCCTACTTATTGTTGTTCCTGCCATGTATGAATCTGTAATATAACTTGCCATGTTACATGGGTGCCATCATATCTTATGGTCCTTTTTGGCTCATGGTCAGTAAGAGACTTTTTATCTATGCATTTAGTAGGTTCATTCCATGCCTTTGTTTGCCATGATAAGTTCCTGTAACATGTTGTTGGATAGCTCTAAACATTGCAACCTGATGTTATTTCTACTAAAGTCTGAAACTGTTATTATTTGCCATCTTGCCATGTGTGTTTGAGCATGTTCTAGTGATTTGTGGAGATAGCTCAGTGTTCATGTTTTGTCATGCTTTACCTGTACTTCATGCCCATGCCTTTTGTTTTCATATTGTGGTACTGTAGCATGTTGTTTTGGTGCTTGCAATATGCCTAGTTAATGTTTTGGACAGATTGTTGCTATAACTTGTATTGTGTGTATGTGTTGCACCGTTGCTCCGTTTTGAGTGTGATCTATATGAAACTTGCTTGATTTTGCATGTAGTTTCATATTATCATGTTGCATCCTTGTTTTGAGGTGTTTGTTTGATGTTTGAATGCATTTTGCATCAATGCCATGCTTATCTTGTTTTGCTCATATCTTCTAGGCCGTAGCTCCGAATTTAATGAACTTTATATGTAACTTGACTAGAATTTCGTGTAGATCATCTTGGTGCATCTTAACTTGCTGTTTAACAACTTGAACATAAGGTTTATTCAGATCTGGACCAATTTCGAAATTTGCATATGAGGACTTACCGGAATTGCTCTATGTCGTTTCCGGCCTCATTTAAACTTGCTTTGATGTGTTGTTCTTGTTTGCATCATCTCTTGCCATGAGTAGCTTCATGTAGTCTTGTCATGCATCATGCTTGTTGTGCATCATGTCTTGTTCACGTGTGGGGTGTTTACTATGTTGTGTGCTTCTTCTCGATAGTTCCCGTTTCGTTGTGATCATGAGGATTCGTTCGTCTACGCTTGGTTCGTCTTCGTGGCTTCATCTTCTTCATGGACTCGTTCTTCTTCCTTGCGGGATTTCAGGCAAGATGACCGCTACCCTGGATCTCACTACTACCATTGCTATGCTAGTTGCTTCGTTCTATCGCTATGCTGCGCTACCTATTACCTGTTTATCAAGCCATCCCAAATTGCCATGTCAGCCTCTAACCTTTGTCACCCTTCCTAGCAAACCGTTGTTTGGCTATGTTACCGCTTTGCTCAGCCCCTCTTATAGCGTTGTTAGTTGCAGGTGAAGATGAAGTTTGTTCCTTGTTGGAACATGGAGATGTTGTTCCTTGTTGGAACATGTTTACTTGTTGGGATATCACAATATATCTTATTTAATTAATGCATCTATATACTTGGTAAAGGGTGGAAGGCTCGGCCTTATGCCTGGTGTTTTGTTGCACTCTTGCCGCCCTAGTTTCCGTCATATCGGTATTATGTTCCCGGATTTTGCGTCCCTAACGCGGTCGGGTGATTTATGGGACCCCCTTGACAGTTCTCTTTGAATAAGACTCCTCCAAAGAAGGCCCAACATTGGTTTTACCATTTGCCTCACCTATGCCCTTTTTCCCTTGGGTTTCGGAGCCGATGGTCATCTTTATTTTAGCCCCCGGCCTGTGCTCCTTGAGTGTTGGTCCGAACCGAGCAACCTGCGGGGCCACCACGGGCAACTCGAGGTTGGTTTTACTCGTAGCTTGACTTATCCGGTGTGCCACGAGAGCGAGTGCGTCGACTCCTATCGGGATTTGTCGGCACATCGGGCGGCTTTGCTGGTCTTGTTTTATTGTTGTCGAAATGTCTTGTAGCGGGATTCCGAGACTGATCGGGTCTTCCGGGAGAAGGAATATCCTTCGTTGATCGCGAGAGCTTATCATGGGCTAAGTTGGGACACCCTGCAGGTTTGAACTTTCGAGAGCCGTGCCCGCGGTTATGTGGCAGATGGGAATTTGTTAATATCCGGTTGTAGTAAACCTGAAGTAAACTCTTCTAAAATACACCAACCGTAATGCGAATCGTGAGTTTCTCTTTTGGGGTTGATCGAGAGGAGAACACGGTTTCTGGGTTATGTCTGACGTAAGTAGGAGTTCAGGATCACTTCTTGATCATTACTAGTTGACGACCGTTCCTTTGTTTCCCTTCTCGCTCTCATTTGCGTAAGTTAGCCACCATACATGCTTAGTCGCTGCTGCAACCTCACCACTTTACCCCTTCCTTTCCCGTTAAGCTTTGCTAGTCTTGATACCCATGGTAATGGGATTGCTGAGTCCTTGTGGCTCACAGATTACTACTCCACCAGTTGCAGGTACAGGTTTGCGATGATCATGATGTGAGAGCGATGTTTGCTTGTATTGGAGTTCTTCTTACGCTTCTTCTTGACTGGGGATAGGTTCGGTCGGCAGCCTGGGCTAGCAGGGTGGATGTCGTTTGAGTTTCTGTTTGTGTTTCATCCGTAGTCGGATGTTAATCTTGTATATGATGTTGATGTATTCTTGTGGCATTTGTGCCTTATGTTTGTATCCCCCTATTATGTAATGTTGATGTAATGATATCCACCTTGCAAAAGCGTTTCAATATGCGGGTCTATCCTTGGTGGGACCTTCGAGTTCCTTTTGGATAGGGTCGCATATTGGGCGTGACAACAGGATAGAATGACATACTTCAAAATATGATGACTATGTAAACAGGATGACATTATATAACTATGCGATGTGTCTATTAAAGTGGTTGGCATGCCATAAATCACAAACATGCCATTGATGGAAACATGATGGCATGATATAATTCACGGATAGAATGACATAATTTAAAATATGATGACTATGTAAACAGGATGAGATGATATAACTATATTATGTCTTTAGAAAATGGGTTGGCATGCCATAATTCAGATACATGCTGTCTATGTAAACATCATGGCATGACATAATTAAAATATATGATTTATATACTAAGGAAGTGAGCAGAGGGCAATCGCATATATGATGTGTCAACTAAGGAGATGGCATTAAATATTGTGTATATGATGTAAAAACTAAGCATTGCAATACAACATATGCATTATATGAGTAATACAACCCTGCCAAGTTTGAGCATACACCTCGGGGATAATAGGACTGGTCATCGCCTCTGAATCCTCCTCTCGAAGAGCTATCGTAACCAGCAAGATATCTGCTTCAGCAGTTAGCATTGTCTGCTCTGAAGACCTTGTTTTCACTCCAGATTTCTCCATCACCAATTCAAATGGCTGATGCACAAGAAGAGCAGTTGAATATACAAACATTGTCAACAAAAGCAATGAGAAATACACAAAAAGGACGGCATGATATAATTCACATATATGACGCTTGCCTAAACAGCATGGCTTTGCATAATTCACATACATAATGCCTTGCAACAAGATAACATTGCATAATTCACATATATAATGTCTTGCAACAAGATGACATTGCATAATTCACATATATGGTAATTAGACACTAAACAGGTGGCATTCACACAAAGCATGTCTAAAATAAGCAAATGACATAGCAATGCAAGATACCATACACACGATATGAGCAACATAACCCTGCCAAGTTAGGGCATGCACCTCGGGGGGGGGATATTACTGGTCATCTGTCTCTAAATCCTCCTCTGAGGAGCTATCGGTAACCAGCAAGACATGTGCTTCGTCAGATAGCATTGTCTGCTCTGAAGACCTTGTTTCCACTCCAGATTTTTCCATGACCGTGCTGAATGGCTGATGCACAGGAAAAGTAATTGAATGTACTAAAATTGTTGACAAATTTAACACGTAATAAAAAGTGATGGCATGATATAATTCACATATAAGAAATCTGGCTAACCAGGGTGGCATTGCAAAATTCACATATATGATGCCTGGCTAGACAAGATAGCATTGCATGATTCACATATACGATAAAGAAACTAAACAGATGGCATTGACACAAAGCATGTCTAAACTAAGCGGATGACATCTTTAATGTATCTGATAAGCAATGCAAGGCACCATATGCATGATATTACCAACATCGGCATGCCAAGTTAGGCGAAGACCTCATGGGGTAAATAGGAGTGGTCTTCTCTTACGAATCCCCTTAGAACAGTTATCTTCCTCTTGATTACGATCCGAAATGGGTGGAGGGGCTGCCTTGCGCCCACCATGGAACAACGTCTGCATGAAATTTTATTGTCATGCAACGCTCGTCTCTTTTGCTCTACATGATCAGTTCCATTGTGTACAATAACTAGCATGCATAGGAATAAAACATAGTGAGATTATGTAAGGAGTGCATGCACAAATCTAGAGTGATGGTAGCAAACTGTGGATAGACCCAAAACCAATGATAGCGAGCAGATAATAGCGTTAGTTAAAAATACAGATAATGGCTCCTTTAATGTTTGTTTGCACCCAACATGAAACTCATAGTAGACACCGGAGATTAACGGATAGTAGGCAGATAGTCTTGATTGCTGCCCCAATATGTACCCACAACTATTTTAAAAACTCAAGTTTCAGCATTAGTTTGGACCTGACTCGGAGTCTAATAGGTGAACACGACGATAATGTAGCATGTCATCATATTAAGCGACGCATAATGTAAGCAGACACGGAAGAGTGCGACCTCTCTTGCGGACCCATGTAGTCCTCAAGGTCATCTGCTCAGTTGATGATGGTAATGCAGTTGCCGTGGCTGCCAACGGCGGGGAAGAATATCTAAGGCGGCGAAAGACAGTCTGGAGAGCGGATCCCTGCTGTGGTGAACCCTTACGTCATTGGAGCAGCTGGGCTGGGGTGGACCACAGCGCTGCAGGAGCAGGACAAACCACACAAGGTTTTCTTTGACACATATCTGTAACAGAAGTAATTGAGTAAGTGCTTGTTTGAATTTGAGGATTCTAACAATGCAGGGATAGGAAATAGACAGGAATAGGATAGGAATGCACGTACAAAGCAGAGAATTAAAAACACAGGAGTTTACGCTAATCTGGGTGTTTGATTCACAACAATTGGAAGATCACGGGATGCAAAAAGCATGGTGAGATCAAGTCAAACCACAAGAAAATGTACGGTTATAATGCTATTATGCTACTATCTCTTAGTCTTGTGCTTGATGAATAGGAATATGAAAAGGAGGAGAAGTGGAAATTAGAATTCCTACGGTTTTTCTTTCAAGGAGACACTAAAGGAACAAATCCTACAGTTTTCCTTTGCTCCATTCCTTTGCACCAAATTCATGAAAAGTAGTACCATAGGAAACTTTCCAATTCTGATGTTTTTCATTCACTTTTCCTTTCAAGCACTGGCTATTCTAGTAGGCAGGCTTGAGCAAGGAAAATCCTACACTAAAAAAATGTTTTTGTGCTACTTCTATTACTTTGGACCCAGGCCACTACCATACTAGCTCAACTCCCAGGCCCATCGACAAATGCACAGCTCAAGCGAGAGATAAATAATGATGGCGTTCAAGAGAGGCCATCACGGATAGCTAAGTTGCACGGTACCTCTTTGCTTGTCATATAGTAGGATAAAATAATCGTATTTCCCATTACTACGAGTGCTCAATGGACAATATATATAACATGTAGAGTAAAAGCGAGATGCAACAAGTGTACAACCTCTTTGGCGAAGCCATGTCGATCTCAGCGTGATTGGGTTGGCGGTGAAGATGCTCCGCTGACTTGGCTGTCGGAGGAGGGAAGAAGATCTTAGGCGCCCGGAGATGGAGCCGAGGTACTGCTCGCTGTGATGGAGGGTTTAAATCGTTGGAGCAGCTCCGTGAGTTGTACGACGCCGAGGCTGAAGCAGACAAGAGAGAGAACGAACAACGTTAACCTGAGTGGAATTCTAATAGCATCTCAATACATGACGTAAAATACATAACCACAAAGTGCTAGATGTAAAATACATCAGCCGCTCATCTCTGAACTTAAGCGTCGAAATTGAATTTAAGCGTTAAACTGAACTTAAGCGTCAAACTGAACTTAACTATCGAAACTGAATTTTGCCGTCGAAACTGAACGCACTAGCAAGGTGAGGCTACACGTCGGTCGTGACTTTTCATCTCTGGTCGGTCGATTTTGCAGCCGTTGGATCTGAAATCAAGGGCACAGGGTTCATCTTCAACCTCCACCCCGAGCCGCCATGCCACCACCGCCAAACAGCAGCCCCCGCCCGCCCGCCCGCCCAAAAACACTCCCCACCGCCGGTCCGCCGCCCCAGCCATCCCTCTAGGCCCCCCGTGCCGTGCTTTTTCTTCGGCGAGCCCCACGCCGCCGCCCCGCCAACGCCCCGCCACCGCCGGCGACCACCGCCCCCATCCTGAACCCTAAGATAGATAGTGGGGTACCTCTCCGGTGAGCCTCCCTCCCCGCTGCGGCTGGTTCTTCCTTCACCACAATGAGCCCCCCCCCCCTGAAAATCGATCGACCCAAAAGTCGATTCAGTCGACTGAAGTGTAGCTAAATCGGAGCAGCATTGCAAGCAAGAGAAAGAGCGAGAGTAGCAGCGCGAGCGAGAGCTAAAGCAGCAGCAGCTCCTACTGATGTGGACGTCGCCGCCGAGGGAGCGACGCCGTGGAGGAAGTGGCCGGCGATGCCGCCGTGGATGGAGCCGCACCGTGTCGGCTCGGGACCGAGCGCCGGCAGCACCGTGAGATTGAATCAAGAAGAAAATGCGGCGATTAGTGTACAACCTCTTTGGTGGCGCCAATTAGGCCGCAGCTTCATCCGAGGAAACGGTGATGATGATGCTCTTCCGGTGGTGCAGGTGAAGACGGTGGTGTGGGAATGGAGGTGGCGCGAAAGACGAGGGTAACATCGAGGCAGCTCCTTAGAGGTGGAGGACGAGGTGGCTGAACCGGCGGGACGATGAGATCGACGACGGATCCTCATCCGGTACGGTGGATGAGGGACGTCGAGGTGTTGCTATGGACAATGTCGTCGGGTAAGAGGCTCCGGCTGGGTGGCGGACGGAGCAGGGTGTGCGGTTTTGTCGCGGGTTTTCGCGGCCTCGTTGTACGAATGGGTGGGCGGATGGGATGGCAGTGGGGAACCATGGCTTATAGACGCGCTTGTCCGAAATGTGGGGTAAGTTCGAAAGTACCCCCACCGATTTGAGGCGGTTCTTTCGGTTCAGGGTACCACGGGCATTTCACGTGTCGGGATTTCACAGGAGGTGGGAGTTTTCGGCGTTGTAATTTCGGAATAGCAAGGCGCGAGGTTGAGATGGAGGAGTTGTCGAGCACAACAAGACAAAGATATATCTTAAATATTTCGGGCTAACAAGGTGCGGGTTGAAGAGGCGGGAGTTTCGCAGCACGATAGATAGAGACGCTAGCTTGAATTTTCGGCATAACAAGGCGCGGCTTGAAATTTCGGAAGAACAAGCTTAACGTGTACCAAAAAAAAAGACAATTTGCACCTCAACACGCACAACACACACACAAACACCATTTAGACTAGCGTAAGGTACACGTGCATTGCACGCATGAGATTTGGCAACCAAATTATGAATAAATACCACATTATAGCATGCAAGCTTTGAGTCATATATGCAAGATGTAGATGTTCATTTAATTCTTATAGTTCATTTCATTCAAAATAATCTAGTTTTTATAAGAAAGCTAATCTATTTGAATATTCATGGAATTGTGCATCGTAAGACATAAAGTAAAAACAAATAATGGCAAATCATGTAGAAAAACATTTGGGCAATTCTGATACGGAAGATTCTAGAACAAATAAGAAGTGCTTGTGTTTTGATGTTTGTGCATTATGCTTAAGTTCAACCATGGAGTCTTCTAGATTATACATGTGGCAAAATCTGGTGGAATCTAGATGATATCCAACGGCCAGTTGTGCTCAAATTTGCCATCTTTGGACCATCGGATTGGCCTCATCCAACGACCATCTTTCAATGTTAAAGTTACCCGCACACAATATAAAAAAATATAAAATATAATATATATATATAGGGGTATGGATATAGATATGTGATGCGAAAGCCGCCCATCATCTCCAATTAGAATAGTGTGTCCATGCACGGATGCGACGTGGCCAAATGATGTCTGCCATCGGTATCTCAAATTCAAATCAGTCTGACCTTGTTCAATGTGTATACATTACAACATGCTCGTTTCCAAACCACACCGCGCAGATCTCCATTACATTCATGAATGCATGGGTTTCAAACATCAGGATCTCTTATTCAAATATTTGAATTTAACTTTACATTAATTATGACCTCACCTATTCTTTTACACCCACACAGTAGTCTTCTCTTTATAATTGTACCACTAACTTTCTCTCGTGCATGCATGCATACACACTACCAGTCGGCATTATCCATCGCACGCATGCAATCTTTTTCTTCAGGTCGGTCTCCCATGAAGGCACACACCCACACACATCCCCCTCTCCATCATATCGGGCATTATTTATCTCTCACGCGTGCATGCGCAACGATCGATGGTCCTCTATGTATGTGTGTATATATCTAGGTCTTTCATAGTTTTCCACACAAACCGATCAATCGATATATCCAGTGAGGTCTCACCCTCTTTCCCACATCCACATCGATCAATCTATACCTCTATATATAGGATTAACATATATAGCTAATACACCCACATTAATTATATATCCAACGTCCCCCTCTGATCATCCATGCCTTCCGCTTCATCTCTCAAGCGCGTGCACAATGGCGAAGACAGGCGTAAGGCCCCCCCCTCCCCCTAACATCACTATATATCGAGGCTAATATGAATGTGATCATTAGACAATTGCTGCTAAAAATGGTTTAAGTTCATGAATTGACCCTCCTCGTAAAGGATTAGCAATGCTTGGCCCCCTAGCTCATTTATTTTTCATGGCTCCGCCACTGCGCACAACAGCGCACGTGTTCGCCCCCTCTCTCTAAAGATCAATCTCGCACTTGTGCATTCCTTCATAGTCTCCCTCCACTCGGCCCCTCGCACCACCTTGTAGCCCCCCACCGGATTTTGCCACATGTAAAATCTAGCAGACTCCATGGTTGAACTTAAGCATAATGCACAAACCTCAAAACAACAGTCCCTGTTCAAGAATTCTTCCGATTAACCAGTTAACTTCCCGATTAATCCCTACTCGTAGGGTCACCGAGTAGCCGATACACCGATAAATCGTCCGATTAATTGATTAAATGGCCGATTAACTTGCCGATTAGCCTATTAATCCCCTACTCGCCAGCCAACCAAGCAGCTACCAGTTAACGATTTCCTCAACAATGACAACAATAGTTCTCTTTTGTTCTAGAATCTTCCGTATCATAACTGCCAATTTTTTTTTCTAGTTGAATTGCCATTATTTGTTTTTACTTTATGCTTTACAACGCACAATTCCATGAATCATAAAATAGATTAAGGGCTTCTTTGATTCAAAGGATTCTCAAAGGAATTTTGGAGGATTCTAATCATTAGGAATTTTTCCTATCTTGGTTGTTTGATTCGTAGGATTGTAAACCATAGGAATTTTTCCATATGATTCATTTGCTCTAGATTTCATAGGAAACATCACATCCACTCAAACCTCTTTGAAAGAATTGTGCGTTTTTTCTATGCACAATCAAACACTCGTACAATCATGTAGGATTCAAGACGACATTCCACTATAATCCCATGTTTTTCCTATTCCCGCGTTCTTAGCTTTTTTATAAAAACTAATTGATTTTAAATGAGATGAACTATAGGAATTAAACGAAGGGATACATCAGGCATATATGACTCAGAGCTTACATGCTATAGTGTGGTATTTATTCATAATTTGGTTGCAAAATCTGATGCGTGCAATGCACGTGTACCTTACTAGTACTTCGAGTATGTGCAAAAACGTAAATTAGAATACCAATGGCACGCTACACAGTGTCTCTCTTACAGTTCATGAAGCCACGTGGCACATGTGGAGGCGTTGTCGCGACCTCCTTGCGTGGATTGATCACAGTGACGTGCTGCTGGTTCCAGAAGAATGTACTCGTCCTCCCTGAGCCATACTGGTGGTACATGCATGAAGCGAAGATGTGCACGCACGCCATGCACGCACTCATTCCCTCGCACGCACAAGCAGGTACACGGGTGGACGCAATTTTGTACCAAGATCCACCCCATGTGATAATTTTACGCGTGTAAAGTCGTTCACTTCACTGATGGTCAATTAATACAGCGCATGCAAATTGAGTGGACGTGAGGGCGAAAGAAAGACATTATTACTCCACTGCACGCATGCGAGTAGTTAAATCGTGGGTTGCTAGTAGTACTTCCATTGGTCTCCTTCGTATTTTGTGCCAATTTTTGACAGTAACATAATATTTACGCATTTGAGCAGTGTAGTACTTGAAATTTATGTTCCGCTAAACTCATCGAGGGCCGTTTCGGGCCTCGAAACCAAAACCATCAATTAATCTTTACCTTGTTCCCATCACATTCGAAAGCCTGCTCACACCTACTAGTACGTACCAAACCTGAACGTGTTCCCACTATGCAGGTATTAGTACTAGTTCTAGTACTTAGGTTATAAAAAGGGGAACTACCTAACCGAAAATTACTCTACCTTTCCTCCTCATAAGTGCTTCTTCTTCGTCCGTCGTTGCCATGGCCGGTGAGCAGAGCTCTAGGTCGAGAACTACTCGTAACAACGGACCGACAACCAAGGCTGTGGAAAAAAAGAGGGCTCGCCTCCACGCAGGGACCTCGAAAGATCTCTCACGGGCAGGCGATGGCTCCCAGGAGCGCCCTAGCCGCGGAGGCGAACATGCCGAGCTGGCGGAGCTGGAGTCATTATCCCTCGACGGCATGCCCGATCAGCTCAATAAGCACCTCAATAAGCAGAAGGAGTTCATCCAAGGCTTGATGGAGTTGCTGAAGGAGAGCCTCGACGACATGCCCGCCGAGCTCAATCAGCAGGGGGAGTTGACCGCTGGCTTGGTGATGCTGCTGAAGAAGAGCATTGCCTCGGAGAAGAAGGCGACCGGCGAAATCCTGCGACTTCAGGAGGACAAGGCGAAGCTCTGCCACGAGGTCGACCTGTTGAAGGAGAAGAACGCCGGATGGAAGAAGCTGCATGAGAATAGTAGTTCCTCGATGAAGATGTTGCAGGCCCTTGTCATGGAACAAAAGGAGGAGTTGGCGAAGCTCCGCATCGAGCACCCGGCTGCTGTCAAGGTACGAAATGCAGCCGTGGAACAGATGATGAAGGATCGCGTCGAGAAATCCCGCATCATGGACAGAATGAAGAAGATGGCGGAGGAGACGCGCAAGGAGATGGAGGTCGTGGAGGAGATGAAGAAGCGATTCACGACTCATGGCGAATTAGATCATTTGGGGTGATAATCTTCCTTCTTCTTTTGCGCCCGTGTTTCATCTTTTGCTTCGGGTGTTTCGCCGCACGTGTCGCGTTCTCTGCGAGGCATGAATAGAACAATGGTTTTTTTAGGGAATGAATAGAACAATGTTAACAATGAGATGACTAGCAAATTAGATCATTTTTTATCGCCATATGGCCTTTGGGCTGCCGTGTTTAGGTGCTCCCTCGCAGATACTACTCCAGTGGAAAACTTGAGTATACCGCACGGTTCTTTGCTTCTCCTCGATCAGGTCATCGGCGCATTTATGCAAGCAGTCAAATCACAAGGCCCCGCCTTCCAGCAGTAATGAGCCGTCAAATCACAAAGGCCCTTGCCTCTCGTGAAACCGAGCAAGCTAGACTGCCCCGCCCTCTAGCCTTTTAAAAAAATTATACTTTTGTATAGCAGTAGTATCGATGGATTGCGCCATGGAGCAAAACTTGAAATTAAAAAAATGTGGTACATATAGAGAGCGCTCGCCGTCAAATTATGCATATAGTACTATTAAAAGGGCTAGTCACAATAATGGTGTCCAACACAACCCACCCCTCAAATAAAACTAAGAGGGTGCTTGGATACGTTTTAGTCCCATGACTAAAAGTAGTGGGACTAAAACATGCTAGCCTCACCCATGCTTGGATCCAAATACTAAAAAGGCTAAAATCAAGTTAATGAGCATTTATTATCCTCCAAACCCTCCAATCCAGAACTCGCCTGTGTTAAAGGAGAGGAGTTAAATGAGTAGAGAGAGGACAAATCCAAATTTTAGTAGGGGTACCCCTGACTAAAATAATTTTGTCTCAAGACTAGTTTTAGCCCCTCTTTAGTCAGGGGTTCTTGGAACTTTAGCCTCTTAAAGAGACTATTTTTAGTCAGACTAAAATATGTCCCTTGGATCCAAGCACCCTCTAAGCATCCTGGAATTCTTTGACAAAACTAAGCACCCTGAAATTGTTTGACCACTAAACTGCTGGCTATATGATGTTGGCCATATATATTGTACGTATATAATGTGAAGAAACAAGTGGTAGTACTATACCAACTAAAAGATGAAATGTAATAAATACTAGTATGTACGTACTGAAGAGTTAAAGTAACGAGCAGAAACATAACATAGTTCTGCTGGGGGCTCAGCACAACACACCCCTCAAATTAAATTAAGCACACCTGAAATTAAACTTTGCAACTATTCCGGTAGACACTGCATTAGAACCACCATGAGCAACGACACTGCCACCTTAGTCGGAGTCTTCGTCCACGTCCTCGACTCCGTCCTTGTCCCTCTTCCTCTTGGCCGATACTTCTTTGCTTGAACCGCACGCTTGGCTGTTGCTCTTCATCCAACCCTTGTAGATATTGAAGCAAAGGTAGCCATCCATTGCAGCGTAGTGGATGTGGTCTATATCTAGTACATTCCGCTGCCATGCATGATGATGAAACGTGTATGGAGGTTTCTCCAGTTTACCGTACGAAGGATGAACCATGGCTCCTGCCAGGGTCAGCATTGAAGGACGACGAGAGGACACCAGTCGATTCTTCTGGAGGTCGAAGGTGTTGCCTACAACGAGGCCTATCCGACGCAGGACTTCTTTGTCGTTACCAAAGTCTACAGTAACGAATTTGACTAGGTTGCTCTCGAGGAAGTCCTTAAAATCCTGGCACTCAACGTCGGCACGGCATATGTGGTAGACCAAGCATAAGTCATGCACGCAAACCTGGATCATGGCGGGCTTCTTCCTCTCTTCATCCTTTAGATCCTTCTCTTGTCCCAGGACTATGGTGTACTCAACATCTAGACCAGCGACCCACTCATCATCTGAGTCTTTGAACATGCGTCTAAAGCGAGAAAGGCATCCTTTCACCGTCGTGAAAGAACGGGTGTAGATGACGTCGAACTCATCGCCGGTGATGGTTCTAACCTTGTACTCACCCCCGATCATGGAGATTTGGGACGCCATGGATTTGGGAGGAGGGTTAGGATTAGTGGAACTGCCGTAATGTGAATGGACGGGACGACTAGGAGCGAACCGCCATAGTATTGAAGGACGTGCGCGAACGAGTAGGAGCGAACTGCCAGCGTGCGAACTGCAGGGTAGTGGCTTTCCATTCTCCCATGATACGGGATTCCGAGAGCCCTTGGATCTGAGATCGAACGGTTGCATGGCGTGATTCTAGACCTATGGGTGAATATCCTATCACGGAGGGTTATTCGCAAATTTTCAGCAACTTAGCATGCGACCGCTTGATCTCAGATCCAAGGGCTGCCAAGAGCCTGTATCATGGTCAGCGCCTACCACGACCGTCGCTTCGCTCGTGCGGTCGCGCCCTTGGAGATTTAACACGGTGCGTTAGGCTATCTGATGTTGGCATGTCTTACATAGTCATCACTTAGTCACTCATACTACAACAAGGTTGGCTATAAGGTTGGCTACAAGTGTATTTTTTTACTCCTCTCTATATCTTTCTTCGTACTCCCTCCGTCCCATAATATAAGAATGTTTTTTACACTAGTGTTGTGCCAAAACATTCTTATATTTTGGGACACAGGGAGTACTAGTATTTATTGCATTTGCCAAGGAGTGACCTCTTCCAATGAAATGGTGTTGCTAAGTTTGCTTCATTTAATTAGCTATAGACTCAAAATTGGCTTTTCACCTAGGTACACGCGCTTAGCACCGTTTCTTCCTTGGGTCACCAAACTAGTCTCTCTCTTCTTGATTAACTTGCCACATCAGACTTTATGCCTATGTGGCAAGCTTAAGCACCTGTAGGAGCAAGTAAAAGTAAGTATAATGGTGCGCTTTACATGGCATTTTTGCATATGTGGAGGAAAGAGAGGCAAGGAAAAAGTGGAGAAGTGGGCTCTCATGCAAGAGCCAGCCTCTACTACATGGTGGAGCATTGGGAGAGGCACCTGTATGGAGGTGGTCAGGAATCAGGAGACTCACGCTGGTCGTAGCGCCACAGTTAAAATGATAATGGCAAGTCAAATCACGGGCCCCACCTATCCAGCAAGAACTTCATTTGTCAAATCACACAGCCCTACGTTTGCAGCAGCCTACTCCCTCGTCTTCTCGCGTCTCTGTCGAACCGACTAGGCGGAACTGCCCCGCCGCCTACCGCGCAGGAAAAGCCCTGCCCTCGAATTTTAAATAGTATACAGTATACTAATTTTGTATCCATGGATTGCGCCCGTGCCTTGGAGCATAGCGTCTAGAAAACGGCGGTACACATGTACGGAGTATACAGCATGCCCATCACGTTCGCGTCGTACCCCAGATGGTCGGTCGGTCTGGCACGCTGCTCTCCGAATGGAACGCGCGTCATATTGCGTTTGCACACACATGTGGGACGACAATTGAGAACCGATCATAGGCGCACTCCCCGGCCCCGCAAGTCAGGTGACTTAATAGAAGAGGGAGACGAGTGATAGTACTAGAGAAGTGTTGTACTACGTTGGTGCCTGGACGATCCCTGCAAGACACGGAAGATCAGTTCGTCCATGCATGTGACCAGACTCCAGTAGACACGCCTGGATTGGCTATAGTCTACATATCATGCAAGCTGTGTTGTACATGGTTGTAGTTGTGGTGAGAAATCTAAAAAAAGGTTTCTTGTCATCTCGCAAAATTAGGTGTTATGTGCTTCAGATCACTGCGAGGGTTAAACAGCGACAACTGAGTTGGACTAGTCATTGGGGGCACATGCACGAACAGTGACTACTCGGCTGCCATCTAGGTCAAGTTGGCTATGTTAATTAGGACATCTATCGACAGACCCCTTTTCTACGAGCTTATCTTTAATTTGAGCTTTGTTCCTCGTCTAGTTTGTCCGTCGGGGTTCATGTTGTCTCCTTTGGGTAGTGAGGTTATGATTTCTTGTCATGTGGCATTTTTTCGAGTTATATGTTATAATCCGGCGCTTCATATCAAAATGACGACAACTGCGCCTCCGGGCCATGTGCATGAAGACTTCTCGACAGTCATTGACGAGGTCAAGTCGGCTCCGGTAGATAAAAGAAAACTAGTACTACTCCACTATATAGGCAGGAGCCTCCGCGCTTGCTTGCTAGTGTTGCTCTCTTCACACTGTCTCGGCCTCTCCAGATCTAAACACGACAGCGGTGGCCACACACACACTCCCTCTCTCTCTCTCTCTCTCTCTCTGCTCACTGCTGGTCACAGATCCAGCCGGGTCCTCTCCGCCGGGGAATGTGAGAAGGTGCAATGTTCACGCGGTCGTCCTCGGCGACGGCTCTTACCCAATGATGGGCGTGTCTCAATCAGCCTGCCTTGCCGTTCTCTCCCAAGCACCGCTGGCGAGGGAGGGCCTCCGACCCCTTCTTCCTCGCTGTCGTAGTGTGGGAAAATCGGGCCTCCCGCCGCCCACCTAGCGACATCCCGGCGACCATCAGTATAACTTCCATCAAACCGCCTTGTTTCTACTTCCCGAGCTCCCGACGTCGCTGCATTTGTATCTTTTACTATTTCTCGTGCCCCTCGTAGATAGGATTGATCGGCTGTTGAAAACCACCTAATTTTTTACGCTTAAGAGGTAAAACTAGTTCATGCACTCAAATCTAGTACTACTTGGTTCAAACAAGGAAGAAAGGGGTGGGGTGGGGAGGATTTATTACTGAATCTAGGACTTGGTTGAAAGAGGAAATAATGGGGCGAAAAGTAGCGAGACCTGCTATCCAACTGGTCTCTAGGTCTAATAGGAAATAAAGGGAAACGCAGTACAAACTCAATATAAACCCGATCTATTGGTTGAAAAAGGAAAGAAAGTAGGGACTGGGGACAAGTCAGCGAGTAAGTCCAGCACTAGATTTGCTAGCCTCAAACAGTATAAGGTGGCTATACCGAACAAAAATGGGACCAACCGGATATCCCTTTCGATGTTTGTTGCCCCGAGCCACTCTTATGTAATGCCTTTGGTAAAATGTAGCAATCGACCGTTAAAAGTAAGGACACGTTAAACCAATGTTGTTTTAAATGTAATGCCTCGAGAATATGAATCAATGGCACTTCTTTACATGTCCTGCTAAAATTTCCCATTAAGATAAGTTGGTTCTTTTCGTTAGAAATGCAACGTCCTGGTCCGCCTACTCTCCGTGCCCAAAGTAATGTCGATTTAACGGTTGTCATAGTTAATCCTAATGCCCACACTAATATCTAGCAATGCCAGTGCTTTAGAAATTGCTACTGTCCTTGTAGGATTACCATTCAGATAAGGAACATGCTTCTTTTCATTTGATGCATGTTTCATCACTTGTTAGTCACCCTCCCTTCCACCTTTTTTGTGCAAACAGAGATATACATTTCACGCTTGATCTTAGTTGAACTGCACAAATGATATCCAAATTATAGTTGAGCATTCCAGGAGCTTCACAACCAACCTTGATGTTGCTCAATTTTATTGCAACTAATGAAGAAGAAGCTCTGTGGGTTTCGTTTTCTGATGGAAATGGAACCGGGGCTAGAGCCCTTTTCTTAAATTTTTTTGAAGAAGAAGCTGCTAGCTCACGGGACATTGCTTCATTTTAGGTGAACTGCACCAAAAGGTCCCATGAATTGAATCATCCATGTTGGTGGTGAAAGAGCCAGCTTGAGATCCCGATCTAAGCACCCCGGCCTCCATCCTTGCGGACGACGGTACACCTCGCTTGCCACCTGCTCGACCCTAGTGTCACTGATAAAATGAAGTAATAATACAGTTAAAATAGAGCGAGTGTCATCTCTATCATTTCATTTCCAATGTAGATAAAGAAAGTGCTTCTCTTTGTTAATGTATGTTTCATCAACTAGTCCCATTGTTAATGTTTAAGCGTTTCTGCAAACTGGGGTGCTTAATTTTAGTTGATATGTACAAAAATAGAGATTTGAATGTCTCAAGGCGCCTCCTTGTACTACCGTTGTACACTGATGTTCATCACTGGCAGAAGGTGTATCTGGGAGACTTGGGACGATGTCCGAGATGAGGCGCATCAGATGAGGCGTCATGAGGCCCATCTCGCCCTCAAGCATGGCATACTATGATACTATCGCAATATTTTCTTCTATTTTTTTTGTGTGTTTCATCAACTAGTGCCACTATAATGTAATCACGCTTTTTCATTATCTGTGCAAACAGGGTTGTTCAGCTGCATTTTGGTGGAACTGCACAAATGTACGATAGAACCGCATATATGCAGAAAGCGAGGTGTGCCAAGTAAAAAATTACCGACACCAACCATGCTGCATGCACGCATTGGCATCCACCACCACCAGTGGGATGTGTGGCGCTCTCTGTGGATGGATCTTTCTCGGCAGCAAATCATCTAACCAAATACTAGTAGCTTATATTGGCAGTTTTCTAGGGAGTACTCTTTTCTGAAAGAAGCACCAATCTATTTTTCTTTATTTGTACACTGTGTCACAACTTTGACCCAAAAGTCCAGAGCTATTTTAGGGTGATTGGCGTAGTACTCGGAGACTAGTTGTAAGCATGATTTTCATTAGCTGTCACACTGATTGTAAGCATGAGCAGGTGGAAGATTAGGTTAGTGCGAAGCTTACCTTAAACCCTACCGCCGTTGTTGAAACGAGGCAAGCGTCGAGGGAACCGTGGAGAACGGCGGGGAAGCGACGTCGCACCATCCGGCCTCCTCTTGCGGTGGGAGAACGAATACTCCTGTGGCTCCGACTGGCTCTGCACCCTCACGAACGGCACACCATACTCGATCGATTCGTTATCCTCTGGGTGCTCGACCTTCGACCTGTACGACCACCACCTCCACCTGACTGTCGCCTCGGGCGAATCTGTCTGCTCCATCGCCCAGAGGAGATACTCGATAACCTCGGACGACTGCGGTGTGACTGCCGCCGAGGAGTACATGTACATCGCCGCCCTCATCGCCGTTGTCTCGCTCTTTCGCATACATTGCCACATGGCCCGCACCATCCTCGAAATCTCCCACTCATTGTCAAACCAACTAAGGATCTCCTTCAGCCTGGCTAACTTTGCCTGGTCGCCGCCGGTGATCTGCCTGATTCGCTGCTGCATCCTCTCCATAGATGTCCTTCTGAGTGGTCCGGTGCTAGCTTTGGAAGATGGGAGGAGAGACGGTGGTCTTGCAATAGAGAAGAGGGAGAGGCGAGACGGTGGTTTTGGAATGGAGATGATGGAGAGGAGAGGAGGTGGTTTTGCAATGGAGAATATCAGAAGAGGGAGAGGCGAGACGGTGGTTTTGGAATGGAGATGATGGAGAGGAGAGGAGGTGGTTTTGCAATGGAGAAGATCAGAAGAGGGAGAGGCAAGACGGTGGTTTTGGAATGGAGATGATGGAGAGGAGAGGTGGTGGTTTTGCAATAGAGAAGAGGGAGAGGAGCGTGCGGCAGCGATTTAGGATTGGACGAGAGGGCCGGCGCGCTGTGACTGGATCAAAATCAAAATCAATTTACCCTTCAATTAAGAAAGCGACCCCACATTAACTAGTCTCCCTTTTATTCTGGGTCATAATTGACCATGATTTTTGCACATAAAATATATGTTATACGTTGCAAAAATAATATAATTTGAAAGTACATTTAGATACGAACCAAACGATACAATTTTTGGTGACATGCATTCACATTTTGCTTGTCAAATATAGTACATGGTCAAACTTTGACCCAAAATACGCAAAACAACAAAAAAATACTTCCAAGACCAGCGCCGCTCTTCCGCTCTTCTCCTCTTAAACCACCGCCGCTCCTCTCCTGTTCCAATCTAAATGCAGCACCGCTCCTCTCCTCTTCCATTTCAAAACCACCGCCCCTCCTCTCTTATTCCAGTCCAAAACCAGCGTCGCTCCTCTCCCGTTCTAATCCAAAACCAGCGCTGCTCCTCTCCTCTTCCATTCAAAAACCACCGCCGGCGAGTGAAGGTGCTGTGGAGAAGTAGGTCCATGGAGGAGTACAACCGATATGTGAGGATCGCAGACGGCGACCCTGTGAAGCTAGCTAGGATGTTGGAGATACAGTCTCGGTTTGACAACAAGGACCAACTAGCGGCGACGGTGACATCGATGGCCAAATATCTGCAACAGAGCGAAAAGGCGGCGATACTCCCAGAGGGAGTCGCTCCAGAGTACATAGTGCTGCTCCTCTGGGCCATGGAGCAAACAGATTCACCGAATCTGATCATGAGGGAGCGGTGGTGGGAGTATCGATCCCAGATGGAGCATCCACCAGAGATTGAAGGATCGGGCATCTCAGGTGCCGTTTGTGAGGTGTCCTGCTAGAGCGAGCGGTGGAGTCTTCGTCGATCGAACCCAACTGCAAGAGGAGAAAAGCAGTTGGTCTGACGACGCTTCCCGCCATCGTCTCCTCGCCGCTCACATTGTCTCACGGGCGGCTGTCCGCCGAGGAATAGGAGGGGCTGCCTCCCAGCCCAATAGTCGGGCAGGTTGTGAATTGTCGAGGAGCTTAGGGTTGTCAGATTTGGAGGTTGTGAATTGTGTTTTGTGTTGTGTATTTTGAGAGTACTTTCATATATGAATGTCTTTTGAATTTCAGATTTGCAGATTGAGCATATGAAGTATTTTATGAATTCTAGAGATCTATTTTAGCACTTAAAAAATGTAGTTTCATAGGAGGATAAAAGTGCAGATAATGTGATTCTCGGAGAAGAAACTACAAGTTTCAGTTTCAGATAAGCGCAAGTTCAGTTTCAGATAAGAAAGCGCAACTTTCGAGGCGAGCATTTATATTAACACGGCCTTTTCAGACAGGGTTAACATCATGTTGGAAGTTTTATTCATGGTCGAAAATGGAACTACCAGCCAGTTAACATCATGCTGATCAACATTCATGCATAGCACATCTTCATATGATGCACAGTCAAAATGCTCACACAATGTCGAGTGTGCGAAACATAGAGAAAACGAGGGATAAGTTTTGGCAAGTGTTGGACGTGGTTTTGGGCTGCCCTGTCTAGGCTTTCATTTTTAACATGCGCAGCCCACGACCTTGGACGGGAGGTCCATATGTTTGTTTGTATTTTCTTAGCACCGTCATGTATCAACCGGCCTATGGACCTCCCATCCGAGGTTTTATTTTTGGCAGCCCAATTTATGTATTTTTTTGAAGAAAACGCAGAGGTCTGTTCTATTTTTCTATATAAGAATAGGAACGCCAGGTCCAACTTATGTTTCCCTTCTAACTATATTATATATATTTAAATTATTTTATATGTTATTATATATTATTTTTATTGTCATCATATATTTAACAGATACTTACATATGTAAGAAAACAATATCCCACATCTTATTAACTTATAAAAATAATTTCTTAACAAATAAAATCCTGGATTGTTTTGGCATGAAAATCCTAGTGATTGTGTACAAAAGCTTGGTAAGATTTAAGGACAAATGTAATAATATCACTTATTATTTAAATATATTTATAACAAAATGCTCAGCCCCTTTTTATTTTTTGATAACATTGTTGGCCCAACCCAACATTATAATTAGAATCAGCCCAGCAAAATCGTGTATTTCGAGAAAGTGCAAATGGCCTGTAATTTTTTAGGAAATAAAATAAATGGGCCGCATGGACGCTACATTATTTGTTCACCCAGCCCAGCTAATGGCTGTAATTCAAAAAAAAGATCAAATTGACTGTAAATTCTACCGCGCAAAAAAAAGACTGTAAATTCTGAAAAAATGGGTTGAATACGTGCCACATTTTTGGAGGCTGAAATGTGGGCCAATAGGTCGAAGCCAATGCAAGTCGTTGTCAATTTAGTCAACAAATGATTCTGACATGTTAGCCGTTGGATTTACATCCAACGACCGGCATCCATCTTCAATCTCTCATCTTCTTCCTCCAGCGCCGGGACCACCTCCGCCTCCTGCTGCTAGCAGCTCGCTTAGCACGCCGCTATGAAGCGCTACTCCACCGCTGGCCAGGCCATCCTCCACCCTCCACACCTCCTGTTCTTCTCCACCGATCGCTGAACTACACCGCACTAGAACCGATTAACCCTCAGACACCTCTCCGTCTGCGACTCTACTCCCGCGTCTTCCCATCTCCGGCTCGTTGCTGTCCGGGGCCTCGCCGTCGTCCACCACCTTGGATGCGCTCGACGCGGCATGGTCAACGTGGTCAACGAACGACACCATCGGAAGTAGACTGTGCGTGGAGAGGCTGACAACTGGGTCCATGGCCGCACACAAGGAAATGCCTCCTTATTACGCGCAAAATAATGATTCCTCCACCTGACATCTGGGACCCACCGGAAGGGCCTCTGTATTTCGCAAAAATAACGTGCCCCCCGCTGACATGTCGGACCCACCAGCTATCTTCGCACGCAAGGAAGTGCCTCCTTATTACACAAAAAAATGAATATTCCCCCTACCAGCTGGAACCCAGCATAGTGGGAGGCTGACTTGTGGGTCTACCAAGTTGACAGGGACGGAGGGCTTTGTCAACTTAGTCAATATGAATGATTCTAGCTCCTGTTACCGTACGATGTTCATCCAACGACCGTAGTGCTTCTTCAACCTCTGGTCTTCTTGCTCCAAATTACCAAACCAGCGCCCGGTCGTGCCGCGTGCTCCTGCCTCCCGTGGCCGGCTGTGATGCCGCGGAGGCCTCACCGCCCCTACTACTCCCACCGCTGGCCAGGCCATCCCTCTACTCACCCACACCCCCTGTTATTCTGCGCGACAGCAGCATCACACCGCAGCTGAACCAGTGAACCCTCGTACTCCTCTTCGCGTGGGCATCCACTGCTGGGTCTTCCTCGGCTCCGAGTCGTCCCCTTCCTAGTCCTCGCCGTCGTCCACCTCCGTGGTGCTCTCGGTGTGGCGTGGTCAACGTGGTCAAGGAACGACTTCCATCGGGCGTGGACTGTACGTGCAGAGGCTGACAGTTGGGTCCACGGCCGCAGCAAGGAAGTGCCTCCTTATTACGTGCAAAATAATGATTCCTCCACCTAACAACGGGGACCCACCGGACGGGCCACCGTATTTCGCGAAAAAAATGTTTCCTCCTGACTGCTGGGACACACCAGCTACATCTTCGCACACAAGGAAGTGCGTCTGGGCAAAAAAAAAACGATTCGCCCCCCTAACTGCTGGGACCCACCAGCTAAATCTTCGCACGCAAGGAAGTGCGTCCGGGCGAAAAAATGATTCGCCCCCCTGACTGCTGGGACCCACCAGCTACATCTTCGCACGCAAGGAAGTGCCTGACTGCCAGGACCCACCTGGTCGAAGCGTACATAGCGTTGTCATTCTGTTCGCGAACGTGTATGTACATATATACTGGTGGATGTAGAGGTGTGCATGTCTTGTAGTAGAGGCGCGTACGTGTCGTAGTAGAGGCGCGCACGTAGCATGTACACGTACGTATAGCGGCCAGGGTGCAAGAAAGAAAATACGGCCACGTATGTGTACATACGGGCGGGGTCTCGAACGCCTACTCGCGCATACGTACGGCCAGGGCTCGTGTACATGGCTGGGTCGGAATGGAGAAACAACGTCGTCGTCGTGTTCATGGGGAGGCAACGGAATGCGTCATGTTCATGGGGAGGCAACGGAATGCGTCGTGTTCATGGGGAGGCAACGGGAATGCGTCGTGTTCATCGGGAGGCAACGGAACGCGCCAACCGGCTGGGTCGGAATGGAATGCGTGGTCGTGTTCATCGAGAGGGCTTGGACGGAACGGGCGATGGAAACGAGGCCTGGCGTACCGCAAAACGGAGGAAACGGACCTCCTACGTTCGGAACGGGGTCCTGTTGATCGGGAGGGGTGTGGCGTAACGCGAAATGGAGGAAAAGGATCTCCTACGGTCGAAACAGGGGTCTTGTTGATCGGGAGGGGTGTCGCGTACCGCAAAACGGACGAAACAGACATCCTACAGTCGAAACGGGGGTCCTGTTGATCGGGAGGGGCGTGGCGTACCGCAAAACGGATGAAACGGACCTACTACGGTCGAAACGGGGGTCCTGTTCATCGGGAGGGGTGTGGCGTACCGCAAAACGGGACTCCATGGGATATTGTTCATCTCCACCGTCGACCTCCTCCAGCCTCCACGGGCTCCTGTTCATCCAGCCTCCACCGCACGCTACTCCACCGGCCATCGCTCAACCACCCTCCACGGGCACCCTTCACCGTCTCATCGCTCATCCAGCCCTCCACACCACGGGTCCTGTTCAACCACCCTCCACGGGCACCCTCCACCGCTCATCGTTCATCCGAGGCAACGCCACCGCCACTTTTCATCCAACCCCCCCCGCAACGCCATTGCTCATCCAATCGGTCGGCTTGATTAGCAGCGAGAGCGGCGAATCGCCGATTGGGTTCAGATTAACAGCCATCGATCGATCGCTCGAGTTCGAAGAACGCGCACCTGCGCAGGCAATCTTTCGGGTTCGATTAGAGCCCAACGCCTCACTCGGGTTCAATTAGAGCCAACGCCTCTCACACACGCGTGTACGTGTACGAGAGAAATGCGCATCGCTTGGCCCCCGACCTCCCACCGTAACCGGGAACTCCCCGAAATTTTCCTCCCCCTCGCTTCTACCACGGTTTTTTCCGTCATGGACGGCCCAAAGAATGTCATGCAGTTGCGTCTCCGGCCCGCCCAGGACGAAAAGCCCATTTTCTGTCATGATTTTTTGTCATAGAAGTAGCAGCCCACCACATCTATGATGATACCAGGTTTTGTCACAATTATCGTCATAGAAGTGTCATATGTATGATAGAAAAAAATTTCGTTTGGCCCAAAATGTCACGGATGTGTCTTATTTTTGTAGTGGAGCTTCACGCACCGACTGTTGATTATTTAACTAACTGCGAACTTCTCGACCCTTGAGAAAAAATCCCTCCAAGAACTCAACACCACCGTGCGCCAGCCCCACGGTGGGCGCCAACTGTAGTGGAATTGTCACGACAGATGTCCTAGTGTCAGACTTATTCGTGAGGCCAACGCATCTATGTAGTAGCTTGAGAGGGGTTGAGTGGAATCAAGAGACGCAACACAAGACAAGGGTTTAGACAGCTTCGGGCCCCGGGAAACATCATCCGGTAACAACCCTACATGCTGTTTGAGGCTAGGTATCATTATGCTCATCATGGAGTCGTCGGTAAACCGGCTCTTTATGTCTAGCCGTAGAGATTGTTTCTTCTTGCTTGTTCCTCTTTGGGGAGCCCTGCCCCTCCTTATATATATTGAAGGGCCGGGTTACATGTGGAGTCCTATTAGGATTAAGACTAGTCTACCTTCTAATACAAACCGGATACAAGTCCGGGTCCTAACTCCTTGTAAGGGAAATATTCCTCACGCCTTTCCTCTTAAACCGGCCCACCATTAACATGAACCGGCCTTCTGGGCCTTGGGCCTTGCCATCCGTCTGACCCGTCGTTGAAAGTGCGTTATATCGACTAGAGGGGGGTGAATAGGCGATTTTATGAATTCTTCATCGAGGAATTTGCGGTGAGGAAATTCCTTAGCTAAGAACTACTTGCAGCGGAATAAGTACTCAAGTAAGCATAACAGATTACAAGCATTGTCATCATGATGAAATGAAGACAATCACAGAGCACGTAAAGCGAATCACAGGATAACACAAGATGAAGACAAACAGATCAAGAAATTGAACTGAGGAAATTGAGAAAGTCTTCACCAAAGTCTTCAAACACAGATATGAACAAACACTCAACACAAGAATGAGGAAATGAAAGGGTTGAGGAAATAGAACCAGTTAGGTTGGTGAAGACAATGATTTGGTAGACCAGTTCCAACTGCTGTCTCGCTTATACGCCTAGTTGGAGCGGTGAGTATTTAAACTCGAGGAAACACAGTCCGGACACCCCCATCCGAAAGCACGCAGCTCAGACACCAAGTCCTCACCAGATTCTCCTTGAACTAAGGTCACGCAGACTCGTCCAATCACTCGTGGTAAGTCTTCAGCGACTTCCAAACCTTCACATACTTGGTCACTCGGCGATCCACAATTCCTCTTGATGCTCTAGACCTTGACACCTAACCGTCTGGAAGAAGCACAGTCTTCAAAGGTAACAAGCGCCGGATCCACGCAGGATCAATTTCTTGATGATGCTCAATCACTTTGGGTTTGTTGGGGTTTGGTTTTGGGTTTTCCTCACTTGATGATTTTCACTCAAATTCCTCGGAGGATGGGTTGCTCTCAAATGACAAGTGTCAAGTTCTCTCGAGCAGCCAACCAGCTAGTGGTTGTAGGGGCGGCTATTTATAGCCTAGGGAGCAGCCCGACATGATAAGACATAAATGCCCTTCAATGATATGACCGTTAGGTGGATAAGATATTTGGGACAGTCAAGCAAGAAGACAGAACGGTCGGAAATTTGAACATCAAATTCCTCGGGGCTATCATGTTCTCATCGTAGGCAATTCAGACCGGCGAATTCCTAACTCCTCGGTCGAACAAATTCTCAACACTGTAAGAGCTTCATCTCTCACATCAAGAAATTGACTAAACTGTATGAGATTTCCAAAAGCTTCACTCAAGGGATTGGTAGGTGTAGGATTTTGAGTTGAGCATCACATGGAAATTTTTCCTTAGTATTTCCTCGACCCCTTTAACAAAGACGGTGTTTCCTATGACTCAAGAAAGAGAAAATGAAACTACAAAACAAAAGTCTTCACGCTTCATGTTCCTCAAATGAATACCAAGTCTTCAAGGTCACACCAATTTCTTCACTTTCAAAGTCTTCGTAAAGTCTTCGAATATCAAAGTCTTCATTGAAGAACTTCATTTTAGGGTCGACTTTCTCTGTAAATATCAAACTCCTCATAGACTTATAGACCTGTGTACACTCACAAACGATTAGTTACTTAACCTATAAGTCTTCAATACACCAAAATCACTAAGGGCACTAGATGCACTTACAATCTCCCCTTTTGGTGATTGATGACAATATAGGTTAAGTTTTCAACGGGATAAACATATGAAGTGTAAATACTGATAATGAGGAATTTGATTGCAAGATATAGAAGAACTCACCCTGAAGATGTGCATAGTGAGGAATTTGCTTTTGAGGCAATGCACATTTGAAGAGATGAATCATGGAGATCTCCCCCTATATCTTGTAATTCATACACGCATTTAACATATAGTATGAAGAATTTGAAATGCATGATGAAATATGGTGCTTGATGTTATGCAATGTAACGCATCAAGAGTATCAGAGCCCAAATCGATTTGCTATGAAGATTTTCAAAGAGCTCACGAGAATCAGAGCATAGAGCAAGAGCATAATGCATCAAAAGTATCAAAGCACCATCGGGTTTAAGATTACAACTCGATCCAATAAAAGGTTTCAGAAGAACGAGAGTTGTAACTTAATAGAAATAAAGTACTGTATATAGACAAAAACTAGACCCGCTTGAAGACTAACTCAAATTTCTCCCCCTTTGTCATCAAATGACCAAAAGGATCGAAACTGAGGACTAACGCTCGTGAAGAATTTCAAGTTGAAGACGGAGCGCCAGCATTGTTGGGGTCGGTTGTTGAAGTAGGACCAGCCGCGGTATCTTCCAAATCTTCATTTTCATCAGTGTCGCGAGATGAAGAATAGGAGCTAGCCACCAAGGAAGGAACTTTGACCTTCTTGAATTTCTTCGGAGGAGGTGCAGACCAGTCAAATTCTTCCTTGAGTCCCATTGAAGTCAGTTCTTCTTCATTGTAGACATGTGAAAGAACAGCCCAGGTGCGCTTGAAGGTTTCATGAAGGTAGTAGTGGTTTTTCTTCACTGCATTGTGTGTTGAGGTCATGTTGTAAAGAAGAGTACCAAACTGACGCTTGACCCACTTATGATTGCGATCAACCTTCTGATGAAGACTGAGGAGTAACTCACGATCAGTCATCACCCTGGGTGCAGTAGATTGAGGACTTTGCTTGACTGAGGTATTTGCGGCTGAGTCATGTGTGGCAGAGTCATCATTGGTGGAGTAGGATGCTGCTTTGCAAAACTGTCCATCCAATGGACGAATGCCTTCATCGATTACAGCAGCAGCCTTGCCCTTGTCATCAGCTGAGGTAAATGTCCGTTTGAGGACTTCAATCGGGGGCAGGTAGCTGCAGTGGTTCAAAGTATCAGCCTTGTAATTTAGTGAAGACCTTGACCTGATGAATCTCATAATCCAAGGCGCATAAGGCTTCAGCTCAAATGGTGACATGGCAATGTTTGCCAGAGTCCTCATGAAGAAATCATGGAAGTTGACGGGAACGCCATGGATGATGTTGAAAAGCATATTCTTCATGATGCCAACGACTTCTTCATCGTTCGAGTCGTGGCCTTTGATAGGACTCATAGTCTTCGTCAGAATCCGATAGACTGTCCGAGGCACATATAATAATTCCTTGACGAGGAATTTTGTTCTTGGGGCTTGCCTTGGCTTCAAAGGCTTCATCAGCACTTGCATATAGTGATTTGAAAGTTCTTTTTCATCGTAGATACGACGTGCACCATCAAGCGGAGGACTGAGTGGTAAGGCACGAAGCAATTCATTTGCTGGTGCCTTGTAGTGAGTATTTTCGGTCATCCAATCTAAGACCCATGAATTCACATCTTCAGCGTCTCCGGTGATGTGCAGTGTTGCATAAAACTGAAGAATTAGCTCTTCATTCCAGTCACAAATATCAGTGCAGAAGTTTAGAAGTCATGCGTCATGAAGAACACTGAGGACTGGCTCAAAGCCTGGCAGCGACTCCATATCCACATGAGGAATATGAGCATGATCGAAGATTTTTGTCCTTGTTGAAAAGCACTGAGGAATAGAAGTTGGCTTGGCTGGCAGTCCAGAAACGCCTCTTCCTAATGCGAGCAGAGTCATATGGGTTATATTCAGTGAAGAACACGTGCTCGGCAAAGAAATCTTCAGCCTTGAACTTTTGCTTGCTTGAGAACGGATTCTTTTGCTTGGGCAGAGGGGTGTCAGTGAGTTGCATCACCACCTCAGGAATCGTAAGTTCAGGTTCTTCAGCCTGAGGAATTTCTTGTTCCTCAACAGTGCGTCCGAGGATTAGCAAAGAAGCAGTTTCATCAAGACTAGTGGCTGGAATTTCTTCATGCATGTAACCAGTGGGTTGATTTTCTTGAGTCCATTTGGACTGTTTGAGCAGGAGAGTGAGGAACTTGTTGGAGCGGGGTGAAGAGAGGAGTATTGGGATGCTGACTTTCCCAAAAGTCATCATTTATCACCGGAGTGGTGCATCCAATATCCACATCTTCATTTTCAATTTCCTCGGCACCAGCTTGAGGAATTTCATAGTCCGATGAGGAAATAATCGGGGATGAAGGGATTGCTTCCACTTCAATTTCTTCATCAATTTTCTCTCGACGAAGCAGCAGATTGATGTTCTTCATCGATCCGATTGGGATCTCATAGTCTTCTCCAAAAGGAACAACTTCCTTTGATGGTATGGAGGAAATTAGAACAGCATCAATTGGGTTTTCAAATGAGCTGGTCATTGACTTCATTTTCTTCGCAGTCAAGAATCGACGCAGCAGATGCTTTCCTTTTCTTCACAGCAGCTCGCTCGCTCGCAGCCTTGGTTTTCTTCACATCGAGCAGATGGAAGAATTGGAGTTGGAGTTGGCGCAGGAGGAGCCGAGGAATTTGGTGCAGTTTCTTCAGAGCAAGCGATGCAGTTCCTCTGTCTTGAGCAATTTCTTCAGCGCACCACTAGTGGGTGCCTGGCAGTTTCTTCGGCGGCTGGAATGGGATCATCAGCCACGAATCAGCATTTTCTTCAGCAGGCTGAATGACATCATGGTGCTTGGCATTTTCTTCAAGAGGGCTGAGCCGAGGCTCCACTGAGGAATTTCATGTTGCAATCGGGCAGCAACACTTGTGAATTTCTTCGTCGGGTTGATTTAATCTGGTCTTTACTCCTTGCCAATCAGCATAGTGGGTATTGAAGTTTTTGCTGAGGTCTTGAATTTCAGTTTGAACTTGGAGAAGCTCCTCAGGTGTCATCTTGACAACGTTTTTCTTCAGGAACTTCTCCTTCCTGTATTGAGCCTTCTTGATTTCCCTTGCCTTCTCAAACTTCCATTTTTCTTCAGTGGTGAAGTGAGTCAGCGCATGACTTTGACCAGGTGTCAGATGAAGATCAGGCAGAGGGGTATTGGGATCATTGTGCCAGAGATCAATAAAGTCGAGGACTTTCCTTGGATCCAATAGTAGTGGCACAGATGTACCTTTGGCTCTAGCGGCCCTTACTTGACGGTCTCGATGATTTCATCAAGTTCTTCATCGATGCCTCATCATCGATGGTACATGGAATACAACTTGTTGCTTCCTTGGCTAGGTCGAGGACCTCGTCCAATTGTTGCTTTGGTCTTGGTGAGCCGGGCCGATGAAGAAATGGGGCAGCCGAGGAACTTGCAGAGATGCTCGAGGCAATTGAAAACCAGTGGTCCTTTGACAAGTAGCCGGTGCACAGGAACTGAAAGTTTTGACGGAGCTATTGAGGACTTTGGTGGAACGGCAGCAGTGTGAGGAAATTTCTTGGAGGGTGCTGCTGAGGAACTTGGCCGTGAGGGCGCAGATGGTGAAGCACTTGGCTTATGAGCAGGCTTCTTTTGCATTGATTTCCTCGGTTTGACCGAGACCTCAGTGGTAGTAGCAGCAGCAGAATCCTCATTGAATTTCTTCAGTGCTTCCTTTGCTTGCTTTGCCAACTTTGCTTGACGTTTAGCCCATTCATCGTGAAAGTCCTCACCTCGCTTGATGCTTGTGGGATCAGCTACTTGGCAGTGCCAAAGGAGTTCTTGGGCATGGAGGATTTAAAGCGAATTTCTTCATGTACTTAGGAGTTACATATCTGTATTCCTTCCATTCCCGTGCCCATCTCCGTTCAATCTTCTGAATACGCACCTTGCGTTGATTTTTATTTCCTTCATCCGGTGTGCAGTAGTCAGCATATATCTCCTCAGGGATTTCAAACGCAGGTTTCTTTCCTCCCTTCTGCGGCTTCTTACCGTCTGCCATGTTCTTCAGTTGAGGAAATTGAACAATTGAGTTCTCTGAAGAAGTGTGCAGTTTTTCTTCGAGGAACGCTGCAAATGAGTTAAGTTGATGAGAACCTAGGGATTCAGCAGCGGACATTTGTACCTGTGAACAGAGTATAGGTGCGAGGAATTTGGAGAGGTCATATCGTTCTCGTAAGGTTTTCAAAAGAACAAGTTTTGAGGATTTTGACCAGATGAGTTTTGAAGAATTTCACTAAGCGTTCTTTGTCTTAGGTTCCAGAGTTGTATAGATCGAGGATCCACACAATTGAGGAATCTTGAAGAAAATCATTGCTTAGAGAAACGAATCAAGAGATTTGAAGTGTTCATATGTGTGAAGAATTTGAAGAATAAACACCTTTGAAGAATTTGAAGAAGATTTGAGAATCAAAGCGAGTAATAAAAGTAACTTTTAATTTACCCAAGTGAAGAACACGATTTAACCGAGAAGAACAGTTGGGAAGTTCGTCTGCTCAGATCTTCCACGCCCTAACTTGGCAGAGGAAATCAGCTACGGCGACGGCGGAGTGAAGATTTTCCACGGTCGGTAGCAAGTACGTCGGCGAAGAGGTCAAGGCAGTGAAGCTTTTCCTCACCGGCTGACGATGGAGAAGCGGCGGCGCTTAGGGTTTTGAGGAGCTCGGCGGAGAGAGAGGTCGAGCAGTCTAAAAGAGTGAGGAAGGAGAGAGGGTATTTATAGACACTGTGAAAAATGGATCGCCCGAAGATTTAGGACGAACATGCCCCTGACCGCTTCCCTTCTCACGACATGTGTCACCCACGTACTGTGTAGTGGAGATCGTGTACGATCATGGGTGAATAAAGTAATGCATCGTGGGATGCGGAACGGTTTGAGCGGTAAAAATGAAGGTTTGGATAAGATTCATTTTAAAGTTCCGTTGCAATTTCTTCAGCTGTCAAGGACACAGTGAAGATTTTGAACGAGTTTCAAAGTAGAACGCACATGAAGAATTTGTGAATGGATTGGGTTGAGTATAGCATAGAGGGGGAAGGGTCCGATCACATTCACTTAGCAGAAAAAGCGACTTGAAGAAATAGTCATAAGTGAATGATGTAGAGGACATAAACCCATATATATATATAGCCAATGAAGAAAGACGACGGAAACAGTGAAGATTTTGCAAAGTTGAAGAATTTGAAAAACTGAAGAATTTCAAAACTGAGGAAAAACTCAAATTGAAGATTTTCAACTTTGGTGGTGGCGTGACCCATCAGATAAGAATGATGATTTCAGACACCGCGCATAATTGTCGAGGGTTTCGAGAATCAAATTCTTCATTAATTTCTTCACACTTAGAGTGTTATTCTTCATTGATTGAAGAAAACGTTTCTTCATGTGTTGCACATCTAAGTCATCAATTTTGCATAAGTGTTAGGATGTGTGCCTTTTCAAAGAACGTTCAAGATTCTAAGATATTTAGCTCACACCACAAATTGCTAAATTTCTTCTCATCCAAGGGCTTAGTGAAGATATCAGCTAGCTGTTCTTGATCTTCACGTGCTCGATGGAGATGTCGCCTTCAACACATGATCACGAAGAAAATGATGACGAATTTGAATGTGCTTTGTCTTCGAAAGTGCTGAACTGGGTTGTGAGCAATCTTGATGGCACTCTCATTGTCACAATAGAGAGGCACATTCTTCACGTTGATGCCGTAGTCCTTGAGAGTTTGCTTCATCCATAGTAATTGAGCACAACACGAGCCAGCAGCAATGTATTCAGCTTCGCGATGGACAAAGTGATACGCAGTTCTGTTTCTTCGAGGACCAATGCACCAAAGATCGCCCAAGGAAATGACAAGTACCAGATGTTGACTTGCGATCCACACGATCACCAGCATAGTCGAGTCGAATATCCAATGAGATCAAAAGTAGAGCCCTTGGGGTACCATAATCCTAGTGTTGGTGTGTGAGCTAGATATCAAGAATATGCTTCACAGCCTTATGGTGTGATTCCTTGGTGTAGCTTGAAATCGGGCACACATGCAAACACTAAGCATTATATCTGGCCTAGATGCACATAAGTACAATAAAGAACCAATCATGGAGCGGTATACCTTGTGATCAAGTCAATACCATTTTCATCGATTGCATAGATGGCCATTTGTGGGCATAGGAATTTTGACACCTTTGCAATCTTGCATGCCGAATTTCTTGAGGACATCTTTGAGGTATTTCTCTGAGATATGAATATGCCATTGTGTTGTTGATTTAATTTGAAGACCTAAAAGAATTTCAACTCTCCCATCATAGACATTTGATATTCTTCACTCATCATATAGGCAAATTCATCACTATAACGTTGGTCAAGACAGCCAAAGATAATATCATCAACATATATTTGGCACACAAACAGTTCACCATCATAAGATTTAGTAAAGAGAGTAGGGTCGAGTGAACTGGTGTGAAGCCATTCTTCACGAAGAATTCCTTCAATGTATCATACCACCGAGGGGCTTGCTTGAGGCCATAGAGGGCCTTATTTAGTCTCAAGACTTTGTCGATTCTTTGGATCTTCAAAACACGGGGTTGAGCAACATATACTTCTTCCTCAAGCTTACCATTGAGGAATGCACTTTTCACATCCATTTGATATAAAGTGATATTGTGATGGTTAGCATAGGCTAGTAATATGCTAATAGACTCAAGTCTAGCGACAGTGCAAAAGTTTCATCGAAATCAATTCCTTCAACTGCGTGTAGCCTTGAGCTACTAGTCGTGCCTTATTCCTCACCACAAGACCATTTTCATCTTGCTTGTTGCGGTAGATCCACTTTGTGCCAATGATATTATGCTTGCGAGGATCTGGACGTTTGACCAGTTCCCTGACGTTGTTGAGCTTGAGCGATGTAATTCTTCTTGCATGGCCTGAATCCACTCCGCCCGTAAATGCTTCATCTACCTTAGTGGGCTCTGTGATAGAGACAAAAGCATAGTGCCCACAAAAGTTAGATAAATGTGAAGCTTTTGAGCGTGTGAGAGGACTGGCGCTTTAATGTCATCGATGATCTTCTCCACTTGCACTTCTTTTGCAACGCGAGGATGAGCTGGTTGTCTTCGAGGAATTTGATCATTTTCCTCAAGCACCATTTTCTTGACAAGATTATCTTCAGTGCATCAGCTCGACGTTCTTCGTCTGAGGATGAATTCTTCAGCAGTTTCTTGAAGAGGAATGACATCCTCGGTTGCCTTTAACCTGATAGAATCCTCGGTGGTGGTTAATCTAACATGAAGGTAGGTGCTCTCTTTGCGAGCCATTAGTTTCATCGAACCGCACATCTACAGTGTCAACAATCTTGTGAAGTGCGATGTTGAAGACTCAGAGGTGTGCGAGTCCTTTCCGTAACCAAGCATAAAACCTTCATGTGCTTTCGTGCAAATTTAGAGTTGTGGTGAGGATCTCTAATCCAGCATTTAGCATCAAGACTTTGAAATAACTTACATTAGGTTTCTTGTCGTGAGGAGTTCATAGGCAGTCTTCTTGAAGAATTTGTGAAGATATACTCTGTTGATGATGTGGCACGCGATGTCAATTGCTTCAATCCAGAAACGACTAGGCGTTTTGTATTCATCAAGCATAGTGCGAGCCATCTCAACAAGAGTTCTGTTCTTGCGCTCCACGACGCCATTTTGCTGAGGAGTATAAGGAGCAGATAACTCATGAGTAATACCAAGTTCATCAAGATAGTCATCAAGACCAGAATTCTTGAATTCAGTTCCATTGTCACTCCTGATGTGCTTGATCTTCACACCAAAGTTAGTTGAAGCCCTCGAGGAAAATCGTTTGAAGATTTCCTGCACTTGATTTTGTAAGTAACAATGTGTACCCATGTGTAGCGAGAGTAATCATCAACAATAACAAAGCCATAAAGAGATGCTTCATTAACGACAACTGAGTAATGATTGGGACCAAAGAGGTCCATGTGAAGCAATTCAAGGACGAGTAGTGGTCATGATAGTCTTCGCTGGATGCTTGGCCTTGGTCATTTTTCCAGCTTCACAGTTCGCATAAGTGATCCTTGAGGAATTTGACATTCTCAATGCCAATGACATGCTTCTTCTTCGCAAGTGTGCAAATTCCTCATGCCTGCGTGACTAAGTCGTCGATGCCATAGCCATATACGAAGCTTTTGCAAGTAGGCACATGGCTGGTTGTGGACTGTGGAGAAGTCAACAATATACAAGTCTCCTCTCCTAAAGCCTTCAAGACTTTGGAATTGTCGACTTCCATAATCACAACACAACGATACTTGCCAAAGATAACAACCATATCAAGATCACAAAGCATTGAGACTGACATGAGGTTATATCCTAAGGACTCAACAAGCATGACTTTGTCCATGTGCATGTCCTTAGAGATAGCAACCTTACCAAGACCCAATACCTGACTTTTGCCTTTTTCAGCAAAAATGATATGCTTCAGATGTGACGGTGATAAGGGAGCATCCATCAATAGATTCTTGTCACCAGTCATGTGATTTGTACATCCACTATCGAGAACCCACTCAGTGGCTTTGGGTTGATCATCCTGCAGATGAATTAGTACAACTTACGATCTCATATACTTCATCAGTGAAGAATATGATATCAAGTTCATCGATGAATTTCATCGGTCAAGATTGAGATAAGCAAGATGAGGACGTGTGAAATGAAAGTTCATTTCATCATGATTAGCTCTGCGTCCTTTCGTGCATTTTGTCGGGCCCCAAAGAAATTCTTGAGACGTTGAGGCACGCCCGAGACCTAACCTGCAGAAGAGATTAGTTCTTTTCTTCACCACCCACATCGAAGGGGTGGCAAAGAGTTCATCACTCTGCGAGCACCATATGAGAATGGTGGCATAGAAGCCAAACCATTTCGTTTCACATAAGAGGGGTTAGGGTAAGCATATGAATAAGCAGAGAAATTCTTCGAGGACTTATGAACATATTGGTTTGAAGAATAATGCACATATTCATAGCCCTTAGCTCTACCCTGCGAAACAGAGTTGTTAGCACGATGATAATCATATGAGGACTTTGATCCTTTTGAGGAATTTGATCCTCGTGAGGAATTTGGTCCGTATGAGGACTTGGATCCATATGAAGAATTTGGTCCATATGAAGAATTTGATCTGGGGTTCCTATTCTTCACAGGTGGTGTCATGAGGACATTCACCTGAAGACTTTCAAGGCACTTCTTGGGAACCCAGATTTTCTTCATAGGGGAACCGTTCCTGCAGTTAGTGCCAACATATCTAGCAAATACTTCACCATTCTGATTTTTGAACAGTTTATAGTTTGAGTCAAATGACTCATCAGCAGAATGAGGAAATTCGCATGTGAAGCCAGATAAGGTAGATGGATCAACTGGAGGTCCCTTTGCAGCAACCCATGAGGTTTTGGGATACCGCTCGGGCTTCTGACGTTCCATCAGCATTGAGTTTCCTCTCAAAGGCAATACCCTCTTTCCTAGGGTTCTGTTGAGGATCTGCTTTTAAGCACATCACAAAGAGTCTGATGCCCTTTGAGGCTTTTGTACATGCCTGTTATGTACAATTCCTTTAGTCCTGCATCGTCAGTGATACTAGCAATGTCCTCAGGTGAGGAATTAGTGATAGCAGAGGCAGGTGAAGAATTTGTAACAGTTGAAGCATTTGAACATTTAGGTGAAGAATTAGCAGATTCACGTTCAATGCACTTTAAGCATGGAGGAACAAATTCTTCTTGAGAAGCGCTGATTTGTTGAGCAAGTAATGAATCGCGCTCCTTCTGAAGATCTTCATAACTCGCTCTTAGCTTCTCAAGATCTTGCTTTCTTTGAAGAAATTCATAAGAAAGTTTCTCATGATCAGATAAGAGAGTGTTATGATGACCTTGAAGGCTGTCAAGCCTAGACTGAAGTTTCAAGATTTTCGATCGTGGCTTGAGTGCGATCCATTTCTTCACCTAACATATCATCACTCTTATCTAGCATGTTTTGAACCTTTTCAAAAGCCCTTTGTTGTTTTATAGCAATCTTAGCAAGTTTAGAGTAGCTGGGCTTGAGATCCTCATCAGATTCATTTTCACTAGATTCAGAGGAGGTGAAATTGAGTACCTTGGCACCTTTTGCCATGAAGCAATAGGTGGGAGCGTAGTCATCATTTTCCTCATCGGGCTTGTCGGTGAGTCAGTTTCTTGATGTTGAAGATGGACTTGCTAACATAAGCGATTGCAAGAGCCGGACTAGCCACACCAGATTCGGATTCTTGGACTCCTCCTCTTCCTCATTTTCCTCGATTCAGCTTGAGTCCATTTCCTTGCCAATGAATGCCCGAGCCTTTTGGAGCTGCTCTTTTGTGAGAAGAAGGTTTTGAGGATTTTGATGATGAAGATTTTGATGATTTCTTCTTCTTCTTCATGTCATCAGAACTGTAATCCTTGTGCTTCTTCTTCTTTAATTCCTTTTCCCACTGAGGACAATCTTGGATGTAGTGACCAGGGTTCTTGCATTTGTGACAAAGTCTTCTCCTATAGTCACTAGATGAGGAATCACTGCTTCTTGAGGATTTTCCAAAGCGACCACGTCTTGTGAATTTCTGGAATTTCTTCACGAGTAGTGCTTGCTCCTGGCCAAATTCTTCAGGATCTCCAAGGCTACTACCAGAGTCTTCACTCTCAGATTCGGACACAGCCTTGGCCTTGTGGCACGTGTTTTTCCATAGCCGTAACCATAGAGATCTCTCTTTTCAGCAAGTGGAACTCGTGAGTATTTAGCCTTCGAGGATATCGGCAGGATCAAGAGACTTGTAATCAGCTCGTTCTTGTATCATCGATTGTGAGTATCAAATGAGGAATCAAGCGATCTTAATAATTTCTTCACCACCTCATGGTCGGTGATGTCAGTGGCACCAAGTGCTTGAAGCTCATTTGAGATGTCAGTGAGGCGATCGAAGGTTTGTTGAACATTTTCGTTGTCGAGTCTTTTGAAGCGGTTGAAGAGATTCCGAAGAACATCAACTCGAGAGTCACGCTGAGTTGAGACACCTTCATTTACTTTGGACAGCCTGTCCCAGATGAGTTTGGCAGATTCCAAAGCACTCACTCTTCCATATTGACCTTTGCTCAGATGGCCACATATGATATTCTTCGCTTGAGAATCGAGTTGCTTGAATCTCTTCACATCAGCATCATTCAGAGAAGGTGTGACTAAGGAAACACCTTTTGTCACAACATACCAGAGATCGTTGTCAATTGCTTCAAGATGCATTCGCATTTTGTTCTTCCAGTAGGGGTAGTCCGTCCCATCGAAGGTAGGACACCCTGCTGAGACCTTGATCATACCTGCGGTCGACATAACTGAAACTCCAGGTGGTTAAACCAAAATCACACGTAACAAGGAGTACCTTGCTCGATACCAATTGAAAGTCGTTATATCGACTAGAGGGGGGGTGAATAGGCGATTTTTATGAATTCTTCACTGAGGAATTTGCCGGTGAGGAAATACCTTAGCGAATAACTACTTGCAGCAGAATAAGTACTCAGAAGTAAGCATAACAGATTACAAGCATTGTCATCATGATGAAATGAAGACAATCACAGAGCACAGAAAGCGTAATCACAGGATAACACAAGATGAAGACAAACAGACTGAAGAAATTGAACTGAGGAAATTGAGAAAGTCTTCAATCAAAGTCTCCAAACACAGATATGAACAAATACTCAACACAGTAATGAGGAAATGAAAGGGTTGAGGAAATAGAACCAGTTAGGTCGGTGAAGACAATGATTTGGTAGACCAGTTCCAACTGCCGCCTCGCTTGTACGTCTGGTGGAGCGGCTGAGTATTTAAACTCGAGGACACACAGCCCCGGACACCCGACATCGAGCATGCAGCTCAGACACCAAGTCCTCACCGTATTCTCCTTAAACTAAGGTCACGCAGACCTCGTCCAATCACTCGTGGTAAGTCTTCAGGCGACTTCCAAACCTTCACATACTTGGTCACTCGGCGATCCACAATTCCTCTTGGATGCTCTAGACCTTGACGCCTAACCGTCTGGAAGAAGCACAGTCTTCAAAGGTAACAAGCGCCGGATCCACGAGGATCAATTTCTTGATGATGCTCAATCACTTTGGGTTTGTTGGGGTTTGGTTTTGGGTTTTCCTCACTTGATGATTTTCACTCAAATTCCTCAGAGGATGGGTTGCTCTCAAATGACAAGTGTCAAGTTCTCTCGGAGCAGCCAACCAGCAAGTGGTTGTAGGGGGCGGCTATTTATAGCCTAGGGAGCAGCCCGACATGATAAGACATAAATGCCCTTCAGTGATATGACCGTTAGGTGGATAAGATATTTGGGACAGTGGCGCAAGAAGACGGAACGGTCGGAAATTTGAACATCAAATTCCTCGGGGCTATCATGTTCCTCATCGTAGGCAATTCAGACTGGCGAATTCCTAACTCCTCGGGCCGAACAAATTCTCAACACTGTAAGAGCTTCGTCTCTCACATCAAGAAATTGACTGAACTGTATGAGATTTCCAAAAGCTTCACTCAAGGGATTGGTAGGTGTAGGATTTTGAGTTGAGCATCACATGGAAATTTTTCCTTAGTATTTCCTCGACCCCTTTAACAAAGACGGTGTTTCCTATGACTCAAGAAAGAGAAAATGAAACTACAAAACAAAGGTCTTCACGCTTCATGTTCCTCAAACGAATACCAAGTCTTCAAGGTCACACCAATTTCTTCACTTTCAAAGTCTTGTAAAGTCTTCGTAATATCAAAGTCTTCATTGAAGAACTTCATTTTAGGGTCGACTTTCTCTCAGAATATCAAACTCCTCATAGACTTATAGACCTGTGTACACTCACAAACGCATTAGTTACTTAACCTATAAGTCTTCAATACACCAAAATCACTAAGGGGCACTAGATGCACTTACAGTCGTCGGGGTCATTTGTGAGTTGCCAAGCTCGTAAATCGTCAGACCAGTGAACCGCTAGACCCATGGATCGCCAGTCCTCTGGCGGGTTATGATGAAGAGCCAAGTCCGGCCGGGTTACGCCGCGGGGTATATCCCCGACACCGGGGATACTTTCCCGGATGTTTTCCCCCTTCGCCGGTATCACCTCTTACCATGTTAGGGCACACCTAACACTGCTGTTTGCTTTGTCATGCATCGTTATGCATCTGTTTGCATTGTATTCCTTGTTTCTTCCCCCTCTTCTCTCCGGTAGACTACGAGACCGACGCCGCTGCTGGTGCCCCGACCGACTACGCTGTTGACAACCCCTCCTTCTTTCCAGAGCAACCAGGCAAGCCCCCCCCCCCCATGATCACCAGATATCGCCTATTCTTCTCTATACTACTTGCATTAGAGTAGTGTAGCATGTTACTGCTTTCCTTTAATCCTATTCTGCTCCATAGCCTGTCTTTGCCACTACTGTTGTTACCTTTACCTGCAATCCTACATGCTTAGTATAGGATGCTAGTATTCCATCTATGGCCCTACATTCTTGTCCATCTGTTGTGCTATACTATCGGGCCGTGATCACTTGGGAGGTGATCACGGGTTTATACTATATACTTTATACATGATACATGTGGTGACTAAAGTCGGGTTGGCTCGTGGAGCACCCGCGAGTGATTCACGGATTGGGGCTGAAAGGACCTTTGTCCCGATGGCCCTCTGGGTGGATCTTTGTGGCGGAGCGACAGGGCAGGTTGAGACCGCCTAGGTGAGAGGTGGGCCTGGCTCTGGTCGGCGTCCGCAGTTACTTTAAAATAACACGCTTAACGAGTTCTTGGTATTTGATCTGAGTCTGGCCACTGGCCTATACGCAATAACCAACTACGCGGGAACAGTTATGGGCACTCGACGTCGTGGTATCAGCCGAAGCCTTCTTGACGTCAGCGACTGAGCGGCGCGCGCCAGGTTGTAATGGAGGTTGCTAGGTCTGCTCACCGGCCGCGTTTGCAACGTGCAGGTGTGCAATGGGCGATGGGCCCAGACCCCTGCGCGCATAGGATTTAGACCGGCGAGCTAACCTCTCTGTTGTGCCTAGGTGGGGCCGTGACGTGTTGATCTTCCGAGGCTGGGCATGACCCAGGAAAGTGTGTCCGGCCAAATGGGATCGAGCGTGTTGGGTAATGTGGTGCACCCCTGCAGGGAAGTTTATCTATTCAAATAGCCGTGTCCCTCGGTAAAAGGACGACCCGGAGTTGTACCTTGACCTTATGACAACTAGAACCAGATACTTAATAAAACACACACTTCCAAGTGCCAGATACAACCCGGTGATTACTCTCTCACAGGTCAACGAGGAGAGGATCGTTGGGTTAGGATTATGCTATGCGATGATACTTGGTGAACTTACCATCTACTCTCTTCTACATGCTGCAAGATGGAGGCTGCCAGAAGCGTAGTCTTCGACAGGACTAGCTATCCCCCTCTTATTCTGGCATTCTGCAGTTCATTCCATCGATATTGCCTCTTTACACATATAACCATGCATATGTAGTGTAGATCCTTGCTTACGAGTACTTTGGATGAGTACTCACGGTTGCTTTTCTCCCTCTTTTCCCCCTTTCCCTTCTACCAGGTTGTCGCAACCAGATGCTGGAGCCCAGGAGCCACACGCCACCGTCGACGACGACTCCTACTACACCGGAGGTGCCTACTAGTACGTGCGGGCCATTGACGATGACCAGGCCTAGTTTAGGAGGATCCCAGGCAGGAGGCCTGCGCCTCTTTCGATCTGTATCCCAATTTGTGCTAGCCATCTCATGGCACCTTGTTTAACTTATGTCTGTACTCAGATATTGTTGCTTCCGCTGACTCGTCTATGATCGAGCACTTGTTTTCGAGCCCTCGAGGCCCCTAGCTTGTATTATGATGCTTGTATGACTTATTTTATTTTTAGAGTTGTGTTGTGATATCTTCCCGTGAGTCCCTGATCTTGATCGTACACATTTGCGTGTATGATTAGTGTATGATTGAATCGGGGGCGTCACACACACCCACTTAGTTTCTTTTGTTGAGCTTTCATACATTTATAGCTCTAGTGCATCCGTTGCATGGCAATCCCTACTCCTTGCATTGACATCAATTTATGGGCATCTCCATAGCCCGTTGATTAGACGTATCAATGTGAGAATTTCTCCTTTTTTGTCTTCTCCACACAACCTGCATCATCATATTCTATTCCACCCATAGTGCTATGTCCATGGCTCGCGCTCATGTATTGCGTGAAACTTGAAAAAGTTTGAGAATAATAAAGTATGAAACAATTGCTTGGGTTGTGCATGATGAGAGAATTTTGTGTGACGAAAATGAAGCATTGCCAAACTATATGATTTTGTAGGGATGAGCTTTCTTTGGCCATGTTATTTTGATAAGACATAATTACTTTGTTAGTATGCTTGAAGAATTATTATTTTTATGTCAATATTAAACTTTTGTCTTGAATCTTATGGATCTGAATATTCTTGCTACAGTAAAGAAGATTACATTGAAAATTATGTTAGGTAGCATTCCACATCAAAAATTCTGTTTTAATCATTTACCTACTCGAGGACGAGCGGGAATTAAGCTTGGGGATGCTTGATACGTCTCCAACGTATCTATAATTTTTTATTGTTCCATGCTATTATATTATCAATCTAGGATGTTTTATATGCATTTATATGCTACTTTACATGATTTTTGGGACTAACCTATTAACCTAGAGCCCAGTGCTAGTTTCTGTCTTTTCCTTGTTTTTGAGTATCGCAAAAAAGGAAAACCAAACGGAGTCCAATTGACCTAAAAATTGACGAAGATTATTTTTGGACCAGAAGAAGCCCATGAAGCACCGGAGATGGGCAAGAGGGGTCCCGAGGCACCCACGAGGGTGGGGGCGCGCCCTACCCCCCTGGGCGTGCCCCCCTACCTCGTGGCCGCCTCGGAGACCCCCCTGATTTGTTCCCGACGCCAAAACCTCTTATATATACCCAAACTTCCAGAACATAACCTAGATCGGGAGATCCGCCGCCGCAAGCCTCTGTAGCCACCAAAAACCAATCGGGACCCTGTTCCAGCACCCTGCCGGAGGGGGGATCCCTCACCGGTGGCCATCTTCATCATCCCTGCGTTCTCCGTGATGAGGAGGGAGTAGTTCAACCCCGGGGCTGAGGGTATGTACCAGTAGCTATGTGTTTGATCTCTCTCTCTCTCTCTCATGTTCTTGAGGTGGTACGATCTTGATGTATCGCAAGCTTTGCTATAATAGTTGGATCTTATGATGTTTCTCCCCCCTCTACTCTCTTGTAATGATTGAGTTTTCCCTTCAAAGTTATCTTATCGGATTGAGTCTTTAAGGATTTGAGAACACTTGATGTATGTCTTGCATGTGCTTATCTGTGGTGACAATGGGATATTCACGTGATCTACTTGATGTATGTTTATGTGATCAACTTGCGAGTTCCGTAACCTCGTGAACTTATGCATAGGGGTGGCACACGTTTTCGTCTTGACTCTCCGGTAGAAACTTTGGGGCACTCTTTGAAGTTCTTTGTGTTGGTTGAATAGATGAATCTGAGATTGTGTGATGCATATCGTATAATCATACCCACGGATACTTGAGGTGACATTGGAGTATCTAGGTGACATTAGGGTTTTGGTTGATTTGGGTCTTAAGGTGTTATTCTAGTAAAAATCTATGATAGATCAAACAGAAAGAATAGCTTCATGTTATTTTACTACGGACTCTTGAATAGATCGACCAGAAAGAATAACTTTGAGGTGGTTTCGTACCCTACAATAATATCTTTGTTTGTTCTCCACTATTAGTGACTTTGGAGTGACTCTTTGTTGCATGTTGAGGGATAGTTATATGATACAATTATGTTATTACTGTTGAGAGAACTTGCACTAGTGAAAGTATGAAACCTAGGCCTTGTTTCCTATCATTGCAATACCGTTTACGCTCACTTTTATAACTTGTTACCTTGCTGTTTTTATATTTTTCAGATTACAAAAACCTATATCTACCATCCATATTGCAATTGTATCACCATCCCTTCACCGAACTAGTGCACCTATACAATTTACCATTGTATTGGCTGTGTTGGGGACACAAGAGACTCTTTGTTATTTGGTTGCAGGGTTGTTTGAGAGAGACCATCTTCATCCTACGCCTCCCACAGATTGATAAAGCTTAGGTCATCCACTTGAGGGAAATTTGCTATTGTCCTACAAACCTCTGTAATTCGAGGCCCAACAACGTCTACAAGAAGATGGTTGTGTAGTAGACATCAGGCGGGCGCTGACAACGACAAGGAGCAGGACCATGTCATGGAGGCGATGACCACGCCAAACAGCCAACCGTCAGGGTAAGTTTTTTTGTTCCTGCTCGTGTACATTGCTACCTCTTGAGCACTGTGTTGGTTTTTCCCTTGAAGAGGAAAGGGTGATGCAGCAAAGTAGCGTAAGTATTTCCCTCAGTTTTGAGAACCAAGGTATCAATCCAGTAGGAGGCTACGCTCAAGTCCCTCGCACCTACACAAACAAATAAGAACCTCGCAACCAACGCGATAAAGGGGTTGTCAATCCCTTCACAGTCACTTACGAGAGTGAGATCTGATAGATATGATAAGATAATATTTTTTGTATTTTTATGATAAAGAGAAATAAAGATGCAAAGTAAAATAAAAGGCAATAGAAATAACTAAGTGGTGGAAGATTAATATGATGGAAAATAGACCCGGGGGCCATCGGTTTCACTAGTGGCTTCTCTCAAGATAGCATAAGTATTACGGTGGGTGAACAAATTACTGTCGAGCAATTGATAGAATTGAGCATAGTTATGAGAATATCTAGGTAAGATCATGTATATAGGCATCATGTCCGTGACAAGTACACCGAAATGATTCTGCATCTACTACTATTACTCCACACATCGACCGCTATCCAGCATGCATCTAGAGTATTAAGTTCATAAGAACAGAGTAATGCTTTAAGTATGATGAAATGATGTAGAGGGATAAACTCATGCAATATGATATAAACCCCATCTTTGTATCCTTGATGGCAACAATACAATATGTGCCTTGATGCCCCTGCTGTCACTGGGAAAGGACATCGCAAGATTGAACCCAAAGATAAGCACTTCTCCCATTGCAAGAAAGATCAATATAGTAGGCCAAACCAAACTAATAATTCGAATAGACTTGCAAAGATAACCAATCATACATAAAATAATTCAGAGAAGATTCAAATATTGTTCATAGATAATCTTGATCATAAACCCACAATTCATCGGTCCCGACAAACACACCGCAAAAGAAGATTACATCGAATAGATCTCCAAGAGAATCGAGGAGAACTTTGTATTGAGATCCAAAGAGAGAGAAGAAGCCATCTAGCTAATAACTATGGACCCGAAGGTCTGAGCTAAACTACTCACACATCATCGGAGAGGCTCTGGTGTTGATGTAGAAGCCCTCCGTGATCAATGCCCCCTCCGGCAGGACACCATAAAAGGCCCCAAGATGGGATCTCACGGGTACAGAAGGTTGCGGCGGTGGAATTAGGTTTTCGTGGATGCCTCTGATGGTTTGGGGGTACGTAGGTATATATATGAGGAAGAAGTAGGTCGGTGGAGCCACGAGGGGCCCACGAGGGTGGAGGGCACGCCTGGGGGGGTAGGTGCGCCCCCCTACCTCGTGGCCTCCACGTGTGTTACTTGACGTCCACTCCAAGTCCTCTGGATCACGTTTGTTCCAAAAATCACATTCCCGAAGGTTTCATTCCGTTTGGACTCCGTTTGATATTATTTTTCTGCGAAACTCTGAAATAGGCAAAAAACAACAATTTGGGTTGGGCCTCCGGTTAATAGGTTAGTCCCAGAAATAATATAAAAGTTTATGGATAAGCCCATTAAACATCCAAAACAGAATATATAATAGCATGGAACAATAAAAAATTGTAGATACGATGGAGACGTATCATACATCTAGTGCTGGTGCGTGGATGTGCATGACGTGCTTGTTCATGAGTTTGTATTAGTAATTAGAGTAGAGAACAAGAGATTTGAAGTGGCCAAATTTTTTTTAGTTCGTGGCAGGTGCTACCTCTTGAGCATGCGCTAGTTTTCCCTTGAAGAGGAAAGGGTGATGCAGCAAAGTAGCGTAAGTATTTCTCTCAGTTTTTGAGAACCAAAGTATCAATCCAGTAGGAGGCCACACGCAAGTCCCTCGTACCTACACAAACAAATAAGAACCTTGCAACCAACGCGATAAAGGGGTTGTCAATCCCTTCACGGCCAGTTGCAAAAGTGAGATCTGATAGAGATGATAAGATAATATTTTTGGTATTTTTATGATAAAGATTGAAAGTAAAGATTGCAAAATAAAGGGCGACAAAAATAGCTAGTTGACGGGAGATTAATATGATGGAAACTAGACCCGAGGGCCATAATTTTCACTAGTGGCTTCTCTCAAGATAGCATAAGTATTACGGTGGGTGAACAAATCACTGTCGAGCAATTCATAGAAAAGTGCATAATTATGAGAATATCTAGGCATGATCATGTATATAGGCATCACGTTCGCAACAAGTAGACCGACTCCTGCCTACATCTACTACTATTACTCCACACATCGACCGCTATCCAGCATGCATCTAGAGTATTAAGTTCATAAGAAAAGAGTAACGCATTAGGTAAGATGACATGATGTAGAGGGATACACTCAAGCAATATGATATAAACCCCATCTTTTTATCCTCGATGGCAACAATACAATACGTGTCGTTTCCCCATCACATCGGGATCGAGCAACGCAAGATTGAACCCAAAGCTAAGCACTTCTCCCATTGCAAGAAAGATCAATATAGTAGGCCAAACCAAACTAATAATTCGAATAGACTTGCAAAGATAACCAATCATACATAAAATAATTCAGAGAAGATTCAAATATTGTTCATAGATAATCTTGATCATAAACCCACAATTCATCGGATCTCGACAAACACACCGCAAAAAGAGTTACATCGAATAGATCTCCAAGAAGATCGAGGAGAACTTTGTATTGAGATCCAAAGATAGAGAAGAAGCCATCTAGCTAATAACTATGGACCCGAGGGTCTGTGGTAAACTACTCACACATCATCAGAGAGGCTATGGTGTTGATTTAGAAGCCCTCCATGATCGATTCCCCCTCCGGTGGAGCGCCGGAAAAGGCCCCAAGATGGGATCTCACGGGTACAGAACGTTGCGGCGGTGGAAATATGGTTTCGTGGTGCTCCTGGTTGGTTTCGGGGTACGCAGGTATATATAGGAGGAAGAAGTAGGTCAGTGGATCCACGAGGGGCTCGCGAGGGTGGGGGGCCCGCCCAGGGGGGCAGGCGCGCCTCCCTGCCTCGTGGCCTCCTCGGTTGTTTCTTGATGTTCACTCCAAGTCCTCTGGATCACGTTTGTTCCAAAAATAACTCTCCCGAATGTTTTATTCCGTTTGGACTTCGTTTGATATTCCTTTTCTGCGAAACACTGAAATAGGAAAAAAAAACAGCAATTTGCACTGGGCCTTGGGTTAGTAGGTTAGTCACAAAAATAATATAAAAGTGTATAATAAAGCCCATTAAACATCCAAAACAGAATATATAGTAGCATGGAACAATCGAAAATTATAGATATGTTGGAGACGTATCATCAAGAGAAAAATAGACTTTACTGCATTACCGATCTGTAGTGGTCAATTTTAGTCAGGTTAGACTACAAATCTGACTAAAAAGTGAAATCTTACTACAAATAAGAGAACAAGATAATATGATATTTTAGTGGTCAATTCAAGTGAGATTCCACTTTTGTACACATGACCTGATCTACGGATATGCTTGTTAATTAGTACAACAATTCATTTTTACAAAATTTGTCAGTTTATCTCTGAATTTCTATCAAGTGGATTGTGAATGATTAGTACAAAGTTAGAATTTGACTGATTAAGATTCATTTGCTCAACTTGGTCCATGTCATGTGCTCAACTTCATCCATGTCCTCTGCTGAATAGAAGAGCTCACAGTCTGTCGCTTTAGTTATTAGTTTTTTTGGTTGTAAAAGTTGCAATTTAGGTATCAAAATTGTATAGTTCAGACAAGAGATTTGTTTCAATTAAAGCTTGTGCTCAACTTTGTCCATGTCATGTGCTAAAGAAAGGACCTCACAGTCCGTCGCTTTAGTTATTAGTCATTTTGGTTGTAAAATTGTAATGTAGGTACCACATTTCTACAGTTTAGACAGTATGTACCTAGTTTCACTTTAACTGAAACAAATGACTTTTTTTCATTATATAGCGCAATGGATTCTCATGGAGCAGAAGGCGGTGCTGGGGCTATCACTAGGAATGTTAACCTAGCTACTTCCCCAACTCAAGCTACTACTATGAGAGCATCACAAGGTCATGGTGGTGATGGATCTGTTAGAGTTGGTAATAAAAGAAAGCTCACATCAATTGTGTGGGAAGGAAATTTTGAAAAGAAAAATATTAATGGGAAACCGAAAGATGAGTGCACGTATTGCCATAAACTTTTTACAGCAAAAGGTACCAGTGGAACTTCACACTTGCTGAGTCACATGAGCTCGTGTGGTGCTAGGCATGCACCAATTGGTCCAAAGCAACAAAAATTAAGGTTGTCAAAGGTTGATGAGGGGAAATGAAATTTGGAGAAAATTGTGTTTGATCAAGATGTTGCTAGAAAAGAGCTTTCACTAATGATATGTGTTCATGAGTACCCTCTATCTATGGTCGATCATTCAGGTTTTCAGAAATTTAGTTCCACATTACAACCAATGTTTAAAATGGTCTCAAGGAATACTATTAGAAAAGAAATTATGGGTATGTATGCAGCTGAGAAGGATAAGATCATGAAGTATTTGGCAAATTTCAGAAATCGAGTTGCCATCACCATGGACATGCGGACTGCAGGACATCAGAAGAGAGGTTACATGGTAGTCGCCGCACATTTCGTTGATGAGTTTTGGAAACTAAAGAGTATTATTTTGAGGTAAGAACATGTTCTTTTTCAAATCCGTATAAATCTGAAATTCTTGATTAATTTACTAATCATTGTAATCTGAAATGTTTCATTTCCTTATGTCTTAGGTTTGTTTATGTGCCTTTCCCACATAATGCCTAAGTCATATGTAAAGCACTGCATGAGTCCCTTGTTGAGTGGCATCTTGAGGGAAAGATATCGACAGTGACTCTGGACAATTGCACATCAAATGATAAAGCAATGGAACATTTGCCAGATATGCTGGATTCCAGTTCTCTTATATTGGAGGGTAAGAACTTGCATATGCGTTGTGCTGCACATATACTTAATCGGATTGTGAAAGATGGTATGGATGACATGGAGAAGAGTATAGAACGGGTTCGTGATAGTGTTGCATATTGGTCTGCTACTCCTAAGAGGCACGATAAGTTTGAAAAAAATGGAATGAACTCTAAACATTGAATACAAGAGAAGGTTGCTTCTTGATTGTAAAACCAGATCGAACTCAACCTACATAATGCTAAGCATTGCATTAGAATATATATATATTTTTGAAAAACTGAAGGCCCGTGAGAAACTATTTAGCTGCTGTCCAACCAAAGATGATTGGAAGATTGCTAAGGAACTTTGTGATAGGCTCAAGGTTTTCTATGATGTCACTGAGGCATTTTCAAGCACTAAATATGTTACTGCAAATTTGTTCTTTCCCAAGATTTGTGGTATTCAGTTGGCAATACAAAAATGGTCTACTAGTGAGAATAAGGTTGTACAAAAGATGTCTGAGGAAATGAAACAAAAAATTTGACAAATATTTGAAAGATGTACATGGACTTATGTCTGTTGCAACTATTCTTGATCCAAGGTACAAACTTCATATGTTGCAAGCTCTATTTGGTTCTCTCTATGGAATTGAATATGCAGATGTTAAAGTTGATGAAGTAAGGAAGTTAATGGCTAATCTGTTGGAGAAATATCGAGAAGATGCTGAAGTTGTGGCTACATCAGAGGCTATGGACACTGCTACTACACAAGTTGGTGGAATTGATGTTGTAATGAACATCTTTGATCAATATATGTCCTCAAAACCTATGATTTCTGCTTCTCAAGTTCGGGCAGATTTAGACTTGTACTTGGAAGAGCAAACCATCAAGAGAGTACTGGACAAAGATATGGACATCATAAATTGGTGGAAAGTTGCAGGTGCAAAGTATCCTACTTTGCAAACTATTTCTCATGATATACTGCATATCCCTGTGACATCCCTGGCATCAGAATCAGCGTTTAGTACTAGTGGCAGACTACCTAGTTCACATCATAGCCGACTTGTGCCAAGTATGGCTGAAGCACTCATGTACATGCAAGCTTGGTCCCGTGCTGATATGATAGGTAAATAATCCTCTCAAATTGCAATCATTCATCTAATTTATATTACACAATAGTTAGTTTTTGACTGAGTGTTCCTTCATCACTTAAATCTTGCATCAGGGGATAGCAACTCCACTCTCTCTGCGATATTTCAAAGTGTTCTTGATGATGATGAAGAAACTATGGTAACATATTCCACTCATTATAGTTGATTTTACATGATACAATATTTGGTTGTTTATTTCCATGATTTTAATTATTTTTCTTATGATATGTTCGCATGAAGGATGAGTCCAAGTCTATCATAACTGAAGCTTAGTCGGTCATGCGGTGAACAAAGAAGATGATGCCTATAAGAATACCTTTCTTCACTTATGATGAGAATTATGATGTACTTATGTCTCCTGGCTGTAGGAAACTAAGGCTGATAAATTCTGTTGGGCTATTTCTATGCTATTTTTTAAGAAATTAAGACTAAGAAATTAAGTTGGGTTGTTCCTATGTCATTCTGTGAGGAACTAAGGCTGAGAATTTTCTACTTATGCAATGTTCTGATATGTCATTCTACGAGAATCTGAACGCTTATTTCATGTGGTGCCCTTCTCACATGTCATTTGTGAGAATTTGAGTCTTTACATGAATTGTGTGCCATGTTATGTGATTTTCAAGGTATTATGTATACGTGTTTTGATAGGACCCGATGGGTATCCATTGGTTATGGATATCCATCGGGTTTGGACATGGACACAATTTTTTGCCCGTGGGTTTTTTCATGGATGGGCAAAGAATAACCTCGTGGATTTGGATATGGATTTGATTTTGTTCAACCCGGGGCGAACCCGATCCATTGCCATCCTTAGTTGGGTGCAAGTTGTTGATTGTTTGGGTAGGTATTCGAGTTGTAAGTAAATAAAAGTGTGATGATCTTCATTATTAGATCATTGTCCCATGTGAGGAAAGGAGGATGGAGACTATGATTCCCCCACAAGTCGGGATGAGACTCGAGACAAAAAAAATGAGGCCAAAAAATGAGACAAGGCCCAATAAAAAAATGAGAGAAAAGAGAGAAGGGGCAATCCTACTATCCTTTTACCACACTTGTGCTTCAAAGTAGCACTATGATCTTCATGATAGAGAGTCTCCTATATTGTCACTTTCATATAATAGTGGGAATTTTTCATTACAGAACTTGGCTTGTATATTCTAATGATAGGTTTCCTCAAATTGAACTAGGTCTTCGTGAGCAAGCAAGTTGGATGCACACCACTTAATTTCTTTTTGAGCTTTCATAAACTTATAGCTCTAGTACATCCGTTGCATGGTAATCCCTACTCACTCACATCGATATCTATTAATGGGCATCTCCATAGCCTGTTGATACGCCTAGTTGATGTGAGACTATCTCATTCTTTTTGTCTTCTCCACAACCACCGTGCTATGTCCATGGCTCACGCTCAATTATTGCGTGAAAGTTGATAACTTTTAAGAACATCAAAAGTATGAAACAATTGCTTGGCTTGTCATCAGGTTGTGCATGATTTAAAAAATTTGTGTGATGAAGATGGAGTATAGCCAGACTATATGGTTTGGTAGGGTTAAGATTTCTTTGGCCATGTTATTTTGAGAAGACATAATTGCCTTGTTAGTATGCTTCAAGTATTATTGTTTTTATGTCAATATTAAATTTTTGTTTTGAACCGTACGGATCTGAACATTCATGCCACGATAAAATAAATTACATGGATAAATATGTTAGGTAGCATTCCACATCAATTTTTTTTATCATTTACCTACTCGAGGACGAGCAGGACTTAAGCTTGGGGATGCTTGATACGTCTCCAACGTATCTATAATTTTTTATTGTTCCATGCTATTATATTATCTGTTTTGGATGTTTTATATGCATTAATACGCTATTTTATATGATTTTTGGGACTAACCTATTAACCTAGAGCCCAGTGCCAGTTTCTGTTTTTTTCCTTGTTTTAGAGTTTCGCAGAAAAGGAATACCAAACAGAATAAAACATTCGCGGCGATTTTTCTTGAACCAGAAGACATCCATAGGACTTGGAGTGCAAGTCAGAGAAGCCACGAGGTGGCCACAAGGACAAAGGGCGCGCCCCCCACCCTTGTGGGCCCCTCGTGACTCCACTGACCTATTTCTTCCGCCTATATATTCTCATATATCCCAAAACCAATACAGGGAGCCACGAAAACACCTTTCCACCGCCGCAACCTTTTGTACCCATGAGATCCCATCTAGGGGCCTTTTCCGGCGTCCTGCCGGAGGGGGATTGGATCACGGAGGGCTTCTACATCAACACAATTGCCCTTCCGATGAAGCGTGAGTAGTTTACCTCAGACCTATGGGTCCATAGCTAGTAGGTAGATGCCTCTTCACTCTCTTTGATTCTCAATACCATGTTCTCCTCGATGTTCATGGAGATCTCTTCAATGTAATACTTTTTGCGGTGTGTATGCCGAGATCCGATGAATTGTGGATTTATGATCAAGCTTATCTATGAATATTATTTGAATCTTCTCTGAATTCCTATATGCATGATTTGATATCTTTGCAAATCTCTTCGGACTATCGATTTAGTTTGGCCAACTAGATTGGTTTTTCTTGCAATGGAAGAAGTGCTTAGATTTGGGTTCAATCTTGTTTTGTCCTTTCCCAGTGACGGTAGGGGCAGCAAGGCACGTATTTGTTGGAAAACATAGCATGCAATTTCAAAAAAATCATATGCTCACACAAGATCTATCTAGGAGAAGCAAAGCAATGAGAGGGGGAGAGTGTGTCTACGTACCCTCGTAGACCGGAAGCGGAAGCATTTGACAATGCGGTTCATGTAGTTGAACTTCTTATCGTTTCGACGATCAAGTATCGAATGTACGACACCTCCGAGTTTTGCACACGTTCAGCTCGATGACGTCCCTCGCACTCTTGATCCAGCAAAGTGTCGAGGGAGAGTTTCTTCAGCATGACGGCGTGGTGACATTGATGGTGAAGTGATCTGTGCAGGTCTTCGCCTAAGCACTACGACAATATGACCGGAGGCGTAAACTGTGGAGAGGGGCACCGCACACGGCAAACAGATATTCGTGTGTATTCTAGGCGCCCCCACCCCACGTATATATAGGTGGGAGGGGGAGGAGGATGGCCAAGGGGCGCCCAAGTAGGAGGAATCCTACTTGGGGCCCTAGTGCAATTCGCCCCCCCCCCCCTTACCATAACTTCCGGAGGGGGGAGGAGGGAGGAGGGAGGAGAGAAGGAATGGGGAGGCCGAATCCCTCCCCTTCATTTCTCTCTTCTCCTCTTTCCTTCCCCTCCTATTTCGGCCTACATGGGGCGCACCAGCCACTTAGGGGCTGGTATGTCCCCTACTTGGCCCATGAGGCCCATGTAGTTGCCGGGGGGATGCCCAGAACCCGTTCCGGTGACCCGGTATGTACCCGGTACCCCCAGAACACTTCCGGTGTCCGAATATCATCATCCTATATATGAATCTTTACCTCTCAACCATTTCGAGACTCCTCGTCATGTCCATGATCTCATCCGAGACTTCGAACAACATTCGGTCACCAAATCACGTAACTCATATAATACAAAATCATCATCGAACGTTAAGCGTGCGGACCCTACGGGTTCGAGAACTATGTAGACATGACCGAGACACCTCTCTGGTCAATAACCAATAGTAGAACCTGGATTCTCATATTGGTTCCCACATATTCTATGAAGATCTTTATCATTCGTACCATAATGACAACATACGCTATTCCCTTTGTCATCGGTATGTTACTTGCCCGAGATTCGATCGTCGGTATCTTCATACCAAGTTCAATCTCGTTACCAGCAAGTATCTTTACTCATTTCATAATGCATCATCCTGCAACTAACTCATTAGTCACATTGCTTGCAAGGCTTATTATGATGTGCATTACCGAGAGGCCCAGAGATACCTCTTCGATACTCGGAGTGACAAATCCTAATCTCGATCTACGCTAACCCAACAAGTACCTTCGGAGACACCTGTAGAGCATCTTTATAATCACCTAGTTACGTTGTGACGTTTGATAGCACACAAGGCATTCCTCCGGTATCCGGGAGTTGCATAATCTCATAGTCAAAGGAATATGTATATGACATGAGGAAAGCAATAGTAATAAAACTGAACGATCAATATGCTAAGCTAACGAATGGGTCTTGTCCATCACATCATTTTCCTAATGTTGTGATCCCGTTCATCAAATAAGAACACATGTATATGGTTAGGAAACTCAACCATCTTTGATTAAAGAGCTAGTCTAGTAGAGGCTTACTAGGGACACGGTGTTTTGTCTATGTATCCACACATGTATCAAGTTTCCGGTTAATACAATTCTAGCATGAATAATAAACATTTATCATGATATAAGGAAATATAAAGTAACAACTTTTTTATTGCCTCTAGGGCATATTTCCTTCAGTCTCCCACTTACACTAGATTCAATAATCTAGTTCACACCTCCATGTGATTTAACACCAATTGTTCATATCACCATGTGATTAACACCCATAGTTCACATCGTCATGTGATTAACACCCAAAGAGTACTAAGGTGTGATCATGTTTTGCTTGTGAGAGAGGTTTAGTCAACGGGTCTGCCACATTCAGGTCCGTATGTATTTTACAAATTTCTATGTCTACAATGCTCTGCACGGAGCTACTCTAGCTAAATGCTCCCACTTTCAATATGTATCCAGATCGAGACTCAGAGTCATCCAGATCGGTGTCAAAGCTTTCATCGACGTAACTCTTTACGACGAACTCTTTATCACCTCCATAATCGAGAAATATTTCCTTAGTCTTCTAAGGATAATTTTGATTGTTGTCTGGTGATCTACTCCTGCATCACTATCGTACCCCCTTGCCAAACTCATGGCAAGGTACACAATACGTCTGGTATACAGCATGGCATACTTTATAGAACCTATGGCTAAGGCATAGGGAATGATTTTCATTCTCTCTCTATCTTATGCCGTGGTCGGGCTTTGAGTCTTACTCAACTTCACACCTTACAATACAAGCAAGAACTCTTTATTTGATTGATCCATTTTGAACTCCTTCAAAATCTTGTCAAGGTATGTACTCACTGAAAAATCTTATCAAGCGTCTTGATCTATCTTTATAGATCTTGATGCCTAATATATAAGAAGCTTCACCGAGGTCTTTCATTGAAAAATTCTTATTCAAGTATCCTTTTATGCTATCCAGAAATTCTATATCATTTCCAATCAACAATATGTCATTCACATATTATATCTGAAATGCTACAGAGCTCCCAGTCACTTTCTTGTAAATACAGGCTTCACCATACGTTTGTATAAAACCATATGCTTTGATCACCTTATCAAAGCGTATATTCCAACTCCGAGATGCTTGCACCAGTCCATAGATGGATCGCTGGAGTTTGCACACTTTGTTAGCACCTTTAGGATCGAAAAAACCTTTTGGTTGCATCATATACAACTCTTCTTTAAGAAATCCATTAAGGAATGCAGTTTAATCCATTTGCCAGATTTCATAAAATGTGGCAATTTCTAACATGATTCCGATAAACTTAAGCATCCCTACGAGTGAGAAAATCTCATCGTAGTCAACACCTTGAACTTGTCAAAAAAACCTTTTGTGACAAGTCGAGCTTTGTAGATAGTAAAACTACCATCAGCGTCCGTCTTCCTCTTGAAGATCCATTTATTCTCAATGGCTTGCCCATCATCGGGCAAGTCAACCAAAGTCCACACTTTGTTCTCATACACGGATCCTATCTCAGATTTCATGGCCTCAAGCCATTTATTGGAGTCTAGGCTCATCATCGCTTCCTCATAGTTCATAGGTTCTTCATGGTCTAGTAAAATGATTTCCAGAACAGGGTTACCGTACCACTCTCGTGCGGATCATGCTCTGGTAGACCTACAAGGTTCAATAGTAACTTGATCTGAAGTTTCATGATCATTATCATTAGCTTCCTCTCTATTTGCTGTAGGCATCACAGGAATGGTTTTCTGTGATGAGCTACTTTCCAATTCGAGAGAATGTACAATTACCTCATCAAGTCCTACTTTCCTCCGACTCACTTCTTTCGAGAGAAACTCCTTCTCTAGAAAGGATCCATTCTTAGCAAAAAATATCTTGCCTTCGGATCTGTGATAGAAGGTGTACCCAACAGTTTCTTTTGGGTATCCTATGAAGACGCACTTCTCCGATTTGGTTCGATCGAGCTTATCAGGATGAAACTTTTTCACATAAGCATCACAACCCCAAACTTTAAGAAACAACAGCCTTGGTTTCTTGCCAAACCACAGTTTATATGGTGTCATCTCAATGGATTTAGACGGTGCCCTATTTAACGTGAATGCAGCTTTCTCTAACGCATAACCCAAAGATGATAAAGGCAAATCGATAAGAGACATCATAGAACGCACCATATCCAATAGAGTAAGATTACGACGTTTGGACACACCATTACGTTGTGGTGTTTCAGGTGGCGTGAGTTGTGAAACTATTCCACATTGTTTTGAATGAAGGCCAAACTGCAACTCAAATATTCGCCTCTGCGATCAGATCGTAGAAACTTTATTTTCTTGTTACGATGATTCTCCACTTCACTCTGAAATTCTTTGAACTTTTCAAATGTTTCAGACTTGTGTTTCATTAATTAGATATACCCATATCTGCTCAAATCATCTCTGAAGGTCAGAAAATAACGATACCCGCCACGAGCCTTAACACTCATTGGACTAGATACATTGATATGTATTATTTCCAATAAGTCAGTGGCTCGCTCCATTGTTCCGGAGAATGGAGTTTTAGTCATCTTGCCCATGAGGCATGGTTCACAAGTATCAAATGATTCATAATCAAGTGATTCCAAAAGCCCATCTGCATGGAGTTTCTTCATGCGCTTTACACCAATATGACCTAAATGGTAGTGCCACAAATATGTTGCACTATCATTATCAACTTTGCATCTTTTGGCATCAATATTATGAATATGTGTATCACTACGATCGAGGTTAAATAAACCATTCACATTGGGTGTATGACCATTAAAGGTTTTATTCATGTAAGCAGAACAACAATTATTCTTTGACTTAAATGAATAACTGTATTGCAATAAACATGATCTTATCATATGCATGCTCAATGCAAACACCAAATAACATTTATTTAGGTTCAACAGTAATCAAGAAGGTAGAGGGAGTATGCAATGGTGATCTTTATCAACCTTGGAATCACTTCCAACACACATCGTCACCTTGCCCTCAACTAGTCTCTCTTCATTTTGTAATTCCTGTTTCGAGTTACTAATCTTAGCAACTGAACTGTATCAAATACCCAGGGGTTACTACGAACACTAGTAAAGTACACATCAATAACATGTATATCAAATATACCTTTGTTCACTTTGCCATCATTCTTATCCGCCAAGTATTTGGAGTAGTTCCGCTTCCAGTGACCATTCCCTTTGCAGTAGAAGCACTCGGTTTTAGGCTTGGGTCTAGCTTTAGGCTTCTTCACGGGAGTGGCAACTTGCTTGCCATTCTTCTTGAAGTTCCGTTTTCTTCCCCTTTGCCCTTTTACTTGAAACTAGTGGTCTTGTTAACCATCAACACTTGATGCTCTTTCTTGATTTCTACCTTCGCCGATTTCAGCATCGCGGAGAACTTGGAAATTATTTTCGTCATCCCTTGCATAATATAGTTCGTCATGAAGTTCTAGTAGCTTGGTGATAGTGACTAGAGAAATCTATCAATCACTATCGTATCTGGAAGATTAACTCCCACTTGATTCAAGCGATTGTAGTACCCAGACATTCTGAGTACATGCTCACTGGCTAAGCTATTCTCCTCCATCTTGCAGGCAAAATACTTGTCAGAGGTCTCATACCTCTCGACATGGGCATGAGTATGAAATACCAATTTCAACTCTTGGAACATCTCATATGCTCCATGGCATTTAAAATGTTTTTGAAATACCAGTTCTAAGCCGTAAAGCATGGTGCACTAAACTATCAAGTAGTCATCATACCGAGCTTGTCAAACGTTCATAACATCTGCATCTGCTCCTGCGATAGGTTTGTCACCTAGCGGTGCATCAAGGACATAATTCTTTTGTGTAGCAATGAGGATAATCCTCAGATCATGGACCCAGTCTGCATTATTGCTACTATCATCTTTCAACTTAGTTTTCTCTAGGAACATATCAAAAACATATGGGAGCTAAACCACAAGCTATTGATCTACAACATAATTTGCAAATACTATCAGGACTAAGTTTAGGGATGGCAATGGGGACAATCCCCTATGGGGATACCTACAACATCCCCATCCCCATCTATTCCCTATCATCCCATCCCCATCCCCGTTTACATGACTGGGGATGAAATTTCACCATACCCATGCCCCACTGGGGAACGGGGCCCCATTAGGGTCCCCAACCCCATAAACAAATACTCATATAAATAATATGACACCCTATAATCAACATACATAAATGGTGTTGTCCTTGTCCTGCTAATGCCTATCTAGGTCGTACTTACTTCTTGGTCATGGTGGCAGCTGAGGTGAGGACGTGAGATAGGTTTAAGGTTTTTTTCAGAGCTTTTTTTGTTTTCGCAAGTTTGTTTGTGAATATTTTAAGGTTGACCGTTGTGTCACAGTTACTAACCGGGTCCCCGATGGGTATTGGGTCTGGGGAATAGGATATCGTCCCCATCCCTGTTGTACCCTATGGGGAATAAATTAGTTTTGTAAATATCCCCATGGGGATGTTTTTCGCCCATCCCTACCCCCTAATAGATGAAATCCCTATGGGTTTGGAGGGTATGGGGCCCCATTGCCATCCCTAACTAAGTTCGTGATAAATTAAGTTCACTTAATCAAATTACTTAAGAACTCCCACTTAGATAGACATCCCTCGAGACATCTAAATGATTACGTGATCCAAATCAACTAAACCATGTCCGATCATCACGTGAGATGGAGTAGTATTCAATGGTGAACATCTCTATGTTGATCATATCTACTATATGATTCACGTTTGACCTTTCGGTCTCCAGTGTTCCGAGGCCATGTCTGTACATGCTAGGCTCATCAAGTTTAACCCAAGTATTACACATGTGCAAAACTGTCTTGCACCTGTTGTATGTGAACGTAGAGCCTATCACACCCGATCATCACGTGGTGTCTCAACACGACGAACTGTAGCGACGATGCATACTCAGGCAGAACACTTTTACCTTGAAATTTACTGAAGGGATCATCTTATAGTGCAACCGCCGTACTAAGAAAAATAAGATGCATAAAAGATAAACATCACATGCAATCAATATATGTGACATGATATGGCCATCATCATATTGAGCTTTTGATCTCCATCTCCAAAGCATCGTCATGATTTCCATCATCACCGATCGACACCTTGATCTCCATCGCTGCGTCGTGGTCGTCTCGCCAACTATTGCTTCTATGACTATTGCTAACTCATAGCGATAAAGTAAAGCAATTACATGGCGTTTGCATTTCATACAATAAAGCGACAACCATAAGGCTCCTGCCAGTTGCCGATAACTTTGACAAAACACGGTCATCTCATACAATAACGTATATCACATCATGTATTGACCATATCACATCACAACAAGCCCTGCAAAAACAAGTTAGACGTCCTCTACTTTGTTGTTGCAAGTTTTACGTTGCTGCTACAGGCTTCTAGTAAGAACCGTTCTGACCTACGCATCAAAACCACAATGGTGATTCATCAAGTTTGTTGTTTTAACCTTCAACAAGGACAGGCCACAGTCAAATTTGATTCAACTAAAGTAGGAGATACATACACCCGCCAGCCCCTTTTATGCAAAACTAGTTGCATGTCTGTCGGTGGAACCGGTCTCATGAACATGGTCATGTAAGGTTGGTCCAGGCCACTTCATCCAACAATACTGCCGAATCAAAATAAGACGTTGGTGGTAAGCAGTATGACGATCACCGCCCACAACTCTTTGTGTTCTACTCATGCATATCATCTACGCATAGACCTGGCTCTGATACCACTATGGGAAACGTAGCATGCAATTTCAAAAAATTCCTATGATCATGCAAGATCTATCTAGGAGATGCATAGCAATGAGAGGGGGAGAGTGTGTCTATGTACCCTCGTAGACCGAAAGCGGAAGCGTTTGACAATACGGTTGGTGTAGTCAAACTTGTTCTCGTTCCGACCCATCAAGTACCAAACGTACGGCACCTCCGACTTCTGCACATGTTCAGCTCGATGACGTCCCTCGAACTCTTGATACAGCAAAGTTTCAAGGGAGAATTTCGTTAGCACGGTGGTGTGGTAAAGGTGATAGTGAAGTGATCCACGCAGGGCTTCGCCTAAGCACTACGACAATATGACCGGAGGCGTAAAATGTGGAGAGGGGCGCCGCACACGGTTAACAGATATTCGTGTGTGTTCTAGGCGCCCCTCCCCACGTATATATAGGTGGGAAGGGGAGGAGGATGGCCAAGGGGCGCCCAAGTAGGAGGAATCCTACTTGGGGACCTAGTGCAATTCGCCCCACCCCTCTAACCATAACTTCCGGAGGGGGAAGGAAGGAGGAGGGAGGAGAGAAGGAAGGGGGAGGCCGAATCCCTCCCCTTCCTTTCTCTCTTCTCCTCTTTCCTTCCCCTCCTATTTCGGCCTACATGGGGCACACCAGCCCCTTAGGGGCTGGTCTGTCCCCTACTTGGCCCATTAGGGCCATGTAGGTGTCGGGGGGATGCCCGGAACCGCTTCCGGTGACCCGATATGTACCCGGTACACCCAAAACACTTCCGGTGTCTGCATATCATCGTCCGTTATATGAATCTTTACCTCCCAAACATTTTGATACTCCTCGTCATGTCCGTGATCTCATCCGGGACTCCGAACAACATTCAGTCACCAAATCACATAACTCATATAATACAAAATCGTCATCGAACGTTAAGCGTGCGGATCCTACGGGTTTGAGAACTATGTAAACATGACCGAGACACCTCTCTGGTCAATAACCAACAGCGGAACCTGGATGCTCATATTGGTTCCACATATTCTACGAATATCTTTATCGGTCGTATCGTAATGACAAATTACATTATTCCCTTTGTCATCGGTATGTTACTTGCCCGAGATTCGATCGTGGTATCTTCATACCTAGTTCAATCTCGTTACAGGCGAGTCTCTTTACTCGTTTCGTAATGCATCATCCCGCGACTAACTTATTATTCGCACTGCTTGCTAGGCTTATTATGATGTGCATTACCGAGAGGGCCCAGAGATACCTCTCCGATACTCGGAGTGAAAAATCATAATCTCGATCTATGCTAACCCAACAAACGCCTTCGGAGATACCTGTAGAGCATATTTATAATCACCCAGTTACGTAGTGACATTTGATAGCACACAAGGTATTCCTCCGGTATCCGGGAGTTGCATATCTCATAGTCAAAGGAATATGTATATGACATGAAGAAAGCAATAGCAATAAAAATGAACGATCAAAATGCTAAGATAATGAATGGGTCTTGTCCATCACATCATTCTCCTAATGATGTGATCCCGTTCATCAAATGACAACACATGTATATGGTTAGGAAACTCAACCATCTTTTATTAAGAGCTAGTCCAGTAGAGGCTTACTAGGGACACAGTGTTTTGTCTATGTATCCACACATGTATCAAGTTTCTGGTTAATACAATTCTAGCATGAATAATAAACATTTACAATGATATAAGGAAGTATAAAATAACAACTTTATTATTGCCTCTGGGGCATATTTCCTTCAGTATTGCATTGTTGCCATCGAGGATAACAAGATGGGGTTTTCATCATATTGCTTGAGTTTATCCCGCTACATCATGTCATTTACTTAATGTGTTACTCTGTTCTTATGAACTTAATACTCTAGATGCAGGCAGGAGTCGGTCGATGTGTGGAGTAATAGTAGTAGATGCAGGCAGGAGTCAGTCTACTTGAAACGGACGTGATGCCTATGTTCATGATCATTGCCTTAGATATCGTCATAACTTTGCGCTTTTCTATCAATTGCTCGGCAGTAATTTGTTAACCCACCATAATATTTTCTATCTTGAGACATGCCTTGATACGTCTCCAACGTATCTATAATTTTTTATTGTTCCATGCTATTATATTATCTGTTTTGGATGTTTAATTGGCTTTAATATGCTCTGTTATATTATTTTTGGGACTTGTCGGAGTAATAGGCCACGGGTAGGCCAACCCGAGCCCTAAGCCTTTCAAGACATCGGGCAAGCTGCGCCTCAGACCCAGCGAAGAGCCGCTCGAGAGTCGGCGGCAAGGCCGACCGCCTCTTCTGGTCGAGTCCCATGGACGACTTCGAGATGAGCCGACTCCTAACTGGCGGCTTCCAGAGAAGCCGGCTATGGGGAGTCGGCCCGCGACTCCAACCACCCCATGCCTTCGTAAGGAGGGACGGGACGGGGCATGGCCACAGTAAGGCCCACTCCCGCCCCCCTTTCCAAGGGCAGGCATGGACATAGTGCGCCATACCGACGGAGATCTCCGTACGGCGCGGCACTGTTGCCATGCCAGCCTTGACATCAGCCCCAGTGGGCGGAACCCTGTGCCCACGTCGGCCTGTATGTACGACCCAGAGACGGCGGGTCCCACCAGTCAGCGGGAGTCCGGAAGACGGCAAGAGTGCCACCAGTCGGACCCGGTGGGAGTCAGCCCCCAGGAGTTGGCTCGCCCCTCCCACGGGCCCCGCACGCCATTAACCAGACAAGACGGGGAATGGCAACGGTGATCGCCCGTCAGGCGGCGGTACTGTTGCCATGACCCCACGACCAAGCCCGCGTCATTAGAAGCACGACTACAGTAATCCGCAGCCGGCAAGACCCGCCCGCGGCGGACATGGCCTGTCGGCTCCATACCGGGCCAGTCGGCGGGGCCCACCAGTCGGCGAGCACCAGCAGTCGGCGGAGAAGACGGCAGCCTGAGAGACAGACGGCTGGGACCCGTGCCCAGCCGGATTACCATTGTACCCCCGGGGGGTAGGCCTATATAAACCCCCCAGGGCACCCATGCAAAGGGTTCGAATCCATTAGCACTAGACCAGATCATATAGGAAGAAGAGAGCTAGCCTTGCCTTCTCCTACCTCCAGGAAACAGCTCAAGGAGCAACCTTGTACACACTTTGCCATAGTGATCATGCGGAGACCCTGCAGAGCAACAGTAGGGGTGTTATCTCCACGGAGAGCCCTGAAGCTGGGTAAGATTCGCCAAGGCATGTCTTCGCTTTATCCTGCTTCTGTGCACCGCGATGTTCTACTCGCCCCCACCATGATAAGCCATCCCTTGGCATATGTCACACCCAACCCCCGACATTTGGCGCCCACCGTGGGGCGAGGTGCACCGTCGTCCGGAGACCTGCTCTGGACGGGAACCCTTTTCCTCCCTGGTGAGCGCAGCCAGCCCGACACGCCAGACGGAGTCTGCGCCAACGCGCTGCACGGCGCTGAGATTGCCTACGCAGCCAGCTGCCTCGCCGAACTTGTCGGTGAGGTCCGCCTCTCCGATGAGCCTGCATCCGACGCAGGTGCAGGCGGCCCCGAGAGCCTCCTCGCGGGCCTCCTTGACAAACTCCACGTCACCGGCGAGCCTGCCGTGGACTTGGAGTCTGTAGGCTCCACCGACCCGATGCTGGTCGACTCCGACACCGCGTCGCTCGACGCGTTCCCCACCAATGTGGTGGTCTACGACGAGCCGCTCCCTCGCGTGGAGAGAGATGGAAGCACCATCACAGAGGTGCTCGTCATCGGTCATGACGAGCATCCCGGCGGAGGGGCGCATGACCCACTTGAGGCGGCGCTGCAAGACCTGACCGCGCTCATTCCGGAAGACGCTGACACCAAGACGCTGGAGGCGCGCCGCCTTCAGCTCGTCGAAGGAGCGAAGAAGCTGGCAAGCATGAGACGCTTGTCAGAAGCCTACCAGCGTGAGATGGATCGCGCTGTGGGCGGTTCGCCAGCCCCAACTGGGCCCAGCCGCCTAGGCGCAGTCCAGCAGCGCGGCGTGGCCATTGCCAACCTGTTCGGGGCAAATCGCCCTATATACGCCACGCCTGCGGAGAACTTCCAAGCCGCCCAAGCAGCGACGGACGAGCTGGACAACTTCAAGGGTGAAGAGCGCCGCCTGATGATGGAGCGAGTCCAGCGGCTCCTCGACGCGGCTGCCGCGCAGAACGAAGCGGGCTACCGCACAGAGGCGCCGTAACGACAAAACGACGACCTGCCTCCCCGCCGAGATCAAGGCGCGACGTCTCGGACGCCGACTGGCGGTGTCCGCGGAAGAAAAGACAAGGATCCGGCTGTCAGCCACAGTCGGACTCGCATCACCATCGAGCGCGACCAAGACGGCCGCCCAAGAGCAGTGGAACGGCGGGACGACTGTCCGCCTCCTCCTCGCAAGGAAAGGTGAGCCTCCCCGCCACCCGTTGACCATCCGACTCTCGGCGACCGCCTTGGCCGCCGAGAGGGAGTTGGAGAAAACGACACATGCCACCAGATCGACCGACTCCACCGATCCCTGGCGCTGGAAGAAGAAGACGAGTTGGGTCCGCCCTGTTTCGGACCCCGCATCCGAGATGAGCCCTTTCCCAAAGGGTTCACGCTCCCCCGAGATACGCCCAAGTACACCGGCTCCGTGAAGCCGGAAGACTGTCTGGTTGACTACTCCACGGCCGTCAACATAGCGAACGACAAAAAGCGTGTTGCCGTAAAATATGTTCCGCTCATGCTCCAGGGCACGGCCCGGACATGGTTGAACAGCCTGAAGCCCCGCAGCATCAACAGCTGGGTCGACTTCACCGACGCCTTCGTCCGCAACTTCACAAGCACGTACAAGCGGCCTCCCAAGCCTCGCCAGCTTTCCTTGTGCGTGCAAGGCCCCAACGAGGCAACTCGCGACTACCTCACGCGTTGGGCGAAGCCAAACTCCTGCGGCGCGCACGAGGTGCAGGCTATCGAGTACTTCACCGCCGGTGTAGAGAAGGCACCTCCTCAAGCACAAGCTCCTCTGCGACGAGCCGAAAACCTCGATGAGCTGCTGATCATAGCGCATAAGTATGTTACAGACCGACTCCTCCATGAAGGCGGAGATTCAAGTTAGTGCGACTGGCAAAGTGGCCCCTCAGGCTCCCATAACTCCGGCTGGAGACACCAGTCGGCGACAACAGCAGAATGACCACAAGCGCAAGACCCCACAGCCGGCTTCCAGTAGCCGGCAGGTGGCGACGGTCGAAGACCAGCAGCCGGAGGGACATCCTCCACCCAAGCGACAGAAAGGCGGCAAGCCCAACTGGTTGCCGGCTTTATCTTATGAGCAGACTCTTGATGGTCCTTGCAAGTTCCATAGCGGCGCGAAGCCATCAAACCACACCACCCGGAAGTGCCACTGGATCATCAGGATCGCCAAGGGAGACGGCCTCCTGCCTCCCCCCTTTCTTTGGGCAGCCGCCTCCGCTTCAAAGAGTCGGCTGTCAGCCGGTCGGCGCGAGACAAGATGAGTACCAAGAAGAGCACGGAGCCTATGTGGTGTTCACCAGCGTGGCTGACGATCGACGCAGCAGGCGGCTGCAGCAGCAAGAGGTGAACGCAGTAGCATCAGAGACACCAGAGTTCATGCACTGGTCCGAAAAGCCTATCAGCTGGAGCAGAGCTGGTCACCCAGAGGTGATGCCGAGTCCGGGCTCCTACGCTCTGGTCTTGGATGCCACCTTTGCCATAGATAGGCGGGCCGCTCGCTTCTCGCGAGTGCTGATAGACGGAGGCAGCAGCATCAACATCCTGTACAAGGACACAATGGAGTAGTTAGGAATCAAGCAAAGACAGCTTCAGAACGGCCGGACTGTGTTCCACGGCATTGTACCTGGCCTTTCCTGCTCTCCAATCGGCAAGATCCTGATAGACGTCCTCTTTGGAGACAAAGATCATTTCCGCCGAGAGTCAGTTTGGTTTGAAGTGGTGGACCTTGAGAGCCCATACCATGCGTTGCTTGGCCGACCTGCTTTGGCCAAGTTCATGGCGGTTCCCCACTACGCCTACCTCAACATGAAGATGCCGAGTTCCAAGGGGATTCTGACCATAGCCGGCGACTACAGAAAGTAGTCCGCTTGTGCGGCCGAAAGCAGTCGGCTAGCCGAGTCCCTGGTCGGGTTGCGGCTTCTTGATCGGGTTGTGGCGATGGCCGGCAAATAGCCGGAGATATGGCCCAGCCCCAAGGAGTCGGAGGCTGAGGGTTCGTTCAAGCCGGCCAAAGAGACGAAGAAGATACCCTTGGACCCGGAGCACCCAGAGAGGTACGCTGTCATAGGTGCAAACCTCGACAGCAAATAGGAAGGCGAGCTCGTCGATTTCCTCCGTGAGAATCGGGACATCTTCGCATGGTCCCCTAAAGACATGCCAGGTGTACCGACGAAATTCGCCGAGCACAAGTTACATGTCCGATCTGATGTGATGCCCGTCAGGCAGCCCTTGCGCCGCCTATCATAAGAAAAGAGAAGAGTTGTCGGAGAAGAGATAGCCCGACTCCTAGCAGCCGACTTCATTATGGAAGTATTTTTTCCAGAATGGCTAGCAAACCCAGTCCTGGTGCTGAAGAAGAACAAGCAGTGGTGGATGTGTATTGACTACACGAGCCTCAACAAAGCTTGCCCCAAGGACCCATTTGCTCTGTCGAAAATTGATCAGGTGATAGACTCCACAGCCGGATGCGAGCTGTTGAGCTTCTTAGATGCATATTCAGGATATCACCAGATCAAGCTGAACCCGGCTGACAGACTGAAGACCGCCTTCATCACGCCGTTTGGAGCCTTCTGCTACCTGACCATGACGTTCGGCTTGAGGAATGTCGGCGCCACCTTTCAGCGTTGCATACAGAAGTGCCTCCTCAAGCAACTCGGCAGAAACGCCCATGTCTACGTGGACGATGTGGTGGTGAAGACGGAAAAGCATGGAACACTGCTGGAAGACCTCAAGGAGACCTTTGAGAACCTGCGCCGATTCCAGATCAAGCTCAACCCTGAGAAGTGCGTCTTTGGAGTACCAGCCGGCCAACTCCTTGGCTTCCTGGTCTCTGAACGCGGCATAGAGTGCAACTCTGTAAAGATCAAGGCCATTGAGAGGATGGAGGTACCCACCCGACTGCTAGATGTGCAAAAGTTCTTTGGCTGCTTACGCCCATCACCGATTCATCGGCTGGGCGAGAAAGCTCTCCCTTTATACCAGCTCATGAAGAAGACCACCTTTTTCGAGTGGAACCACAAGGCGGACGAAGCTTTTCTCCAGTTGAAGAAGATGTTGACTACTCCCCCCGTGCTGGCGGCTCCGACTCCTAAGGAGCCCATGCTCCTGTACATTGCCGCCACCAGCCGGGTAGTCAGCACAGTCATTGTAGTTGAGCGCAAGGAGGAAGGCAAACCACTACCTGTCCAGAGACCGGTATATTACCTGAGCGAAGTGCTGTCGACCTCCAAGCAGAACTACCCCCACTACCAGAAGATGTGCTATGGCGTGCACTTTGTCACCAAGAAGTTGAAGCCTTACTTTCAAGAGCATCCAATCACTGTGGTCTGCACAGCCCCACTAGCCGAGATCATCGGAAGCCGAGATGCTTCTGGCCGAGTGGCCAAATGGGCCATAGAGCTGGCCCCCTACACCATCTACTATCAGCCCCGCACCACCATCAAGTCGCAAGCATCGCCGACTTCCTCGCCGACCGGGCCGAGACTCAAGACCGCCGCCGCCACCGACTCCACCCATTGGCGGATGCATTTCGATGGCTCCAAGATGCGCACCGGCTTGGGAGCCGGCGTTGTCCTCACGTCTCCTAAAGGCGACAAGCTCAAATATGCGTTGTAGATCCATTTCGCCGCCTCCAACAACGTTGCCGAATACGAGGCGCTCATTCACGGGCTCCGGCTTGCCAAAGAACTTGGCATTCGCCGGATCCTGTGTTATGGCGACTCCGACTTGGTGGTCCAGCAGTCATCTCGCGACTGCGACTCCAAAGATGCAAACATGGCGAGCTACCGCTTCCTCGCACAGCAACTCAGTGGATATTTCGAGGGGTGCGAGTTCCTTCACGTGCCAAGAAATGACAACGACCAAGCAGACACCCTGGCACAAATTGGCTCCACCCGCCAAGCAATACCATCCGGCGTCGCCCTTCAGCGCCTCCTCAAGCCGTCTGTCAAGCCTTCACCAGAATCATACTCCATCCTTGTGCCGGCTCCCCCGAAGAAGTCGGATCCGACTCAAGAGCCCCAGCAGACAGCACGAGAATTCTTACAGACGGTTCCAAAAACGCTGCAGTCGAAGCCAGCCCGGGGACTTCAGAACCCGGCCCGGGGACTACGGCGACCAGCCCGAAGACTCCAGAACTCGGCCCGGGGACTTCATCAATCCAACAAGCGGTCGTAGACTCCAGGCCGCCGCTTCCCAGCCCAGCCGCCCTCGTCCAAGTCGCAGTTCTGGCAGCCGAAGAAATAGCAGCACCCTCATGGGCACAGCCCATGCTCAAATTCCTGGTGAGCAAAGAGCTGCCTGCCGATGAGATCTTGGCTCGGCAAGTACAACGCCGAGCAGCAGCCTACACCATAGTTAACAGAGAGCTGGTCAGGCGCAGCGTCACTGGTGTCTACCAGCGTTGCGTCGAGCCAGAGCAAGGCCAAGCAATTCTCAAAGACATCCGTCAAGGCGAGTGCGGCCACCATGCGGCCTCAAGAGCACTCGTCGCCAAAGCCTTTCGACACGGTTTCTTCTGGCCGACTGCCCTAGAAGAGGCCAAAGAGTTGGTCCAAAAATGCAAGGGGTGCCAGAAGTTCCGCTCCAAGCTGCATCAGCCGGCTTCCGCACTCAAGACTATCCCCATTGCTTGGCCCTTTGCAGTTTGGGGCCTGGACATGGTGGGACCATTCAAGACGGCGCGAGGTGGCCTAACTCACTTACTTGTCACTGTGGACAAGTTCACCAAGTGGATAGAAGCAAAGCCCATCAAGAAGTTGAATGGTCCGACTGCAGTGACTTTCATCTCCGACATCACGATTCGGTACGGCATACCACACAACATCATCACCGACAATGGCACAAATTTTGCCAAAGGCGCCTTGGCCCGCTTACGCGCGACACGTGGCATCCGATCGACTTAGCGTCATTGCTCATCCATGATCAAACGGCCGGTGGAGCGAGCAAACGGCCTCATCCTGTCCGGCATCAAGCCTCGACTGGTCGAACCGCTGGAGCGTTCGGCCGGCTATTGGCTTGACAAGTTGCCAGCCGTCCTCTGGAGTCTGCGCACGACTCCAAACAAGTCAACCGACTTTACGCCTTTCTTCCTCGTCTACGGTGCTGAAGCCGTCATCCCAACGGACATAGAGTTCGACTCCCCGCGAGTCACCATGTACACCAAGGAGGAAGCAGAAGAAGCACGCCAAGACGGTGTCGATCTCATTGAAGAGGGCCGCTGTTGGCACTCAGCCGGTCCAACGTCTACCAGCAGAGCCTGCGCCGATACTACAACAGGAAGGTCAGGCCGAGATCTTTCCAAGAGGGCGACCTTGTGCTCCGACTGATCCAGCGAGCAGCCGGCCAGCACAAGCTGTTGGCGCCTTGGGAAGGCCCCTTCATCATCAACAAAGTGCTGGGCAACGACTCCTACTACCTGATCGACGCTCAGAAGCCCCGAGCACACAAGAGGGACGACTCCGGCAAAGAGACGGAACGGCCATGGAATGCAAATCTTCTCCGAAGATTTTACAGTTAAATGCAGTATGTACCATACTACCCTTTGTATTAAAGTACCAAGACTCCGGGCCCCCCGAGAAGAGCTCGGGGACTGCCCTTTTGTTATCTATATGACAAGAATTATGCCTTCGAGTATGCTATTCTTTATCATGCCGCTTGGCACCGGGTTCGACTAGTCGGCCCGGGGACTTGCCGCCTTGCGCTATGAAATGCTTCCTGCAGCCGGACAAGTAGTGTGTGGTGCCTAAGCCGTCTCCTGTCAGAAGCCGCAGCTCGCAGAGCGACTGTCTGGTGGGCAGGAGTAAGGAAGAATGGGCACCCACATGAAAAATGGCTAAGGACTCAAAGCATAAACATAGCTTAAGCCGGCTTCCAGTCTCTCTTAGCGAAACCGACTCTTGAGCAGTCGGCTCGCCGCCTTCTATTCAACTTGCTAAAAAACTCTAAAACGGCTAAGTACTTGCCTTCCCAAAAGTAGCCAAGCATTTGATCCAGCGGCAGTCCGCAGAGCGGCTGTCCGACTGGCAAGACGTCAACTAAGGGAAGGCGGCAAAGGAAAAAGCCAAAGGAGCAATGAGCAAGAAAAGATAGAACTCGGATAAATATTTACATAACATAGGCCCTTGGCCGAATCTTCGAGCAGAAGTTCAAAATACACCCCGCGGGTGGAATTGTGCGAATTAACAAGTTCTTCAAAGACTACTAAAACAGATAAAACAAGGATAAGGCGGCAGCCTAGGAAGCGGCAGACGGATTCGGAGGGTTAGAGGAGACGGCGGTGTCAGGCGTTGGGGCGGCCGGCTGGGCAGTCTCGGCTTGATCGCCTCCGGCGGCAGCCGGCTCGGCCGCGTGCGGCTCGTTGCTGGAGGCACGGTCGAGCTGAGGCTGGCCGTCCGCTCCGTCTTCTGGCGCCTTCGTCTCGTCTCCGTCCTCCGCCTCGCCTTCCTCCTCGGTGCTGGAGCCGATCACCTCCGCCGAGTCCTCGCCGTAGTCTGGGTTCATCCCAAACCACTCCGGCGGTGCCTCCTTGTCACAGCCCCAGTTCAGCCCTAACTTGATTTTCTTGCATCCATGCCTCATGTCTAAATTTCCTTTAAATTTGAATTGGGGAATTGGAGAGCCCCAGGAATCATTTAAAATAAATGATCAACATTTAAAAATTGCTTCAAATGTTCCAAGGAAATGTTCCTTTTCAGCTTTAAAAAAATATTGGCAAGAATAAAATTCAAACCAATATTTTTGGAGTGACTGAAACATTTTATTTTGGGCCTTTGAATTAATTCAATAACTACTTGCATTGGATATATATTTGATATATAAATAATATATGTCCAATAATTCTCGAACATTTTATGTGGTTTGGTATATTTTAGTTCTAGCCACATAACTATTTTCAGGATTTTATAAAATGGTTTAGTATTTTACTAAACTAAAACAAAACAGTAACAAAATAGAAAAACAGAAATAGGAAAACAGAGAGCAGGAAATCTTACCTCGCCTCACCGCCTAGCCCACCCACCGCCCGCCATTACTGGTCCAGCCCACCAGTGCCGCCACTGCCTTCTCCATCAAGGCCAGAGGACGCGCAGGCGTTCGACGCTGCAGGCTGCTGGCCTTGCGCCACGCAGCAGCTGCCTGGCTGCTCCTCGAGACACGCCGACGACGCGGATGACCCCATCGCTTCGTCCGTGATCGAACCCTCTCCTCTACTCACTTTCCCTCGCTCTCTGCTTCTCCTCGCCATGGCCGAAGCCACAGCTGCTGCGCCGACGAGCACCAAAGACGACCACAGCCACCCCTCGCTTCCTCTCCGTGTCCCGAGCTCCGCCACGACCCCGAGGAGCTACACACCGACGCACTCGACCGCAGGAGCCCTGCCACGCGTCATCCCGCCGTCCTCATCGCCGCCTCCGCCGCTGATCTCCACCGTCCGATTCGGGGCGCCCGAGCTTCCCCAACCTCGCCGTCGCCTCTGCTAGCCCGCTGTGAGCTCCCGAGCATTTCCCCTTCTCCCGCAGCGAATCCGTTTCTAACCAGGCTAGCCACCGAGCCATGAGCTCCTCACCGCCGGCAATGGCGCAGTCATGGCCATAGTCATTGCAGCTCGCGTACGAGCACACCAACGTGCTCAGAGCCTTCCCAGGTAGTTGTAGAACTCACCAAATCGCCCTATGATTCACCGTAGTGCCGAACCCGTCGATCCCGTAGCTCGGCCGCCGCTAACCTCAACGCCCGCCGCTCCGGCCACCCTGCGGCCTCCCGTCCGGTCCATTGATGTGGACGAGCAAGAGCTCCTCCTCGGTGCGCTCAGTGCGCCAAACCACCGCCCGACGCTCAAATCCGAGCCGCGCCGCCGTCGTTTTGGTCGCCGCCGGCCAGATTCCGGCGAGGCCGACGTGGCGACATCATTAGTTGCTAATGGCCGCGCTAACCAACCCTAGTGCCACTGCCATGTGGGCCCCGCGCTTAATTAGGATTAGTTATTTTCTCTGTTAAATTAGTGCTAATACCATGGACCCCGCGTGTCAGTTTGACCTTGGTCAAGTCAGCCTTGACCGGTCCCACATGTCATCCACCTAAACCAGCCGGAGTCACTGACCAAGGGACCCCACGGGTCAGGTTTGACCTGGGGCACCCGTTGACTTGCTGACGTCATGCCAACGTCATGCTGACGCAGTAATATTCTTTTTCTGGATTTAATTTAACTCAGGAAATTCCAGAAAATGCCCTAAACTTCAATAAATCATAGAAATTCAACCGTAACTCGGATTGAAATAATTTATATATGAAAAATGATCAGAAAAATATGAAGAATCTGTTTATGCCATGATCATGCATGTTTGAACAAGTTAACCTCACTGAATAGGATGAATCATGATTAGGGTAACTTAAGAGATAGCATTTGGAGTTGGAGTTCAACCTTGTTTGAATTCCACTTCAACTAACTTGGATTATTATTTCACTAGGTAAATTCAGTACCTTAATATGACATGTCATTCATGTGAATGTGCATTGCATTGATTGTGTTCTCTCTTGTTTGCCGGTAATTGTTCCCTCCCGGTAGATGATGTACCGACGATGAGTTCGATGACACCGATGAAGAACTATATTATCTTCAGAAGTGCCAGGCAAGCAAACCCCCTTGTTCATTCCGATACAATCCCACTCTCTCGCTCCTGCTCTATTTTACTGCATTAGGACAACAATGACTCATGTGTTACTTGCTCATGTAGCTGAACCCTTGATCCTTTGCATGACCTGTCATTCCACAGTAATTAGATGAAACCCACTAGTATGAGTAGGAGTTGTTTGAGCCATGTTGTGCCTACTCATTTATGCTTGTTTGTCATGCCTGCTACTGCTTAGAGTTGAGTCGGGTCTGATTCATCGGGAATGAATTGGAATTGTTATGAACATGTCCTACTGTGTGTGAGCTAAGTGTGTGAACACGATTTGGTAAAGGTAGCGGTGAGAGGCCATGTAGGAGTACATGGTGGGTTGTCTCATTGAAACCGTCCTCAGGAACTGAGTTCTGTGTTTGTGATCCATGAAACAGTTACTACCACGCATTGGGATCCTTAATTGACCCTCTCGGCCTCTTAACCACCCTTGTCCTCATCAAGGGAGTTGCAAGTAGTTTCGTGTTTGTAGAATCTTTGGGGGCCGCACGCAACGCTGACCTTAGGGGTGGGTTGTGTTGCGGTAGGCACCGTGGGTCTGTACCGAGTGCCCGTTTGGTATCTCGGGAACCCCGCACACATCGCTCGGGGCTGTATGGGAAACCTCGGCGGACTCCTGCGGATGGAACCCGAACAGGCGATAAACCCGGACTAGGGACTTGAGTGTTTAGGTAGGCCGTGGCCGACACCCACGTTGGGCTTCCGCTTGAAGGTTGCCGAGTACATGTCGTGTGGCGGCGGTAAGTGGTGAGAGCGTGTGAAGAAGTACACCTGCAGGGTTTAATATGATCTATTGAATAGCCATGTCCACGGAGAAGGACTTCGGGTTGCCTATATCAGTTCATAGACAAGTGAAAGTGGATACTCTAAAATGCGCAAGATAAGCGTGAGTGCTATGGATGGCGTTCTCGTAGGGAGACGGAGCGGGTCCATAGTGGTGTATTGCCATGGTGAATGTGTGGACTCGTAGCGCCACCTCAAAGAGTTACTTGCAATGTAGTTCAGATAGCCACCGTGTCAAAGCTGGGTTGCTGCGGTCAAACTCCACCACCCCTTTGATAATGATGCATATGTAGTTAGTTACGATGTAAGTCTTGCTGAGTACAATTGTACTCACGCTTGCTTATTTCATGTTTTGCGAGAGACGCGGCCTCGCTTAGTAGTTCCGCTTGGACTTTGACGCTTAGCTTGATACCTCAGCTACGATCTTGTGCCTTGGCAGATCAGTAGATAGTCGGGCTTCTCAGCCTTTTTCATTTGTATTTGTCTGCACCTGGACATGTTTAGCTTCCGCTTGTGCTTTGACTTGTATGCTCGAGTGTTGGGTCATGAGACCCATGTTTGTAATATCTCGCTCCTCGGAGCCTAATGAATAATATCTGAGTCGAGAGTTATGTTGTGATGCCACGTCGTATTTACACATATTGAGCATATTGTGTGTATGTTTGAAATGCTTGGTATGTGTGGGATCCGACAAACTAGTTGTTTATCCTTGGCAGCCTCTCATATGGGGAAATGTAGTCTCGTGCCTTCGAGCGATAGTAGTCCTTCTGATCCGGTTCACCGAGTCCCGCTAGCCCAAAGACTACCGCTTGGACACTTGACTGGCGGCATGTGTTTCACTTCGCCTTATGTCTGTTCTTCGGGAAATGTCACGCGGTGTTATTCGAGTCCTGCCTAGCCTGCTACAGCCGGGATACCGGAGTCCTGTTAGCCAGTGCTACAGCCCGAATATATACGTTGATGACCGACATGCTCGATGTGATTCATGTATGCCTGTCCCCATAGGTTAGCGCCGCTTTGGGTTCACGACTAGCCATGTCGGCCCGGTTCTTTGTCATATGGATGCTAGCGACACTATCATATACGTGAGCCAAAAGACGCAAACGGTCCCGGGCCATGGTAAGGCGACACCGTGGGAATACCGTGCGTGAGGCCGCAAAGTGATATGATGTGTTACATGCTAGATCGGTGTGACTTAGGATCGGGTCCCGACAGCGTTGGTATCGAGCCCGATTGCTCAGAGGATTACCAAGCCAAACTGGTCAAGTTGTGTCTAGAAATGCTTTAGCTATGTAAGGAATTGATTGTGAAGGGAACGTAAGGCTCTTTTTACTCCTTATACCTCATGGCCTCTCGATCCGAGTCATCCTCTCTCTTCTACGGGTTTAAGAACTAGGCTTCTCATCTATCTATCGGGATGACGTGTTACTAATCCATAGACCTTTAAGATTGTTGGTTTTAATCCCGATTCGGTTCCTACTATTTATGTATGATAACTGTTGATCCCGTAATCTTGTTATGATGTTGTTGAGTGGTTATGCCACCATTTTTGCAGGATCGTCTCAAATCTTTTTGAGCATTTACAACCGTTATGCTATCCGAAAGTTATCCTGTGTCTCTAAATAGTCCGATGCATTTGCAAATCCTTCTTCGCTAGTTCTGTTGTCCTTTTGGGCAGATTAAGCACACTAACCAGTCAGTCGAGGTACTCCATTGCCTCGACATATATGTTGGAACTATTATTATGACCCTAGGTGTTTAGGAAGTCACCTAGCAATTTAGCAATGCTTTTGTATCCTCAGTGTGATGATTCTGGCCATTATTCTGGAAAGCATCCCATGATGCCATTGAGCAGTAGGTATTCTACTCCTGGGTTTCTGAACCCGAGATTCATCCTACTTCATGTTGTTAGTATTTGCTAGTGCCTTTAGGATATTAGTAACCTTTGCGATAGTCCTCGAGGTCCGTGGTATTTCCTTCTTCCAAATACTACGAACCGCTTATGGCAGAAGTTCTTTTGAGCCAAAAGATCACAATAAGAGTGCTCTTGAGGAGTTCTCCATTCATAATTGTGAATCTGCCAATTCTACCTTTCTACATGGGTTATCCGGAGGAAATGTTGAGCTTCGTTCGACATACTAATCTGTGCATCCACAACTCAGAAAATTATAAGTTCCTTTGAGTTGCTCTCTTTAGTTGTACCCCGACCATCCTCTATCAGTTGATAACCAAGGGTATGGGTGCATTTGAGTTCATCGATGCCTTTTACTCTTGTGGTCTGTCAAGCCGTTCTATTTCGGAATGACTTGGAGAAACCAACTCCAGTGCCTCATCCATATCTAGGATTGGGTCAAAGCAGTTGCATTCCGCAGATCAAATGCTAATCCAGCTTTTGATTCTGTTCTACCCTGAAGTATTGCCATCTTATGTCAAGAATGTCATGGAATTGCACAACCTCTTAGGAATTCTTGACGCAGATGATACTTCGCCATCATTATTCATTCCTCGGTCCGTGTTGATGTAACCGGAATGCCGACAAGTGAATTGTGATGTGTGAAATCAATACTCCTAGCAACCTCGTTGCTTGGTAGTGAATGGACAATATTCTCATTCTTAGCGTGTTGGTCATTAAACCATCATCCTAAGATTGATCGTGCTACCTAGTCCTTATTTTCGGTGCACTCTTCGATTGATGAGTTAGGATCTTGTCTAGTCCTCACTCATTTGATCATTTCGTCTTGCCCTGAAAAGCAAGATTGCTCTCGAGCTTAGTAGCATACCGGTGGTTCGTGACTTTCCAAATATCCTCTTGGAAGTGTTACCGGGTTGCTTCCTGACTGTTATGTTGGGCTCGTGATCAAGTTGGTTTCTTGTGAACCACACCTTCTCCAAGAATCTGTGTTGGATACCCCTGAGCTAGTTGGTTAAGCTAAACAACAACTTGGAGAGTTGGAGGATAAAAGCTTGCCTAACTTAGTTCGATCCAAAGGGATATTCTCGTGTAGTGTGTGTTGAAGAAGGATGATATCTTCATCGATTGGTCCCTGTGATCAGTTGCTGGACCTATTGTCTTATCAACTCTTTGATTCGAGTATGGGCCATTGTCGAGTCAAATCGAACCAACGATATTCGTGATGTTGTCTTACCCGTGGTTAATCCTCGAGCATACCCATTACATCTTTGGTCCGACCAATGCTAACACCGTGTTCACATGATGGTGGAAGTCGGTGATATGGAAACTCCGATGAGTTGCTGTTGAGACCATCAAGAGCATTTCGTCTCCCCCATGAGTCGTGTTGAACATTAACCTAGTGTTGGAAATTTGCGTAAGCATTTTCGTGTGCCGTTCATGAAGCTTATGCTTGGATGGTTGAAGAGACTTCCTCGAATTTATGTGTTTTAGGTGTAAGTTGCCACCATGAATTTGAGAAAGGTTTGTTTTGCTTCCTCTGGAATCATTCCAAGTCAGTCATGCATGTGCGAAGTATTCTATGGTTTGATAGACTGATCATCTTCATTCCGTATGTATTCCTAGCACACCAAGCCACTGATTGATTTGTTCAAGGAAAAGGAATTGTTGTGTAAATCCTAGGTCATGCACAAGACTTCGTTATCCTCGATGATGGTTCCCAACCTGAACTCGGTAGTGTTTTATTATAAGACTACCATGTGGTCATACTTGTCTGGGACAATGTGTTCACAGGTTTGTAGCAGTACCAGCTCATGTTTTGGAGCTTGCTATCGCAGTTCATATCCCGAGAATCTCGCAACGTCTTCTCGTCGATTTGTGTTGCAACTTTTCCTTTTCAGACATGCTGAGTCTGAAGTATCCCATCACCAATCGGATCTGAATCTCAGGCAGATATGATGGTTGGAACATTCGAACAGTTGCATTTCGTTCCCAGCTTGCACCGTCCTTGTGCTATCTCGCTATGGACTGTCTTCTTAGCAATTCTTGTCCAGGTTTATCTTCAAAAGTGGACTTACCATGGGTCCCCTCCACCTCCGATGATAAGCAAAAATCATCCATTGCGTTGTCTTCAACAAGGTAGTCCACATCATCCATTCTAGTCCGGGTGTACCATTCCTTTGCATTCCACCAAATGATCGCTTGTGGTTGCCTTAGGCTGGTATAAAGAGTTCCAATGATCTCTGTATCAAAAGTAATTCTTTTTGCCACTTAAGGGAATAGTTCCTCGCGTCACCTCCCCTGAGGTGCCCCGCTATTGAATCATGATAAATATTTCCTCGCCACCCTGACACCATCCACCATCTCTCTAAGCGTGGAATTGTTGCCACCACTCAAACCCCGTTGTTGTTCTCCCATCTCTTTCGATGTATTTTGTGCCTCAACTCGAGTTGTGTCACCGTCTCAGTCCGTGAGTTGATCATGTTTACTTAATCTTCGAGAAGATTAAATCTTGTAGGGTTTTTCCCCTTCTTTCTGTTGTCGTATCGAGTGAAGATTTCGATAGCAAAGACGTCAAGACCAAGATGATGGAGTAAATCAACATCTTCGAGAAGGGCAAATGGATCATGAAGATTGTGATAGTTTCGACTCCTTTTCCTCTTACTCACGCCTTGAATCTCGGTGAGATTCTTGTTTAGTGGGGTGAGCTGTCACAGCCCCAGCTCAGCCCTAACTTGATTTTCTTGCATCCATGCCTCATGTCTAAATTTCCTTTAAATTTGAATTGGGGAATTGAGAGCCCTCAGAATCATTTAAAATAAATGATCAACATTTAAAATTGCTTCAAATGTTCCAAGGAAATGTTCCTTTTCAGCTTTAAAAAATATTGGCAAGAATAAAATTCAAACCAATATTTTTGGAGTGATCAAACATTTTATTTTGGGCCTTTGAATTAATTCAATAACTACTTGCATTGGATATATATTTGATATATAAATAATATATGTCCAATAATTCTGGAACATTTTATGTGGTTTGGTATATTTTAGTTCTAGCCACATAACTATTTTCAGGATTTTATAAAATGGTTTAGTATTTTACTAAACTAAAACAAAACAGAACAAAATAGAAAAACAGAAATAGGAAAAACAGGAGAGCAGGAAATCTTACGGCCTCACCCGCCTAGCCCACCCACCGCCCAGTTACTGGTCCAGCCCCTTGATGCCGCCACCGTCTTCTCCATCGCGCCAGAGGACGCAGGCGTGTGTTCGACGCAGCAAGGCCGCTACGCCATGCAGCAGCAGCTGCTGGCTGCTCTCGAGACACGTCGACGACGCGGATGACCCCATCGCTTCCGTCCGATCGAACCCTCTCCCTCTGCTCACTTTCCCTCGCTCCTCGCTTCTCCTCGCCATGGCGAAGCCACAGTGCTGCGCGCCGACGAGCACCAAGACGACCACAGCCACCCCTCGCTTCCTCTCCGTGTCCCGAGCTCCGCCACGACCCGAGGAGCTACACACCGACGACTGACCGCAGGAGCCCTGCCACGTCATCCCGCCGTCCTCATCGCCGCCTCGCCGCTGATCTCCTTTGTCCGATTCGGTAGCGTCCAGCTTCCCCAACCTCGCCGTCGCTCTGCTAGCCCGCTGTGAGCTCCCGAGCATTTCCCCTTCTCCCCGCAGCGAATCCGTTCCCCTAACCAGGCTAGCCACCGGAGCCATGAGCTCCTCACCGCCGGCAATGGCGCAGTCATGGCCATAGTCATTGCAGCTCGCGTACGAGCACACCAACGTGCTCAGAGCCTTCCCAGGTAGTTGTAGAACTCACCAAATCGCCCTATGATTCACCGTAGTGCCGAACCCGTCGATCCCGTAGCTCCGGCCGCTGCTAACCTCAACGCCCCGCCGCTCCCGGCCACCCTGCGGCCTCCCGTCCGGTCCATTGGATGTGGACGAGCAAGAGCTCCTCCTCGGTGCGCTCAGCGCGCCAAACCACCGCCCGACGCTCAAATCCGAGCCGCGCCGCCATCGTTTTGGTCGCCGCCGGCCAGATTCCGGCGAGGCCGACGTGGCGACATCATTAGTTGCTAATGGCCGCGCTAACCAACCCTAGTGCCACTGCCATGTGGGCCCCCGTGCTTAATTAGGATTAGTTATTTTCTCTGTTAAATTAGTGCTAATACCATGGACCCCGCGTGTCAGTTTGACCTTGGTCAAGTCAGCCTTGACCGGTCCCACATGTCATCCACCTAAACCAGCCGGAGTCACTGACCAAGGGACCCCACGGGTCAGGTTTGACCTGGGGCACCCGTTGACTTGCTGACGTCATGCCAACGTCATGCTGACGCAGTAATATTCTTTTTCTGGATTTAATTTAACTCAGGAAATTCCAAAAAATGCCCTAAACTTCAATAAATCATAGAAAATCAACCGTAACTCGGATTGAAATAATTTATATATGAAAAATGATCAGAAAAATATGAAGAATCTGTTTATGCCATGATCATGCATGTTTGAACAAGTTAACCTCACTGAATAGGATGAATTATGATTAGGGTAACTTAAGAGATAGCATTTGGAGTTGGAGTTCAACCTTGTTTGAATTCCACTTCAACTAACTTGGATTATTATTGCACTAGGTAAATTCAGTACCTTAATATGACATGTCATTCATGTGAATGTGCATTGCATTGATTGTGTTCTCTCTTGTTTGCGGTAATTGTTCCTCCGGTGAGCGATGTATCGACGATGAGTTCGATGACACCGATGAAGAACTATATTATCTTCGAAGTGCCGTGCAAGCAAACCCCTTGTTCATTCCGATACAATCCCACTCTCTCGCTCCTGCTCTATTTTACTGCATTAGGACAACAACGACTCATGTGTTACTTGTCATGTAGCTGAACCCCTTGATCCTTTGCATGACCTGTCATTCCACAAGAATTAGATGAAACCCACTAGTTTGAGTAGGAGTTGTTTGAGCCATGTTGTGCCTACTCATTTATGCTTGTTTGTCATGCCTGCTACTGCTTAGAGTTGAGTCGGGTCCGATTCATCGGGAATGAATTGGAATTGTTATGAACATGTCCCTCGTGTGTGAGCTAAGTGTGTGAACACGATTTGGTAAAGGTAGCGGTGAGAGGCCATGTAGGAGTACATGGTGGGTTGTCTCATTGAAACCGTCCTCGTGAACTGAGTTACGTGTTTGTGATCCATGAAACAGTTACTACCACGCATTGGGATCCTTAATTGACCCTCGGCTTCTTAACCACCCTTGTCCTCATCCGGAGTTGCAAGTAGTTTCGGTGTTTGTAGCATGTTTGGGGCCGCACGCATACGCTGACCTTAGGGGTGGGTTGTGTTGCGGTAGGCACCGTGGCCCGTGTACCAAGTGCCCGCTTGGTATCTCGGGAACCTGCACACATCGCTCGGGCTGTATGGGAAACCTCGGCGGACTCCTGCGGATGGAACCCGAATAGGCGATAAACCTGGACTAGGGACTTGAGTGTTTAGGTAGGCCGTGGCCGACACCCACGTTGGGCTTCCGCTTGAAGGTTGCCGAGTACATGTCGTGTAAGCGGTAAGTGGTGAGAGCGTGTGAAGAAGTACACCCTGCAGGGTTTAATATGATCTATTGAATAGCCGTGTCCACGGAGAAGGACTTCTGGGTTGCCTATATCAGTTCATAGACAAGTGAAAGTGGATACTCTAAAATGCGCAAGATAAGCGTGAGTGCTATGGATGGCGTTCTCGTAGGGAGACGGGCGGGTCCATAGTGGTGTATTGCCATGGTGAATGTGTGGACTCGTAGCGCCACCTCAAAGAGTTACTTGCATCGTAGTTCAGGATAGCCACCGAGTCAAAGCTGGCTTGCTGCGGTCAAACTCCACCACCCCTTTGATAATGATGCATATGTAGTTAGTTCGATGTAAGTCTTGCTGAGTACAATTGTACTCACGCTTGCTTATTTCATGTTTTGCGAGAGACGTCGGTCTCGCTAGTAGTTCCGCTTGGACTTGACGCTTAGCTTGATACCTCAGCTACGATCTTGTGCCTTGGCAGATCGGTAGATAGTCGCTTCTCGGCCTTTTTCAGTTGTAGTTATGCGCACCCTGACATGTTTAGCTTCCGCTTGTGCTTTGACTTGTATGCTCTGAGTGTTGGGTCATGAGACCCATGTTTGTAATATCTCGCTCCTCGGAGCCTAATGAATAATATCTGAGTCGTAGAGTTATGTTGTGATGCCACGTCGTATTTACACATATTGAGCATATTGTGTGTATGTTTGAAATGCTTGGTATGTGTGGGATCCGACAAACTAGTTGTTTATCCTTGGCAGCCTCTCATATGGGGAAATGTAGTCTCGTGCCTCCGAGCGATAGTAGTCCGCTACAGCCCGGTTCACCGGAGTCCTGCTAGCCCAGCACTACTGCTTGGACACTTGATTGGCCGGCATGTGTTTCACCGTTCCTATGTACATCCTTCGGGAAATGTCACGCGGTGTTATTCGAGTCCTGCCTAGCCTGCTACAGCCGGGATACCGGAGTCTGTTAGCCAGTGCTACAGCCCGAATATATACATTGATGACCGACATGCTCGATGTGATTCATGTATGCCTGTCCCCATAGGTTAGCGCCGCTTTGGGTTCACGACTAGCCATGTCGGCCCGGGTTCTTTGTCATATGGATGCTAGCGACACTATCATATACGTGAGCCAAAAGACGCAAACGGTCCCGGGCCATGGTAAGGCGACACCCGTGGGAATACCGTGCGTGAGGCCGCAAAGTGATATGATGTGTTACATGCTAGATCAGTGTGACTTAGGATCGGGGTCCTGACACTCCTCGCCGTCTACAGCCTGCTCGGGGACGAAGATGCTGGTGTCGGTGTACTCGGCGATCGCCGCGGCACGCTTGACAAGGGCGTCTTCCGCGGCTGCCAGCTCCGGCTGGGCCTCTGACCGGAGCATGGCCAGCCGGTCTAGGTCCAGCCCCGGATACCACGCCTTGACGAATTCCAAGGCTCGGCGCGCTCCAGCCCAGGCCGAGGAACCCTTCCAGGCCTCAAGACGGCCAGCCGCGACCTCCAGCCAGTCGGCAGTCCGACTAGGGGTGCGCAGAGCCTGCATGTCTGGCCACAGGGCAGCAATCGCCTGGGCGCCGACACGTTGAAGCCGGCGCAGCATCCGGTGGGCAGGCCGCAGACGAGCCTCAATGCTCAGAATCTTCTCGTCAAGGGTCCGGAGGGCATCAGCGGCGACCTCCGTGCCTTCTGCCCTCCGCCTCTCGCGATCAGCCTTGATGGCTTGATTGGCTTCTTGCGAGTGGCCGGGGAAGAAGTCTACCGAGGCGAAAAGAAGGAGGAACAAGTCAAAAAACCAAGAGTCGGCCCGACCTATAGTCGGCAACTCAAAGAAGTAAAGTAAAGAAGCTCACCGTCGACGATGTCCTCGATCTCGTGGAAGCTGGAGGCCAGCAATGCCTCCTTGTTAGTCCATGAGGAGCGCTCGCTTTCGAACTCGGCCAGGAGAGCAGTCTCCTTCTCTTCCGCCTCCTCCTGCGCCTTCTTAAGCAGCTCCTTCTGCTCCGCCAGCTGTGCAGCCAGCAGGTCGCGCTCTGCGGCGAGCTTGCTGCACTCCTCCCCCTTGGCACGCAAGGCGGTGTTGGCCTCGCCCAGCTGCTGCTGAAGAGTGGCGTTGGCCTCTGAGGAAAAAGAAGAAAGAGGACGTTAAGTCATCAACGAAGAAGGTCGCTGGGAAGATCCGGCCCGACTGCTCAGCAGTCGGCCCGAATCTCGGGGACTACAGCCCGCGGGTGCGCTAGCGCGCCCCCGCAAAGAAGAAAGAGGACTCACTCCGGCTCTCTGACAAGTCGGCAGTCTGCTTGCCTAGCTCCTCAACATTTCGGTTGAAGGCGGTGACACGGAGGTTGTGATAATCTTGCGATAAGTATTTTAGACAAAAGTAAGTACTTGGAACTCGCCAAATGGAGTTCCAAGACACCTGCTTAGCAGCCGGCCCGAAACTCGGGGACTACACCCAGTGGATGCGCTGGCGCGCCCCCACGGAGAAGAACAAGAAAAACAAAGTCGAAAGAGAAAGCATACCCGGACGGTTGCCCACAACGCCAGATGTGCCTTGCTGCAGTTCTGGATAGCGTCGCCCTCGGCTCGCAGCTTCGTCTAGATGTCCAGAAGCGACTGGTTCAGCGGGCCTGTGCCGCCTCCTCGCACCCACCCAATGGGCGCGACGCTCATCGCTTTGGCGTCAGGGATCGCCGAGCTGGCAGCGCCGGTCTCCAAGGGGCGTGCCGCCGAAGTCGCCTTCTCAAGGCGGCAGCGCACTGGCGAGCTGACTTGAAGGAGTAGCCTCGCCACGGCCTCGTCTTCAGTCGGCGGCACCGGCGGGTCCACCGGCTGTTTGCCTTGCGCGCTCCCAGACGGCGGCGGAGGCGGCGGTGGCGGCACGTATGGTGAACCGTATGTGATGAAGTCGGAGCATGATTTATTTTTTGATTGTCTTCCTTATGAGTGGCTGTCGGGGACGAGCGATGGTCTTTTCCTACCAATTTATCCCCCTAGGATAATGCGCGTAATACTTTGTTTCGATAACTAATAGATTTTTGCAATAAGTATGTGAGTTCTTTATGACTAATGTTGAGTCCATGGATTATACACACTCTCACCCTTCCACCATTGCTAGCCTCTCTAGTACCGCGCAACTTTTGCGGGTACCATAACATCCACCATTACCTTCCTCAAAACAGCCACCATACCTACCTATTATGGCATTTCCATAGCCATTCCGAGATATATTGCCATGCAACTTTCCACTGTTCCGTTTATTATGACACGCTTCATCATTGTCATATTGCATTGCATGATCATGTAGTTGACATCATATTTGTGGCAAAGCCACCTTCATAATTCTTTCATACATGTCACTCTTGATTCATTGCACATCCCGGTACACCACCGGAGGCATTCACATAGAGCCATATTTTGTTCTAAGTATCGAGTTGTAATTCTTGAGTTGTAAGTAAATAAGAGTGTGATGATCTTCATTATTAGAGCATTGTCCCAGTGAGGAAAGGATGATGGAGACTTTGATTCCCCCACAAGTCGGGATGAGAGTCCAGACGAAAAAAAAGAGGCCATAAAAAACGAGAAAGGCCCAAATAAAAAACTGAGAGAAAAAGAGAGAAGGGGCAATGCTACTGTCCATTTACCAGACTTGTGCTTCAAAGTAGCACCATGATTTTCATGATAGAGAGTCTCTTATGTTATCACTTTCATATACTTGTGGGAATTTTCATTATAGAACTTGGCTTGTATATTCCAATGATGGGCTTCCTCAAATTGCCCTAGGTCTACGTGAGCAAGCAAGTTGGATGCACAACCACTTAGTTTCTTTTTGAGCTTACATACATTTATAGCTCTAGTGTATCCGTTGCATGGCAATCCCTACTCACTCACATTGATATCCATTGATGGGCATCTCCATAGCCCGTTGATACGCCTAGTTCATGTGAGACTAGCTTCTCCTTTTTTGTCTTCTCCACAACCACCATTCTATTCCATCTATAGTGCTATGTCCATGGATCACACTCATGTATTGCGTGAAGATTGAAAAAGTTTGAGAACATCAAAAGTATGAAACAATTGCTTGGCTTGTCATCGGGGTTGTGCATGATTTAAATATTTTGTGTGATGAACATAGAGCATAGCTAGACTATATGATTTTGTAGGGATAGCTTTCTTTGGCCATGTTATTTTGAGAAGACGCGATTGCTTTATTAGTATGCTTGAAGTATTATTATTTTTATGTCAATATTAAACTTTTGTCTTGAATCTTTCGGATCTGAACATTCATGCCACAATAAAGAAAATTACATTGATAAATATGCTAGGTAGCATTCCATATAAAAAGTTCTTTTTTATCATTTACCTACTCGAGGACGAGCAGGAATTAAGCTTGGGGATGCTTGATACGTCTCCAACGTATCTATAATTTTTATTGTTACATGCTATTATATTATCTATTTCGGATGTTTAATGGGCTTTAATATGCTCTTTTATATTATTTTTAGGACTAACCTATTAATCGGAGGCCCAGTGCCAATTTCTATTTATTTTTTGCCTATTTCCGTGTTTCGCAGTAAAGGAATACCAAACGGAGTCCAAACGGAATGAAACCTCCGCGATGATCTTTCTTGGACCGAAAACAAACCAGAAGACTTGGAGATGAAGTCGGAGACGCAACGAGGCGACCACGAGGCAGGAGGGCATGCCCAGGGGGGTAGGCGTGCCCCCACCCTCGTGGGCCCCTTGTAGCTCCACCGACGTACTTCTTTCGCCTATATATACTCTTATACCCTAAAAACATCAGGGGGAGCCACGAAACCACTTTTCCACCGCCGCAACCTTATGTACCCGTGAGATCCCATCTTGGGGCCTTTTCCGGTGATTTGACAGAGGGGGAATTGATCACGGAAGGGCTTTTACATCAACACCATAGCCTCTCCGATGAAGCGTGAGTAGTTTACCACAGACCTTCAGGTCCATAGTTATTAGCTAGATGGCTTCTTCTCTCTCTCTTTGATTCTCAATACAAAGTTCTCCTCGATGTTCTTGGAGATCTATTCGATGTAATACTCTTTTGCGGTGTGTTTGCCGAGATCCGATGAATTGTGGATTTATGAACTTGACTATCTATGAATATTACTTGGTTCTTCTCTAAATTCTTATATGCGTGATTTCATATCTTTGCAAGTCTCTTCGAATTATCGGTTTAGTTTGGCCCACTAGATTGATCTTTCTTGCAATGGGAGAAGTGCTTAGCTTTGGGTTTAATCTTGCAGTGTCCTTTCCCAGTGACAGCAGGGGCAGCAAGGCACGTATTGTATTGTTGCCATCGAGGATAAAAATATGGAGTTTATATCATATTGCTTGAGTTTATCCCTCTACATCATGTGATCTTGCTTAATGCGTTACTCCGTTCTTATGAACTTAATACTCTAGATGCATGCTAGATAGTTGTCGACGTGTGGAGTAATAGTAGTGGATGCAGAATCATTTCGGTCTACTTGACACGGACGTGATGCCTATATTCATGATCATTGCCTTAGATATCTTCATAACTATGCGCTTTTCTATCAATTGCTCGGCAGTAATTTGTTCACCCACCGTAATACATGTTATCTTGAGAGAAGCCACTAGTGAAACCTATGGCCCCCGGGTCTCTTTCTTATTATATTGCATCTCTTTTATTTACATCGCATCTCGTTTATTATTTTGCAATCTTTACTTTCCAATCTATACAACAAAAATACCAAAAAAATATCTTACTATCTTTATTAGATCTCACTTTTGCGAGTGGTCGTGAAGGGATTGACAACCCCATTATCGCGTTGGTTGCAAGGTTCTTGATTGTTTGTGCAGGTAATAGGTGACTTGTGCATTGTCTCCTACTGGATTGATACCTTGGTTCTCAAAAACTGAGGAAAATACTTACGCTACTTTGTTGCATCACCCTTTCCTCTTCAAGGGAAAACCAACGCATACTCAAGAGGTAGCAAGCCTCTAGTGAAACCTATGGCCCCCGGGTCTATTTTCCACCATATAAGTTTCCGATCTACAATTATAGTTTTCGATTTACTTCATTTGCAATCTTTTACTTTCTGATCTATAAACCAAAAATACCACAAATATTTACTTCACCGTTTATCTATCTCTATCAGATCTCACTTTTGCAAGTAACCGTGAAGGGATTGATAACTCCTTTTATCGCGTTGGGTGCAAGTTGTTCATTGTTTGTGTAGGTATTCTGTGACTTGTGCGTTGTCTCCTACTGGATTGATGCCTTGATTCTCAAATTGAGGGAAATACTTACTCTACTTTGTTGCATCACCCTTTCCTCTTCAAGGGAAAAACGAACGCAAGCTCAAGAAGTAGCAGGGGGCCCTCCGTTTGCGCGACACGGATGGCACCGTAGGACAACACCATAAATAAAATATACAATCATACCAACCAAGATCGCGATTAACCCATAGGACAAAACGGATCTACTCAAACACCATAGGATAACCATAGATCATTGGGGAATAATATATGGAGCTGAGCACTATGTTTAAGTAGTGATTATAGCGGGGAGAAGACGTGTTACACCGCTGCATAGAGGGGGAGAAAGTTAGTGATGACGGTAGCAAGATTGTTGATGTAGATCACCGTCATGATCCTTGCCCCGGCGGCGTTCCGACGCCACCGGGAGAGAGGGGGAGAGAGCCCCCCTTCTTCTTCTTCCTTGGCCTCCCCCCTAGATGGGAGGAGAGTTCTCCCTCTGGTCCATGGCCTCCATGGCGGCAGAGGGGCGGGAGCCCCTCCGAGATTGGATCTCCCTCTCTGTTCCCTTCTGTTGCGCGTTCCTCAGATCTGGCCGAAAACCGTTTCTTATATTCCCGGAGATCCATAACTTAGATTGCACTAAGATTTTAACACGATTTATTTCTGGATATAAGCTTCCTTGCACGGAAAGTAGAGCTCAAACAGATGTTCGAGGAGGGCTCAACCCACCACCACACGCTAGGGGCCTAGGGCGTGCCCTGGTGTCTTGTGGTCACTGTGGGCCTCCGTTTGCGTTGATTCCACCTCCCAAAAATCACATATATTCCAAAATAATTCTCCTTAAAATTTTATTGCATTTGGACTTTGTTTGATATGATATTCTGCAAAACAAAAAACATGCAAAAAACAGGAACTAGCACTGGGCACTGGATCAATAGGTTAGTCCAATAAATCATATAAAATGTTGCTAAAAGTATGTGAAAGTTGTATAATATTGGCATGAAACAATAAAAAATTATAGATACAACGGAGACATATCAAGAGGCAACGTGCGTATAAGGCTCGGAGGAGTCTGGAGTGTGTCGTGACAAGGATCATGCATACACAGGGCGTCACGGCAATGTACAAATGTGCGAGGCCGACTCGACGCAGGGCGGAGGATGACAGCAGTCGGATAATTTTGGTTGGGTCTGACTGGACAGTTCGATGGATCAAAGGATATGTTGGTCAAAGCAGAAGACAGCGGTGATTTCCGTGATAATGACATAGGAGCATGATGTTGAAGGTGGCTAACTTCTGGGACGTGAAAACACGTGGTGCAGGCCTGAGGGCTTGTCCGGCTTCAACAAGACTATGGCGAATGGTTGATTCAAGGTAGTGTACACATGAGAGCTTGAAGTCGATAGGGCGCGGGGGTAGCACGGCCTGCTAAAGTAAATATGCCCTAGAGGCAATAATAAAGTTGTTATTTATATTTCCTTATATCACGATGAATGTTTATTATTCATGCTAGATTTGTATTAACCGGAAACTTAGTACATGTGTGAATACATAGACAAACAGAGTGTCCCTAGTATGCCTCTACTTGACTAGCTCATTAATCAAAGATGGTTAAGTTTCCTAGCCATAGACATGTGTTGTCATTTGATAAACGGGATCACATCATTAGAGAATGATGTGATGGACAAGACCCATCCGTTAGCTTAGCATAATGACCGTTTAGTTTTATTGCTATTGCTTCCTTCATGACTTATACATGTTCCTCAGACTATGAGATTATGCAACTCTCAGATACCGGAGGAACACCTTGTGTGCTATCAAACGTCAAAATGTAACTGTGTGATTACAAAGATGCTCTACAGGTGTCTCCGATGGTGTTTGTTGAGTTGGCATAGATCGAGATTAGGATTTGTCACTCCGTGTATCGGAGAGGTATCTCTCGGCCCTCTCAGTAATGCACATCACTATAAGCCTTGCAAGCAATGTGACTAATGAGTTGGTTGCGGGATGATGCATTACAGAACGAGTAAAGAGACTTGCCGGTAACAAGATTGAACTAGGTATGATGATACCGACGATCGAATCTCGGGCAAGTAACATACCGATGACAAAGGGAACAATGTATGTTGTTATGCGGTTTGACCGATAAAGATCTTCGTAGAATATGTCGGAGCCAATAAGAGCATCCAGGTTCCGCTATTGGTTATTGACCGGAGTGTGTCTCGGTCATGTCTACATAGTTCTCGAACCCATAGGGTCCGCACGCTTAACGTTCGATGACGATTTATATTATGAGTTATGTGATTTGATGTACTACCGAAGGTTGTTCGAGGTTCCGGATTAGATCATGGACATGACGAGGCCTCTCGAAATGGTCGAGACGTAAAGATCGATATATTGGAAGGCTATATTCGGACATCAGAAAGGTTCTGAGTGATTCGGGTATTTTTCGGAGTACCGCCGGAGAGTTACGGGAATTCGTCGGGGGAAGTAGTGGGCCTTAATGGGCCATACAGGAAAGGAGAGAAGGGCCTCAAAGGGTGGCCGCGCGCCCCCCATGGGCTGGTCCGAATTGGACTAGGAGGGGGCGACGCCCCCCTCCTTCCTTCTCCCCTCCTCCTCCTTCCCTCCTTCTCCTGCTAGGAATAGGAAAGAGGAGGGGAATCCTACTTGGACTGGGGAGTCTGATACGTCTCCAACGTATCTATAATTTTTGATTGCTCCATGCTATATTATCTACTGTTTTGGACTATATTGGGCTTTTTTCCACTTTTATATTATTTTTGGGACAAACCTATTAACCGGAGGCCCAGCCCAGAATTGTTGTTTTTTGCCTATTTCAGTGTTTCGAAGAAACGAAATATCAAATGGAGTCCAAACGGAATGAAACCTTCGGGAATGTGATTTTCTCACCGAACGTGATCCAGGAGACTTGGACCCTACTCCAAGAAGTAAAAGAGGCGGTCACGAGGGTGGGCCCCCCCCCCTAGGGCGCGCCCCTGCCTCGTGGGCCCCCTGTTGCTCCACCGACGTACTCCTTCCTCCTATATATACCTATGTACCCCCAAACGATCAGATACGGAGCCAAAAACCTAATTCCACCACCGCAACTTTCTGTATCCACGAGATCCCATCTTGGGGCCTGTTCCGGAGCACCGCCGGAGAGGACCGTCATCACGGAGGGCTTCTACATCATCATAGCCTCTCCGATGAAGTGTGAGTAATTTACCTCAGACCTTCGGGTCCATAGTTATTAGCTAGATGGCTTCTTCTCTCTTTCTGGATCTCAATAGAATGTTCTCCCCCTCTCTCCTGGAGATCTATTCGATGTAATCTTCTTTTTGCGGTGTGTTTCTTGAGATCGATGAATTGTGGGTTCATGATCAAGTCTATCTATGAATAACATTTGAATCTTCTCTGAATTGTTTTATGTATGATTGGTTATCTTTGCAAGTCTCTTCGAATTATCAGTTTGGTTTGGCCTACTAGATTGGTTTTTCTTGCAATGGGAGAAGTGCTTAGCTTTGGGTTCGATCTTGCGGTGTCCTTTCCCAGTGACAGAAGGGGCAGCAAAGCACCTATTGCATCGTTGCCATCGAGGATAACAAGATGGGGTTTATATCATATTGCATGAATTTATCCCTCTACATCATGTCATCTTGCTTAAGGCGTTACTCTGTTTTTAACTTAATACTCTAGATGCATGCTAGATAGCGGTCGATGAGTGGAGTAATAGTAGTAGATGCAGGCAGGAGTCGGTCTACTTGTCTCGGACGTGATGCCTATATACATGATCATACCTAGATATTCTCATAACTATGCTCAGTTCTGTCAATTGCTAAACAGTAATTTGTTCACCCACCGTAGAATACTTATGCTCTTGAGAGAAGCCACTAGTGAACCCTATGGCCCCCGGGCCTATTCTCATCATATCAATCTCCATCTCTTTAATCTTGCTTTGTTTTTATTTTGCCTTTTACTTTTCACTTTGCATCTCTATATCAAAAATACCAAAAATATTATCTATCATCTCTATCAGATCTCACTCTCGTAAGTGACAGTGAAGGGATTGACAACCCCTAATTGCGTTGGTTGCGAGGAGATATCGTTTCGTGCAGGTACGAGGGACTTGCGTGTAGCCTCCTACTGGATTGATACCTTGGTCTCAAAAACTGAGAGAAATACTTACGCTACTTTGCTGCATCATCCTCTTCTCTTCGGGGAAAACCAACGCAGTGCTCAAGAGGTAGCAAGAAGAATTTCTGGCGCCGTTGCCGGGGAGTCTGCACAAAATTCAACATACCAAGTACCCATCACAATTCCTATCTCTCGCATTACATTAGGTTCCATTTGCCTCTCGTTGTCCTCTCCCCCACTTCACCCTTGTTGTTTTATTCGCCCTCTCTTTCCCAATCTCCTTCTCCTTCTCTTTTTCCGTTTGCCTTTTTCTCGCTTGCCTTTTGTTTGCTCGTGTGTTGGATTGCTTGTTTGTCGCGATGGCTCAAGATACTACCAAATTGTGTGACTTCACCAATACCAATAATAATGATTTCCTCAGCACTCCGATTGCTCCTCTTGCCAATACTGGATCTTGTGAAATCAATACTGCTTTGTTGAATCTTGTTATGAAAGATCAATTCGCCGGCCTTCCTAGTGAAGATGCCGCTACTCATCTGAATAGCTTCGTTGATTTATGTGATATGCAAAAGCAGAAAGATGTCGATAATGATGTTGTTAAATTGAAGCTATTTCCTTTTTCGCTTAGAGATCGTGCTAAAGCTTGGTTTTCGTCTTTGCCTAAAAATAGTATTGATTCTTGGAACAAGTGCAAAGATGCTTTTATCTCTAAGTATTTTCCTCCCGCTAAGATCGTCTCTCTTAGAAACGATACTATGAATTTTAAGCAACTTGATCATGAACATGTTGCACAAGCTTGGGAGAGAATGAAATTAATGATACGTAATTGCCCTACTCATGGTTTAAATTTGTGGATGATTATACAAAAAATTTATGCCGGACTGAATTTTGCTTCTAGAAATCTTTTAGATTCGGCCGCGGGAGGCACTTTTATGGAAATCACTTTAGGAGATGCTACTAAACTCCTAGATAATATTATGGTTAATTATTCTCAATAGCATACTGAAAGATCTACTAATAAAAAGTGCATGCGATAGAAGAAATCAATGTTTTGAGTGGAAAGATGGATGAACTTATAAACTCCTAGATAATATTATGGTTAATTATTCTCAATGGCATACTGAAAGATCTACTAATAAAAAGTGCATGCGATAGAAGAAATCAATGTTTTGAGTGGAAAGATGGATGAATTTATGAAATTATTTGCTACTAAGAGTGTTTCTTCTGATCCTAATGATATGCCTTTGTCTACTTTGATTGAGAATAATAATGAATCTATGGATGTGAATTTTGTTGGTAGGAATAATTTTGGTAACAACGCTTATAGAGGGAATTTTAATCCTAGGCCTTATCCTAGTAATCCTTCTAATAATTATGGAAATTCCTACAACAACTCTTATGGAAACTTTAATAAGATGCCCTCTGAATTTGAGAATAGTGTTAAAGAGTTTATGAATTTACAAAAGAATTTTAATGCCTTGCTTGAAGAGAAATTGCTTAAAGTTGATGATTTGGCTAGGAACGTTGATAGAATTTCTCTTGAGGTTGATTCTTTAAAGCTTAGATCTATTCCTCCTAAGCATGATATCAATAAGTCTCTCAAAGCCATGAGAATTTCCATTGATGAGTGCAAGGAAAGAACCGCTAGGATGCGTGCTTCCAAAGATGCCTTTATTAAAGCGTGTTCTTCCAATTCCTATGAAAATCAAGATGAAGATCTAAAAGTTATTGATGTGTCCCCTATTAAATCTTTGTTTCACAATATGAATCTTGATGAAACTGAATATGATCTTCCTTTACCTAGAAGGCGTTCCAAAAATTCGGAGTATTTAGATCTTGATGATGAAATTAATGAAAGTGTGATTGAAAGAAATAAAACCCTAGATGTTGCTAAACCCACTATATTGGATTTCAAGGAATTTAATTATGAAAGTTGCTCTTTAATTTATTGTATTTCCTGGTTGCAATCCGTTCTAAATTCTCCTCATGCTTACAGTCAAAAGAAAGCCTTTACCGAACATTTTGTTGATGCCTTGATGCAATCTTATGAAGAAAAACTTGAGTTGAAAGTTTCTATCCCTAGAAAAATCTATCATGAGTGGGAACCAACTATTAAGATTAAAATTAAAGATCACGAGTTTTATGCTTTGTGTGATTTGGGTGCTAGTGTCTCCACTATCCCCAAAACCTTGTGTGATTTGCTAGATTTCCGTGATTTTGATAATTGCTCTCTAAACTTGCATCTTGCGGATTCCACTATTAAGAAACCTATGGGAAGAATTAATGATGTTCTTATTGTTGCAAATAGGAATTATGTTCCCGTAGATTTTATCGTTCTTGATATAGATTGCAATCCTTCTTGCCCTATTATTCTTGGTAGACCTTTCCTTAGAACGGTTGGTGCGATTATTGATATGAAGGAAGGTAATATTAGATTCCATTTTCCATTAAAAAAGGGCATGGAACACTTTCCTAGAAAGAAAATAAAATTGCCATATGAAACTATCATGAGAGCCACTTATGGATTGCCTACCAAAGATGGCAATACCTAGATCTATCCTCGCTTTTATGCCTAGCTAGGGGCGTTAAACGATAGCGCTTGTTGGGAGGCAACCCAATTTTATTTTTAGTTTTTTGTGTTTTTCTTCTGTTTAGGAATAAATAACCAATCTACCTTCTGTTTGGATGTGGTTTTGTGTTTTAATTTGTGTTTGTGCCAAGTTAGACCTATAGGATCTTCTTGGATGATAGTTATTTGATCTTGCTGTAATTTCCAGAAACTTTGCGTTCAGTGGCCGAATTGTTAAAAATCACCAGAACGTGATAAAATAATTATTCCAATTGCTGCTGATCAATAAATAAATTTTCTAGGTATTTCTATTTTGGTAGATTTTTTGGAGTTCCATAAGTTTGCTTTAGTTACAGATTACTACAGACTGTTCTGTTTTTGACAAATTCTGTTTTTCGTGTGTTGTTTGCTTATTTTGATGAATTTATGGCTAGTAAAATAGTTTATAATCCATAGAGAAGTTAGAATACAGTAGGTTTAACACCAATATGAATAAATAATGAGTTCATTACAGTACCTTGAAGTGGTATTTTGTTTTCTTTCTCTAACGGAGCTCACGAGATTTCTATTGAGTTTTGTGTTGTGAAGTTTTCAACTTTGGGGTGAATTCTTTTGATGGATTATGGAACAAGGAGTGGAAAGAGCCTGAGCTTGGGGATGCCCATGGCACCCCCAAGATAATCCAAGGACACCAAAAAGTCAAAGCTTGGGGATGCCCCGGAAGGCATCCCCTCTTTCGTCTACTTCCATCGGTAATTTTACTTGGAGCTATATTTTTATTCACCACATCATATGTGTTTTGCTTGGAGCGTCTTGTATTATTTGTGTCTTTGTTTGTTAGTGTGCCACAATCATCCTTGCTCTACACACCTTTTGAGAGAGCCATACATGAATTGGAATTTGATAGAATACTCTATGTGCTTCACTTATATCTTTTGAGCTATGTAGTTTTGCTCTATGTGCTTCACTTATATCTTTTGAGCGTTATAATTTTGCTCTATGTGCTTCACTTAGATCTTTTAGAGCACGGTGGTGGATTTGTTTTAAAGAAACTATTGATCTCTCATGATTCACTTAGATTATTTTGAGAGTCTTAATAGCATGGTAATTTGCTTAATAATAATATGCTTGGTATTCAAGATTTGTGAAACTTTCTTTTGAGTGCATTGAATACTAAGAAAAGATTGATGCTTGATAATTGTTTTGAGATATGAGATGGTGATATTAGAGTCATGCTAGTTGAGTAGTTGTGAATTTGAGAAATACTTGTGTTAAAGTTTGTGATTCTCGTAGCATGCACGTATGGTGAACCGTTATGTGATGAAGTCGGAGCATGATTTATTTATAGATTGTCTTCCTTATGAGTGGCGGTCGGGGACGAGCGATGGTATTTTCCTACCAATCTATCCCCCTAGGAGCATGCGCATAATACTTTGCTTTGATAACTTCTAGATTTTTGCAATAAGTATATGAGTTCTTTATGACTAATGTTGAGTTCATGGATTATACGCACTTTTTCCCATCCTTCCACCATTGCTAGCCTCTCTAATACCGCTCACTTTTCGCCGGTATCATACACCCACCATATACCTTCCTCAAAACAGCCACCATACCTACCTATCATTGCATTTCCATAGCCATTCCGAGATATATTGCCATGCAACTTTCCACCGTTCCGTTTATTATGACACGCTCCATCATTGTCATATTGTTAGCATGATCATGTAGTTGACATCGTATTTGTGGCAAAGCCACCGTTCATAATTCTTTCATACATGTCACTATTGATTCATTGCATATCCCGGTACACCGCCGGAGGCATTCATATAGAGTCATATTTTGTTCTAAGTATCGAGTTGTAATTGTTGAGTTGTAAGAAAAATAAAAGTGTGATGATCATCATTTTTAGAGCATTGTCCCAAGTGAGGAAAGAATGATGGAGATTATGATTCCCCCATAAGTCGGGATGAGACTCCGGATGAAAAATAAAAATAAAAAAAAAGAAAATAAAAGAGGCCATAAAAAAAGAGAAAAGGCCCAAACAAAAAAATAAAAAAAATGAGAGAAAAAGAGAGAAGGGACAATGTTACTATCCTTTTACCACACTTGTGCTTCAAAGTAGCACCATGATCTTCATGATAGAGAGTCTCTCATTTTGTCACTTTCATATACTAGTGGGAATTTTTCATTATAGAACTTGGCTTGTATATTCCAATGATGGGCTTCCTCAAATTGCCCTAGGTCTTTGTGAGCAAGCGAGTTGGATGCACACCCACTTAGTTTCTTTTGTTGAGATTTCATATGCTTATAGCTCTAGTGCATCCGTTGCATGGCAATCCCTACTCACTCACATTGATATCTATTGATGGTCATCTCCATAGCCCGTTGATACGCCTAGTTGATGTGAGACTATCTTCCCCTCTTTTTGTCTCCTCCACAACCACCATTCTATTCCACCTATAGTGCTATATCCATGGCTCACGCTCATGTATTACGTGAAGATCGAATTTTTTTTGAAAATGTTAAAGTATGAAACAATTGCTTGGCTTTTCATCGGGGTTGTACATGATTTAAATACTTTGTGTGGTGAAGATAGAGCATAGCCAGACTATATGATTTTGAAGGGATAACTTTCTTTGGCCATGTTATTTTGAGAAGACATAATTGCTTTGTTAGTATGCTTGAAGTATTATTATTTTTATGTCAATATGAACTTTTGTCTTGAATCTTTCGAATCTGAATATTCATACCACAATTAAGAAGATTTGCATTGAAATTATGCCAAGTAGCACTCCGCATCAAAAATTCTCTTTTTATCATTTACCTACTCGAGGACGAGCAGGAATTAACCTTGGGGATGCCTGATACGTCTCCAACGTATCTATAATTTTTGATTGCTCCATGCTATATTATCTACTGTTTTGTACTATATTGGGCTTTATTTTCCACTTTTGTATTATTTTTGGGACTAACCTATTAACCGGAGGCCCAGCCCAGAATTGCTGTTTTTTGCCTATTTCAGTGTTTCGAAGAAACGGAATATCAAACGGAGTCCAAACGGAATGAAACCTTCGGGAACGTGATTTTCTCACGAACGTGATCCAGGAGACTTGGACCCTACTCCAAGAAGTAAAAGAGGCGGTCACGAGGGTGCGGGACACCCCCCCCCCCCCTAGAGCGTGCCCCGTGCCTCGTGGGCCCCCTGTTGCTCCACCGACGTACTCCTTCCTCCTATATATACCTATGTACCCCCAAACTATCAGATACGGAGCCAAAAACCTAATTCCACCGCCGCAACTTTCTGTATCCACGAGATACCATCTTGGGGCATGTTCCGGAGCTCCGCCGGAGAGGGCCGTCATCACAGAGGGCTTCTACATCATCATAGCCTCTCCGATGAAGTGTGAGTAGTTTACCTCAGACCTTCGGGTCCATAGTTATTAGCTAGATGGCTTCTTCTCTCTTTTTGGATCTCAATACAATGTTCTCCCCCTCTCTCGTGGAGATCTATTCCATGTAATCTTCTTTTTGCGGTGTGTTTGTTGAGACCGATGAATTGTGGGTTTATGATCAAGTCTATCTATGAATAATATTTGAATCTTCTCTGAATTCTTTTATGTATGATTGGTTATCTTTGCAAGTCTCTTCGAATTATCAGTTTGGTTTGGCCTACTAGATTGGTTTTTCTTGCAATGGGAGAAGTGCTTAGCTTTGGGTTCGATCTTGCGGTGTCCTTTCCAAAGGATGTGAAGGGCAGCAAGGCACGATTGCATCGTTGCCATCAAGGATAACAAGATGGGGTTTATATCATATTGCATGAATTTATCCCTCTACATCATGTCATCTTGCTTAAGGCGTTACTCTGTTTTTAAATTAATACTCTAGATGCATGTTGGATAGCGGTCGATGAGTGGAGTAATAGTAGTAGATGCAGGCCGGAGTCGGTCTACTTGTCTCGGACGTGATGCCTATATACATGATCATACCTAGATATTCTCATAACTATGCTCAATTCTGTCAATTGCTCAACAGTAATTTGTTCACCCACCATAGAATACTTATGCTCTTGAGAGAAGCCACTAGTGAACCCTATGGCCCCCGGGTCTATTCTCATCATATCAATCTCCATCACTTTAATCTTGTTTTTTTTTATTTTGCCTTTTACTTTTCACTTTGCATCTCTATATCAAAAATACCAAAAATATTATCTATCATCTCTATCAGATCTCACTCTCGTAAGTGGTCGTGAAGGGATTGACAACCCCTAATCGCGTTGGTTGCGAGGAGCTATCGTTTTGTGCAGGTACGAGGGACTTGCGTGTAGCCTCCTACTGGATTGATACCTTGATTCTCAAAAACTGAGGGAAATACTTACGCTACTTTGCTGCATCATCCTCTCCTCTTCGGGGAAAACCAACACAGTGCTCAAGAGGTAGCAGAGTCCTAGTAGGGTTCCCCACATCTGGCGCGCCCCTAGGGCAGGCCACCTCTTCCCTCCCCTCCTTTATATATGTGGCCAGGGGGCACCCCATAGACACACAAGTTGATTTCTTAGCCGTGTGCGGTGCCCCCTTCCCCAGATTTCCACCTCGGTCATATTTGTCGTAGTGCTTAATTAGGCGAAGCCCTGCGTCGGTAACTTCATCATCACCATCACCACGCCGTCGTGCTGACAAAAATCTCCCTCGGCCTCACCTGGATCTAGAGTTTGAGGGACGTTACCGAGCTTAACGTGTGCATATCACTTAGGTGTTGTGCGTTCGGTACTTGATCGGTTGGATCGCGAAGACGTTCGACTACATCAATCGTGTTACTTAACGCTTCCGCTTTCGGTTTACGATGGTACGTGGACACACTCTCCCCGCTCGTTTCTATGCTTCTCCTAGATAGATCTTGCGTGATCGTAGGCAAATTTTTGAAATACTACGTTCCCCAACAGTGGCATCCGAGCCAGGTCTATGAGTAGATGTTATATGCACGAGTAGAACACAAAGAGTTGTGGGCGATAATAGTCATACTGCTTACCTGCATGTCATACTTTGATTCGGCGGTATTGTTGGATGAAGTGGCCCAGACCGACATTACATGACTGCGTTCATGAGACTGTTTCTACCGTCGTGCTTCGCACACAGGTGGCTAGTGGGTGTCTGTATCTCCAACTTTAGTTGAATCGAGTGTTACTATGATCGGTCCTTGTTGAAGGTTAAAACAGCACACTTGACGAAAAATCTTTATGGTTTTGATGCGTAGGTAAGAACGGTTCTTGCTAGAAGCCCGTAGAAGCCATGTAAAACTTGCAATAGCAAAGTAGAGGACGTCTAACTTGTTTTTGCAGGGCTTGCTGTGATGTGATATGGTCAAGATGTGATGATATATAAATTGTTGTATGAGATGATCATGTTTTGTAACAGTTATCGGCAACTGGCAGGAGCCATATGGTTGTCGCTTTATTGTATGAAATGCAATCGTCATGTAATTGCTTCACTTTATCACTAAGCGGTAGCGATAGTCGTAGTAGCAATAGTTGGTGAAATGACAACGATGCTTCGATGGAGATCAAGGTGTCAAGCCGGTGACGATGGTGATCATGATGGTGCTTTGGAGATGGAGATCAAAGGCACAAGATGATGATGGCCATATCATATCACTTATATTGATTGCATGTGATGTTTATCCTTTATGCATCTTATTTTTCTTAGTACGGCGGTAGCATTATAAGATGATCTCTCACTAAATTTCAAGGTACAAGTGTTCTCCCTGAGTATGCACCGTTGCGACAGTTCGTCGTGCCGAGACACCACGTGATGATCGGGTGTGATAAGCTCTACGTTCACATACAACGGGTGCAAGCCAGTTTTGCACACGCAGAATACTCGGGTTAAACTTGACGAGCCTAGCATATGCAGATATGGCCTCGGACAACTGAGACCGAAAGGTCGAGCGTGAATCATATAAAAGATATGATCAACATAGTGATGTTCACCATTGAAAACTACTCCATCTCACGTGATGATCGGACATGGTTTAGTTGATATGGATCACACGATCACTTAGATGATTAGAGGGATTTCTATATAAGTGGGAATTCTTAAGTAATATGATTAATTGTACTTTAATTTATCATGAACTTAGTCCTGGTAGTATTTGCATAACTATGTTGTAGATCAATAGCTAGCGATGTAGCTCCCTGTTTATTTTTGATATGTTCCTAGAGAAAAACTATGTTGAGAGATGATAGTAGCAATGATGCGGACTAGGTCTGTGATCTAAGGATTATCCTCATTGCTGCATAGAAGAATTATGTCCTTGATGCATCGCTAGGTGACAGACCTATTGCAGGAGCAGATGCAGACGTTATGAACGTTCGAAAAGCTCGGTATGATAACTACTTGATAGTTTAGTGTGCCATGCTTTACGGCTTAGAACCAGGACTTCAAAAACGTTTTGAACGCCACGGAGCATATAAGATGTTCCAAGAGCTGAAATTGGTATTTTGGACTCATGCCCGAGTCGAGTGGTATGAGACCTCTGACAAGTACTTTGCCTACAAGATGGAGGAGAATAGCTCAACCAGTGAGCCTGTGCTCAGATTGTCTGAGTACTACAATCGCTTGAATCAAGTGGGAGTTAATCTTCCAGATAAAATAGCGATTGACAGAGTTCTCTAGTCACTATCACCAAGTTACTAGAACTTCGTGATGAATTATAGTATGCAAGGGATGACGAAAACGATTCCCGAGCTCTTCATGATATTGAAATCGACGAAGGTAGAAATCAAGAAAAGCATCAAATGTTGATGGTTGACAAGACCACTAGTTTCAAGTAAAAGGGCAAGGGAAAGAAAGGGAACTTCAAGAAGAATGGCAAGCAAGTTGCCACTCCCATGAAGAAGCCCAAAGCTAGACCCAAGCCTGAAACTGAGTGCTTCTACTGCGAAGGAAATGGTCACTGGAAGTGGAACTACCCTAAATACTTGGCGGATAAGAAGGATGGCAAAGTGAATAAAAGTATATATGATATACATGTTATCGATGTGTACTTTACTAGTGTTCATAGTAGCCCCTGGGTATTTGATACTGGTTCAATTGCTATGATTAGTAACTCAAAACAGGAATTACAAAATGAACAAAGACTAGTTGAGGGCAAGGTGACGATGTGTGTTGGAAATGACTCCAAGGTTGATAAGATCACCATCGCACACTCCCTTTACCTTCGGGATTAGTGTTGAACCTAAAATAAATGTTATTTGGTGTTTGCGTTGAGCATAATATGATTGGATCATGTTTATTGCAATACGGTTATTCATTTAAGTCAAAGAATAATTATTATTCTGTTTACATGAATAAAACCTTCTGTGGTCATACACCCAAGGTGAATTGTTTATCGAACCTCGATCATCGTAATACACATATTCATAATATTGACGCCAAAAGAATCAAAGTTGATAATGATAGTGCAACATATTTGGGGCACTGCCATTTAGGTCATATTGGTGTAAAGCGCATGAAGAAACTCCATGCTAATGGGCTTTTGGAATCACTTGATTATGAATCACTTGATGCTTGAGAACCATGCCTCATGGACAAGATGACTAAAACTCCATTATTCAGAATAATGGAGCAAGCAACTGACTTATTGGAAATAATACATACTTATGTATGCGATCTGATGAGTGTTGAGGCTCGCGGCGGGTATCGTTATTTTTCTGGCCCTCACAAATGATTTGAGCAGATATGGGTATATCTACTTGATGGAACATAAGTCTGAAACATTTGAAAAGTTCAAAGAATTTCAGAGTGAAGTGAAAAATCATCGTAACAAGAAAATAAAGTTTCTACGATCTGAGTGCGGAGACGAATATTTTAGTTATGAGTTTGGTCTTCATTTGAAATAATGTCGAATAGTTTCGCAACTCACGCCACCTGGAACACCACAGTGTAATGGTGTGTCCGAATGTCATAACCGTACTTTATTAGATATGGTGCAATCTATGATGTCTCTTGCCGAATTACCACTATCGTTTTGGGGTTATGCATTAGAGACACTTGCATTCACGTTAAATAGGGCACCGTCTAAAAAACCGTTGAGACGACACCGTATGAACTATGGTTTAGCAAGAAATCTAAGTTGTTGTTTCTTAAAGTTTGGGGTTGCGATGCTTATGTGAAAAAGTTTCAACCTGATAAGCTCAAACCCAAATTGGAAAAGTGTGTCTTCATAGGATACCCAAAAGAAACTGTTGGGTACACCTTCTATCACAGATTCGAAGGCAAGATCTTTGTTGCTAAGAGTGGATCCTTTCTAGATAAGGAGTTTCTCTTGAAAGAAGTGAGTGGGAGGAAAGTAGAACTTGATGAAGTAATTGTACCTGCTCCCTTATTGGAAAGTATTTCATCATAGAAATCAGTTCCAGTGATTCCTACACCAATTAGTGAGGAAGCTAATGATGATGATCATGAAAACTTCTAATCAAGTAACTACCAAACTTCGTAGGTCAACCAGAGTAAGATCCGCACCAGAGTGGTACGGTAATCCTGTTCTGGAGGTCATGTTAATTGACCATGACGAACCTACGAACTATGAGGAAGCGATGATGAGCCCAGATTCCGCGAAATAGCTTGAGGCCATGAAATCTGAGATAGAATCCATGTATGAGAACAAAGTGTGGACTTTGGTGGACTTGCCCGATGATTGGCAAGCCATTGAGAATAAATGGATCTTCAAGAGGAAGACGGACGCTGATAGTAGAGTTACTATCTACAAAGCTCTAATTGTCGCAAAAAGTTTTCGACAAGTTCAAGGTGTTGACTACGATGAGATTTTCTCACTCGTAGCGATGCTTAAGTCTGTCCGAATCATGTTAGCAATTGCCACATTTTATGAAATCTGGCAAATTGATGTCAAAACTACATTCCTTAATGGATTTCTTAAAGAAGAATTGTATATGATACAACAAGAAGGTTCTGTCAATCCTAAAGGTGCTAACAAAGTGTGCAAGCTCCAGCGATCCATCTATGGACTGGTGCAAGCATCTCGAAGTTGGAATATACGCTTTGATGAGTTGATCAAAGCATATAGTTTTATACAGACTTGCGGTGAAGCCTGTATTTACAAGAAAGTGAGTGGGAGCACTACAACCTTTCTGATAAGTATATGTGAATGACATATTGTTGATCGGAAATGATGTAGAATTTTCTTGAAAGCATAAAGGAGTGTTTGAAAGGAGTTTTTCAAAGAAAGACCTCGGTGAAGCTGCTTACATATTGGGCATCAAGATCTATAGAGATAGATCAAGACACTTGATAAGATTTTTCAATGAGTACATACCTTGACAAGATTTTTGAAGTAGTTCAAAATGAAACAATCAAAGAAGGAGTTCTTGCCTGTATTGCAAGGTGTAAAGTTGAGTAAGACTCAAAACACGACCACGACAGAAAATAGTAAGAGAATGAAAGACATTCCTTATGCCTCAGCCATAGGTTCTATAAAGTATGCTACGCTGTGTACCAAACCTTTTGTGTACCTTATCATGAGTTTGGCAAGAGGGTACAGTAGTGATCCAGGAGTGGATCACTGAACATCGGCCAAAATTATCCTTAGTGGAATAAGGAAATGTTTCTCGGTTATGGAGGTGACAAAGAGTTCGTCGTTAAGAGTTACGTCGATGCAAGCTTTGACTCCGATCTGGATGAATCTAAGTCTCAGTCTAGATACATATTGAAAGTGGGAGCGATTAGCTAGAGTAGCTCCGTGCAAAGCATTGTAGACATAGAAAATTTGCAAAATACATACGACTCTGAATGTGGCAGATCCATTGACTAAACTTCTCTCACAAGCAAAACATGATCACTCTTTGGGTGTTAATCACATAGCGATGTGAACTAGATTATTGATTCTAGTAAACCCTTTGGGTATTAGTCACATGGAGATGTGAATTAATCACATAAAGATGTGAACTATTGGTGTGAAATCACATGACGATGTGAACTAGGTTATTGACTCTAGTGCAAGTGGGAGACTGAAGGAAATATGCCCTAGAGGCAATAATAAAGTTGTTATTTATATTTCCTTATATCACGATGAATGTTTATTATTCATGCTAGAATTGTATTAACCGGAAACTTAGTACATGTGTGAATACATAGACAAACATAGTGTCCCTAGTATGCCTCTACTTGACTAACTCGTTAATCAAAGATGGTTAAGTTTCCTAGCCATAGACATGTGTTGTCATTTGATAAACGGGATCACATCATTAGAGAATGATGTGATGGACAAGACCCATCCGTTAGCTTAGCATAATGATCGTTTAGTTTTATTGCTATTGCTTTCTTCAAGACTTATACATGTTCCTCAGACTATAAGATTATGAAACTCCCAAATACCGGAGGAACACCTTGTGTGCTATCAAACGTCACAATGTAACTGGGTGATTATAAAGATGCTCTACAGGTGTCTCCGATGGTGTTTGTTGAGTTGGCATAGATCGAGATTAGGATTTGTCACTCCGTGTATCGGAGAGGTATCTCTGGGCCCTCTCGATAATGCACATCACTATAAGCCTTGCAAGCAATGTGACTAATGAGTTAGTTGCGGTATGATGCATTACATAACGAGTAAAGAGTCTTGCCGGTAACGAGATTTAACTAGGTATGATGATACCGACGATCGAATCTCGGGCAAGTAACATACCGATGACAAAGGGAACAACGTATGTTGTTATGCGGTTTGACCGATAAAGATCTTCGTAGAATATGTAGGAGCCAATATGAGCATCCAGGTTTCTCTATTGGTTATTGACCGGAGATGTGTCTCGGTCATGTCTACATAGTTCTCGAACCCGTAGGATCCGCACGCTTAACGTTCGATGACGATTTGTATTATGAGTTATGTGATTTGATGTACCGCAGGTTGTTCGGAATCCCGGATGAGATCACGGACATGACGAGGAGTCTCTAAATGGTCGAGACATAAAGATCGATATATTGGAAGGCTATATTCGGACATCAGAAAGGTTCTGAGTGATTCGGGTATTTTTCGGAGTACCGGAGAGTTACGGGAATTCGCCGGGGGAAGCAGTGGGCCTTAATGGGCTATACGGGAAAGGAGAGAAGGGCCTCAAGGGGTGACCGCCCGCCCCAGGCTGGTCCGATTGACTAGGAGGCGGCGCCCCTCCTTCCTTCTCCTCCTCCTCCTTCCTCCTTCTCCTACTAGGAATAGGAAAGAGGAGGGGAATCCTACTTGGACTGGGGAGTCCTAGTAGGATTCCCCACATCTTGCGCGCCAACTAGGGCCGGCCATCTCTTCCCTCCCTCCTTTATATACGTGGCCAGGGGGCACCCCATAGACACACAAGATGATTTCTTAGCCGTGTGCGGTGCCCCCTCCACAGATTTCCACCTCGGTCATATTGTCGTAATGCTTAGGTGATGCCCTGCATCCGTAACTTCATCATCACCGTCACCACGCCGGCGTGCTGACGAAACTCTCCCTCGGCCTTAGCTAGATCTAGAGTTCGAGGGACATCACGGAGCTGAACATGTGCAGATCGCGGAGGTGCCGTGTGTTCGGTACTTGATTGGTTGGATCGCGAAGACGTTCGACTACATCAACCGCGTTACTTAATGCTTCCACTTTCGGTCTACGAGGGTACGTGGACACACTCTCCCTTCTCGTTGCTATGCTTCTCCTAGATAGGTCTTGCGTGATCGTAGGCAAAATTTTGAAATACTACGTTCCCCAACACCTGCTACATAGAGTCATGTTGAAGGTGGAGCTGGAGTCCAGCGAAAGATTTCACTCTATGCTGATGGAGGGGCTACAGTGTAAGACGTCAGAGAATTGAAGCCTATTTCAGTGGGATAGCGAGATACACGTGGACCGGACTGGGGCTTAGTGGTCTGATGCAGACGTGATACTCGGCATCGGTCGGTGATGATCATTGGTACTCTGTAGTGGGGGTTGAGGCGGTATGGGCTAGCTACCCGGGGGACTCGACCAGGACAGCAGAGGCTCGATGCGGTGATAGCAGCGAGGCGTGCAGTAAGCACGGGACACAGCGACAGGCCAAGGCACTGATGGTCAGACATGTGGTCAGACAAAGTGTGCAGGGGTGCTAAAGCAGTGTTGACGAGTACCAGATTCAAGTTGGTGACTGGGTCTATTGGTGTTAGTTGACGGACAGGAGTTGACCATGACGAATCTGTGAAAGTGACGGAAAGTCTTAATGTCAAAAGCTGAGAGAGTACATGGCCGTATATGTTGTGGTGTTCAGTGCACATTACAAAGTGTGGATGACAAGACAGAAGGAGGCAGAGTGCTATAACGGTGGGACATGTCAGTGACTATCCGACAAAAAAGGTGAGACAATTGCGAATTTAACTTAGGTGACACTAGGTGATGGCGAAATTCCTTCAAGTTTCAGATAGGCGGTCAAGAAAGAGCGGTGATGTTGAGTTCAGGTAACTCTCATATGTGGCGTCCAATTCACTTTCACGCAGATAGTGATCGGTGTATGATGGCGTTGAATGTGTTACGCAATCTTGGGTCCACTAACACCAGTATTTCTGACCCACCTGCGTCACCAGGCCCAATAGGAGAGCAACACCGATCTATGAGAGGCCTTGGGCCCTCTCGCCCCAAAAGACTAGCCTATTAGGAGGGGACACCCCCGCTCTTATAAGTCGTGTTATTTCTCCCCCACAACCGATGTGGGACTAAACCCAACAATTTCCCCCAAACACATCGGTCACCCATGGCCCCGTTAACACCAGTGTTTCCAGCCCACCAACCATGACTGACCACCCGTGAATCCAACGAGATTTATTCCGGGCACCTGGGCTTTCATACCAACTGTTACGTAATCTCGGGTCCGCTAACACCAGCATTTCTGACCCACCTGCGTCACCAGGCCCAACAGGAGAGCAACACCGATCTATGAGAGGCCTTGGGCCCTCTCCCCCCAAAAGACTAGCCTATTAGGAGGGGCAGCCCCGCTCCTATAAGTCATGTTATTTCTCCTCCCACAACCGATGTGGGACTAAACCCAACAATCTCCCCCTCACACATCGGTCACCCATGGGCCCGCTAACACCAGCGTTTCCAGCCCACCAATCACAACCGACCATCCGTGAGTCCAACGAGATTTATTCCGGGCACCTTGGCTCTGATACCAATTGTTATAATCTCGGGTCCGCTAACTCCTGGCGTTTCCGACCCACCTGCATCACCAGGCCCAACACGAGAGCAAGACCGATCTATGAGAGGCCTTGGGCCCTCTCCCCCCAAAAGACTAGCCTATTAGGAGGGCACCCCCGCTCTTATAAGTCGTGTTATTTCTCTCCAACAACCGATGTGGGACTAAACCCAACAATCTCCCCCTCACACATCGGTCACCCATGGGCCTGCTAACACCAACGTTTCCAGCCCATCAACCATGACCGACCACCCGTGAGTCCAACGAGATTTATTTTGGGCACCTGGGCTCTGATACCAACTGTTACGTAATCTCGGGTTCGGTAACACCAGCATTTTCGACCCACCTGCGTCACTAAGCCCAACAGGAGAGCAACACCGATCTATGAGAGGTCGTGGCCCCTGTCGGCGTTCTGGGAACGGGGGTCCCCAGACTTGCCTGCCTGCGGCTCACGGTGTGGCTACGCTAGCAGGCATGTATGGCCCATCTTCATCAACAAGGCATTCAAGACCCTCGCGAGGCGGACGACGCAAGACCTCCTCAGGAGCGGCCTCGCCAGGCAGGCTCACGAGAAGCGGAGAGATCAAGGCAAGGCAAACCTCGCGAGGCTCTCGTGACGTGAGCCATAATGATCGACACCAGGCAGGCGCCAGGCGGGCGCCAGCGCGCGCAACGTCCCTGTTTTCTGTTTGGTGCTAAGGAGGCAGGCGCAGGCGCGGAGTACCGAGGCATCAAGAAAAGGTTTCCATATCGGTGCAACGAGACCAGGACCCGAAGGACGGCAAGATGGAGGTCACCATGGAGCCCAAGGCGGCGTCACCACCAGAGCCTTTTGCAGGCGAAGACCACTTTTGTCAGGATAAGCTGTACTAGATGTCCCCTTTCAAATTGGTCGTTGTTGGCTCCCTTCCCGCTCAATATTTGGGGAGAGGACCAGGGTCTATATAAGTAGAGCTAGCCACCACCGTAGGGGACAACTCAATCAGAGGCATCTCACCCACACAAGCTCTCCAAGCACAAGAACACCTCAACCTTGGGAGGTTGTTCTTCCCCTTGTACTATTCTTCATCAGCCCAAGAGGCAATCCACCACCACCACACTGGAATAGGGTATTACACCAAGATGGTGGACCGAACCAGTATAAATCTTGTGTCTTTGTGTTGCGAGTTCGTCGAGTTCGTCCGCGAGATCTTAGAGAGTTAGGGCATAGATCGGTAGGGAGGAAATCTTCGCGCGCACCCCAGTGTTCGAACCTTAAGGGTTTTGCCGGAACCCGTGATCCGACATTTGGCGCGCCAGGCAGGGGTGTGCCGGAGCCTCTTCCCCGCCAATCGACCCGTCGATGCTCCACGGACCCGATGTCCGGTGACCCAAGGGCCGACTCCGACCGCTAGGCCGCCTGGCCAGCCCGGGCGGCGCCACCTGCCCAAGAAGACCTCAACCCCGCGCTCCAGGCGGCACGAGCGCCACCTAATGCTGCAGGGCACGGGCGGCATGGCCAGGTGTCGTCCACCCTCACTCCACGACAAGCGCGAGCCCCTGCAAGGGCCGCAAGCCACGCCGCAGCAACGGCGCCGCACACCCGGCGGGAGCAGGCGAACATGCGGGCCGCGCTCATGGTGGCGCGGGAGTTGCTGTGGTGTCGGCTGATGGAGAGCGGCCGCGACGCACTGCTGGAACGTGTCGCTGAGCTGCTAGATGCGGCGGCGTCAGGAGCACCGCCTTTCTGCTATCTGCTTCCTTCCCGGGCCGCTACTGGACCTCACGACGGGCCTCGCCACAACTATGCGCCTTCAGGTGCGCCTGGGGGCTTCGTCGACACCAGGACGGCCGGCGGCGCCGGGGGCCCTATTGCCCCCACGCCGCCTCCGATGAGCATGGGCAAGAGCGTTGCCCCCCATGGTCCCAGCGTGGCGTTGCGCTACCATCTTCAGGATGCCGCGCTGGGCTGGGCGACGTGGAGTGCGGGGCACTACGGCGAGGTGTTTGGGGTAACAGCCCCGGAAGCCTATGTGCCCCGCATAATGGACCAGGAGTACACGCCGGAGGACGACCATGGCTCGTTCCTTGGGCCAGGTTGGGAGGAGGAGGCCTTAGGAGCTGAAGCCTTCCTGGAGCCGCCAGAGAGCCCCACCGACCGCGCCATCGACAGCAGATACAGGGTACCACTAATCCCTCAAGAGCAAGCTTACGCTAACCATGGGTCGCATGAGAATCAGGTCACCACAGCGGCTGGCGGCCCTAGCTCGGCGACCTCCCTCCCGCCAGGAGGATCGCGCTGGGGGCAGCAGGAGAGAAGCCAGGAGCCAGATCCCTCGCCGCGCCGCACGGAGCTAGGTCCCTCCAGAGGTAGGCCCTCTGCTGGGGAGGTGCTGAAAAGCCTACCCCCGGCAGAGGACCCGTGGTCGCCGAGGGCGCCGCTGGCGTCCCCTTTCCCCCCTTTGTATCGTCCTGGCTGCCGGTCAGCCCAAAGGTGGTCGAGGGCGGCGTAAGGCGGGGCCCTCGTTTGGCGATATGAAGCATGGTCGGTACCTGTGAAGAAGGCCCAGTGCCTGTGAAGATCGCCGCCCGTGACACTCTCACGTAATAATGAGTGGGGTTGTACACGCCCCGGAGTCTCCGGAGAGCCGCCCTCGGGCCTCGGGGGCTCCCTCCCACGCCTAGTGGCAGCACTTAGCTCCGCGCTGGTGAGAAGACTTGAAGACAAGAAGACTTGAAGACAAGAAGACTAGACAAGGTGCCGGACGTGGCCATTTGCTTTGGATCTCTTTTCTGTAACCTTGCCTTCTGGATTTGGATTTAAGTTGAAGCTGAGTTTTTATCGATGCGCGCGGGGGGTGCTTTTTCTCGTTCAAGCAATTTCTTGTCATCTGGTTCTTGCCCTATTCTGGAGCTCGCACTCGCTGCCTCCCCCTCGTGGGCCCCTCGCGAGCGGGGATGGGTGAGGGAGTCCTGGATTAGGGGGTATCCGGACTGCCGGACTATATCCTTTGGCTGAACTATTGGACTATGAAGATACAAGATTGAAGACTTCGTCTCGTGTCCGTGTAACACCCCAAAATTTTAAACATGATTTGTTTATTAAAATTTTGCCAGGAAATTAAATCTTTCATTTTTTGGATTTTCTTTGATTTTAGAACCACCCCTTTCTTTGATATTATGGAGTTTTTACCCCAAGTGAAAACTTTCCAAATGTATTGTTGGACTTGTAAACCCTCTCAAGAAAAACATTTCTTTTCTCAGTGGAATTATTTATATAATTATTTTCCTGAGCTTTATTTCTTTAAAAATGGATTTTTATAAGTATTGGAGCCAGTTTGCACTGCAACCCTTTGATAAATTTATTTAAAATTCCAACCAAAATTTGGGGATGTCATGTGATGTTCCCACATCACTTTTATGTAAATATACCTTTTAGTCAATGAAGATTTTTAGCTCTACCCCAAGTTTTCAAAACTGGTCTAGTTTGTAATTTTTCACTACAACCTATTTAAATATTTATTTAAAAAATTTACCAAGTATTTGGAGATGTCAGTAGATGCATATAATTCAACTATATGCAAAAACCCATTGATGTTCTTTGAGAAATTTGAGCAAATCGTCCTCTTTTTCTCTCTAGTCCCGTTGGTATTTTTCTACTGCAACCATATTTTATTTTGCTCTCCTTGCCATGGGATTTGTCCTGCTTGTAGTACACCCTACCAAACCCTTAAGCCCAGGAAATTAGACCCTTTGGAAGATTTTTGGTCCATGTAATAATACACTTTTCTTTCTGTCCAGATTTGATTTTCTCAAAAACTTACACTAACAAGTTTCTGGTTTTGACCAACTAACCTTGCCACCAGCACCTTCACCTAAAGAGACACTGGCCTGGAGATTTTGGCCACCCCAAAAATTGCCTAGATGCCCTTGGCATTCTGTCAAACACCTTGTGTGCATAGCCAGATTTGGCATGATTTTTAGTTTGCCTGGTGAACTTGATCCTCTGACCCAACAACCTTGTCCACTAAGCTCCTAGCTACTTCTAACCTAGATCTGCTAATTGCTAGCCTCACACAAGCTCCCTAGCACACGCTGGCATCAGTACAAAAAAAAGACACATCCGTGAGATTTTGGGCCGAACGAAAAAAATTCGGTCATACATATGACACTTCTATGACGATAATTGTGACAAAACCCAGTATCATCATAGATGTGGTGGGCTCCTACTTCTATAACAAAAAATCATGACAGAAAATGGGCTTTTCGTCCTGGACGGGCCGAAGACGCAGCTGCATGACATTCTTTGGGCCGTCCATGACGGAAAAAACCGTGGTAGAAGAGAGGGGGAGGAAAATTTCGGGAGTTCCCGGTTACGGTGGGAGGTCGGGAGCCGAGCGATGCGCGTTTCTATCGTACACGTATGCGCATGTGTGCGAGGCCTTGGCTCTAACTGAACCCGAGCGAGGCATTGGGCTCTAACTGAACCCGAGCGATTACACTGCAGGCTACGCGTTACTGAACCCGAGCGATCGATCGATGGCTGTTAACTGAACCCGATCGGGCGATTCTTCGCTATCGCTGCTAATCAAGCCGACCGATGCTGCCTCTAGATGAGCAGTGAGCATTGCGGGGGGTTGGATGAACAATTCCTGGTGGGGGTGGATGAACAGGACCCCGTGGTGTTGCCTCTGGATGAACAGAACCCCGATCGATCGAGCCAGTTGGGGCTGGATGAACAGGACCCTGTGGAAGGCTGGATGAATAGGACCACCCCATGGAGGGCTGGATGAACAGTAGATGGTGGAGGGCAGGAAGAACAGTAGCCCGTGGAGGGTGGTTGAGCAGAGCCCGTGGAGAGGGGTGGTTGAGCGAGAGCGGTGGAGTAGCACGCGGTGGAGGCTGGATGAACAGGAGCCCATGGATGAACTGTCGCAGGTGGAGGCTGGAGGAGGTCGACGGTGGATGAATAGTAGCTCGTGGAGGCTGGAGGGGGTCGACGGTCGAGATGAACAGTATCCCGTGGAGTCCCGTTTTGCGGTACGCCACACCCCTCCCGATGAACAGGACCCCCTTTTCGACCGTAGCGCTCCAACACAAGTCCGTTTCGTCTATTTTGCGGTACGCCACACCCCTCCCGACCAACAGGACCCCCGTTTAGACCGTAGGAGGTCTGTTTCCTCCGTTTTGCGGTACGCCACACCCCTTCCGATCAACAGGACCCCGTTTCGACCGTAGGAGGTCCGTTTCCTCCGTTTTGCGGTACGCCACACCCCTCCCGATCAACAGGACCCCCGTTTCGACCGTAGGAGGTCCGTTTCGACCGTAGGAGGTCCGTTTCGACCGTAGGAGGTCCGTTTCGACCGTAGGAGGCCTCGTTTCCATCGCCTCTTCCATCCAAGCCCTCCCGATGAACACGACCACGCATTCTGTTCCGACCCAGCCGCGTTGCCTCCCGATGAACACGGCGCATTCGGTTGCCTCCCCATGAACACGATGACGACGCTGTTTCTCCGTTCCGACCCAGCCATGTCAACGAGCCCTTGCCATACGTATGCGCGAGTATGCGTTCGAGACCCCGCCCGTATGTACACATATGTGGCCGTATTTTCTTTCTTGCACCAGCGCCGCCAGACGTGCGTGTACATGCTACGTGCGGCGCCTCTACTACGACACGCGGCGCCTCTACATCGACCGGTATGTACGCATATCGTTCGCGACCAGAATGACAACGCTACGTACGCTTCGACCAGGTGGGTCCCGACTGTCAGGCACTTCCTTGCCTGCGAAGATGTAGTTGGTGGGTCCCAGCAGTCAGGGGGCGAACCGTTTTTTTTTGCCCGAACGCACTTCCTTGCGTGTGAAGGTGTAGCTGGTGGGTCCCAGCAGTCAGGGGGGAAACATTTTTTTCACGAAATACGGTGGCCCGTCTGGTGGGTCCCTGCTGTCAGGTGGAGGAATCATTATTTTCCGCGTAATAAGGAGGCACTTCCTTGTTGCCGCCGTGGACCCAGCTGTCGGCCTCTCCACCTACAGTCCACGTCCGATGGAAGTCGTTCCTTGACCACGTTGACCACGCTGCGCCGAGAGCACCAGGGTGGTGGACGACGGCGAGGCCTAGGAAGGGGACGACGTGGAGCCGGTGAAGACGCGGCAGTGGATGCCCACGCGGAGAGGAGTATGAGGGTTCACTCGTTTGGCTGAGGTGTGAGGCTGCCGTCGCCGCAGGGCCCCTGGCCAGCGGTGGGAATAGTAGGGGGCGGTGAGGCCTCCGCGGTAGCACAACCGGCCACGGGAGGCAGGAGCAGGCGGCACGACCGGCGCTGCTTTGGGCGGCTGGAGCAAGAAGACTAGAGGTTGAAGAAGCACTACGGCCATTGGATGGACATCGTACGGTCACTGCAGCTAGAGTCGTTTATATTGACTAAGTTGACAAAGCCCTTGGTATGTCAACTTAGTAGGCCCACAGGTCAGCTTCCGGACTGGTGCGCCCTAGATGTCAGGGGGAGGAATCATTTTTTGGGCGGGTGAAGCTATAATATCCGAGATTGAAGAAGAAGCACGGCATCCGTTGGATGGACATCCAACGGCCACTGCTGCTAGAACCGTGTGTTGACTATAAGTTGACAAAGCCTTGCATACGCGTCAACTCTGTTTTTTAGGGGACACGTCAACTTAGTAAGGCCAGAAGTGTGTGGCAGAGAACTTATAGCCCATTTGAGATTTGTAAGAATGTGTAGCCCATTTTTGAATTCTAATGGAATTTACTACAGCCCATTTACAGTTTGTTAAAAGTACAACCCATTTCAACCAACCGTTCAAAACAGAATTCAATAAAATTTCCCACATTTTGATGGGATCCGAAATATTTTTATCCCGAAATTTCTAGTCAGATTAAATAAATTTATATTACGTAAAAATCCAACGAAACATTGCGCTCGCAAAAATTAATGAAATTAAAATTTTCACTATCCAAAAATAATATTTTATAAAGTAATCACGTGTTTGGTGCATTTTTATAATTCTTGCCCAGTTTTTATAATTACATCCCATTTATTATTTCTTAAAGCCCATTTTCTTGTTAAGCCTAATGCATCCCTCCTAGGAAAGATTTGCAGCCCAGTGGCGGAGAATAACAACTTGACCTTGCACGGGTATTCCTAAAAAAGTATAGCTGGGCTAGCCATTTTCAACGAAAAAAATTAATATCTGGGCTGGATATCTGGCCTGGGCTAGACGGGCCACAACCCACCCTGTTAATACATGCAGCGATGTTTTCTTTGTTGTTCAGAGGAGAAAAATTATCTGGGCTAAACATCGAAAAACTCTGCAGTGCTCACACCTCAAAAACACAAATACTGCTCGAGCTGCTTGGTCCCAGCTGTCGGCCGCTTCTTGTGCAATTCTCTCGTTTATTGACTACTACATAGGTTGACAATGGTGTGGGACCGTGATGTCAGGAAACCAGGGGGAAGCAAAATAAATTACTCCAGCGAGCTCTTCCACCTCTGCCACGTTGTCTCCCGTGGAAACCCCTTTCCTCCCTTTTTTTTTTGCTCGGGCAAGGACCAATGCATGAAGCACGTCCATGCGGTTATTAGGCAAGAAATAAAAGCGCTTTGCATGCTATGAATTACGATGGCCTGCATGGGTAGCTAATAAGGCATCCTCTTAACTGCTGTGATTAAATGTTGTGTTTAGAAGAGAGAAATATTCTTCTTTTCCAACAATCTGCTTGCACCTAGGTCGTGATGCACCTTCTAATACGACTTATTCACCTAGACGGAGGGAGTATAGTTTTATACATATATATATATAATAAGGAGGCACTTGCGTACGTGAGGCTATGGACCTGGTGGGTCCCCATTGTCATCCTCTCCAAGTAAAGTCATCTCCTCGCCCGCACGCGCTTTCCGCCCGAAACAGTCAGCGCCGCCCGCCCCGCTTCCCGGTGCAGGCAATTGCTCCGCCTTCAAACGACAAAAGTGTCGTCTGTTCGTCCATCTGCCGCCCACATTAATGATACGCGGTTAACGAGGCGGCTACTCCGGTGCCACACGTCCGTCCCTCTGCCCGCCCACCATTGCTATATAAACTGCTGCGCCGGCCATAGCCGCAGTCATCCGCATCCGTTCCCTTTCTCCTGTCCACACCACTACTGCCCACCATGGCTTCCTCACGCTCCAGCGCTCATCGGGACGGGCGGACGACGGACCACAAGGAGATGGCAGCCATTGCTGCCGACCGGCTGGCCGGCAGGCAGCCGGAGGACGACAACGTCCCAATGGAGAACATGGTAGTCGATGATCCGGTGCCAACCCCCTCCTCCGCGCCATCCTGGCCGGTGCATTGCACCATGACCATCGGCGAGGCTCGTGGCCAATATATGGACAGTGTGAGGCAGATGCGTCAGGAGCAGTTCCGGGAGGCGCAGGCCGACGCCGCCTACAACCACCATATCCTCCAGGAGCACCTGCAGCGGAGGAGTAGATCGCCACGGAGCGGGCGGGGCAGGAGGCACTGCTCGACTCGTACCGCTCCGCCCGCAAGGGCCGCCTCGAGCGCTGGCAGTACCGCATGCGGGTGGCGGAGGCTGTGGCCGCCTACAAAGACGGTAGCAAAGAGGGCAATGAAGCGGGCGAGGCGCTCCTTTGCGAGACCGAGGACAAGGCAGAGGACAATGCCGGCTCCGACGAGTCCCCGCTCCGCTGGCATCGACGAGGCCTTGCTCCGCCGAGGCCCCGCAGCACCAACAACTAGGCAGAGGACACCGCCGGCTCCGCCGAGGCCCCGCCCCGCCAACAATGAGGCAGAGGACATCGCCGTCTCAGCCGAGGCCCCACCCTGCCAGCAACGCGGGGGAGGATTTCCACCGCTCCGCTGAGGCGCCACCCGCCGGCAACGAGACAGCGAACATCGCCGGCTCCGCCGAGGCCCCGCCCCGCTGCCAACGAGGCCGCGCCACACAGAAAACGAGGAAGAGTAGAACACGGTAGGTCGCCGCCGCTTGGGTCCAAGTAAGGCCACCGCTGCTACCCTCCTGTTGAAGCCAAGCTAGGAGGGTTGACCATTGACGGACGGTTAGCTTCTTGGCGGCGACGTGGAGTCGGGGAGTTCTGCTGGAGAACAACGCTGCTTCTACTTAACTGCTGGTGCAGTTGGCTGACTGACACGTGGGCCCAACAGACCACATGTCAGTTACACAAATGCACCTGCAGTTAAGTCACTGAAGCTTCTGTTCGGCTCAGCGGGACACAGGTGGGTAGCTTCGGTTAATTAATTATAACTCCAGCGCACCCCTTTTTAGTTGAAGAATGTATGAAATGTAATGAAATCTGGCATGTTTATATGAAATCCGACCGTGTATGAATGAATTTATTTCGATTAGTTCGAATTCCTGTATCATTGGCATTGGATGAACATGCAAAACAACACGTACTAGCATTATTCCCAGGGTGATCACCTCGTTTGCAGCAGTTTCACATGTACTCCCTCCGGTCCTTTCTAGTCTGCATACAAGTTTTGTCTGCAGTCAAAGTATCTCTACTTTGACCAATCTTATACAAAAAAGTATGCACTTTCACAATGTGTGAAGTAAAAAGTAATGAAGGAGTACAAAGAGTTTGAGCAGCTTTTAGCGTTTTGTACATTGCAATCAAACACACAGGCCTGGCAATTCATAGAGAACATTCAAAACAATCGATGATTATGCATCTCAGCGACTCACATGTCAGAGGCAATATTTACTTCACAACTAAAGAATGAAGAAAAAATTGATCGACGCTGCTGACACCAAAGGGCGTCCCATTCAAAAATATCAAACGCATGTCTTGCTAAGATCAATGAGCAAAATTTGACAAGGTTGTCCCATTCAAAAATATCAAATGCCTACGATTGTGGAATGGGCAGGGTTTGCCATCAGTTCGGACATTGACATGGCACCTCGTGCTAAATAAACCAGCTGTTCTTTTTGTGCAGTTCCACCAAAATCAACCAAATTCGCGCGTAGCTTGTATGATTTCGCCCTTATATGTTGCAACGCCTTGAACTTATCGGCACCTCATTTCTTGTGGTGGAAATGAATGATTCGATGTATTCATGAACATTTTTTGCAGTTCCCATTGAAATCAAGCTGAGCACCCCTGTTTGCACAAATACAAAAAAGTGATTAGTATAGAGCAAACTGTACTATGAATTGATAGTTTCAACAGGCACATACATGGTCCATGTAGAGCACACTTTTAGAAAAATGGAACTCACCAGAAAGAATCCTAGAACAACATTGTACTCGCGCATCACAGCAAAAAAATGGACATTTTGTCAGTCCTTCTGAGCTGAAGTTAGTTTGGTCTTGTGGGGAGTAATGTAACCACCCTTCAACTGCTCCTTCTGATGATAAGATAGACAGGGCTTCTTCATCCTGGCATAATCGGAACTATTCACTTCACGTACTCCATATTCTTCTTCAGAGGAAGATGATCCTGTTGTGCAAAGACAAGAGGACTACTAAATGCTAGCATCACTGTTTGCTCGAAAAAAAGGAAAGGAAATATTTAAAACAGCACGGATGAAGCACTTCTCAAGGACAATACCACTTTTTCATGACAGTATCTAAACAGTAGCACAACACCAATAGAGATGACAAAGCTCAATCATATGGATGAAATTAGTGGGCGAGTACCAACCTTTGTCAGGAGGCTTATTGTGTAGAGCATACAGATGAAGCATTTCTCCGGAACCATCTGTTGCTATCTACGGTGGTGGCCAAGCTTACTATATACTCCTCGATTAGTTTAATGTTTCCAACATCTTCTTGTGCAGTTCCACTAAAATATATGGTATCTTCAAAGAAGATCCCTGTTTGCACAATTAGAGATAATTACATATTACATTAAGAGTGGCATCAAATCAGTGTCAAAACAATTGCTCGTTCCAGCCATAGCAATAAATTAAGATGCAAAACTATATCATTACTTGTGCCATCACAGATCCAGTGCTTCATTACAACACCGGGAGTTGATTTTTGTTTTCTTCCCCTTGTTCTTCCCCTTCATCACTTGGTTCAATAACAAACAAGCTTCGCCTTCAATGTAAGATTTGGCATGTCAATTAGGGAGCACAAGTATAGTACTAAACTTAATTTTCTGATGAAAGTGGCAAAATACAGGCCAGCAGTTGTGAAATATCCTTATCTTACCTCAATGGGATATTACGGTGCACATACAGATTGGAAGTCTTGTCTCCATTTGTGCAGTTCACTAAAATCAAGCAACATTATCGTACAAGTAGCACAACATATGAATGCACACTGCAGAATCATGTGAAAGAAGGCTAGTACTGACCTCTCATGATGCGGAATTCAAACAACTCACAAGAAGAAGATCTGAACCAAATTCACCTTAACGGATAGGAAGTAAGATCTCCTCTTGTGTAGTTCCACTAAGATCAAGCAATCAAGCAACGTTGTCGGTGTGACATTTTGGTTGAACTGCACAAAGCACTCTTAAAACAAAAGTGTTTTATGCAGTGCAACAAAAGGTCACAATGGCAACGAGGTGAAGCAGATAACCCTGTTTACACAGAGGTGCAAAGGAAACAATTAGTGGTCAATAACGGTGGATGACACAGAAGCCAACAAAAAGAATCATCTACCTTATCTAAACGGGAAAGAAAGCAAGACAGTAGCATTTCTCAAATGGTGGCATTGATTAATATTAACACAAAGATTATATTAACAATAAAATTCGTTAAACATGTAATTTGCTTATAGCTATGGCATTGCATCAATTTTCCAGCGGCATTATTAGAGGGTGTTTGTTTACAGGGACATCTTGGTGTAGGGACTAAAAAAACTCCGTGTCAGTTAGTGTTGGTCCCAGTTTTGTTATCAGACGCCTTTCCCTATGTGAGCGCAGCAAATCTAGTCCTTCTCAAACTCTACAGCCTTGTCCCTTCCTTTCCTTTTTGAACTAGTACTTTCGCCCCTTCCTTTCCTTTTTGAACCACGTCCTAGATTTATGTGATAAAACTTTCCCCACTACTTTCCCCCATTCCTTTCCTCTTTGAACCACGTCCTAGATTAATGCTATACAACTTTCCCCCTTCATTTCCTCTTTGAACCACGTCCTAGATTCATGCTATATACAACTTTTCCCACTCCTTTCCTCTTTGAACCATGTCCTAGATTCATGGTATACATGCAGCTAGAGCAATGCATGTGGAGTAAGTAAATTATACCTTAAGGTTCTTGGGGTGTGGTTCGGTGGGCGATGGGACGGCGGTGAAGAAGAAGGGGTCGGAGGCCCTCCCGCGCCTTGTTGGGTGGAAAGTGAACAGCTGCGCCTGTAGTCCCTCGCCGACGGCGACAGACAATTAAACATCCTTCCCTTCCGTGGACGGATCCTGCCGGCTCTTTGAGCAACAATGAGGGAGAGAGAGGCCAAGGAAGTCTTGTTTAGATCTGGAGAGGCGAGAGAGTGTGAAGAGAGCAACTACAAGCACCGAGGCTCCAAGAGAGAGGCGAGAGAGTGTGAAGAGAGCAACTACAAGCTGAGGCTCCAGCGTGTATATATATATATATATATATATATATATATATATATATATATATATATATATATATATATATATATATATATATATCTTGGAGAGAGAGTGTGAAGCGTGCAAACCCTAGAAAACATTATGACCAGTCAAAGAATCCTCCTGCCACAAATTATGCTCAAGTGTAGTTATCGAACCCGAGACCTCAAGTTTGATGAGCGAACAGGCTAACCAGCTACACAACCCTCCCGTTATGTTCAACGAGAGGGAAATAACCTTTTATACATTCCTGCATTCGTGTGACAAGCATGTCGTGTTTTTTTGTGTGTGTGTGGGAGTCATTGGGATTTCAATCATAATCGTGGGACAATGCTACACCTACGAAAAGAGGATTTGTTTGGAAGGTTACGTAGGTCTTCGTAGTCCATTCGTAGAAGTAGCATTATTGCATAATCGTGTCATGTGGCTTTGGTGGTAAGACTATCCACAGTGGTGCAGAAATCACCTTACCTCTCTCCACGTAGTACGTTGGATCCCACCAGTCAGAGGGTTAAACAAACAAATTAATAAGAAAAATTAAAAGCGCCAGCGGTGTATCTTACCTCACACATCTCGCTACTGCTCGGGAACACTGTCCAATTGATCCCTCTGTTCGATCACATACTATTTTAAGTGAATCCTTATTATAACATGCACACAAATTTTGGGCACTTGTATTCGACTTAAGTCAGTGTGCCACCGTATCTCGTATACTTACTACTCCCTCCGTCTAGGTGTAATAAGTCACGTTATAAGGTGCAACGGGACCAAGGTGCGTGCGTGTGCGTGTGCGTGTGTGTGTGTGTGTGTGTGTGTGTGTGTGTGTGTGTGTGTTTAACACCATGTGTGTGTTAGAGAGAGCGACAGATCGACCTACTCCTCTGAGAGAGATGTTGTGTAGTGTACGATTTTAGCGAGAGTCGGTACATCCTCTCGTTTCGGGCATGTCCGTAGGGACATGCGGATAGCTGCCACGCCCGCTCTGACCAGCCTGGCCCACCCAAAGCCCCTCCATGGCGCTTCCCCCAGCAGTCGCCCAAACGGTCGCCTCCAAAGAATCGGTGCCGCATTCATGCCGGGCAGAGCGGAGGCAACCTCTCCTTTGGCGCAAGAGTGATGGTTGCTTCGTCCGTCAACTTCTCGCTGGGTCTATGTGATTTGTGGCTCATTGGTCTTTATTCTTGAGGTGGTAGGACTGCTTGGATGTCCCACGCTTTCGGCGAAAGGAGGTATACTACTACTCCTAGATTACAATTTTCTCCATTCTTACAATGAGGCGTGCAAGAGCAGTGAAAACACGCAGCTCAGTGATTACATGGCCCACCTCACACTATCACCGTGCGACACCTAACTCTTTACATAGTACTCCCTTCGTTCCTAAATATTACTACTAGATGAGTCCCCGCGCGTTGGCACGGAATAGTGGTATATTTCTCTGTGCAAAATTATCGATTTCATAGAACAAAAAAAACTCTATAACTGCATGACAAATGTGGTAGCCAAACTAAATAAACTCCCATCATCATTTAGATCATCCCACGTAAGGAAAAAGATCAGCCAACTCCTACTGCATAATGGGATTATATTTTTCTTTTTGACATGTTAATGGGACTTAAAAGCTCACTTACATGCATGCTACCGGTGCATGCTTGCATGCAGACATGTTGATGTGATTTAAAACCCACTCACATGCATGTGGCACGGTATTTCTGCATGCTTGCATGTGGCTTAGTGCGGAGCCTCTCAACGTCTAGATCAGATGGCTATTATGGAGTTATTTACTTCATCTAACGGCTACATCAATTTTGATGATGTGGCTCAAGGAGAGGATAGAGAATTTCTAGTAGTGGGGGCTAGCTATTACTAGTAGATAGTAAGTCTTTGTAGAGATTCCACTACATACGGAACAAAATGAATGAATCTACACTTAAAATGCATCTATATACATCCGCATGTGGTTCATGGTGAAGTCTCTACAAAGACTTATATTTAGGAATGGAGGAAGTACTAGTATAGTACGTACTGTAATTTATCAGTGATATAAATTTGTACAATGCTATGAAGCTTCTAGCTTCTGTTACATGTATCTTGCGTCCAAGGTTGCTCGTTGCAACATTTCATCAAATACAAAGGAGACTAACATGCATGCTATTGCATCTCAATGATTGACAAATCATAGCAAATATGTACTCCCTCCGTTCCAAAATAAGTTTCTCAACTTTGTGCAAACTTTAGTATACAAAGTTGTACTACTACTAAAGTTGACACTTATTTTGGAACAGAGGCAGCTAAAAAAACAATCCATGCAGTCCCTAGCCCTTGAACCGTGAACCCTGACCAGGCTTCAATTTGCTGGCAACGTTCGAGCTTCCTAATAAATGAAGTTTGCAACCTTTTGACCATCGGATCATTTTGTGCAGTTTCACCAAAATCGAGATGAGCATCCCTATGGCAAAGAAATTGAACAAGCGTGATTAGAATAACATTACTGGGACTAGTTGATGAGACATATACTCATCACAAATACAGTATGTAGAAGCCAGTAGAGGTATGTGCGGGGCAAAGAAGTATAGAGAAATATCCACAGGGAGTGATGTGGGCAGCTGGAGCAATGGTGCAAGCCGGCTGTAAAGGGAGTTGTACCTGAGGGACGTAGCTCAACCTTGAGGAGGGCGGCGGGAGGCGGCAACTGCCCACATCGCGGCAGTGAGCAAGGGACGAAGGCAACCTCACCGGCATTGTGAGAGAGAACGGCGGGGACCCCTGATCGGGGACGTGCCGACGGTGGGTTTCGCCCGTCGGCGGCAACCACAGCGTCTACACTAAGCATCCACCCCTTGCCCAAGCGGACGTGATCCGCCAGGATGTTAGAGATGTGGCCACAGTCATTTTGTGCGAGAGAGTGTGGAGAGAGCAACCCCAGCAAGCAACCGTGTAGGCTGGCCCGTCCTGACTATGTATATAGTGGAGCGGTTTCCTTTTCTCTCCATATGAACCTATCATATTGCTTACGTGCCACTGAAGAAATAAAACTTTATTTATAAATTACACGGCACCTACTACTCGTTCTCCTATAACCTTGCGCTTGGCATCTCCAAAATATTAACCTTGCGATTGGCTCTTTGCCTCTTCGGGAAGTCGAGCAATAATGGTAGTGCAGTATATATCGTTCTGGCTATATGAGACCGATTGAATTGATGCACGTCCACCACGTGGGCGAGGGTCGAGGGGCGAGGGAGAGTGCTACATACGGAGCAAAATGAGTGAATCTACACTCTAAAATACGTCTATATACATCAGTGTTTGGAGTATGTAATAGTAGTTCATATTGAAATCTACTAAATGACATATATATTCCAAACAATATGATAGTATAATCTTTATAACCAAGGTAGTAGGGACGAGGAGTAAACGGAGGGAGTAGTAAATTTTTCTCCTCGTCCTGCGAGCCACCGAGCGCACACTACTAGGAAAAGGCCTACTAATGGCGCACCAGTTTTGCCTACTAATGGCGCATCACTGGTGCGCCATTACTAGCACGCCATTAGTAATTTTTACTAATGGCGCACCACTGATGCGCCATTAGTATCTGGTATACTAATGGCGCACCACTAATGCGCCATTAGTATAGGCCACTGTGCGCCATTAGTATAGGCCACTGATGCGCCATTAGTATAACCACGGTGCGCCATTAGTATTTTGAATTTTGAAGGCGGGAAAATAGTAGTGGCGCACCGTCTAACCCCCACCGCGCGCCATTGCTATTTTGAATTTTGAATTTGGATCTGGATCGTGATTTTTTGCCCATTTTTGCTAGTTTTTTTGCTCGTTTTTTGGTACGATATTATTTCAAATTTTGTTCTGTTTTTGGATCTTGTACGTTCTTTTGCCGTGTTCTTTTGCCGGAGAGGAGTTCGCCGGAGAGGAGGAGGAGGAGGTCACCGGAGAGGCGCTCGCCTACATCGCCGGAGAGGAAGAGGAGGTCGCCAGAGAGGAGTTCACCGAAGCATCGGAGATGAGGAAGGAGAAACCATGAGGTAATGGGAGGAGAGGAGGGAGGAGGAGCTCACCGGAGAGGAGGGAGGAGAAACCGTGAGGGGAGGGAGGGAGGAGAGGAGGAGGAGGAGGTTCCGGAGAGGAGGAGGTCGCCGGAGAGGAGGAGGAGGTCGCCGGAGAGGAGGAGGAGGTCGCCGGAGAGGAGAAGGAGGTCGCCGGAGAGGAGGAGAAGGAGTGGAGGAGAGGAGAGGAGGAGATGGAGTGGAGGAGAGGAGAGGAGGAGATGGAGTGGAGGAGAGGTGGAGTGGAGGAGAGGTGGAGTGGAGGAGGTGCGCCCAGCCATATATACGACATACTAATGGCGCACCATGGGCAGGTGCGCCATTAGTAACTTTTTTTTATTTTTTTGACTTATTTTGAATTTTGAAGGCGGTAAGATACTAATGGCGCACCATGGGCAGGTGCGCCATTAGTAACTTTTTTTTATTTTTTTTGACTTATTTTAAATTTTGAAGGCGGGAAGATACTGATGGCGCACCATGGCCAGGTGCGCCATTAGTAACTTTTTTTTATTTTTTTGACTTATTTTAAATTTTGAAGGCGGGAAGATACTAATGGCGCACCATCGGCAGGTGCGCCATTAGTGAGTTTGAATTTTTTTTGAATTTTTTTGCCTCGCTAGATCTTGAAAGCCCCGTATCTTTTTTTCTGTTAGGTTTTTGAGGATTTTGAAAATGTTTAACGGGGTTCCCCCGGTTAAATTTGGATGTAACTTTTCGAGTAGATGATTTTCATATAAAAACTTTTTCATCCGAGTTAGTATGCAAAAGTTATGCCCATTTTACAAATTTCGAGAGATTTTGCAAATGAAGTCGAAATTCATATTTGCAAATTTTCCCAACAACTAGATCACATATCACATGGGAAACTTATTTTCTTTTATTTTTTGACATTTTCTTTTATTTTTTAAAACTGAAAAGGCGATCCACGAAGTGCATTCGGTGGAAGTGGTGGCCAAGTTACTAATGGCGCACAGCATGGGTTGGTGCGCCATTACTAGTTCAACTAGTAATGGCGCACCACTCCCACAAATCGCCATTACTAGTTTTGAAAAAAAATTGATATATTTTTGATTTTTTTGAAAAAACTTAGTAATGGCGCACCGGTGGAAAGTGCGCCATTACTAATTAAAATTAGTAATGGCGCACTAGAGACATGGTGCGCCATTAGTAACAAAAAATTTATTTATTTATTTTTACTTTTTTTTCAAAACTACTAATGGCGCCTGACGGATGTGGTGCGCCATTACTATCATTAGTAATGGCGCACTATGCATTGGTGCGCCATTAGTAACAAAAAAAAAAAATTTATGTTTTTTTTTCAAAACTACTAATGGCGCACCACACACCAGGTGCGGCATTAGTAATATATTACTAATGGCGCACCGAGACATGGTGCGCCATTAGAATATAGTAATGGCGCACCACATCACAGGTGCGCCATTAGTAGCCATTCCATCTATAGCCCTTTTTGTAGTAGTGGCATGGGCGAGGGAGCGGGCGTAAGGCGTAGTAAGCAAGCTTCACCTCATCCTGCGAGCCACCGCGCCCGTGGGCGGGGGAGACGGCGTACTAAGCAAGCTTCTCCTCGTTCTGCAGGTTGACGGGACACATCAAAAGTACTCCAGTGTATAGAGCCTTGCCTCTAAGGCAGGCCCCACATGGTTTGCCTCTTTTTTTAATTTAACATAACGCGTCAAGTCGCAATTTGTTTGTTCACCCGTGGTAGACGATCCTCCCTCCACCAAGTGGACAACCAAGTATCGTGCCAAATTACCACGTGGGCTGCCTTTTTCATCTGAAATGAGCTCCACCGTGTACCAGCGGGTGTGGTTGGGAAAGAGACGGAGTACGTCGCCATGCATGCACCTCTTCTCTTCGTGCATGTCCCCACCTACATGGGTGTGTGTGAGAGATACAAACCGCGTTCATGAGTGTTTTTGCTTTGGGGTGGGGGTGGGGTGGGGTTGATTTCGTGAATTATTTGTGGGAATATGTGTCGATGACATCTCAAACAAAATTTTGCATGCAATGTGTGTGAAATGGAGGCCTATCCATATCATACATAGAGGGTCGGGCAATCCACGAGAAGAGAGGGAGGGGTCATAGCTATCGATAGAGTCGAAGAGAGGATCAAGTGGGTGGGTGCGAGATCGATGAAGAGAGCCATCGAAATTGTGTGTGTGTGTACAAGTCAAATATATAGGGCGACTGGCCTACCGGAACGTTAGAGGGCACACATCAAGTTTGTGTGTGGCAGGGAGACATGACTAGAGTGCTCGATGTATCGGTGTATGTGGGGGGAGGGGGTGGTGGGAGGGGCAGGCAGAGGCCTAACTATATAGGTAGAGCGACTCATATATGTGTTGAGAAGGAGAGACCCAACTATGTCTTGAGGGAGATCGGTCGACATCCATACATAACTGAAGGACGGGAAATATGATGGGACAGAGAGAGAGAGGAGGGAGAGAGGGAGGGAGAGGGAGGGAGAGGGGTAGAGTGCTGGATGGGTGATGGAGTTACTTCTCGAAGATGGTGGGAGAGGCCTACTAGACAAACTGAGGGTGGAACTGCAATGTTATCAATAAGAGTGGGGATGTGTTTACGTGTGTGTGCTGTGCGTGATAGATCTCTGGGGACGCATCCATGGATGATGAAGGGAACCATGTGTTTGGTAAGCAAACCTAACTAGATCGGTAGATCAATTGTTGTTTGTCGGAGGAAGGGAGAGACACAACTAATGAGGTAGATCGATTGACGTGTGGGTAAAAACGAGTTATAAGGACCTAGCTAGCTATATGTACAGCGAGAGATCGGTCGGTGTACGTCCATTTGTTAGAGGCAAATAAGGCCCAGCAAGACGGATAGACAGAGAGAATGGAGCTAGGAGGTGGTGCGAGAGGCCCAACTACTAGCTAGATAGGGGGAGGAGTGTGCGGTTGTGAGAGCGATGAAAAGAGGGGCAAGAGTTTACACGTGTGTCTGACCGTATGAGAGACACGAGGCAAGGACACATAAAGGAGGAGATTGAAGGTGTGTTTGTATGTTGTAGGCAGGCATCGCTGGAGAGGTTTATCGATCGGTGTGTGTTGGAAAGGAGTTGTGGAGACTCTGGGAGAACGACCTAAAGAAAGAAATGAATGTGCCAGGTGGATAGAATGCCGAGGGAGGGGGAGGGCGAGGAGGGCATTTGCATGCACGAGAGAAAGTTAGTGGTAGCTACAAAGGTTAGAGGATTGTGTGGGTGTAAGAGACTAACAAAGATCATAATTTGATATGAAAGCGGATTCATATATTTGAATAGGAGATCATAGTGTTTTAAACATTACATGCATGAATATAGCGGTGATACACGTGCTGTGCACATGTTATACCATAATGTGATAATGCATGGCATTTGCAACTCATGACTAAATGCGAACAATCTAAACCATACTATACATCAAACAATCTCACATTTTATTTGAATTTGTGATAATGTGTGGCGTTCGCAGCTTACAACTAAATATCGAACAATCTAAACAATACTATATATTGAACATTCTCACATTTTATTTGAATTTGTGGTAATGTGTGGTGTTTGCAACTACATCTAAATACTTGTAGGCATAGGGGGCGGGGCACCATACATAATGTGATAAACACATTATACATATGAGACATGGTTTATATTATGAAGATCTAGCTAGAGCTAGAAATGTAATGTGATTTGAAATCAAAATAAAGTGGATTTAAAAAATCTAGTTCGAGTTCATATAGTACACATAGTTCATATGTAACTCGAGACTAATCATGTGGTGTGCTGTGAAGATAATACACAAACGATGGTTTAACTTGACAATAATGATGATTGTAGATCTTATTAAAACAGAGAAACGAATTCAAATGCTTTGACTTCACAACAATCATTACTGTAGATCTTATTCAAATAGAGAAACAAATTCAAATTTAGTTCATATTGAAGCGATAGTATATACGTTTGGAATGCACTAAAACGTTCATTTGAGTAGTAGGTTGCATGCATTATACACGTAGCGAAATATTTTAATTGAACATAACATGAATTCAAAGTTTTGAATGACATTTGTAGGGCGCATTGATTTGGGACAGTACACGTTAGGCTTGTCCGAAAATTTCAACCCGCGCCTTGTTAGCCCGTAATATTTAAGATATATCTTTGTCTCCTTGTGCTCCGACAACTCCCTCCATCTCAACCCGCGCCTTGCTATTCCGAAATTACAACGCGCGCGAAAACTCCCACCTCCTGTTAAATCCCGACACGCAAAATGCCCGTGGTACCCCTGAACCGAAAGAACCGCCTCAAATCGGTGGGGGTACTTTTGAAACTTACCCCACATTTCGGACAAGCGCGTCTGTCGGTGTCAAAACCGGCGGATCTCGGGTAGGGGATCCCGAACTGTACGTCTAGGCGGATGGTAACAGGAGACATGGGGCACGATGTTTACCCAGGTTCGGGCCCTCTTGATGGAGGTAAAACCCTACGTCCTACTTGATTGATATTGATATTGTGGATGTTTACAAGAGTGGATCTACCACGAGATCAAGGAGGCTAAACCCTAGAAGCTAGCCTATGGTATGATTGTAAGGGTTGTTGTGTTTCTCGTCCTACGGACTAAAGCCATCCGGTTTATATAGACACCGGAGAGGGCTAGGGTTACACAGAGTCGGTTACAATGGTAGGAGATCTACATATCCGTATCGCCAAGCTTGCCTTCCACGCCAAGGAAAGTCCCATCCGGACACGGGGAGAAGTCTTCAATCTTGTATCTTCATAGTCTTGGAGTCCGGCCGATGATGATAGTCCGCAGATGATAGTTCGGCTGATGATGGTAGTCCGCTATCCGGACACCCCTAATCCAGGACTCCTCGGTAGCCTGAACCAGGCTTCAATGACGATAAGTCCGACGCAGATATTGCTTGGCATTGCAAGGCGGGTTCCTCCTCCAAATGATAGAAGATTGTGAACACCAGGATAGTGTCCGCTCTGCAAAATAAATTCCACATTCCACCGTAGAGAGAATAATAATATATACACAAGTTCAATCTGCCGGCGTTTTTGTGGCATGACGTCACACCACTACCAAGCCATTACTCAATTGTTTTTACTTTACCACCTCAGCGTTTAGCTTAAGCGGTTTCCTTGGCACGTCTTGTCGAGCGAGATCGTGTTTCCCTTAATCCGGGATTCTCATCAATACGGACGTGGGTAACCCAACCGCGCCATTGATGGTGGCGCTTGGGAGATAAGCGAGTTTTACTAGGCGGTGGGGGACGCGAGACTTCGCCCGCCCATATAAGGGATAAGGATTCACCTTCTCACCTCGCCTTCTTCCTCCTTTGCTTATCCATCTCCGGCGCTTTCGAGCTCCAGCGCCCAAGTTCGCGCATCTCGTCTCAACCTTCTCCGACCATGTCCGGAGCGGGAGGTAAATGGTTGGCCTCCACCGTTAAGGAGGAGCAAATCGCCAAACTGCGCGGCGCCGGATACCTCTCCGGCGACATCGCGCACCGGCTGCCCGACGAGGGGCAGCTCATCCCACCCCCAGGCCCCATGAGAGGGTTGTCTTTCTTTCCCACTTCCTCCGCGGACTGGGCTTTCCACTTCACCCCTTTGTCCGGGGGCTCATGTTCTACTACGGCCTGGATTTCCATGATCTGGCGCCAACTTCATCCTCAACATCTCGGCGTTTATCGTCATGTGCGAGGCCTTCCCTCGCATCCAGCCCCACTTCGCTTGTGGCTCAAGACCTTCAATGTCAAGCGAAGGTAGTGAAGGGCATTCAAGCGGAGTCTTGGGCGCCATGTTGGGCAAGATGCCCAACGTCCTTTGGTTCAAGGGGCCTTCGTGGAATCCGTCAAGGGGTGGCAATCGGGTGGTTCTACATCACCGAGCCGCGTGACCCTAAATGGGCGGCGGCCCCGAAGTTTAGATCTGGTATCCCCACGCAGCTCACCTCCGGAAAGAGAAGGGCTTGCTGTGGGGTAGTTTGAAGGAGTGACGGGACTCCAAGCACGTATCAAGAAGCTGGTGAAGAAGCTTAGGCTGGTTAACGTGGTCCAAGTCATGCTCGTCGCGGATACTCCCATGCCAAGAGCGGGCATTCAATCTGTGGGAGTTCGATCCGGAACAGCACCAGCGCTGAGCAAGCTCTTGACGACACGACTGAAAGGCGCTGGAAGGTGCTGTTCAAGGCGCCAAGCCCCACATCCGTGGATGAAGATCGCGGATTTCGCTCCTGGCCAGCCGACGAGGTAAGTGATTCTACCCCTTTACGGGACACTTGTTTTCATAGTTTGATTCTATCGGTTTTAATTTCCCTTTTCCTTTGACAGACTGGATGAAGAAGGCGGAGCAGATTACTGTCCGGCTCCTATGCCGAAAATCCAGTGGGCGCCTGTCTAGCGGGGCTGCTGGTTCCGGCACCGCGTGGTGCGGAGAAGAAGGCCAAGAAGGAGGCCACGGGTGCTCGAAAGAGTGCCCGTTTTCAGGTGTCCGACGACTCCGAGGCGGACTCCTCCCCCGAAAATGAGGAGGAGGAAGAGGAATCTCTCCCAGGGGAGGGAGAGAGGAAGAGGAAGGCTTCCCCAACAGGGGAGGCCGAAGGATCCAAGAGGGGAAGGACTATTCCCCCGGACAGCTCCGCCAACATCAATGTTGGCGAGGAAGAATGGCCTTCAAGGGTCAGGCCTCCGGCGAGATCGTAAGTATTCGGATTCCTGAATGATTTATAATTTCTTTTTCTGCGTCACATAGTGTCATTCTAATGCCGCATGCTGCCTGTAGTTCGGCCAGTGATGATCTCCTCGCTTCATCGAGCGGGTCGTTGGCTCCATCGGATGTAGATTCCATCCCGACCGCCTCCACCCCTCGCGACACTGAGGACGCCGAGGTGGGATCCCAGGAAGGGACCCATCGGGGGGAGGCTCCGGAGGCGCCACAAGGCGTCCTCCCGGACTTTGCGCCGGACTCCACATCGGAACCCGCAGTGGTTCCGGAGTTCGGCCGGCGGCCCCTTTGAACGAAGGGCAAGACCATGACGCCGGCAGCTTCCGTCCAACCGGAGGCGCCGGGCAATTTGTTGGAGGCGCTGCAGAGCGCTTCCATCGAGGAAGAACACCGCGCTATTATGAGTGCGGTGATTCAGAAGGTGCAGCTCGCCAAGAGCGGGCTAACCGAAGCCTGCAGTAGCCTTCTATCAGGCTTTGAGGTAAGAAGTTAAAAATATGCAATGTAATACCGCATAGACAGTAGCCCCTGATGCTCGGTTCGGTGTTCGGAAAGAAAAGCCGGACCGAGGATCTGAAAAAAGATATACGCAGGGTTGCTAAAAAATTATGTCAATATGGGTTGCAGGCTGCGCTGCTGACCTCTGCCGCACTGACTGCGGAGGTCGGTGCTTTGAAGCAGGAGCTCGAGCGGTCCGAGCAAGAGCTCGGCCGCACCAGGAAGCAGCTCCAGGACAAAGAAGGTGAGTAACATCACTTTGAACTTGTACCTTACAGAAAAGGATTTAGGTTGCAACAAAAAATAACAAGGATAACATGGGTACTGCGGGGGCCACGAACGAGGTGGCGACCTGAAGGAGGCCGTGTCCATGACGAACATAATGCGCCACGGAACAGGCAGAGCGAGAAAAGGGAGGCGCGGGTGGCGGTGGTTCAGCAAGAGCTCGAGGCTCTCATGGAAAAGCATGAGAGTTTGGGCGTGACTCAAGACTCGAGAGTTCGAGCTTGCCTCGGCTCTCGAAAGTGCAAAACCGCCAAGGCCGAGGCCCATAAGTCCCTTCAGAGATTGAGTTGATGAGGAAGATAGCAGCGGGTAAGGCATTTTTCATGCAAAGCAAGCATGTGAATGTAAATTACGTGTTACTTACCCGAATTCAGAGCTCTCGAGGCGTTTGCAGATCTGCCTCATGGCGTGTACGATGTCGCCGCATTCTACCGAGCCGAGGAGGGAGCTCAACAGAGAAGGTCTTCGTTCTCGGTATCTTTGAGACCGCCATCCAGTGCCCCTAGCGACCAGTGAAGCAGCTGGTCGAGCTTCACAAGGTGGCCGAGCAGGCCATGAAGGGCCTCATAGTCCGGTGTGGCACGGGAGGCCATGCCTGGGAGCTACTTGGCCTCGTCGGCGACGGCTGGTGGATCGTGCCCCGGGTGGAGGTTATCAAGCGCTCCGCCTGTATTGAAGGTGCTCGTCGGGCCCTTGCCCGCGCAAAAGGTGCATTGGGGCAAGCTGGATGCGGAGAAGCTAATCAGCGACGCGCCACCGGCGGGCAAGGAACATCGACGCCGAAATTTACTATAAGGCTGTCTGAAGGGTGCCCGCAAGATTGCGGATGAGTGCCCCAGGATGTAATTTTGAGTGAATTCGCAATGTGTTATCCTGCTGCGCTGAAAACGTTGTTCATATCGCTAAGCAACGCTTTATTAATTTAAAATATTACCTTCATGCGGCCGTTTATTAAATCTGAGAGATGGCAAGTCGTCGGCTTCAGCCCCCATGCCACGCAGTGCTGGGGTGTTGGGATAAACTTGAGCACTCTTGTTCCCATTTTGGGTCCATCTAGGAGGCGCTCAACACAACGAACAAGGCAACCGGACTTATAGTGCTTGAACACTCTCACTTAGCCATAGAATTCTATAATTTTAAATTTGGCGAAGCCCCTAGTATTCGGAAGACCGAATTGGGGCGCTATCACGCCTTCATCGGACATAATCCGAACTTCACTCGAGCGGCGAGGTCTTTAAGGACCCGAAAGGACCTCTCGAACAGCGACCAGATCTCTCGCCTTATCATGCCGTCAGTTTTAGCTTTCTCCATCGAGGCGTTAACCCGGCTCAACCGGGCGCAATCGCGATGGTTCTCCCAGTGCTACCTTAGCCGATAGAAGCGGAACGTAAGGTGCCAAACATGGGAGCCAGGCAAACCCAACTATTGACCCAAGACATGATTCGAGCCGATTCATATAATGCTATAAGTTCGAGTGCCGCACTTGTGAAAGTGTGCGGACTTTATCACACCATAATGCGGAGGACATAAGCCCCTGGTGTATTTGGCCGTACCAAGATGCACGGGTGCAACATGTCGTAAATGAACATATATATATATAAAGTAATGCAATTATAGGCAAAAAGTGCTGCATTTTATTCGAGAAGATATGCTATAAGTGCGGAATAATACAAATAGTGCGGAAAGCAAGGGATTGGACGAATTAAAGGCGTCTCCCTCCAGGGGTAGGCCGCGGAATGTTGTATTTAACAAATTTAATGCTCGTGATGGAGACCACCTGAGTGTTTGTCGCGGCCTTTGTCCTTCCCTGGCTGTTGCATCATGAGTTCGCAGGTTCGCGGCGGACTGAGTTCTATATAAAAAGAAAGAAATAAAAGAAAAAGCGACACACTTGGGAGCCCTGGTGTGGTCGAACCGCTCTGGAGTCTGTTGTGGTTGTGCCCTTCCCCTATGCCCATGGTATCTCCAGGCGTAATTATGTACACGGAGAGTTTGTCTTACAATTTTGCGAGGGCTGGGGTTGGGCCGCATTGCTCGCGTGCTCGGAGCGTGCTGTGGTCTTGGTTGATGTTGCTCGGCGCGTTTGGTCGTGTCCGGTCGTTTAACGGCGGACTCGAGGATTGCCTTAAAAGGCTGCTCGTACTTCGCCACGAGCGCTGTATGTTCCTCCGTTCGGAGGGAGCGCCCGTGTTTCCATTGACCGTGATGACTCCACGAGGGCCTGGCATCTTGATCTTAAGGTATGCATAATGCGGCACCGCGTTGAATTTTGCAAGCGCGTTCGTCCGAAAGCGAGCATGATAGCCGCTGCGAGCGGGACTATGTCGAAGATTAACTCCTCGCTCGAAATTATCCGGGATCCAAGACCACTTCCATGTGGCGAGCCTGCACAATTGGCCTCGACACCTGGTATGGCGCCTTTGAAGGTTGTCTTTGTAGGTTTAATCCTTGAAGGGTCTATGCCCATCTTGCGACCGTGTATCCTCGATAAAGCAGGTTCAGCTCTGCCGCCGTCCATCGGGACTCTCGTGAGGTGAAATCCATCGACGATTGGGTCTAAAACCAATGCGGCGAATCCGCCATGGCGGATATTGGTCGGATGGTCTCTTCGATCGAAAGTGATCGGGCAAGAGGACCATGTGTTGAATTTTGGAGCGACTGGCTCCATCGCGTATACCTCCCTTAGTGCGCGCTTCCGCTCCCTCTTGGGAATATGCGTTGCGTATATCATGTTTACGGTCCGAACTTGAGGGGGGAATCCCTTTTGTCCTCTGTTGTTCGGCTGTCGGGTCTCTTCCTCGTCATCGCTGTGTAGCCCCTTGTCACTGTTTTCGGCGATTAATTTGCCTGCTTGCTTGAATACCCAACAATCTCTGTTGGTGTGGTTAGCTGGCTTTTCGGGGGTTCCATGTATTTGACAAGAGCGGTCGAGTATTCGGTCCAAATTGGACGGGCCCGGAGTGGTTCTTTTGAATGGCTTCTTCCGTTGACCGGGTTTGGAGCCTCGGAATCCGGCGTTGAACGCCGTATCCTCATTGTTGTCGCCAAGCACGCGGCGTTTGTTTTTGTTTCGACGCAACCTGCCATTGCGGTCCTTGGTATCCGGACTGCCAGCATTTTTGCTGAGGTTGTTGCTGCGAGCTAGCCAGCTATCCTCTCCCGCACAGAAGCGGGTCATGAGTGATGTGAGGGCTGCCATGGATTTCGGCTTCTCCTGTCCTAGGTGCCGGGCCAGCCACTCGTCGCGGATGTTATGTTTGAAGGCAGCGAGGGCCTCTGCATCCGGACAGTCGACGATTTGATTTCTCTTTGTTAAGAACCGTGTCTGAATTGCTCGGCCGATTAAATCCGGCTGCTGGTTTATGTGTCTTAGGTCATCTGCGTCGGTGATCGCACATATGTGCCCCGGAAGTTGTCGAGGAATGCGGCTTCGTGTCTTCCCAAAGATCCAATTGACTCTGCGGGGAGGCTGTTAAGCCAATGCCGAGCTGGTCCTTTAAGCTTGAGCGGGAGATATTTGATGGCGTGAAGATCGTTGCCGCGGGCCATGTGTATATGGAGAAGATAATCCTCAATCCAAACCGCGGGGTCTGTTGTGCCATTGTAGGATTCGATGTTAACGGGTTTAAACCCTTCAGGGATTTGATGATCCATTACTTCATCAGTGAAGCATAGTGGGTGTGCGGCGCCTCTGTATTGAGAAATATCGCGACGTAGCTCGAGAGAGCGTTGTCTGCTGTGTTCGGCCCGGCCGGAGTAGTTATGTCCGGCGCGACGGTATTCGTCGTGGGTCTTGGGGCGCCCACGTGATCCATAGATAGATCTGGATTGTCTTGCCTTGTCCTCCAATATATCCCGCAAGTCCGGTGCGTTCCCCCGTGGCTTCATGCTTTTTGAGCGATGCCGGGGTACAGTTTTGGTGGAGGGCTTGCACGCCTCTCTGTCGCAGCCACGAGGTGGTCGGTCTGCCAGACAGCGCTGGTGATGCAGGTTTGTGCTTCCTCCTCTAATCGGGGAGCAACTTGCGTTTTGGGTAACTTTTGGAGGGGCGTTCTAGTTCATACTCTTCGGCCGCGAGGACCTCGGTCCATCTGTCGGCCAGCGGGTCTTGATCAGCTTGAAGCTGTTGCTGCTTTTTCTTTAGGCTATTTGCTGTGGCCATTAGCCTGCGTCTAAAACGCTCTTGTTCGACGGGATCCTCAGGCACGACGAATTCGTCGTCGCCGAGGCTTGCCTCATCTCCGGAGGGAGGTAAGTAATTGTCATCCTCGACCTCTTCGCCCCGCCGCCTCTCGTGAGGGCTTGCTTCGCCTCCTCCCGCGCTTGATCGTCTTTGGAGGGAGTTGTCTTCGGCACTTTCTGGGGTGTTATTATCTCCTGTGCCGGAATCTCCATTCTTGCCGTGGCGGGATTTAGAGCGGCGCCACGACGCCGGCGCTTGGGCTGTTCTTTAAGGAATCGGCCTCCGCTGCTTCTTCACCGCCCCCATCTTTTGGGGTGTCCACCATGTATATGTCGATGACGAGGTGGTCTTCCAAAGGTGTCGTAGGCACTGGTTCTTGGTAGTCTCCGGCATCGTCGTCCATACCGTCGATGTCTTCGGAGTCGTAGTCAAGTATGTCGGTTAAATCGTCGACGGTGGCTACGAAGTGGGTGGTGGGTGGGCTCTGAATTTCTTCGTCGTCCGCGTCCCAACCGCCTGGCCGTAGTTCGCCAGGCACTCGGATAGCGAGAGATGCTTGATGAATTTATGATATCGCCAAGGGCGAGTCTTGAAAAGATGTCCGCAGCGGTGAATTCCATGATCGGCGCCAATCGGATTCGGATTGGCGGGGCGCTGGAGGTTGAGTCCGGAGAGTCCGCACCTCGAGTCATGAGCTTTATGCGGGACAAGGTAAGTGTTCGGCTCCATCGCCGTAGGAGTTGCAGCTCTCGAGGCGGTGTCCAGCCATCCGTCCTCGATCCGAGCGATCGGCTCCGGACTATGAGTCGGAGCGGATTCGTGTGCGGCCTCCAAGGTGCTGTCCGGCGGCAGAGTTAGGTCATGCCCATCGTGACAGCGCGGCACGCTCGGCTGTGGCTCAGATCCATCGAAGATCAAGTCCCCGCGGATATCGGCCGTGAAGTTTAGGCTTCCAAACCTGACCTGACGGCCAGGGGCGTAGCTTTCGATCTGCTCCAGATGGCCAAGTGAGTTAGCCCGCAGTGCGAAGGCGCCGAATACAAAGATCTGTCCGGGGAGAAAAGTCTCACCCAGGACTGTGTCGTTGTTGATTGAAGAGGCCATCAAGCCTATCGGTGGCATACGGAGGAACTCTCAATGAAAGCACCAATGTCGGTGTCAAAACCGCGGATCTCGGTAGGGGGTCCCGAAATGTGCATCTAGGCGGATGGTAACAGAAACAAGGGGCACGATGTTTACCTGTGTTCGACCCTCTTGATGGAGGTAAAACCTTACGCCCCGCTTGATTGATATTGATATTGTGGATGTTTACAAAAGTGGATCTACCACGAGATCAAGGAGGCTAAACCCTAGAAGCTAGCCTATGGTATGATTGTAAGGGTTGTTGTGTTTTCGTCCCTACGGACTAAAGCCATCCGGTTTATATAGACATCGGAGAGGGCTAGGGTTACATAGAGTCGGTTACAATGGTAGGAGATCTACATATCCAGATCGCCAAGCTTGCCTTCCACGCCAAGGAAAGTCCCATCCGGACACGGGAGAAGTCTTCAATCTTGTATCTTCATAGTCTTGGAGTCCGGCCGATGATGATAGTCCGGCAGATGATAGTTCGGCTGATGATGGTAGTCCGGCTATCCGGACACCCCCTAATCCAGGACTCCCTCAGCGTCTCTAAGCCATGGTTCCCCACTGCCATCCCATCCGCCCACCCATTCGTACACCGAGGCGCGAAACCCGCGACGAAACCCCACACCCTGCTCCAGACGCCACCCAGCCCGGAGCCTCTTCCCCGACGACGCCGTCCACAGCAACACCTCGACGTCCCTCATCCACCGTACCGGATGAGGATCCGTCGTCGATCTCATCGTCCCGCCGGTTCAGCCACCCCGTCCTCCACCTCCAAGGAGCTGCCCCGACGTTCCCCTTGTCTTTCGCGCCACCTCCATTCCCACACCACCGTCTTCACCTGCACCATCGGAAGAGCATCATCATCACCGTTTCCTCGGATGAAGCTGCGGCCTAATCGGCGCCACTAACGAGGTTGTACACTAATCGCCGCATTTTCTTCTTGATTCGATCTCACGGTGCTGCCGGCGCTCGGTCCCGAGCCGACACGGCGCGGCTCCATCCACGACGGCGTCGCCGTCCACTTCCTCCACGGTGTCGCTCCCTCGGCGGCGACGTCCACATCAGTAGGACCTGCTGCCGCTTTAGCTCTCGTTTGCGTTGCTGCTCTGCTCTTGCTCTCAGTCCCCTGCCTAGTCTGCTCTTGCTATTGCTCTTGCTCGCGCTGCTGCTCTCGCTCTTGCTCTTGCTTGCGATGCTGCTCCGATTTAGCTACACTTCAATCAACTGAATCGACTTTTGGGTCAGTCGATTTTTAGGGGTGGGGGGCTCGCTGGGTGAAGGAAGAACCAGCCACAGCAGGGGGGGGCTCACGGAGAGGTACCCACTATCTATCTTAGGTTTCAGGATGGGGCGGTGGTCGGCGGTGGCGGGCGTTGGCGGGCGGTGGCGTGGGGATCGCGGAGAAAAGCTCGGCACGGGGGGCCTAGAGGGATGGCCGGGGCGGCAGCGGACCGGCGTTGGGGAGTGTTTTTGGGGCGGGCGGGGCGGCACACAGCCGGCCGCGGGCGGCGGGGGGCTGCTGTTTGGCCGGCTCAGGGGGGTGGAGGTTGAAGATGAACCGGAGGCCCTTGATTTCGTATCCAACGGCTGCAAAATCGACTGACCAGAGATGAAAAAGTCAGTCGACCCACGTGTAGCCTCACCTTGCTTGTGCGTTCATTTTCAACGGCATAATTCAGTTTCGACAGCAAAATTCAGTTTCGACAGTTAAGTTCAGTTTCGACAGTTAAGTTCAGTTTCGACAGTTAAATTCAGTTTCGACAGTTAAGTTTAGAGATGAGCGGCCGATGTATTTTACATATAGCACTTTGTGGTTATGTATTTTACGTCATGTATTGGAGATGCTATTAGAATTCCACTCAGGTTAACGTTGTTCGTTGTCTCTCTTGTCCTGCTTCAGCCTCGGCGTCGTACAACTCACCGGAGCTGCTCCAATGATGAAACCCTCCATCACAGCGGAGCAGTACCTTGGGCTCCATCTCTAGACGCCTAAGATCTTCTTCCCCTCCTCCGACAGCCAAGTCAGCTGGAGCATCCTCACCGGCCAACCCAATCACGCTAAGATCGACATGGCTTTGCCAAAGAGGTTCTACACTTGTTGCATCTCTTTTTTACTCTACATGTTATATATATTGTCCACTGAGCACACGGATTTATTCCTTTAGTGTCTCCCTGAAAGAAAAAATGTAGGAATTTTAATTTTCACTTGTCCTCCTTTTCAAATTCCTATTCATGAAGCACAAGACTAAGAGATAGCAGCATAATAGCATTATAATCGTACATTTTCTTGTGGTTTGACTTAATGTCACCATGCTTCTTTTTCATGCAAAAAAAATGTCACCATGCTTCTTTGCATCCTGTGATCTTCCAATTGTTGTGAATCAAACACCCAGATTGGCAGAAATCCTGTGTTTTTAAATTCTCTGTTTTGCACATGCATTCCTGTCCTATTCCTATCTATTTCCTATCCCTGCATTGTTGGAATCCTCCAATTCAAACAAGCCCTTACAGAATTACTTCTCTTACAGATAGTTGTCAAAGAAAACCTTGCGTGGTTTGTCCCGCTCCTGCTGCGCCGTCGTCCACCCCAGCTCAGCTGCTCCAATGACAGAAGGGTCTAGCACAGTAGGGATCCGGCCTCCAGACTGTCTTTCACCGCCTCAGATCTTCTTCCCCGCCGATGGCAGCAATGAAAACTGCACTACCATCATCAACCGAGCAGATGATCTCGAGGACTACACGGGTCCGCAAGATAGGTCTCACTCTTTCGTGTCTGCTTACGTTATGCATCGCTTAATATTACATGCTACTTTATCGTCCTGTTCACCGATTAGACTCTGAGTCAGCTCCAAACTAATGGTCAAACTTGAGTTTTTAAATGGTTGTGGGGTACATATCGGGGCCGCTATCAATAGTATCTATCTACTATCTGGTTAATCTCTGGTGTCTACTATGAGTTTCATGTTGGGTGGCAAACAAACCGTAAAGAAGACATTATCTGTATTTTTTAACTGAAGCCATTATCTGCCTGCTATTATTGGTTTTGGGTCTATCCACAGGTTGCTACCATCACTCTGGATTTCTGCATGCATTCCTTACATAATCTCACTATGTTTTATTCCTATGCATGACAGTTATTGTAAACAATGGTACTGAACATGTAGAGCAAAAGAGACGAGCCTTGCGTGGCAATAAAATTTCATGCAGACGTCGCTCCATGGTAGGCACAAAAGCAGCCCCCTCCACGCATTTCGGATTGTAATCGAGAGGAAGATATCTGTTCTGAGGGGGATTCAGAAGGAGAAGACAACTCCTATTTACCCCGTGAGGTCTTCGCTCTAACTTGGCATGCTGATGTTGGTTATATCATGCATATGGTGTCTTGCATTGCTTACTATATACATCAAATATGTCATCTGCTTAGTTTAGACATCCTTTGTGCGAATGCCATCTGTTTAGTTTATTCATCGTTTATGTGAATTATGCAACGCCATCTTGTTTAGCCAGGCATCATATATGTGAATTTTGCAATGCCATCTTGCTTAGCCAGTCATCTTATATGTAAATTATATCAGGCCATCCTTTTTTTTGGTTACATATTACATTTGTCAAAAATGTTATTACATTCAACTGCTCTTCGTGTGCATCAGCCATTTGACACGGTGATGGCAAATTCTGGAGTGAAAACAAGGTCTTCAGAGCAGACTATGCTATCTGACGAAGCGCATATCTCGCTGGTTACTGGATAGCTCCTCGAGGAGGATTGAGAGATGATGACCAGTCCTATTCCCCGAGGTGTATGCTCTTACTTGGCGGGGTTATGTTGCTCATATCGTGCGTATGGTGTCTCGCATTGTTATGTCATTTGATTAGTTTAGACATGCTTTATGTGAATGCCACCTGTTCAGTGTCTAATTACCATATATGTGAATTATGCATTGCCATCTTGTTGCAAGACATTATATATGTGAATTATACAATGCTATCTTGTTGCAAAGGCATTACATATGTGAATTATGCAATGCCATGCTGTTTAGCCAATCATCATGTATGTGAATTATATCATGCTATCATTTTTTGTATTACGTGTTCCATTTGTCGACAACGTTTGTATATTCAACTACTCTTCCTGTGCATCAGCCATTTGAAGCGGTGATGGAAGTATCTGGAGTGAAAACAAGGTATTCAGAGCAGACAATGCTACCTGCTGAAGCAGACATCTTGCTGGTTACAGAGAGCTCCTCAGAGGAGGATTCAGAGACTGATGACCAATCCTATTTTCCCCCTGAGGTCTATGCTCAAACTTGGCAGGGTTATATTACCCATGTCATGCATGTTGTCTTGCATTGCTTAGTTTTTACATCATATATGGATTGCCATCTGCTTACTTGCTTACTATATAAATCATATATTTGAATTATATCATGCCATCGTGTTTACATAGTACATACACATCATCTATCTGAATTATGGCATGGCAACCCATTTAATAAAGACATCATATAGTTATATCATCTCATCATGTTTAGTGTTTACAGTCATCATATTTTGAATTATGGCATTCTATCCGTGAATGTATGTGAATTATGGCATGCCAACCTATTTAATAAACACATTATATAGTTATGTCATGTCATCCTGTTTACATAGTCTCATATTTTGAACTATGTCTTTCCATCTTTTTTAGTTAGCCATCATAATGTGAAATTGTGTCATGCTATCCTGTTTAGTTAGCCATCATATATGTGAAATTGTGTCATGCTATCCTATTTGGTTAGACAACATAAATATGAATTATTTCATGCCCTCTTTTATTCCCCACTATCCATTGCACCTGTCTATCATACAAAGTCTATACGTTCAATTACTTTTCTTGTTTATCAGCCATTTAAATTGGAGAGTGTGATGGCAGTATCTAAGGGAGTAACAACACGGTCTTCAGAAAAGATAGTGCTACCAGTTGATGCAGATAGAACCACGGTTGTACTTGCCCAAGGACCAGATCCATCGCACATAACCCAGACTCTGGCAGATTGTACCCCTACCCAGTTGGACAGAGAACCAGCTACACCCCTTCTAACCCCAACCCCGGCAGATAGTAACCCAGTTCCTGTTGACACAGCACCGTCTCCACCACAGAGCACCCAAACACGAGCAGTTAGTAAGGGAACTGCAGTGCCCAAAGCACGAGGACCACCACTCTGAATCCCAACTCAACGCTTAAAGGAGAAGAAGATTTGTTCTCAGGTCAGGTTCTGTAGCTATGGTTCATACTAATTTGCTCTTGCATGACTGTATTTACTCATACCAACTATTTTCAAATTTGAAGGATGGAATTGAAACTCCAATGGCGCAACAGGTTTGTTTTAAACCTCTTTCTTTAACTGGTTTGCTGTTGTAACCTGCTCTATGTTGATTTTAGTTTCAATTGAATAAATAGTTATGTTCTCATGTCATGCACATTACAAGTGTTGTTATTGCTCTATAGTTACCCACACTTATATTATGTCTATTCTGCTTTGTCTTGAACAAATATTATTTGAACTGTGTCTCTATCTTGATTTGGCAACAAAAACTAGAATGATATAGACCATAAAGTGACCATGTGTCCATAGATATATGTTTGTTTCATGATGTTATCCTGTAACCACGTGCTGAATTTAGCCCACAAGCAGAAAATGACAGTAACGGGCCGTAAGTAAACGAATGCTGGAAATGAGCCCAAGAATAGATGGGCTCTGAGAAGGCCGAAAGATAACATGGGCTGGAAACGGCCCAACGGAATAACGGGCCGTTAATGGGAATAAAGTGATACACTGTTCATTACGGGCTAGTTTCACCATGGGCCGTTAATGGGTGTAAAGTGATACACTGTTCATTACGGGCCAGTTTCACCACGGGCCGTTAGTAGGCCAAGAGTTACATAGGGCCTCATATGGTCCGAAAGACGTCATGGGCCATACATGCGCCAGAAGTGAAAACGGGCTGGAATCATATTGGATGGCCTAGATGACGCTACTGGGCCTAATTCGGATAGGGCGTAACGGGCCTTGGGTTAGCGGGCTGTAAATGGGCTATATTCAAACAGGCCGTTAACAGGCTTTCCATGGGCCGGCCCGCCAGCTTTTGACCAAGTCAAATGGGCCAGCCTTTTCACAGGAATGGGCCTCTGTTGGGCCGTGCCATGTGTCGACGTATCATAGGCGCTTTATATCGACCCAATCGATTTAGCCGACACGTGTTTCGTCCGGCCAATAAGAATTTTACAAGTGGAAATTTCCCATTGGTCGGGGCTGTTAACGGGTTATCGGATCCAAAACCCGACCCGATAGCTTAACGGCGTTCCGTTACGGTGGATGCCACGTGTCGGTCACCCTTGATGAAAGCACTTCTGTGACACGCGATTTATCGTCATGGAAGTAGACACTTCCGTGATGATAATTTTGGTAATGTCATGGAACACTTCTACGACAGCACAGGTATGACTATCTTGATTCTGTCATAAATTTGTCATGGATGTACATGCATGAAAAAAAAAGCGACCTACTGTGACAAACACGTATCATCATGGAAGTATATTTTTTGTAGTGCATTTCGTCAAACACCTAGCGGCGTGCCTGGCGGCATACGAAAGACGTTTTGCATCGCCACAAGACCGAGCCGGCGTCTCATTGGCGCCCTTCCCGCGCCCATGGGACCCTTGGCCACTCACCGCCAACACACCCGGCCCCTCCCGCGTTGCAGAGCCGCCCCGGAGCCCCACAACCAGAAGATTCCCCAGAATGGCCTCCCCTGCCGGATAGGCGAGTCTGACAGGGTCGAGACCACGCCCGGGATCGAGTCCAAGCTACTTCAGCAGGGTCTCTGGGGCCGCCAAGCCAGACCCCAACAAGCTTCGGATCGGCGAGCAAGTTCCTTGCTGCCCGCCAAGCCAGACCCCGGCAAGCCTCGGATCGGCAAGCAAATTCATTACCGCCCGGCAAGTATTGACCTGGCAAGCAAAGTTCCTTGTCGGTGCTCTATATCAATAATAGGCACGTCTCTAGATAGATAAGGACTGCTTGGCCACGTATTCATCCAACACTCTAGAACTACCTCTATTGGAGTCTTCCCAAGCACGTGTCAAGATGGCATGGCTAGATGTTGAAGCGGTGGTGACTAGGCGGGCTACTTTCCTGGTGGCCGATTAGAAGCCATGCACCCAAGCGGTGCATTTAATTCATTGCCAGTGATAAGGATGATCACACTGTAGTAACTTTACGCCTCTTGTATGCACTGTACGCCACTGTTGGAGACCCCTTGGCTAGATAAAAGGAGGCCCAAGGCGTAGCAGAGGAAGGGGGATTCGGCTTTTTGGAGCTCCTCACGCCCCATAGCTAGCTCAAGAACACAGATATACAATCCACCAAAGCAGGAGTAGGGTTTTACGCATCCTCGCGGCCCGAACCTGGATAAACGAACCGTGTGCTATCTGTTTGATCCGCTCTTCTCTCAACCCCGCGCCCCACTAACCGTAGTAGGGATTCTTGTGATCCCATAGGTGTTGTTCCCACCGACAGTTTATCTTATAAGCCCTTTATGTGGTGTCGCTGAGACGCCCGACTGTGGCATTCTTGTTATTCATTTACCTTATAAGCCCTTTATGTGGTGTCGCGGAGACGCCCGATTGTGGCATGTTTGTTACTTATTTACTTTATAAGCCCTTTATGTGACGTCGTGCAGACGGCCGACTGAGGCATGCTTTATATTATTATCCCTTCGAGGCGTCGCTTCAGACACCCGATCGGTGCAGTTTATTTCTATTCCCTGATTGTTTATTCATGTTTTATTTGAATGACCTGCTTGCATGCATCATGAATTTTATTTCGTAACTGACGAAGTGATCATAGAATATTTCAAAGCATGATTACCAGTGGTTATATTATACCTGTGTTCTTAATCTTTGCGAGTACATTCAAAGTACTCACTGGCTTGTCCCTGGCTATTGTCTTGGCCAGATTTCTTGCACGGAGAGGAGCGTTGTGATGACAGCCCCGGAATATACGAAATGGTGATAGCAGCCTCGCGAAGATAGGAGTTATCCAGGTCAGCTGTTCCTATGGGAAATGGAGTCCCATAGACGCTGATGGTCCGCAAACCGCTTCCGCCATCAACCACTAGAAACCATTTATTGTACTCATAGGCCAGAATGGTCTTGTACCACATATCTTGTATTTTGCTTGGAGTTTCTTTATCAAGTTGGTGCCTCATCAGCTAACAGTAATCATGGGGCTGGTGAGCACAAGGGCCATTTCTGAGAAATTAATATCCCGAAAATCCGGTCCTGACAACCTTGGTATCAGAGCTAGGCTGACCATTGGCTAATCCTATCTTAACCAACCCACCAGACCTTAACCTAACCCCGGCCAAGCTTCTCGTGTAAGATAGCCACACAGTGACCCCGACACCTTTTGGCAATCGGTGCCCAACCTATCATCCTAGCCTATCGATCACGCGCCAGTGACCGACACCTAAAATGTCTCATTCGCAAGCGTGTGAAGGAAGACTCCGTCCCCTTTTTCTATAAAAAGGGCACGCTAGCCTCAACCCAGCACAGCACAACCTCTACCCCAAACCGAGCTAGAATGTCAGGACCCATTGTTCACAATGAGACCACAGCAACCAACCTTGGAAGTTTTTTGACCGTGCTAGCCAACCTCACCCGCCATGCCTTTGCATTAGAAGAGCCCCCAGAATATGTTATGTACCAAGGGCCCATGAGCGGTGAGAGCCGTCAATTTTGGGCCACTGTGCACGTCTATGGTAGGGGTCTATCGCCAGAACTCCCCTACGGGTTCACCGGAAGGACAACTTCCTTTGAGCCACAAGCCATCCAACTAGCTGCTCGGGAGGCTATAGTTCAACTCCGGCACTTGTCGCCCCGAGTTAATTGTCGCTCCTTCTACTACTACCCTAGCCGTGACGGGTATGGTAGGCCACCCCAGGTTGCCAACGGAAATCATGAGACGGATCCTGCATTATTGCATCTCGTGCGCTATGTAAGTGCACTAGAGGAACTGTTCGATCAAATCACCCTAGATCTGATCACAGCTCGTGGAGAACTGTTCTGCTGTGCCCCGGCAAGAAGAGAAGATGAGCCCGACGCCGACAGCCCAGTCGTGCTGTTCGGACAACCGATCGAGACATTGAGGTCAGCCCCAGCCATCGACCAAGGTGCTTTGGTATCCCCAGAAGTGCTTCGTCGCCTTTTGGGAACACGCTCCAACGGGATTGTGGCCAACAATCCCCGCGATGGTCATCATCGCTACCCCGACCCTGCAGTCCCTCAACCCCCTCCAGCTAACCCCGACGGTGAAACCCGTGGAGAAGCCTCGCCATCCACAAGGCACGCCCGCTTAGATATTAACGAGGTAGATTAAGTCACTCGAGTAGTACCAAGTCTTAGTATGACCACACCCTGTAATTGTGGGATCCTGTATCGCCATGCTTAAATGTTGTTCGCTTGTGCGCCCCTACTTTAAATAGTAGCCATGCATAAGGGTGTTGGCGCACGATTGCATTTTTTTATTATTCTGGGCGTAGCTACCAAAAACCACCCCGACGACATCCACAGTAATACGTCACTTATGCGAGATATGTGTATCTGTTGCTTGACCCCAACCCCATAAAGCAGAACCGACAAACTAGTTGCCCCTCACCGTGGTAAATAACCCAGCCCAGTTGCTATATAAAAGTCCACCTCGTGACCTTACCAAGTATCCCTCACCTTGTGCACAACTCACACAGCCATTTCCATTGCCATGCCGAGCCCTAGTATTTATCTGAGAACCCCAGATGCAACTCCAGGTAGTTTTGTTAAAATATTGTGGGACTTTACCTGCAGTACCATGAGTGCTACCCATCCACCCCAGTACGAGTTGCTCAAATCGAGGATCACCCCTTCCACCTCGAAATATTAGGCAGTAGTGCACATCCCTCCCACAAACCCAAACCAAGACCCAACGGAAGTCTCCTTCGTGGGGAAATCTATGTCGAATCTGCAAATGGCCGTAGAAGCTGCTGCGTACGAAGCGCTTGCTCGCCTTCGATTCACGGTACCCTATGCCAGTGATCGAGGGTATTATTACTTTCGAGTCGACAAAGACCGGAGAAGTAACATCCTTTCCGGTGGGACTAATTGAGAGAGACCCAAGATCGCCAACCTTGCCCAAGATGTCATCGCCAAGAGCGTCGACCCAATGTAGTAGTGGGTTATCTCCAGAGCCTCGCTGATTTAAATCCCCAGATCGCCATTGGCAGACCACTGAGGCCCGACCAGGAGAGACGCATTCATCGACTAGTCAATCCGCTTCCTCCGATAGAAGAAGAGTGTGCCCAGTACCAGAGACGTTTTCTCGGGGCCCCGTCCATTTACCGTTTTCATTGTAGACGTCACCGCTATGTTTATTATTCCAGCAATTGTTTATGTGTTGTAACTTATGCGTGGTATCCTGAGTTTGTGCGACGAATAAAGTTATTTAGTTTCAACTAATGTGAGTAGTTTTTACTGCTATTAATTTTGATTTAACTAATTTCACTCACGATAAATTCTGAAGTGAGATTTCTTTTCCCTGAGTTGCTGCAGCGTATATCTCCTCACGACATAGATTTTTATTCACGCAGCACCACGACAGCAGACTCACAACCACAACCACTCGAACACATGCACTAATTTCAAATCACGTACCCATGATGCAGCTAACTGACCACCTCCCTAACACACCACAGTCTCTGAAGGAGAGATTAGTGGGTAATCATCCGGGTGCAGGTTACCTCCAGCACACCGACAACAGTCAGCACCCGACAGCACACCTAATCCTCGTGATCACCGCCGCCACGGAGAGCCAACACTCGAGCGGCAGCATCACGACGATCATCGAGGATCATCGCGCACAGGAGCATGGAGAACCCCAGCAATGCCGCCAGCCCTCCGCACACCAGGATCATGTACCAGTCTGGCACCGCCCCCGCCATTAGAGCCCCGTCCCGAGCTCCTGTAAACAAAAATGGAGGAGAAGGAAGGAGAAGGAGAAGCGAGGCCATGTGTGAGGAAGAAGAAAGGAGCACCTCGGTCGTTTTATAGCTCGAGATCGTGTACGGTGGGCGAAGTCCACCAGCGCCGCTGCCGCCGATCGCCGGTGTTCGGAGGCGAATCCATGAAAGAAGGCCGACAACAAGACTGCCCGCGAGGTGAGTGCACACTGCACCGGCAGCTACACGCCGCGCACTACCGAAGTGCGGCCAAGATGCCCTACGCGCTAGACATCGTCGGTGGAGAAAGCGCGGGAAAGCGCACGAGAGAGAGGAAGAAGAGAGAGCTAGAGGTAGAAGAAGAAGAGACTGACAGTGGGCCCGGGTCCACTGCTGTCACCAGAGGGAGCACTGTGTTTCTGCACGACCAGCGTATTTTAGAAATTTAGAATTTATTCTAAATTTACTGTATCCAACGTGGAAATCTCTCGTTTTCCCCAAACCATGTATTTTTCCATGCAGCGCCAGTGTTCCACACTATAGTTTTACACCACTTATTGCCCTCTCACTGTAGCCGCACTTTATTGCATAAGTAGGAAGATTTTCTTTTCGGTAAGAGTAATTTTTGTTCAAAACAGCTTTTAGCAAATCTCGAGGACGAGATTTTTCTTAAGGCGGGTAGTGTTGTAACACCCCAAAATTTTAACCATGATTTGTTTATTAAAATTTTGCTAGGAAATTAAATCTTTCATTTTCTGGATTTTCTTTGATTTCAGAACCACCCCTTTCTTTGATATTATGGAGTTTTTACCCCAAGTGAAAATTTCCAAATGTATTGTTGGACTTGTAAACCCTCTCAAGAAAAACATTTCTTTTCTCAGTGGAATTATTTATCTGATTATTTTCCTGAGCTTTATTTCTTTAAAAATGGATTTTCATAAGTATTGGAGCCAGTTTGCACTGCAACCCTTTGATAAATTTATTTAAAATTCCAACCAAAATTTGGGGATGTCATGTGATGTTCCCACATCACTTTTATGCAAATATACCTTTTATTCAGTGAAGATTTTTAGCTCTACCCCAAGTTTTCAAAACTGGTCCAGTTTGTAATTTTGCACTACAACCTATTTAAATATTTCTTTAAAAAATTTACCAAGCATTTGGAGATGTCAGTAGATGCATATAATTCAACTTTATGCAAAAACCCATTGATGTTCTTTGAGAAATTTGAGCAAATCATCCTCTTTTGCTCTCTGGTCCCGTTGGTATTTTTCTACTGCAACCATATTTTATTTTTCTCTCCTTGCCATGGGATTTGTCCTGCTTGTAGTACACCCTACCAAACCCTTAAGCCCTGGAAATTAGACCCTTTGGAAGATTTTTGGTCCATGTAATAATACCCTTTTCTTTTTGTCCAAATTTGATTTTCTCAAAAACTTACACTAACAAGTTTTTGGTCTTGACCAACTAACCTTACCACCAGCACCTTCACCTAAAGAGACATTGGTCTGGAGATTTTGGCCACCCCAAGAATTGCCTAGATGCCCTTGGCATTCTGTCAAACACCTTTTGTGCATAGCCAGATTTGGCATGATTTTTAGTTTGCCTTGTGAACTTGATCCTCTGACCCAACAACCTTGTCCACTAAGCTCCTAGCTACTTCTAACCTAGATCTGCTAATTGCCAGCCTCACACAAGCTCCCTAGCACACGCTGGTATTTCATCAAACACCTACCATGCATGCACTGGCGCTGGCCCCTGGCGCATGTTTTGCACGCCACAAGACCGAGCCGCCGCCCGCTCGCTGCCGCCTCCCCTGCGTCTGCAGGCACCTTGGCCACTCACCGCCAACACACCTGCCCCTCCCAGCAGGTGAGCCGCCCGAGCCCCACAACGCCACTGGCAGTCGGCCATGGCGGTTAGCCGACGGGCCGCAGCAGCCCCGGCCAGGGCAGCACCACCTGCTTATACAAGGCCACCGCCCTTGAGCAGTGTGGAGTTTGTTGGAATGCGCCGGCCAGCTCCACGTCGCCCTGCTAGCTACAGCGAGGCGGTTCGCCGATCTTATCTCCGGCCACCGCGGAACCGACCTAGTCGCGCTATAAATAGGGACCCCGAGCTCGTCTAGGCCTCAGGCAGCCTCAGGCCATCCCTCTAGAGCCCCCACGGCCAGCAATCGACGGCGGGAAGCTTTCTTCCTCGACTCCGACCAGTTCGGCCGCCGCCACGCCCCGACTCCGTTCGTCGCAACCAGGGCCTCTCTCGTCCATCCAGCGCCACCACCCGACTCCCCTTGACCGTGCGGAGCCACCCATCACCTCAGCCTCGACCGGGAACCACCGCAGCCCAAAACCCCAAATCATCCCGAAGCCACCTCCGCCGCGGAGCTCGCCGCCGACGACTCCCTCCGTCCCTGCCGGCCAGTCGACCACCGGAAGGACCGTCCTGAACTAGCGGATCCATCCCTGCCCTCGGAGTCCCGCGAGGAGCCACCAATCGTCGGCGTTGATACCCGGAGCCCCGCCTCTGCTCGCCCAGAGGAGGAAGGAGGTGCAGGCGACTGGTCAAACCTGACAGTGGGCCCAAGGGACCCACTGTCAGTGACCCAGCCCCGCCGAAATGTGGCTTAAGTGGAAGCGTATTCCACTGAATACGTCTTTGCTAAACAGAAGGCGTAAGCTCCCCGAACCGTTTTCTTTTTTCTGGTTTTATTAAAAATAGAATTTTGACTAAAATTTGACTGGCTATAACTTTTTAAATATAAGTCCAATTGATTCGATTCTTTTTCTGTTGTTTCTCAAATTTTGTCTAGTTTATTTTCATATTTATTTGAAAATTTTCCAAACAACTTTTTGTACTGTTTTGAATATATGTATTAATTCAAATTTTATTAAAATAGAATTATGGAGAGAGAGAAGAAAACTTTCAAAAGTTTTGGAATGCACCCTGCCTCTCCACATCTTGAAGGCAAGCATTCTGAACCCGGGCATAATACTTTTGTGTGTTGTTTGATACAGTTACAACACCACCTTGACATGGAGCATTTGTTATTTTATGTGATGATGTGATCATGCTCATGAGTGCATATTGATGATTTTGCGCCATTGGAGTTTGATATGTTCGTGATAGTAGTCACCCTCGTATGCCCTTCATGCCTACCGGAAGGAGGCCGGGAAAGTCTCTGTCTTGGGTAGACACGAGCTTATCTCTAGTTCCTCGCCGAGACGGTTGTGTCCGGTATGGAATGATGAGGTACGATGAGTGGTGATTCTGTCTGTTGGTTGAAATATATTTGCTATGCTAATCATGCAGGGAATGCTTTAACCTCCTAAGTCGACCATAGATTGAGTCTTGTTCCAGTAACCCCCATACTTGTTTCGTACTACCACTTGTCCCTACCACAGGTAGGGTACGGTTCAGTAAATTGTCAACCCATGTCCTAGCACACACCATACAGAGAGGCCGTGGTGGAAGATATCGGCTGCATCCGGTAGGCATGCCACCTGGTCCGGGGGCATGGGTGTTTCCTGTTGGAGCCGAGGGGTAGCTCCCTAGTTTGCTGCGTTATAAATTTTGTGATCCCATGCTAATCGAGGTTGTAGCCTCCCACTTAGAGTTTCGCTTAACGGTGTCTGGGTGATTTGCAGGACACCGTAAGTTAGGCTGGTGTGCGGTCGTGTGTGTTTTGAATGAAAGATCAGAGATGAATTAGTCCCGATGGACTAAAGGAATCAGTTGCTAGTGGGTAAAGAGTAGACCCTCTGCAGAGATTATATCTATTCAAATAGCCGTGTCCATGGTTAAGGACTACAGTCTGGGATGGTCAAGTGTCGGTCTTAGTGTCGGACTTTGGAGGAAAGATTGCTAAACCAAAACATGGATCATGACTTGTGACACGTGATGATTATGATTACTATTATTATGGACTAACCATCTACATTATTTGAATTATTGAGTATCCCTGGGACGGTTCTACCTCCTGGATATTCACTGTGATTACTCTTTATAAGCCCTATATGTGGTGTCCCTGAGACGCCCGACTGTGGCACGCTTGTTACTCGTTTATGTCGGTGTAATGAGAACCGGGGTCCCACTAACCTCTGAAGATGGACCATGACAGTACTCGGCAGCGCCCGACAATCATTTCGCCGGCAAGCACTACTACCACACGGGGGGCGTCTCTCCCGCGACATGGATCAACACTCAAGCAAACCAACCAGAAGATTCCCTAGAATGGCCTCCCCTGCCGGATAGGCGAGTCTGACAGGGTTGAGACCACGCCCGGGATCGAGTCCAAGCTACTTCAGCAGGGTCTCTGGGGCCGCCAAGCAAGACCCCGGCAAGCTTCGGATAGGCGACCAAGTTCCTTGCCGCCCGCCAAACCAGACCCCGGCAAGCCTCGGATCGGCAAGCAAATTCATTACCGCCCAGCAAGTATTGACCTGGCAAGCAAAGTTCCTTGCCGGTGCTCTATATCAATAATAGGCACGTCTCTAGATAGATAAGGACTGCCTGGCCACGTATTCATCCACCACTCTAGAACTACCTCTATTGGAGTCTTCCCAAGCACGTGTCAAGATGGCAGGGCTAGATGTTGAAGCGGTGGTGACTAGGCGAGCAACTTTCCTGGTGGCCGATTAGAAGCCATGCACCCAAGCGGTGCATTTAATTCACTGCCAGTGATAAGGATGATCACACTGTAGTAACTTTACACCTCTTGTATGCACTGTACGCCACTGTTGGAAACCCCTTGGCCAGATAAAAGGAGGCCCAAGGCGTAGCAGAGGAAGGGGGATTCGGCTTTTTGGAGCTCCTCACGCCCCATAGCTAGCTCAAGAACACAGATATACAATCCATCAAAGCAGGAGTAGGGTTATACTCATCCTCGCGGCCCGAACCTGGATAAACGAACCGTGTGCTATCTGTTTGATCCGCTCTTCTCTCAACCCCGCTCCCCGCTAACCGTAGTAGGGATTCTTGTGATCCCATAGGTGTCGTTCCCACCGACATCTTTGGCGCGCCAGGTAGGGGTAGGGTTTTACGCATCCTCGCGGCCCGAACCTGGATAAACAAGATGTGTACCATCTGTTTGATCCGCTCTCCTCATGACCCCGCGCCCCGCCAACCATAGTAGGGATTCTTGTGATCCCATAGGTGTCGTTCCCACCGACATCTTTGGCGCGCCAGGTAGGGGGCGCAGTTGTGAGAATCTGGTCTAGCAGTTAGCGCACCGGTTTCTTCAAGATCATCATCATCACCTTCCATGGCGCCCAAGAAAAAGGGCTCCACGACAATGAAGCTTTCCACGTCCAAGCTTCCTTCACCCACACCTGCGGAGGGCACGGGCGGCGCGGCTGCTGCGGTATGCACGACCGGCGCAGGCGGCATGGTCGCCGTGCTCGCTGCAGCAAGAACCGGCGATGGAGATGCTGGAGGCGGTCATCTTCCGCGGCCCCTCAACCAAAATTCTTCACCAACAATGGCGTCTTCTTCGCCATCGTCACATTTCAGAGAAAGCTAAGTTCCAAAAACTTTAATTACACCTTGTTGGATAGTCTCATCCTTAATGATGTTTTTGTGCATAACCTGTGCGCGAAGGAGCACTTTTGGAATAATCTACGCTCCGGGTTGTTCGGGTCCGCCTAGCAACACCCGTGCAGCCGCGTTTGTTCTTGGAGTGTGAAGCTCTCGAAAAGGCGGCGTCCTCGATAGGCTGCTAACTAGGATCCGTTCCTAAGCGCCATTGACTAGGATGTGCGCGATCGAGATGCATTCTGGCAAGCGTAGGGAACAGTTGTGCAAAAATTTAGTCATTAATTAAGGAAAAGACTTAACAGGCTTTTATTTATTTGAGATTTCTGCATAGACCTGTATGCTAAGGAACCTTCTCGGGGCTAGTTGCGCTCCATGTTGCCCCGAGTCCGCCGGCAACTTGTGCGATTTGCGCTTAGAACCAGAAGGCAAACCTTCCGGAGGCGACGCCCCGAATAGCCGCTTAAGGGCCCGCTCCCTCAAGCGTTGCTGGCTGGATCGACGCACCGGAAAGCATTCCAGCAGATATAGGGAATATTTAGCGGAAGTCAAAATTTACAAGTGAATTAAGTGCAATTCGGATGCTAATCAACTTGTCATATTTAAACGCAGTTATGGCCCGGGGGCTAGCGACGCCCTTAGGACCAATCTTCTTGGTGTCAAGAACGACGAAGTTCTTAACCATAAGCCTTCCCGGCAATGATCTTGCCGGGAGCCGGTGTCAAGGACGACAAAGTTCTTCGCCATAAGCCTTCCCGGCAACGATCTTGTCGGGAGCCGGCGTCAAGGACGACGAAGTTCTTCGCCATAAGCCTTCCCGGCAACGATCCTGCCGGGAGCCGGTGTCAAGGACGACGAAGTTCTTCACCATGAGCCTTCCCGGCAGTGTCAAGAACTCCATTGTTCTCCGCTGAAATCAGGCATCGAGAACGTCAAAGTTCTCTGCTGAAGATAAAAGTCTTCCTGGTGACAAGCCTGCCGGAAGCCGGTGTCAAGAACGTCAAAAGTCTCCGCTGAAAACATAAGACTTCCCGGCAACAGCCTTGCCGGGAGCAAGAAAAGAAACAAAACCACACTCTAGCATCGAGATCTGTAGAGTTCTCTGCCAGAAAATTTTCATGGAAGCAGACTCGGAGGCTGGCCAACGCCTCTAGGAGCAACTTTTTCTGGGAAACTTGGTTAAACACTATCATGGCCCATGCAAAATTTGGCCCCAACTCCAGCGTCGAGCTCTTAGAGATCTCCACTGAAGCTGGGCACGGGGGCTGTCTCGGTGTAATGAGAACCGAGGTCCCACTAACCCCTAAAGATGGACCATGACAGTACTCGGCAACGCCCGACAATCATTTCGCCGGCAAGCACTACTACCACACGGGGGTCATCTCTCCCGCGGCATGGATCAACACTCGAGCAAACCAACCAGAAGATTCCCCAGAATGGCCTCCCCTGCCGGATAGGCGAGTCTGACAGGGTCGAAACCACGCCCGGGATCGAGTCCAAGCTACTTCAGCAGGGTCTCTGGGGCCGCCAAGCCAGACCCCGGCAAGCTTCGGATCGGCGAGCAAGTTCCTTGCCGCCCGCCAAGCCAGACCCCGGCAAGCCTCGGATCGGCAAGCAAATTCATTACCGCCCGGCAAGTATTGACCTGGCAAGCAAAGTTCCTTGCCGGTGCTCTATATCAATAATAGGCACGCCTCTAGATAGATAAGGACTGCCAGGCCACGTATTCATCCACCACTCTAGAACTACCTCTATTGGAGTATTCCCAAGCACGTGTCAAGATGGCATGGCTAGATGTTGAAGCGGTGGTGACTAGGCGGGCTACTTTCCTGGTGGCCGATTAGAAGCCATGCACCCAAGCGGTGCATTTAATTCACTGTCAGTGATAAGGATGATCACACTGTAGTAACTTTACACCTCTTGTATGCACTGTACGCCACTGTTGGAGACCCCTTGGCCAGATAAAAGGAGGCCCAAGGCGTAGCAGAGGAAGGGGGGTTCGGCTTTTTGGAGCTCCTCACGCCCCATAGCTAGCTCAAGAACACAGATATACAATCCACCAAAGCAGGAGTAGGGTTTTAAGCATCCTCGCGTCTTAACCTCGATAAACGAACTGTGCTATCTGCTTGATCCGCTCTTCTCTCAACCCCGCGCCCCGCTAACCGTAGTAGGGATTCTTGTGATCCCATAGGTGTCGTTCCCACCGACATCTTTGGCGCGCCAGGTAGGGGTAGGGTTTTACGCATCCTCGCGGCCCGAACCTTGATAAACAAGCTGTGTACTATCTGTTTGATCCGCTCTTCTCACGACCCCGCGCCCCGCCAACCGTAGTAGGGATTCTTGTGATCCCATAGGTGTCGTTCCCACCGACATCTTTGGCGCGCCAGGTAGGGTGTGCAGTTGTGAGAATCTGGTCTAGCAGATAGCGCGCCGGTTTCTTCAGGATCATCATCATCACCTTCCATGGCGCCCAAGAAAAAGGGCTCCATGACGATGAAGCTTTCCACGTCCAAGCTTCCTTCACCCACACCTGCGGAGGGCACAGGCGGCGCGGCTGCTGCGGTATGCACGACCGGCGCAGGCGGCATGGTCGCCGTGCTCACTGCAGCAAGAACGGACGATGGAGATGCTGGAGGCGGTCATCTTCCGCGGCCTCTCAACCAAAATTCTTCACCAATAATGGCGTCTTCTTCGCCATCATCACATTTCAGAGAAAGCTAAGTTCCAAAAACTTTAATTACACCTTGTTGCATAGTCTCATCCTTAATGATGTTTTTGCGCATAACCTGTGCGCGAAGAAGCACTTTTGGAATAATCTGCGCTCCGGGTTGTTCGAGTCCGCCTAGCAACACCCGTGCAGCCGCGTTTGTTCTTGGAGTGTGAAGATCTCGAAAAGGCGGCGTCCTTGATAGGCTGCTAACTAGGATCCGTTCCTAAGCGCCATTGACTAGGACGTGCGCGATCGAGATGCATTCCGGCAAGCGTAGGGAACAGTTGTGCAAAAATTTAGTCATTAATTAAGGAAAAGACTTAACATGCTTTTATTTATTTGAGATTTCTGCATAGACCTGTATGCCAAGGAACCTTCTCGGGGCTAGTTGCGCTCCATGTTGCCCCGAGTCCGCTCGGCAACTTGTGCAGTTGCGCTAGAACCAGGAAGGCAAACCTTTCCGGGAGGCGACGTCCCCGAATAGCCGCTAAGGGCCCGTTCCCTCAAGCGTTGCTGGCTGGATCGTACGCACCGGAAAGCATTCCAGCAGATATAGGGAATATTTAGCGGAAGTCAAAATTTACAAGTGAATTAAGTGCAATTCGGATGCTAATCAACTTGTCATATTTAAACGCAGTTATGGCCCGGGGGCTGGCGACGCCCTTAGGACCAATCTTCTTGGTGTCAAGAACGACGAAGTTCTTAACCATAAGCCTTCCCGGCAACGATCTTGCCGGGAGCCGGTGTCAAGGACGACAAAGTTCTTCGCCATAAGCCTTCCCGGCAACGATCTTGTCGGAGACGGCGTCAAGGACAACGAAGTTCTTCGCCATAAGCCTTCCCGGCAACGATCTTGCCGGGAGCCGGTGTCAAGGACGACGAAGTTCTTCACCATGAGCCTTCCCGGCAGTGTCGAGAACTCCATTGTTCTCCACTGAAATCAGGCATCGAGAACGTCAAAGTTTTCTGCTAAAGATAAAAGTCTTCCTGGTGACAAGCCTGCCGGAAGCCAGTGTCGAGAATGTCAAAAGTCTCCGCTGAAAACATAAGACTTCCCGGCAACAGCCTTGCCGGGAGCAAGAAAAGAAACAAAACCACACTCTAGTATCGAGATCTGTAGAGTTCTCTGCCAGAAAATTTTCATGGAAGCAGACTCGGAGGCTGGCCAACGCCTCTAGGAGCAACTTTTTCTGGGAAACGTGGTCAAACACTATCATGGCCCATGCAAAATTTGGCCCCAACTCCAGTGTCGAGCTCTTAGAGATCTCCGCTGAAGCTGGGCCCGGGGGCTGTGTCGGTGTAATGAGAACCGGGGTCCCACTAACCTCTAAAGATGAACCATGACAGTACTCGGCAACGCCCAAAAATCATTTTGCCGGCAAGCACTACTACCACACGGGGGGCATCTCTCCCGCGGCATGGATCAACACTCGAGCAAACCAACCAGAAGATTCCCCAGAATGGCCTCCCCTGCCGGATAGGCGAGTCTGACAGGGTCGAGACCACGCCCGGGATCAAGTCCAGGCTACTTCAGCAGGATCTCTGGGGCCGCCAAGCCAGACCCCGGCAAGCTTCGGATTGGCGAGCAAGTTCCTTGCCGCTCGCCAAGCCAGACCCCGGCAAGCCTCGGATCGGCAGGCAAATTCATTACCGCCCGGCAAGTATTGACCTGGCAAGCAAAGTTCCTTGCCGGTGCTCTATATCAATAATAGGCACGTCTCTAGATAGATAAGGACTGCCTGGCCACGTATTCATCCACCACTCTAGAACTACCTCTATTGGAGTCTTCCCAAGCACGTGTCAAGATGGCATGGCTAGATGTTGAAGCGGTGGTGACTAGGTGGGCTACTTTCCTGGTGGCCGATTAGAAGCCATGCACCCAAGCGGTGCATTTAATTCCTCGCCAAAGGATAAGGATGATCACACTGTAGTAACTTTACACCTCTTGTATGCACTGTACGCCACTGTTGGAGACCCCTTGGCTAGATAAAAGGAGGCCCAAGGCGTAGCAGAGGAAGGGAGGATTCGGCTTTTTGGAGCTCCTCATGCCCCATAGCTAGCTCAAGAACACAGATATACAATCCACCAAAGCAGGAGTAGGGTTTCACGCATCCTCGCGGCCTGAACCTGGATAAACGAACCGTGTGCTATCTGTTTGATCCGCTCTTCTCTCAACCCCGCGGCCCGCTAACCGTAGTAGGGATTCTTGTGATCCCATAGGTGTTGTTCCAACCGACAATTTATCTGATAAGCCCTTTATGTGGTGTCGCTGAGACGCCCGACTGTGGCATGCTTGTTATTCATTTACCTTATAAGCCCTTTATGTGGTGTCGCGGAGACGCCCGATTGTGGCATGTTTTTCACTTATTTACTTTATAAGCCCTTTATGTGACGTCGCGCAGACGCCCGACTGAGGCATGCTTTATATTATTATCCCTTCGAGGCGTCGCTTCAGACACCCGATCGGTGTAGTTTATTTCTATTCCCTGATTGTTTATTCATGTTTTATTTGAATGACCTGCTTGCGTGCATCAAGAATTTTATTTCGTTACTGACGAAGTGATCATAGAATATTTCAAAGCATGATTATCAGTGGTTATATTATACCTGTGTTCTTAATGTTTGCGAGTACATTCAAAGTACTCACTGGCTTGTCCCTGGCTATTGTCTTGGCCAGATTTCTTGCACGGAGAGGATCGTTGCGATGACAGCCCCGGAACATACGAAATGGTGATAGCAGCCTCGCGAAGATAGGAGTTATCCAGGTCAGCTATTCCTATGGGAAATGGACTCCCATAGATGCTGATAATCCGCAAACCGCTTCCGCCATCAACCACTAGAAACCATTTGTTGTACTCATAGGACAGAATGGTCTTGTACCACATATCTTGTATTTTTCTTGGAGTTTCTGTATCAAGTTGGTGCCTCATCAGCTAACAGTAATCCTGGGGCAAGTGAGCACAAGGGCCATTTTCTAGGAAATTAATATCCCAAAAATCCGGTCCCGACAGTCCGGATGGGACTCTCCTTGGCGTGGAAGGCAAGCTTGGCGATACGGATATGAAGATCTCCTCCCTTGTAACCGACTCTGTGTAACCCTAGCCCCCTCCGGTGTCTATATAAATCGGAGGGTTAGTCCATAGGATGACAACAATCATACCATAGGCTAGCTTCTAGGGTTTAGCCTCTACGATCTCGTGGTAGATCAACTCTTGTACTACTCATATCATCAAGATCAATCAAGCAGGAAGTAGGGTATTACCTCCATCGAGAGGGCCCGAACCTGGTAAACATCGCGCCCCCGCCTCCCCGTTACCATCCGCCTTAGACGCACAGTTCGGGACCCCTACCCGAGATCCGCCGGTTTTGACATCGACATTGGTGCTTTCATTGAGAGTTCCATCGCCGTCGCCAGAAGGCTTGATGGCCCTTCGATCATCGGTAACGATGCGGTCAGGGTGAGGTCTTCCTCCCGCATGCACCTTTGTATTCGGGCGGCCAAGATCGCGGGTCAACTCGTTTGGCCATTTGGAGCAGATCGAGAGCTACGCCCCTGGCCACCAGATCAGGTTCGGAAACTTGAATTACACTGCCAATATCCGTGGAGACTTGATCTTTGACGGATTCGGGCCCATGCCAGGTGTGCCGCACGATCACGACGAGCATGGTATAGCTCTGCCGTCGGACAGAGATCGGGAGATCACACCAGTAACTACTCCGGCCTTCAATCCGGAGCAGATTGCGCCATCCGAGGACGAGCGGATAGGCCCCGCCTTGGAGGCCGCACTCTCAGCGGCGATAGAGCCGAACACTGACCTTACCCTCCATGAAAGCCGTGACGCCGAACCAATGGACTCATCTCCGGCCACGGACTCTGAACCGCCTGCGCCCATGCCTATCGAATCCGATTGGGCGCCGATCATGGAGTTCACCTCCGCGGATATCTTTCAGCACTTGCCCTTCGGCGATGTACTAAACTCGTTAAGATCTCTCTCCTATCAGAGAACCTTGGTTAACTGTGTTCGCCAGAATGGGATGCGGATGACGAAGAAATTCACTCCCCACCCACCACCCACTTAGTAGCCACCGCCGATGATTTAACCGACATGCTAGATTTCGACCAAGACATCGATGGTATGGACAACGATGCGTAAGACTAACAGAACCACCGCCAATAGGGCGCTGGACCGCCACTTCATCACATGACATATACATGGTGGATACACCCAAAGAAAATGATGACAAGGAACGGAAGGATGCAGCGAAAGATAGCTCCCTCGAGAAGCAATCAGAGCGGCGCCTCCAAATCCCGCCTCGGCAAAAACAGCGATAACATCGCAAGAAAAAACAATACCCTGGTCGACTCCGGAGGAAACGACAACGACTAGACCCAGCGACAGAGCAGGGTGAGCTAGCAAACGATGAACAAAGTACGGAGCCGCTGTCCGAACACGGCGATGCCGAGCGTCAAGCTAATCAACCCGTCTCCGGAGAAGAGAACAGTCCGGATGACGATGAACACATCATCCCAGAAAGGCAGCTGGAGCAAGAGAACCTCCATAGAAGGCTTATCGCCACTGCGAGGATCTGAAGAAGCAGAAGCAAAGGGTCAAGGCCGCACAAAACACACTCAACAGTAGATGGAACAAAGTGCTCGCTACGGCAGAAAAGTATGGTGGCAGTCACCACACGAAGAGCTACGTGGCGGTCGCCACACGAAGAGCTACCCAAAACGAAAGTTGCTGCCTGAATTTGACGATGAGACCTTAGAGCCCCCACAGCCAAAAAATAAAAATGCCGACCGGTCGGATCGACGACCTCGTGGCCGCGATAGAGCGGCCAACGAGGCCGCACATAAGTCAGTACATGACCCACCCACGCGAGGACTCGCATCAAAGGGCCGGCGCAACCAGATCCATTTACGGATCAAGGAAACGCGCTCCAGCACCCAACCAAAACCAAGTATTACAACCGTCTGAACACCATGGCACAGCTAAATACAGGGGTGCCGCACACCCCCTATGTTTCACCGACGAAGTACTGGACCATGAATTTCAAGAAGGATTCAAACCAGTGAACATAGAGGCGTACGACGGGACTACAGACCCAGGGGTCTGGATTGAGGACTTTATCCTCCATATTCATATGGCTCATGGAGACGATCTCCATGCCATCAAATACTTGCCCTCAAGCTCAAAGGACCAGCTCGGCATCTGGCTAAAAAGCCTCCTCGAAAACTCCATTGAAGTTGGGAGGAGCTCGAGGATGCTTTTGGGCTAATTTTCAAGGGACTTATGTCCCACCTCCGCACGCTTGCATTTATTTGAGTCATATAATTCAACAGCCCGAGAGTCAGCCCAAAGCTTTTGAACAGATTTCTCACTAACAAGAACCAATTGTCGATCGTCCGGACGCCAAGCCTTAGCAGCTTTCAAGCACAGCGTCTGAGATTTAATGTCTTGCCGTACACCTCTCGCCAAGAAAAACAAGAACAATGGCAGCCCTAATAAGCCTCATGACCCGCTTTATGGGCGAGGACAGCTGGTTAGCCCGGCAGACCAGCGACCCAAGCACATCCAAGTCGGGGATGGCAATGGAAAACCACGACGCGGTAAAAACAAGCGCGGAACAAAGAAGATAGCTCAGATAACACGGCGGTAAACGCCGGATTCAGGGGCTCTCGACCGGTCGCGGAAAAAGCCCTTTAAAGGCAACAGAGATGGACCGACCAGCCTAAACAAGATTCTAGACAAACTATGTCGATCCACGGCACTTCGATAAACCCGCAAATCATACCCACAGAGAATGCTGGGTCTTCAAGCAGCCGCAAGCTAAACGCCGAACACAAGGGGAGGACACACCGAGCGAAGACGAGGATGAGCCTCGCCAAAGAAGGCAATCGGGGACAGAAAAATTCCCACCACAAGTCAAAACAAGAACGTGATCCACGTGACAAAGAGGAGAAGCAAATATGCACCAAATACACGAGTCAGAGCCGCTGATACGCTCCAACGATCTATAATTTTGATTGCTCCATGCTATATTATCTACTGTTTTGGGCAATATTGGGCTTTATTATCCACTCTTATATTATTTTTGGGACTAACATATTAACCGGAGGCCCAGCCAGATTCATTGTTTTATGCCTATTTAAGTGTTTCGAGGAAAAGGAATATCAAACGAGTCGAAACGGAACGAAATCAATCGGAGAAGTTATTTTTGGAAGGAAAGCCACCGGATAGACTTGGACTCACGTCGAAGATACGGAGCTGGCCACGAGGGTGGGGCGCGCCCACCCCTTAGGCGCGCCCCGCCTCGTGGGGCCCCAAGCTCCACCGACGCACTCCCTCGCACCCATATATACCTACATATCCTAAAACTTCCGAACGGAGATTAGATCCGAGTTCGCCGCCGATATGCCTACATATCCTAAAGCCTCAGAGCCACCAAAACCTCTGGAACCTGTTCCAAGACTCACGGAGGGGGGAACCTCACCGGTGGCCATCTTCATCATCCCGGCGCTATCCATGATGAGGAGGGAGTAGTTCACCCCGGGCTGAGGGTATGTACTAGTAGCTATGTGATCTCTCTCTCTCTCTCTCTCTCTCTCTCTCTCTCGTGTTCTTGATTTGGCACAATCTTGATGTATCGCGAGCTTTGCTATTATAATTGGATCTTATGTTTCTCCTCCCCCTCTTCTCTCTTGTAATGGATTGAGTTTCCCCTTTGAAGTTTTCTTGTCCGATTGAGTCTTTAAAGATTTGAGAACACTTGATGTATGTCTTGCCGTGCGTATCTGTGGTGACAATGGGATGTCACGTGCCACTTGATGTATGTTTTGGTGATCAACTTGCGAGTTCCGCCCATGAACCTATGCATAGGGGTTGGCACACGTTTTCGTCATGATTCTTCGGTAGAAACTTTGGGGCACTCTTTGAGGTTCTTTGTGTTGGATTGAATAGATGAATCTGAGATTGTGTGATGCATATCGTATAATCATACCCACGGATACTTGAGGTGACATTGGAGTATCTAGGTGACATTAGGGTTTTGGTTGATTTGTGTCTTAAGGTGTTATTCTAGTACGAACTCTAGGGCTGTTTGTGACACTTATAGGAATAGCCCAATGGATTGATTGGAAAGAATAACTTTGAGGTGGTTTCGTACCCTACCATAATCTCTTCGTTTGTTCTCCGCTATTAGTGACTTTGGAGTGACTCTTTGTTGCATGTTGATGGATAGTTATGTGATCCAATTATGTTATTATTGTTGAGAGAACTTGCACTAGTGAAAGTATGAACCCTAGGCCTTGTTTCCTACCATTGCAATACCGTTTACGCTCACTTTTACCGCTTGTTACCTTGCTGTTTTTATATTTTCAGTTTACAAAAACCTATATCTACCATCCATATTGCACTTGAATCACCATCTCTTCGCCGAACTAGTGCACCTATACAATTTACCATTGTATTGGGTGTGTTGGGGACACAAGAGACTCTTTGTTATTTGGTTGTAGGGTTGCTTGAGAGGGACCATCTTCATCCTACGCCTCCCACGGATTGATAAACCTTAGGTCATCCACTTGAGGGATATTTGCTACTGTCCTACAAACCTGTGCACTTGCAGGCCCAACAACGTCTACAAGGAGAAGGTTGTGTAGTAGACATCAAGCTCTTTTCTGGCGCCGTTACTGGGGAGGTTAGTGCTTGAAGGTATATCTTTAGATCTTGCAATCGAATCTTTTTGTTTCTTGTTTTAGCACTAGTCTAGTTTATAAAAGAAAAATACAAAAAATGGAATTGAGTTTGTCTCATACGCTTCACCTTTTTAATATCTTTCGTGAGTATGATGGAAAGGATAATTGTGCTCAAGTGCTAGAAGAAGAAATCTATAAAATGTTTGGCACTAAATATTTGAATGATGAGCATGATTGCAATGATGTTAGTACGAATTCTTTGAATATCCATGATGCTAATGATGATTGCACTAGTTATTATGAAAACGCCTCCTATAAACATGTCAATTTTTGTGGAGTGCATTGGGTTTGTAAGTACACACCAAATAGGGAAGATAGATATGCAAGAGGCATAAATACTTAGAAACCAAATTGTTGCAAGAAGAGCTAGATGAATGTGCTAAAAAATTATTATTTCTTAGCCCTACTTGTGAACTTTGCAATGAACGTGATCATTTTAGTGCCCAATGCAAATTGTTTCATGATCGTATTGTGTCCAAAAATTGTGATGACTTGATTTCCCTTGCACATCATAATGAACTTAGTTTGCTTTTGGGTTATGAAGAAATTAAACGTAGAATTAAGGATATTCCAAAATTTGCCCTTGATAAAGTTCTTCATTTTGATCTAGAGAAGATTTATATGTATTGTGCGGTGAATTGCATTGAAAATCCTTACATTGCCAATTACATAAAGAAAAGAAAACAAATAGAAGATGAAGAAAATGCTAACGAAAGGGAAGAGACGTCCTGATATCCTCCTATTATTTCTTATGATGAATCAGGTAACGAGGAGGAGCCTTCTATTCAACCAATCTCATTAATAAGGAGCTCCAAAAAGAGGATTGAACCCACACATGATGTGGTGAAGAAGAAGGAAAGAAAAAGGAAGAGAGGTAAAAAGGTATCCCTCCCAAATAAAGTTGCTCCTATTATTGTTGTGCCTCATGAAAATGAAGATGATACACTTAATGATGATCTCATTATGCCTATTGCTTGTTGTGATGATTATGATTGGGAAGATAATGATACTTCTTATGATCTTGAAAATCTTTTTGGCACTTGCTTGAAAGAATATGATAATTGCTATACTATTGGTGCTATCCATACTATTAATGATGAGAGTGATTATGCTTATGATATGAAAAGGCCCAAGCTTGGGGAAGCTATGTTTGATGAGGATGATATATTTGAGAATATATTTGCTGCAATTAATGTTTGTCCCAAGCTTGGGGATGCTATGTTTAATAATGATGATATTTTTAGCCTCTCAAGTTTTGATATGCAAAGTAGTTATGATGATAGCATGCCTTTTACCTATGATGATTATATTGATGAATGTGGGTTTGGAAGAGTGTCAACTTTAGGAAGTAGTGATCCCACAATATTTGAGGATGTTGAATCTTATAATATTTATGGAAGTGGATTTGGAGAGGTCATGACTTTATTTAGTGATGTATCCACTATTTCGGAAGAGGTTTCAATCGATTATGATGAGAACAAAGTTGCTACTTATGATGATTATTGTGATAAAACTTATGCTATAAAGAGTAGTGATGATTATATTTATAAACTTTAATGATTATGAGTACCCTTTCTCTGAACACTACTCTTTTAATGTGGAAACAATTTATAGTATTCAAGTCTCTTATGATACTCCCACTATTATTAATGAGAAGAAATTTGCTTATGTGGAGAGTAATAAAATACTATGCTAGTAGATCATGAAAAGAATGCTTTAGGTGCTGGTTATATTTTTGAACTCATTCATTATGCTACTGAAAATTATTATGAGGGAGGAATATATGCTTGTAGGAATTGTAACAATATCAAGTTTCCTCTCTATGTGCTTAAAATCTTGAAGTTATGCTTGTTTTGCCTTCCTATGCTAGTTGATTATTGTTCCCATAAGTTGTTTGCTCACAAAATACCTATTCATAGGAAGTGGGTTATACTTAAATGTGCTAGTCATATTCTTCATGATGCTCTCTTTATGTTTCAATTCTTATCTTTTATGTGAGCATCATTGAAATCATCATGCCTAGCTAGGGGCGTTAAACGTTAGTGCTTGTTGGGAGGCAACCCAATTTTATTTTAGTTTCTTGATTTTTGGTTCTGTTTAGGAATAAATAATCCATCTAGCTTCTGTTTAGATGTGGTTTTGTGTTTTAATTAGTGTTTGTGCCAAGTAGAACCTTTGGCAAGACTTGGGTGAAGTCTTTATGATCATGCTGTAAAAAACAGAAACTTTAGCGCTCACGAAATTAGCTTCAACTTTTTACTGGAGAGTGATATTTAGTTGATTCTTTCTGAAGATTATTACTAGACAAATTCCTCAGGTCCACCAATTTATTTTAGAATTTTTGGAGTTCCAGAAGTTTGCGTTAGTTACAGATTACTACAGACTGTTCTGTTTTTGACAGACTCTGTTTTTCGTGTGTTGTTTGCTTATTTTGATGAATCTATGGCTAGTAAAATAGTTTATAAACCATAGAGAAGTTGGAATACAGTAGGTTTAACACCAATATAAATAAATAATGAGTTCATTATAGTACCTTGAAGTGGTGTTTTGTTTTCTTTCGCTAACGGAGCTCACGAGTTTTGTGTTAAGTTTTGTGTTGTGAAGTTTTCAAGTTTTGGGTAAAGATTCGATGGACTATGGAATAAGGAGTGGCAAGAGCATAAGCTTGGGGATTCCCAAGGAACCCCAAGGTAATATTCAAGGATAACCAAGCGTCTAAGCTTGGGGATGCCCCGGATGGCATCCCCTCTTTCGTCTTCGTTCATCGGTAACTTAACTTGGAGTTATATTTTTATTCACCACATGATATGTGTTTTGCTTGGAGCGTCATTTTATTTTCTTTTGCTTTGCTTGTTGTTTGAATAAAGTATCAAAGATATGAAATTATTAAATGGGAGAGTCTTCACATAGTTGCATAATTATTCGATTACTCATTGATCTTCACTTATATCTTTCGGAGTAGTTTGTCATTTTCTCTAGTACTTCACTTATATCTTTTAGAGCAATGGTAGTTTTATTTTGAAGAAATAGATGAACTCTCATGCTTCACTTATATTATTTTGAGAGTCTTAAATAGCATGGTAATTTTCTTAAATAATCCTAATATGCTAAGCATACAAGATTTGTAAGAATTCTTATGAGTGTGTTGAATACTAAGAGAAGTTTGATGCTTGATGATTGTTTTGAGATATGGAGGTAATAATATCAAAGTCGTGCTAGTTGAGTAGTTGTGAATTTGAGAAATGCTTGTGTTGAAGTTTGCAAGTCCCATAGCATGCACGTATGGTAAACGTTATGTAACAAATTTGAAACATGCGGTGTTATTTGATTGTCCTCCTTATGAGTGGCGGTCGGGGACGAGCGATGGTCTTTTCCTACCAATCTATCCCGCTAGGAGCATGCGCGTAGTGCTTTGGTTTTTGATGGCTTGTAGATTTTTGCAATAAGTATGTGAGTTCTTTATGACTAATGTTGAGTCCATGGATTATACGCACTCTCACCCTTCCATCATTGCTAGCCTCTTCGGCACCGTGCATTGCCCTTTCTCACATTGAGAGTTGGTGCAAACTTCGCTGGTGCATCCAAACCCCGTGATATGATACGCTCTTTCACACATAAACCTCCTTATATCTTCCTCAAAACAGCCACCATACCTACCTATTATGACATTTCCATAGCCATTCCGAGATATATTGCCATGCAACTTTCCACCATACCGTTCTTCATGACACATTCATCATTGTCATATTGCTTAGCATGATCATGTAGTTGACATAGTATTTGTGGCAAAGCCACCGTTCATAATTATTTCATACTTGTCACTCTTGATTCATTGCATATCCCGGTACACCGCCGGAGGCATCCATATAGAGTCATACTTTGTTCTAGTATCGAGTTGTAATCATTGAGTTGTAAATAAATAGAAGTGTGATGATCATCATTCAATAGAGCATTGTCCCCAAAAAAAGGCCCAAAAAAATATTTAAAAAAGGGAGAAAAAAAGAAAAAAAGAAAATAAAAGGGGCAATGCTACTATCGTTTTACCACACTTGTGCTTCAAAGTAGCACCATAATCTTCATGATAGAGAGTCTCT